>MU204432.1:6574370-6613356 GCA_017309775.1 Paedocypris sp. Pulau Singkep
TGCTAGTATGTCACACAAATTGCATTAAGTTGTATTGTTGGTTGTTATTGCACTCATTAGCACTTTCCATTGCAAATGCCATCATAATCATTATCATTTTGCTGCCTGAGAGAGTCATCAATACTCCAACAAAGGTTCAGAGAGAGAGAGAGAGAGAGAGAGAGAGAGAGAGAGAGAGAGAGAGAGAGAGAGAGAGAGAGAGAGAGAGAGAGAGATTCAAAGAGGGACTGAAAGAAATGGGTGAGAGAAGAAAAAAAAAGATGGAAAGAAAGATGAAGGTGTAAAAATAGACAGAAAGATAAAAGAAAAAGACAGCGACAGAGAAATAGATAAGAAAAAAAGACCGAGAGGTGGAGTGAGAGAGTAAGACAAATCATTTGAAAGAAATTGAGAGACAGATAAAAAGAGGCACAGAGAAAGAAACTGAAAGAGAACATTGAGAGGAGAGAAAATAAAAGAGAGGGGAAAAGAAAGCGCACACGTGAACCAGGTAAAAAGAAAGAATACAAACAGCGCCAAACTACAATCCTCTGCGTTTTCAATTGGCCGTCATTAGCTTGCATTTCCATCCCATTGGCAAAACCAAGGTCTGTCTCACACACCTCCCCATTAGCTGGAATAAAAGCGTGCTCGCTGTTTAGCAACAAAGCCACACGGCTCTACAAGCTGACGGATCCACTGACATTAACACACACACACACACACACACACACACACACACAGACACGTGCGATCCGCGCACCAGAACACCGCAGAAGTCCTCGGCAGAAATTCCCTTTTCTTCACGGGTCATGATTAGTCGCAGACATACAGGTTAAAAATCTCATTAAAAAAAAAGAATCTCCCGTCCCCCCCTTGATGCCCCTCCACAGCCTGAGCCCGGGGTCTCACCACACAATATTGATTTAATAGATACCAACTCACCCCCGTGTGATGCGAGAGATCTCGTGTGGAAGAATAGCTACCAGGCAGTGTTAACACAGCTCCATGAAGCAACACGCGCACTCACACACTCAACGCAAACGGATCATTTCAAACAGCAAGACGAGAAACAAAAAAAGGCAAAAAAAAAGAGAGAGAGAGAGAGAGAGAGAGAGAGAGAGAGAAAGGGAAAGCCACGCACTAGGGATATGCACACTGAAAAGGAACGAGGGAAGAGAGAGAGAGGAGAGTGAGAGAGAGTCTGGGAGGGGGAGAAATAGAAAGAGAGAGAGAGAGTGAGAGAGAGAAAGAGAGAGAGAGAGAAAGAGAGATGGGAAATTAATAATCCCAGAGACAAGTCCCCTCTGTGTTATTCATCAGGCTGCGTCTCACAAGCTGCGGAGGAGCGGAGCTATGCAAAAGGGGAGGGGCCTGTGACACTCCATTGGTTGACGCGGCTCATTCCTATACATTTCAGCCAATCGGCTTGATGCCTTGAGGTAGAAATATACAGTAGCTGTCTCGCTGCCTCACTAGACGAAAGAGAGGAGAGGACAAACGAGGAGGAGGAGGAGGAGGGGATGCAGAGGAAGAGTGATGGGGGGGTGGATGAGGAACAGCGCTCAGGGGCTCGGCTTCAGTTAATGCACTATTAACTTTATTTGAGCTGACTTTCTCATTTGATCCTCTAGTGCGGGTCACTCGATAGTGGACGACTTCATCGCGAATCAAGCCGTGATGAAATGTCTGTCCGTTCTCCAAATCTATAATTATCGCAGAAATAAACAAATAAATAAATAGAAACGGCGGGGAAGAAAAAAAAAACCCAGTGAATTAATTCAGGTGATGTTGGCTGGCTGCCCTCGCTGTCAGACATTACAGGCAATTCCTTGCCTCCATTTTCCATGTTACAATGAATACATTTCACAGCTCACTTGCTCTAAAGTGTGGGTGGTACAGCATAACAACCTACACCATGTGAGAGAATATCTAACACTTTCACCTCTTTCTTTTCCTCTGCCGTTCCTCCAAACCTCCGTACTCAGCCGAGCTCATCAATTATTGAGGCCGCGCATCGGCCCCACACAAATCTGATGCTTTAAATGTAGTTTTGTGTTACAGTCGGCGAGGAGGAAGAGCTGATGCGGAGAAAAAGCTTATTCCACTACCGCGCCAGCCATGTGCTCTCTGCCGGGGCCGCGTTGCGTCAAGCGGATTTCAGATTTCACGCCTGGAGTAAGAATCATGGTCGCTTCACACACGGACGTCAAGGCCTGATTTATAGTTCAACTTGATGAAGTTAGCAAAGTCGCGTGACACACAACATTTAGCGCTTGGCTGTACTGATGCAAAACTAGTTCTGATGTGTATCAGCATCAAAATATCCAGAAATTAAATTTATTAAATTATGAAATTTCCCCACTGTGGGACAATTCGAGGCTTTTTCAATTCAATACTGAAGTCCTAAAATGTTCCTTATTATAAGTCCATGTTTAAGTGTATAATGAAATCGGACATGCTCTTGGGAACATTGTGCAAAAAGATAATCGATCATATGTTATTATATGTGAAAGCTAAATTCTGAAATGTGTAGAATGTAAACAAACATGTGGAAAGGAATGGAAACACAATATAAGAATGGAAACACACAAGACATACAAATAAGATTACTGTAATTATAAGTAATCAACTATAATATATTATTAACTAAAAAAAGCATTTAAAATGTTGATTGTGCTACTTTAATATACTGTTTACACTACACACAATAACCTATTTGACGCTAGAGTAATCAATTGTAGCATTTCGAAATGTGTAGAATGTAAGCAAAACATAGAAAGGAATGCAAACACAAAATGAGAATGTAAACACACGAGAAATACAAATACAATATATTGTAACTCTAAGTATTGAATTATAATATATCATTAACCAAAAAAGGCTTTTAAAATGTTGATTGTGCTACTTCAAAACACCGTTTACGCTAAACACAATAACCTATTGGACGCTACATCCTCTCTGAGAAGGTTTTTACCCACAAGCCGCTTAAAACAACCACCGCATTGTCCATCCAGTTTGATCCAGCCAGACAATTTCAGGTATTGAACCGATCACCACGAGAACCATCTCACCACATGTGCAAAAGCTCCAACAATCCAACCAAATCGAACACTGAACGCAACACGACAACCTCACGTTTTGGCACTAAAGGCGAGTGTGTGTGTGTGTGTGTGTATTCAGTGAATAAAGTCATGTGAAATCACAGGCGAACGTTCATCCTGGCTCATTTTAATCAGCTAATTAGCCACTTCAGTCCGGCCAGCGCAGGGCTGCCACATTTCCCTTCGCTTATCAAATTCATTATTGTTTAAACAATCAGAAAAGCGCACTAAGAAGACGGACGGGTGGCGCATACAAAGTCAGAGTCGTGACATCTCTCTCTCTCTCACTCGGACCCCGTACTGGGCCCGATCTGGAGCGGGAGACTGTCTGAATGCAAACTCACAGGGATAATGGGAGCGTGGATGTGTATCAGTGGCATAACTGTGCCAGGGAAACAGACGGTAATTACCGTTGCCCTCTTCCTCACACCTCCAGCGTGGGCTCGCAGGAAACGGGCGAGAGCGAGCCACCTAGCCTCCTCACCTCATTCCCCACCAATTCAAACTAATCTACTCCTTGATTTCTGAGGGAAATCAACAAACATTCATGGCAGTGAATCCATGTGGGAGAGGAGGGGGCTCGGAGCCACGGGAGCCCATTGAAAATGATTGTCTCATTCAGCCGCGCTGCACGGCGAGGCCTTTATCCAAACCTGGCTTGATGCTCATCCAGTTCTTTCCATCACACCACAGACGCTCAGAGCTGAAGTGGAAGAGATTAATCGCAGGTTAAATGTGCCGTTCTGTAAACTCCAAACCCCCAAAACAAGCAGAGCCAAAGGTGGGCTCGGGAATTAGTTCATCCTGGAACTCACATCTAGATTAGGACTGGGCGAATAGGCCGGAAATCAAAATCTCTTCATTTTACCACGATTACGATAAATGAACAGTTATTTTATCTGTAATGTATTTCCCCCCGTTGGTGCAACGAGCTGTTGCATTCTAAATAAAATAGGTAACAATGTTTCCACCTGAACAGAAACTCGCTCTGACAAAGTTGTCGTGTCATTTTTGGGTGACGAAGACTGCGTTTTTTTTTTTTTTTTTTGTAAGATGTTCTCCATGCTCGACATGTCGGCGAAACAGCATAATCATGACAGAGTGCGGTCACGTGACTCCACACGTGGTAGCATTCTTAAAGGGAAAGTAATCGAAATAATTGAGTTGCAAAAAGTTGATCAATTATAAGTTCTGAATGTCGATTTCGATTACTTTTCGATTAATTTCCCAGTCCTACTCCAGATCCTCCAATCCATCAGGGTTCATAAATCAGGCTGGTTTTTATGGATTGTGACTCACCATCATGTATGGAAGAGGAGAAAACCACGAGTAAATATTCGTCCATAAGGACGAGGTGTTCATGATAGGGCCATTTGTCCCCTACACGGACGGGCTCTTCTTCATCTCACTGCGGAGATCCCATGGCATTTTATTGTCTGCCATTAAAGTCCATGATAAAATTAAAGACAACACAGGCTCGGCACTGCGTCAATAGAAAATCAATTATACTGTCAAAACGTGAAGATGTATGGTCTGCAGTTTTTCATCTACGCTGGAAAAAAATATCTGATGGCTAAAACGTACTGGAAAAAAAAACAAAAAACGCGGTAGTTTAATCACAATTTTCGATCTGATCTGGAAAAGCTGTTTATCCCCTTCTGTGACATTCATATTTGTGACAGCCGTATCAAGTAATTCAGTGACAAACAAAATAAACAATGGCCGGAGCTCGGCTCATGCATTTTAAGCACCATCCCCGAGGAAATCGACATCCGCCATCATTCTCGCTCAGGCGAAATTCAACAGACCACTGGTCGGCTGAATGGCAGACACGTACAGACGCTCGCAAACAAGATTTCCGCAGCATTATCCCACGCCAACGCATAGGCCGTTTAATTGCACTGATTATACAAGCATATTGTGTATTCCCCACTGCCTTGTCAAGTTCAGGCTGGAGAGGGTCCCGGGAGCAGGGTCCGCGCTGCTGAAGGACTCCTCCAGTCCTCATCCAAACCATTTGAGGGTGAAGGTTTGACCTCCAGCACATGAAGAAGCCTTTCAATCGACCCGCACAAACATCCCCCACCCTTCACCCCTCCACCCCCCTAACCCAGGATTAATCTCGCCTCCCAATCAGGAGGTTTTCCCGACGCGGGCTCCTGCGAGACCACCGGGTCCACCTGTGCTGCTCCCCAGCCCCCTCGGCTGTGGTTTGTCATAAACGTGTCTGAAATGTTCTCAAATGATAGCATTTGGGAGTGTTTTTCTCCTCTTCTATCTGTTCGCCGCTGGAGCTGTAATTGACTTTATGCTCCGTTCCCGATATCTTTGACACAGCTGATGTGAGCTCTCAGCGGAGGCTAGAGATATGTCATACAATCCAATCTCCCGCTCCACTCAGATCCCAGTCACCATTTAATTAAAGCCAGCAATGAACACTTTATTTAATGACGAGGCCCCTCCCCCTCTCCATTAAGCCCACCCCCGACTGAGAGTCGCACAATCTCCTCCAGCTACTTCCTGGAATCGCCGCACACGCACTGGGATGTTTGCGCTGCTAGTCATTAGGCTGATCAAAAGCCTTAATATATCGGCGCGGAGCAAATGGAAACGTATCGTTGGGACAAAAACGAAACAAATTCAGTCGTTTCAAGCTTCGGCAATCCATCTCGGCAGGACTCTAATGCGATCCGCAGTAATGCAGAATTCCCAGGCATTTCCGGAGGCCAAACACACACACGGAATCAACTGACCTCCGCTGCCTAATAACACCGCGGCCTGTTTGGGCGGAATTAGATAAATAAAAAAAAAAAAAGATCAATAAAAATGGGAGGATTGTTGGGGGTCTGGCAGATCCACCTGCTGGGGCCGTACAGTAATGTGCAAGCGAGAAGTAATATCTGTTTCTTTGGCAGGAAGATTATCGCTTAGTGAATCTGTCACTTCCCATTTCAGTTAACACACTGTTGAGTAGGGTTCATCATGCGCCGAATGGAAGACGGGGGGAAGAAAAAAAGAGCCTGGCTGAATACAAAGCAAACCACGGCCTTTAAAGCGACAGAGAGGACGGAGAAGCCGCATTCGGAGGGTCCCGGAGCTCGCCAATGAAAGACGGGCCGATTCGCCCGCGGACTCCATCTGAAAATGTGGGCTAATGTGGCTTGTAAACAAATAGCTCTTATATAGTGGGAAAAGTGAACAAAAACACAATGGCACTCCAGGTCTCTCGCTTTTGTGTCAAAGAGGCGATGGGGGTTAACTGGCTTTTGAGGAATGAGAGCACTTTGGTACATGTCATTTTGAAGGGGTTGCAGTTCACTCAGAATCTATCATCTGAGGCCGTTCTTTCTGAGGATGTGGATCAGCACACAGAAGATTTGATTTGACAGGGTCAAGAGGTCGTGCCTAGAGACATTAATAAACTCTCTGAGACTCCAGATTCACTTGACCCTGACCGCGCCGCCGCTGATCCCAACAAAACTAGCAACAAAATGAAAGTTCAACAAATATTGAGTGCGCGCTGTTATATCGTGGCACTTGAAATCTTTTCATACGTGAAGGAAATCAGAGCGATGTTATTTACCTGTGTGGAGAATGTCTGGGAAAACATCTGCATTTAGAGGTTGATTTATACAACTTGCATCGGGGTTACAGTAGATAGAAGAGAATAGAGAATATACGTAGAGAGCAACACACAAAGAGATACGTAGAATTGAGTAGAATACAATAGAATAGGACAGACAGACAGATAGACAGACAGACTGAAAGGAAAAGAGACAGATAGATAGACAACAAATGGATGGATGGATATACTGTATAAACAGACAGACACAAAGACAGACAGAGAGAAAGAAGGAAAAAGAGACAGATAAACAGATAGACAGACAATGAGGAAGGAAAAGAGATAGATAGATAGATAGATAGATAGATAGATAGATAGATAGATAGATAGATAGATAGATAGATAGATAGATAGATAGATAGATAGATAGATAGATAGATAGATAGATAGATAGATAGATAGATAGATAGATAGATAGATAGATAGATAGATAGATAGATAGATAGATAGATAGATAGATAGATAGATAAAGACACACGTTTTATTTTTTGAAATTTAAGGCACAAACATTTGTTAGGATTATAAGTCCTAGTCCAAACGATAGTTCCTTGTACCTTACAAAAAGTCTGAAACAAAAAAAAAACATGTATATTTTCTGTATAAATAACACATTCAATCCTTTAATTCAAACATAAGTTTGATTATAGTAAAAAGCTGATCAAAGATGGAGCCGGTATTCCCAGCACAGCGGCGGCGCTCCAGCCCACGTCTAATGAAGTTCAGCCATCACACATTCTCCACGAACCCTTCAGAACACACGCTCCAGAAAACCCAGAATGCCCCACATAAATAAATTGAATCTTATCAATTTCGCTCAAATCCATTGGAGCGATCGCAAGCGGAGTCCTGTATCCAACTTCTGAGACTAAAGCCGAATTACACACTCTGGGATTCAAGCAAGACATGCCTACTGGCCATCCACACGTCTCCGTAATGGGCCAGACCGTCCGACAGCCAAGATCACAGCCTCTTCTGAGAAGAAACCACAACCAAACCAGAGCGGCGCACTTATTACCAGCAGTTTGCTTATTCATGTACTTCTGTGATGCATTAATTAAGCCAAAGATGCAAGACATATGACGGGGAGAAAGCGAGTGAGCGGGCGAGGGCGCGGGAAAACAGATTATGTGAGGCATTCTGGGACTTTCTCCTTCCAAGCAACTGCAATATGACCAAAGGGATCACGTTAACCCACTTCTATCAGTTGGCAGTGGAGTTCGAGATTTGCTGCCGTAAGACATTTCACGTCAGACGCTTTTTTTCCCCTCTTCTTTTGCTGCTCTGTCTGCCATTAAGACGCCTCACTCAAAGCCATCAGCCGGGCGACCCTTGGGAGCGCGACATCGGGATTATGCGGCATCCAGGATGCACACAATACCCGGATAAAGGTATCTGCGCCTTCAGACGCCAACGTGCCGGAGTGCGGCGCACTGTTTTCTTCAGGATCACTGTAAAGGATGATCTTATCTCCGGGATGAAAAATGAGGATCCATGGCCGGCTCCGCAAACAATGCACTTTGGCAGCATCTGCTGGGGCCGAGGAACATTACACGCCCAGACACGCCATCGGACCGGGCGCGTCGAGCTGAAGCACATGCGACTCGTCTTGCCAGTGTGATAATTGAATAATAATCTCATTTGCATTTTCAGACAGCTCCGGCAAACTGGTGCGGATTTCGACTTTACAGATAATAACAATTATCTCATTTCGCTTTAATGTTTTAATTTCGAGCAGGCACTAATACGTGGGAACAGATAGGGTGAGCGGTGATTAAAATAGCAACTTGTGTTGGTTTGCGAGCTTTGAAATGACTTGTCCTATCAGGGAGGAAGCACATGGGAAGCGTCCCTCTCCATCGCTTTAATTCCCGGGTGTTTAGCATATTGTATGCCCATGGCTGGTAAATTAGTCACATCTGGAATAGCCTAATTAACAGATAGGAGCTTAACCTACTTATCAGAGCAAGCCACTTGGACGCATTTTTTTTTATTTTGGCGCAGGATGAGGTGGGCACACGGAAGGACGGATGGAGAGCGAGAAATCCCAATCTCAATTGGCTGTTGATGGTAATGAGTCAAGCTTTTTTTTTTGTCTCCGGATAAAAGCACTCTGATGGGGTCAGGAATTGTGGCGGACCGCCCGAATTGACCAAACAATGCCCGGGGTCAACGTAAAAACAGCAGACCCTTCATTACAGAAATGGAACAAATCTGTCAGGCCTGGATTGAACTTTATTTGCAAACGATGCGGTGCTTAACCGGCTTCTCCTGTCGTCTCTCCATCTCTTTTCCGGCTCTTCTCCCTCTCAAGCGCAATTAAAGGCAATAAAGGAGTCGCTTTAAGTGTTAAACCTGGACTTCGACGGTAAACACAGCTTTTGTGCCACAATTTCCGCTAATGTAATCTAATAGCGGTTAGAGGAGACCCAGCGTCGCATTATTGATATCTGCAGGATAAAAGCAATCTTTCATTTAATGTGCTAAACGGTCGTGCAAAAAAAGAAAAAAAAAAAGAACATTTCCTGTGGATGCTCGGCTGTATAATGGAAACGGGGGATAAAATCATTCATGCTTCTTATGACGGTGTAACGTTTTTAAAACCCTCAATAAAAGCGTGGCCTTTCCGATTCCCCCTAATTAATCATCGCCAAACCTCCGAGCGGCGCGGGGACGGCGCTCTGATCTCCGCCGTAAATTCAAAAACGTGAGGAGACGCAGCCGACGCTCTTCGTCGCTTTCTAGCCTTCACACGCGTTGAGCTGGGTAGCGCGCGGGAAAATAAAGCGCAATTCTGCCAACTGACACTTCAATTTGGCCGAATGCTGAAGCCATCAGCCCACTGGCCTGCCCGCCATGATGGAGAATCCCCCAAATATCACTTAACTGATCTTAGCCGCTCGCGTAATGCTCATGCACTCTCCCCCACTGCATCACACACACACACTCTCTCTCTCTCTCTCTCTCTCTGCAGTGCGTTCCGCTCTCACACACAATCTCATTTTAATTGACTGCATTGTCTGGGCTGAGGCTGTGGGGAGCGCGGCCCACCCCTCCTCGCCCCCCTCGCCCCGCCGCTCTGAGGAGTATTTACAATCCGATAATCTTCAAGCTCCTCACCACATCTATTACACTGCAGAAGCACTGAAAGAAAAAGCGGCTCTTTTAAAAGGGTTAGTCACACAGGAAAATGCAAATTCCGCCGTGATTCTCTCAGACACGAGTCGCGGAGCGGCGGGATGGAAACGCAATGGACGTCCAGCTCGCACCTCTCGATGCAATTGCGGCCGACGTGATCTGGGAATTGAAGTTGCTGTAGTCAGTCGGCATATAGATTGTTTGAAGCCGCGTGCAGTTTCTGAGGGAAATAAACGGCATCTGGGTGGAAAAGACTATGTACGCATTCAATATCACGTATCACTAAATTCCTAAATGCTTTCTGTATATTTTTAAATTGTGATATGCAGAACATGTCACAATCTTCAACAATAAAACACAAAATAAATCAACAAACAATGATTTGAACCAAATGTTGATGTTCTATTTTTATCTGATCTTGAGGGATTCTGGGCCGTGTAGTGCAGAACAACTCAGTAAGAGTAGCTTTGATCCAGAACAAATGAACAAATTACTGTCCATTCTATTTACATTTTATGGAATTTGTGAATGAACGTATTTTTTATTTTTATTTTTTTTACTTTTTTTCTGCACCACTGATTTTTTAAGCAATTTTCTTGCAGTACATTTCCAAAACAGACTTCCTTTTGAGAACATGGCGTGCCATTTGTTTTTTTTTTGGAACTTTTTGAGCTGTAAATTTGTACATGTTATTCTTTATTTCTCTTTATTCCCTGTTGTTTATTATTATCATCATCTGTACTATCACTACGACTATCTGCACAATTTCTTTCCGTTTATCTACGGCTGTTCCAGCATTTGAATTTCCCCACTGTGGAATCAATACTATTAATTAATCAATTCATTCATTCATTCACTCATTTTAACCAAAAAAATGCTTAGGTTAAACACACAGTAAACAATAAGATAATATTATAGCCATTTGCATGGGGGCAAGAATGCAGTTCAGTGGTCCTCAAACTTTGAAGGTTGCGCCCTTTAAACCTACAGAAAAAGACGGCATTTCCTATAAAAAGACTGAAAAGCAAACAGATTTGTATTTTATAGCTGACGGACGCCCATTTTGAGAGGCTCTAACTTGGTTAAAGTCAACCAAAAGTCTCACGCTCGGCTCTGTCGGCTGCTCCATCTTCTCTAGGTGAGCATAGCAATCTCCCCGCATCGCCATCCGTCACCACATCAAATGATCATTTAGCGCGGCCCCCTCTCGGTGATTGATTGAGTCGGCCTACGCCTAAATCACCCTCATAAAACCGGTATTGTGACAATGCTGGGAGTGTGACAGGTTAAGGAATCGTATTGATTCACAACTGCAGTCCTGCGGTGTGACGGAGGCAAGCCAGCCCAATATACGGAGAAGACGCACAAACTGCTGCTTTTCAAAGTTGATTTTACAATCGAGCCTGAAGTGTCACTAACAGGTTTAAGAGTCTCGGATGAACCGCGGCTGAAGAAGCGTAATGCGTCCACCACCGACTCCCAACTCCATTTTCTCTGCTCAAATGGTGCCATTCAAAGCGAAGCTGGTTCAGGACACACTTCCAAAGCCCTTCCTGGCGGACGCTTCACGTGTCAACATTGCCCCGGCATTAAAAGAAAGCTTCCGTGACATAAGAAGGCCTTTGGGTACGGCCCGGCAGAAAAATCCGTCATTTTTGTAGCATCATGGGAAATAACAGGAAGAATTAGCCAGTCGTGAAGAAGCGCTCTTTGTTTCTGGTATTTTACAGAGGTGGCATGTCACTCCTCACAAATCGACATTGGGCTCCAGACAAATCACAGCCAGTGGAGGCAATATATGAGACTTCAGTCCCCTAAACGAGACTGCTGAAATCAGCAGCTTTACAGGGTCAGTCCTCCAAACACCCTCCCTTTCCCTGCGCTCCCTCCATTTTTTTCCTCTACCTCACTGCCGAGACGCCAAAGCAATCAATCTTAACTAAAGCCATTCCTTCTCTGGAGTGAAGGGTGTCATTTGTTTTCTTCCGGGGGGATGCTACCCTTTCTGAAAGATCTCCCCTATGCCTATCTTTTACATATTCCTTGCTTATTAGTTTATGATTGTAATAAGAGCTCTAATGTTCCTGAAGCCCGAGACATCGCCATGGTTTGTAGCCTGAATACTGATGGCGATTTTTCCTCTGAGAGGGGTAAAAGTGATCTACGGCAGGCGTTTTCGTGCCTTTAACTGGTCTTTTGGTGAATATGCAAAATCAGATGCTAATTTTTTTCCCCCTCTCCTTACAAAAACAATAGGGAACTTTTCATAAACACGCCTTCCAAGTATCTATTGGTCCATTCTGCAAGAAACGCTAGAACGCAATTAGTGTTTGCCTTCTTTTTTAGCGTCAACCCCATTAGCGCTACTAGTGTGATGATATGGAGATTTTGTTAAGACAATTTTAGTCAATAAGCAATATAGAACCACATAAAAATGCCACATCAAATATATCAAAGCAAACACAGCAAAAATACAATTTTTATGGTATGAAATGTTTTATGTGCCGCCAAATTACCAATTTTGTCATAAAAGCGCATTTAAGGGTTTTATTTTATTCTACTATTCTACAATACGCTAGTTTAATGTGTGTAATAAAAAACAAAGAAATAAAAAAAACCTAATTAAAACAAAACAGAAAAGTAAAATTCCAGAACGGTTTCTTCCAACAAACTAATGACAAGCGGAATTAATTTGTAGCCATTCAACATATTTCAGACACATTTTAAATGACACATTTTCCCATTATAACAGCTGAGGGGGAAAAAATGAAATAGAAAATCCACACTGATCTGTGACTTCTGAGCTGTTTAAACATTCAATTGGCTTTAGGTTATTAATTCTTCAAACTGGAGACCATTATTTGGAGAGAAGCTCTTACAAAGTATTAAAATAATACATTTCAAGCAAGACTCCACAACTAGCAGCGACACATTATTCATCGAACATGAAGACACACGAGAAAGAGAGAGAATGGCTGTAGTGTGCACGATAAATAGAAGAGTGAGAAAAAGAGTAAGTGTGGGCAGAAGGAAAGAAAAGAAAAAGAAAGAAAGAAAGAAACAGAGAAAGAGAGAGTGTATATTTAATGCACTATATGTGAATTTTTGTCAATTGCAGTTTTCTTTTAAAACTTAATATAAAGTATTCTCGTAATTTCTTGTGTTGTAACTTTCCTTATTTTGTACTATATATAAATACATTTTGGCTATTTATATAGGTTTGCTCAGTTTGTTATTTTATATTGGGGAATATCGTTATTTTTCTCTGTTATCACATCTATCTTCTGCACAAAACTGAGTAGCAATACTAATTTCATTTCAACCCTGGGATACAATGACAATAAAGGCATTCTATTCTGTTCTTTTCAATTATATTTATAGTGAGGAAGAGAGAAATGGAAGAGTGGAAAAGAAGAAAAGAGACAGAGAAAAGAAAGGAAAGAGAGGAGAGGGGGTTATAGGGGGCATGTTAGATAAAGAGTGAGAGTGAGAGTGAGAGAGAGAGAGAGAGAGAGAGAGAGAGAGAGAGAGAGAGAGAGAGAGAAAGGACTGTTGAGAAAAGAGTTTCATTAATCCACGAATGTAATTACTGTATGAACAGCCTCGTCCTCTGATTGATGTCGCTCAGCCATGTTTCATTTACTTCAGCATGTTCTCATATTTGAGAGAAATAAACAATCTTATTCCCAGCGGAGTCATTTACATCTCACCCCTCTCATCAAACACATTAAAGCGCAGCTGAACCCTGCTCCCGTTTGCCAACATTTCCGGTCGGCCCGAAAGAGTCATCTGAAGACAGACTGATGGGTGGTGAAATGGCCCATAGACTATACATTAAATTACAGAAGAGGAAAAAACAAAAACAAATGATGAATGTGGAGAAAAGTCATTTAAATCCACCACTCATTTGCTTGCGAGACAGAGATACCACGAGAGGTTCAATCATTCACCAAACGCTACAAATAGCTTTCGACTCAATGACGCATGCGAGCAGAAACATTCGGAAACGCACTGAATGCCAACGCAAACATGTTTACAGCACATAGAAAAGAAAAGAAAAGAGAGTGAGAAAGCGATTGAGTGTGTCAATATGGCCACTAGGGGCAGTATCAAAATTGTGCTCCGCGTTTAACCATTCAGTGACGTGAACACACACAAACCCGGAGCAGTGGGCAGCGCGCGAGGACACCCAGTCAGTGTGGGATTCAAACCGGCAAGCTCTTGCACACCATTTCAATTCCCAACAGCACAACCAATTTATTCCGTGAAATAGTCATCAAAAAAAAAGCCAACAATTTTACACCATGACATAATAACAGCGGCTTTACAACACATGACATCATGAGAAAGCGCCACCGGCTCCGTCCCGGGACGCGCTTCATCAGCACCATGGACAGTTGCTCTTGGGGGGCAAGAATGATAAATCTGAATTTGTTTGGCCTTAAGGTTTTCTCAGGGCATCCCTCCGTTTGTCGGGAACATAAAGGTTATTCCCACTCCCTGTCATAAATCCCAGCGCAACAAGCCGAGACCGCAGCACATGCACACATATTCAGACGTCATATTTGACTTAAATCCCTCTGCTATTTGTTTGGCTTGACACCGCTGACACTTTGATTAATCTAATTTGTCCGCATGCGTTTACAGCTTTAGCAGCCATGAATCTTTATTTTATATGGTCAAGCTTTGGCATTTCCCTTCAGACTGGACCGGCGGAGCGATGGGGGCGGTGGGTGCTGAGACAAAGCCTTCTGTCCGTCCTGTCCGGCCTAAATTATGAAGCACTTTAATTAAATTAAACGCCGCTCAAGCACTTAAAGCCTCTGCCAGCCACTGGGATATTTTCTTTCTGAAAAGCAGCGCATCTGCAAAGCTTCCGCAGACTGTCTGGAACGCTGAAACTAGAGATCAATGACGCAGGGTGAAACTATATATTTAACACCACTATTTCGCTGCGGAGAGCTACTCTGCAGCTACTGGGGAATCTTTGAGTAGATTGGGCGTGAGTGAGTACTGTACTACTGTAATACTCTTTGTTTTTTTACCTCTATTTGAACAGATCATCAGATTTGAGGGCAAACAGGAATATTATAAAGCTGATACTAGCACAAGTAGCACAAAAAGTTACTTAAGATGCATCAAATGTGCAAAGTAACACTTGGTCTTGGCATTACTAAAACTGATAAAAATGAAATTTGAATCACCTAATTGAATCCCAAGTAAATAAATAAATTAATACAGAAAGAAAGAAATATTAAAGATATAAATAATGAACGAAAGACACGAAAACCTACATTTATCAAACTTTATCTATCTATTTATCTATCTATCTATCTATCTATCTATCTATCTATCTATCTATCTATCTATCTCTCTGTCTGTCTGTCTGTCTTTTTGTTATCTGTCTGTCTATCTTTTTTCTTCCTTTCTCTCTCTCTCTGTCTGTATACTGTAATTGTGTGTATTGAACTATTTAGCAACAAGCGTCTTTATCTATCTATCTATCTATCTATCTATCTATCTATCTATCTATCTATCTATCTATCTATCTATCTATCTATCTATCTATCCATCCATCCATCCATCCATCCATCCATCCATCCATCCATCCATCCATCCATCCATCCATCCACCCATCCATCCACCCATCTATCTAGTGAGTGAAAAATGGAAAATAAAATGTAACAAGACAAAAATGAAAGCTACATATGATATGAAAATGAAACATGTCAATGAAAAACAAGTATTACTATTATTAATAATAACAATATTCTAAGTAAGTCAAATATACTAAATGAAATCTCATGCTCGTAATGATACGTGTACATCACTGGACAAGCGACATTAAGAGAGAACGCACATACAGTAGGTCAGCGGACCTTTCCTCCCGTACATCTACCAGAAGCAGCTCCTTCATTCGGCTGCAGTATCTGCAATACTCATTTAATCCCGACACCAATCTCCCTCCACACACTCGCCGACATCACACTGTTGTTTGAAAGCGGGAAATGTGTTTTCCAGACGGTTCTCTAACAGCGTCTAACTCACTAATTCTGCTGCTTTTCTAAATCCGCCGCCTGACGGACCCTGATGACACACGTTGGCTTGGAACAGGAATATGAGCTGCGCCTGATGGAGAGCGATGCTTTGTGGGATGAGTGCGGGGTCTTATGGGAGACGGAGGGTAACTGTGCCACTCTCCCTGGTAAATGTCTGAGTGACAGGCCTACGCCGAGAAGATCGGCCCTGAATGACTGACTGCTTCTCCTCAGGCCATTTTACTGACCTGGAAAGTGGGGGAAAAAGAAAGAAAAAAAAAAAACCTGTCACAGCTCACACGGTCTCCAGAATAAATGGAGGTATTAAGCTTGAT
Source organism: Paedocypris sp. Pulau Singkep (assembly GCA_017309775.1). Lineage (NCBI taxonomy): Eukaryota > Metazoa > Chordata > Actinopteri > Cypriniformes > Paedocypris > Paedocypris sp. Pulau Singkep. Next base: position 6,590,584 of record MU204432.1, read on the forward strand.
AACTAAAACCGCGCATTTGATCCTGCCACCCTCAGCATTTTTCCCACACATAATTCTGGGCAGTAGAAAAGCATTTTGTGAAAGCTGCAGAGGTTAGCAATTCAGACTCCAGGGTTTCAGCGCAGATAACAAGCCGGTCAATATTCAAAAAAGGGGGGATTTAATTGGCTCTCCCCTCTTTTCAAGCCGTTACCTGCCAGAGAGCCAAGGGGGCTCGTGGCAAAACATATTAGCACGGCTCTCTATTAGCCCGCCTGGCATTAGGAAGCGCGGCGTCTCAACAACACAGCTCATTTGCTTTGCTCTTTCTCTCGCCGCTCACACAACACCATTTGCTTTTGTTTTCGTACGTCAGGAGCCTGTTCAACCCAGAGCGTCGATTTTGGCCGGGGAAATTTTTGGCATGACTGTGCGCCAGTGGCCGTATATTATATTACAATGGTCAGAGCGGACGGCGGACGGTTTGTGTGCCACAATAAGAACAAATAGTTTTTTTTTTTAATGGAAAAATGGAAAATAAATAAATAATTTACAAACAAGAAAATTGAATGTGGTATGAATTTAAAACAATTCAATGATTCATACGTATAAATAGAGAGTTATAAGTAGAGTCTCATTCCTTCAGCCTAATTTAAGAGGTTTTTTTTAATATTATTGTTATTTTTTATCATGAATTAGTCAAATATACAACATTTTATCTCATGTTTATAACAATATCAAGTGTATTTTATTGGATAAACAGCATTATTTATAGATTCGTATTATAGATTACAATAAGAACAATGTGGTATTTTCAGAATAGAAAAATGGATAATAAATTAAAAAAATATATACAAACACGAAAATGACATAAGATTTGAATTTAAAACATTTCAATGATAAATAAGTATAAATAAAGAGTTATAGTTAAGTCTCATTCATTCAGTCGCATTCAAGTTGTATATTATGAAAAATATTATTACTATAATTATAAATACATAAAGTATACTAAACTAAAACAAACAAGAAAATTATACTGTAAATGATTATAATTCAAACGATAAATATGTACAGTATAATTATTATCATAAATAAGTCAAATATACTAAATCTTATGTTCAAAGAAAATATCAAATGTACAACATTGGGTAAACAAATGTATTAAACATATGCTGGATTCAGTGGTCGTATATTAGATTACAATGGTCGGAGCGATCGGCGGACGGTTTGTGTGCCACAATAGGAACAAATAGCTATTTTCAGGCGTCTCATTGTGGAATCCTGCTTAGGGAGACAATCTCTAGCGAGACGAAAAATGACTCATTGGGTTGAAAATAACTGTGCTCATTCCGACACTCACTCGGCAATAATATTTTTGTAGCTATAACGCCAATTGTTCATTAGAAGGAAGAAAAGCCCTCTAGCTGCCTCCATCATGCTGGATTGATGCTTTTAACAAAGGGGAAATGCTGAGCAGATGATTACGCGGCTCCGTGTGGCTGTTTCAAGTGTGAAAGTGAGCGGGAGAGAGGTTAAACCTCCGTCACATGTCACTTTCTCACAGCAACCTTTGGCCTGAAGTAGCTTTTCATCTCACCGTGAGCTCTCACAATCCCTGAAGTGCCTCGTCTTCAACCGCATCACAATTACCCCAAGGTGTCGTCTCTCTTTCGCTCCCTCCGCCCTTCTTTTCTCTCCTCATCCTATAAATTATCATTCCCCGCCATGTTAGGGAATAATGATTTGGCACGTGTTGCTGCAATTTCTTTTTTGAATTCAGAGGCGTCTGGAAAGCAGGAGCTTGTGAGACTCGAGACAACGGCGCTCGAATCGATTGGAATGGAAGCATTTGTGAATTCATGATTTAAACTGACTCTTTAAAAAATAACAAAGGACCGATCGTGACATCACTGACCTGTTTTTCAGTGTTTTTGATATCACGTTTAAGCATTATTATTGTCAACGTGAAAAAAATACTGGATGGATGGATAGATGGATGTCCAAACATATAAAACCCGCACGTTTAAAACCGAACAATATACTAAAATAACTGTGGAAAGCTTGTTGTGCAGCGGTCCATTTTTCTGGTCAGCAACACAGCACATGTCACTGTGTGTACTGGTATTGCTTGACATGGTGCAATTTCCTATAACCCTGTCAGGACAATTACACCAAACCCCAGCAGGAGCAAAGCTACTCACAGCTACACGTCTTCTCATTCTGAGTGAGAATGAGAAGAGAGAGAGAGAGAGAGAGAGAGAGAGAGAGAGAGAGAGAGAGAGAGAGAGAGAGAGAGAGAGAGAGAGAGAGAGAGAGAGAGAGAGAGAGAGAGAGAGAAAAGAGAAAGGGAGAAAGAGAGGGTGAGGAAAAAAGATAAAGAAAGTGAGAGAACAAGAGTGTGATAGAGCGGGACAGGGAGATAAAAAGACAGAAAGGGAGAGAAAGACAGGTAGAAAAAGAGAAAAGGAGAGAAAGAGACAGACAGAGAAAGAGTGTGAAAGAAAGTAAGAGACGGAAAGAGAGGGACGGAGGCAAAATGAAAGAAAAAAAAAGAGATTTAGAGAAAGATAGATCGGAGGGAGAGAGGAACAACAACAATAAGATGAATATGTAAAGCAAGACAGAGATAAGAAGATGAAAAAGAAGAAAGAAAAGAGGGAAGAAATAAAAAAAAGAGATACAGTGAACATCCGGAAAATGCGAGAAAAAGAGGGGGAGAGAGAGAGAGAAAGAGAGAAAGAGAGAGAGAGAGAGAGACCTGAAGACCTGAAAAGTAGTACAACAGATAGAAGGCTGAGGTCTGCAGTGACACAAATGCCTCTCTTTCTCCCTTCCCCATCCTCCTCTTCCTCTCTCCTGCACCTGGGACCGATGGGGCTGTGCAGTCATCTCCTCGCTCTATCTCTATCTGTACTCTCCCGAGCAGCAGCCTCTTAACCAGGCCAGGCAAAAAGCCCTCAGAGACCCGACAGCTGGAGCCTGTCTCCCTAGAATGTGCCGGAACACTGGAGACCCGGGCGGAGGTGTTCGGCCCCCTCCTCCTCCTCCGATACCGGTGAAAACATGAAGACTGACATGACCCAGAGGACACATCGCATTAGATTGATGTGACAAAATCAAGCAGGGGGAGGGGAGCGCACACACACACACACACACACACACGGGAGGTTTTGGAGTCAACAGCAAGTTGAATAGTCACGGAATGTGACATGAGCGGCATGAATGCTTTCAGAATTTCTTCTTGCCTGATAAGCAGCCAAACTGCAAAATTAAGGGTTCTGACCCGCAATAATACAGCTCCAGTGTGTGTGTGCTTTTATTTCGACGCACATTGTAAGTGTAGATTTGGGCTTGAGGATGGCAAAATCTGTGTGTTTAAATCAATGTTGGACCATTTTATCTTGGCGGGTTATTATATTAAAGTGGGGATTGATGGTCACTTGTGGGGTCCTGAAATTTGAAGGCCTTTTGAGGGTCAAGGTGGGTTTTGAGAGCTGAGGATGTGATTGAGTTTTGGGTGAGTTTATGGTTAAATGGGGTGGGGATGAGGGTGTTTTGATGGTCAGGCTATGGGGGTAAGAAATGCAGCGTTTTGAATGGTTGTCAATTGTGGTACCACGTTTGGAAATGTCGTAAAAACCTCCATTAGAAAGTCATAGCCTTCTATTTTACCACTTCCTTCTATTAGAGGTGGTGTGTATGTGGTGGGAAGCTAGTTCCTCAGCTTTTGCGTAGTGACTTTTTTTTTTTTCTTTTTTATCTCTTATTTTTTTCATAATTATTTCACTTATTTTCAGAAAAACAAAAATGAAAACAAATTGAACTAAAAATACAACTAGAATTCAGTGCCATTATTAACCTGCCATTTTTAATGAACTGTACTGTTGCTGCACTTGTTATTCTGCAACACATTAATTATTTTTTCAGTTCGATCCGCTCTATTTCGGAAAAGTTATTACTGTCTATGGAATGAACACACACACACACACACACACACACACACACACACACACACACACACACACACACACACAAATACAGCCATAATACAGATGGAACTGGTGATCTCAGCCATGTTTCATTCGATTACACATTCTGAGTTTGTTCATGAGCTCTATCCATCAATTAAAATGTAATTAATAAAACACCGTGTAACAGAACTTATCGATTCGAGACATGAATCCCTGTTTAACTACTGACTAGTCACCTTGTAATTTACCGCTTTTTCTGCACAACTCCCGTGTTATTAAATTATCACATATTAGCCAATATTTAAGTCCGCTCCCTCAAGCAATCTGCAAAAATCAGAAAAGCGCAAGCATGGCCTAATCACGGACGGAAAAACAAATGCTAATTTCGAGGCTGAACTACGGCAAGGTGTAGGCCAAGCAAACATCTGTTAACATGTCTAATTTGTAAGCGTATTAAAGCGAGAGTGTATCAGGAACAATCCATCACTTTGGCAACAAATAAATGTTTACTCGATTATAACTGAAGATATTCAGCTGAGATTTCAATAGGCGGTTAGAAGCCAAACATAAAACGATGCGCATTATATATGCTAAGCGATGTTGGTGGAATCAAGCTAGCTTGGCTTTACAGTCAAAAAATGAAAACCATTTTACATAAACGGAAGATTTAAAATTCTTCCGATGAAGGAACAAGCGATTTAAATCAATGCGTCTTATTACACAACCCTTTGTCTTACAATCACGAGCAACAACTCCACCTCGTTGCCACCAGGAACGTGGATTAACCTACCCACTCACTTCCTGTGCAAGGCTCTGTATTTATCCACACCAACTCCCTCCCTCATCCTCACTCCTTCTATTCTCTCATCAAACTTTCTCCCAAAAAAAAAGAAAAATAGCGTGCATAGGGAGATACGTGTCTTGCCCCAGAAAACGACTCCAAACAGAACTAATCCATTGTGAGCATTCCCGATCACTCAAAACAAAAGATCCAAGAATAAACTACTTCATCGGGCGAAGACGCCGGTCCTTTGGTGGTAAGGAAAATGGGTGAAAATGACATTTCTGTGCCAAGCTTTTTTATCCACGCCGTGCCCGAATCTCAATATTTGTTTTCATCTAGCCTACTTCTATTGAGAGCAAGGCAAGGTCAATGGGCTTTCATTAGATCTATTTGCGGACGGCGGCGGCGTAATTTGCTAACAATGCAAACGCTTCACCCACCGTTTGGTTTTAATAACCTCGTTCTGACAGGCAATAATACCCGTCAAAGAAATATAGATGGCGAAAACAGATACTTTGGCTGTGGTTCAGATGTCGTTCTTTCAGCAGCTCAAGCCGAGGAACGTCGTGCGGAATATTGAACAGGACCTTTGGGACGCGGCGTGGATAATGCATGGCTCCAATCGGATCTCAGCTTGGTTGGAGCCCAAACGATGAATTCGGAGAGATCCATATTACATTAACATCCGGAGCTTGTGTGGGCACAGCCAACGTTAATCCGCATCCAATTGTGTGTCTTCCTCCACCCAGTGCTACCGTGTCATCCTCCTGCATACTTCCTGTTCCCTCATCCACTTCCATGAATAAAACTTGCAAGTAGACCAGAAGAGATATATAAATATAGCAGGATCCGCTCTCCATTCACAGATACGTAGCTCAGCAGCTCATGTGCTACCACAAAGTCCTGAAATCAAAACCACTTGATTATTACGGTGGAGGAGAGCGTGGGAAATCGCCCGGAGAAATGGTATGTCATGGAGACGGCGTGGTGGATGACACCAGAGTGTTCATGGCTTGTGGGAAGGAGTGAGAACAGCCTTTTCTCACTGCTTGAGAGGAATATCTGCGAGACCTGCCGCGAGAAATCCCAGCGCAGTGTGAAGTGCTGTCACCGTGGCTGGCTGTGCTGTGAAGAGCTCCCCAATTACTCCGCAAGTGAGAAAAGTTTGGCCTGGCTCGTTCCGCAAATGTTTGTCAGGATGGAGACCTCCTCGGAACACCGGAATCCACCCAACACCAACATGGCCGTCACTCTGTTGCTTCATTACCCTGACAAGCAAGTGTAACGCGACTCTAGAAGCCGAAGGACAATCTCTCCTTGATAGTAACAAAAGGGCACAAGCAGGAGACGAGCAGATCCACATGGACGCGGAGATGATGCTGAGCTCCACAAGGCGTGAGAGCGTGCATAGCAATTACTGTCAATAACAATGACGCGGTTTATTTTTAAAACCTTCTCTGAGGGCCACAATGAAGCCCTTTGTTTGTAAAGTGCTGATCACAACGTCTCCCGCTAATATACCAAGTCCACCGAGTCGGGCATTTTCACTTCAAACAACTGCCGTGGACTCGATTCCACTGACTTTCCACCCCAAAAAAAATAAAGTACAGGGATAATCAGCATATTAAAGCCAATGCGAGAACCATATGTTAATTATGTAAATGATTCGTTTTAATCAGCTCGAACCATGTAACGAGTTACTGGGAGAGAGAATGTAGGGACTTATCAAAAATGTCATTAATATTCATCGGGATGGTGCCATGTGAATGTACTCATCCGCACAGATGAATTAATAGTTTGATGAGGGATGAAAGTGCTGGAGGAGGTGTTTGCGAGGAACCATCTGTCTAACTTTGAATCCCCTCCAGAGCTGCTCGGCCCAAAGGGAGACCACTGGAAGAACAGTTGCCTGGAGAGAGGTGGGGGTGGTCCGGGCTGTGAATCACAGGTAAGGAAACACCGCATCCGTACATACGGCTTGGACGTGCTGCCCGTGTGATTTTCTTTGGTCTTGTGGCTTTATAAGACTTTGGCGAAAAATGTTTGATCGTGGGGAATGTAGAGTATTGTGCTTTTTTAACCCTCCTGTTGTGTTTCAGAGGAACATCAATGATGGTCGTGGGTCAATATGACCCAGGGGACTTTTAATTATGCATGTACGTGTCCGAAAACCAAAACGTTTCCAAATGTGTGTGTGTGTGTGTGTGTGTGTGTGACAGAGAGAATTGCAAAGAAACAAATAGTATGTGATCTGTCCGATTCTTTTTAGCTTCCATTTTGTCTGCTGGATCGAAATGACCTGAAGAGTAACTTTGTAATATAAACGTGTGGCAGTAGGGTTACAAATATGTAGATTGAAACACTTTTTTTTTATATATATATATATGTCGATTGCACTAATCAACATATTGTATATGGAGTGTGGAGATTGTGTAAATATATATATGGAGTATGGAGTATGGAGTTCTCATAACTGATGTAATGGGTATGGAGAAGTTTCAAAGTGGAAATTTATTTTAAGTTATTAATTTTGAAGTTAATTAAAAAAAAAAATACATATATACCTAGACAACGCTTTTTTTTTTTTTTAACTTAGAAAACATGTCAATTTGACTAGAACATTTTTGCCATGCCATGTGTGTGTGTGTGTGTGTGCGGTTGTGCAGATATTAGCAGATATTTTATCCAAATCCAGCTCGTACAATCTGTATAATTATCGTTCTTCTGCACTCTCACCTTTATCTTTCCATAATTTGAACTACATGCCCTTCAAAAAGCTAGCTCACAGAATGGCTTGTGTGTGTGACGCGGGTGCTAAATTGAGTCGAGAGTAAAGAGCGAGCTGGCATGAAGGCAGAGAATGGCCCTTTGCTGCCTGTGGAGCGGTGGGCCCTCCTCGAGGTTCCTCTGCCCCTGGCACTGCCCAGTACCTCTCCATCTGGACCCATCATCTGTGCCGACTAGCAGGGCCCATGTCCCCATCCGCCCTCACAAAAGACTGGCAATAGACCGCTGAACCCAGGCATCCTCTTCGCTCCTCAGCCATTTTGCTGTAACCGTCTGTTAGTTTATTACTGAATCTAAAACCATCCAACCATTTCTGCTGCTTCTTCTGCTTTAATGTTGTGAGAAGCTGAATCTCAGGACGTGAAAAATGTCACACACTTCGCAAAACCCTGTACGCCAATTTCCAAATTCAACTTTGTAAAAACATGAATATAAATGTGTGACGTGTCAAATGTTTTTCAATAAGTTGCTATTGTATTGTACTATGAACAATAATACACAGTACAAAACATTTTTATTGTACTTTAGCTATACTGTTATGATTCTATATACAGTGGTTATTTTTTATATTTTTTCTGATTCAATAACTTACTTTAATTGAATGCAAGTTTTTCTTTTATAATTCTATCTATTTCATTTGCACAGTGTTTTATTGGATTTATGAGTCATTTTCTATTAACTCCATGTATATTCTAGTGTTTTTTTGTTTTTAGATTTTATAATGTTGCATTTTATAGAAAAACACTAAACTGCCGGTTAAATAAACACAATGTACTCGGTTCAGCCGCACACACGAGGCGTTTAGTTTCAGTTTCCCGCGCTCTCATCAATTTCACCAGCGCTTTCTAAAAGGCTGACGTGCTCATTTTAGTGCAGTAATAAACGGAGGTCATTTAGCATTAGCAGCGGTGAATGTAAAGATGTCGTGTCCACATTATGGGATGTGACATCCCAGAGCTTCGAGCCTCATCGTCCACGGCGAGGTTTTTTGAGGCTTTTAATCTGATCTACAAGCAAGCTGGAACATCTTCAGCTATCTCCTGCAGCTTTTTTCAGACGCTCCCAAACCTTTAGCATCACTACCGTGTTGAGAAAAAAAAAACCCGCTTACCTAGCAAATCCAACTCACAACATTTGGGGTTGTTAACATCCCGCGCTACTGATGGAGCCACGGGGAAGCCGTAATAAAAGCGTTCCCCTGCTAATATTCAGCCACAGCGTTTACCAAAAGAGTCAAGGCTCGATTTGAATAATTTGATTTAACAGCATGTCTTCCCGCAAAGCTGGGACGGAGCGATGCAAAGCGAAGAACGCGCACAGGCCTTCGAGGCTTTGGACAAGCATCTTCTGCTTCAAATGAACGCTTTGGCTTGATCCACGCTACCACTCTTGATGTAAATCCAAGATTCTAAATCTGGAAAACAAGCACGTGAACTCTAAATATAGCGGGATTGTAGAAGTCTGGGCAGAATGAATACTCACTTCACAACTGTGGTGAGTCTCATTTGAGCAACAAAGGAAACACACAGACGACTTGAGGCGAGTCGTGATGTTCCTCCATTGTCGCATTAGGTGATTGTTCTGTCAGGTTAAGCCTTGAGCTCGTGCAAACGGAGGATAAGCATTCAGGCATTTGTTTCTCTGGCACAGTGGCGATGGTTTGAAGTGTCCTCAATATTCCGAGAAGCGCTGCGTTGAAAAGGGATTAAAAGGATCACGCTCTGTTGACTAGCCGTCAGAAGGTGGCGAATTTTGGATAATGGGTCCGTAAGGCGTCAGTACGTGCTCTTGATCTACAATCTTAGGGTGGGAGTTTATCCAGCAGAAACTATTTCACTGTCATACCCTTCACGCCGACTGGAATAAAACTTCTGGATGTCCTCCATAAACCACCCGGTGCTTGCCATCATAAATATATGCTTATGGTTGGAGGGCTAGAACCCATTGCCAATTTGACATTACCATAATTCTTGTTTACTGCTGGAAGCTTCTCTTTATATTTGGCAAAGGTTAAAGAGCTGCCCACCTCTAATCTGCCGAACTGATAAATTGAAGGGGGGAGCTGGAAGAACAATCAAGTTCACGGGGGGTTAATACAATAAAGAGCAAATAAAAAAAGACCCAACATCAATATCATCGGCCTCGCTGATGTGTGTGTAGTGGCGTTTGGTAATAACCGGAACATTCCAACAAATCAATGGTTATTTAATTCGCAGCGAGCTTCTGAGTCCATTAAACCTGATTACTTTCACCCATTTTCTTCTGGGTGCTGTTATTTTCCCAATGCAGGCACTTAATCCATAAGGTGGACTTATGAGGACCTTCAAAAGCAATTTCAGCCTCTATTAACATTGCATGCTAGCTGCCGCTCCGACGTGATTATTTATTGGACAGTGGCTTCTGGAGCAGGCCGAACCCTAGTTTGACCCCCAACTGGAGGCGAATCCTGGAAGGCGAGCGAGGACGGTGACATAAACGGAGCAGAGATTATGAAGACTCATTAGGATCAGCCCGATGTGGAATAATCAATCATCTTTTTTGGTGATCCAAGCGTTTTCTCATTCAGGTCAACAACAACAGGAGCCTGATTAATGTGGTGTGTTGCTGTATGACCCACTTCTCAAAACTTGGCTGTGCGGGATGCAGATCAAACACAACGCCTGACGATAAAAGTGCAAGCCGGGGGTCCATCGCTCTAGAAGTGCTTTTTTTTTTTTTTTTTCAAACTATTATTTAGATAAGCCTACTGCAAGTCACAAACAATAGAGGTAATCCAGCACGTGATGGGGTCCACACACACACACACACACACTGAACAACCCGAACAAACACATACATAAAGGGGACCGAACGGAATCATTCCATTGATTGGAGAAGATCCATTACTGAAAGCAACCACAACCATTTCATTTGCCAGTAAAGAGCTCACAGCCTGATCTCCAGGTCTATATACATCAGCACTGCTTAGCGGAGCGGCGGCTTCATGTTGGAGGCTATTAAAATCTCTGGGAAGGACATTAGCATTTTGTCCCATCAGCAAGAAAGGTAGTCATTACTAATTGCCTACAAGACCTTACAAGAACAAACCCAAGCAGCGCTGAAGGATGGAGCTATGTTTACAGCAGCTTCCGGCCTTTCTTTCATATCAGTAGTTGTTTCTCATATTTCTACGTGAGATGAGACATTCGAGTACGATATTGATCAAGTGTGTTACACCGTCTCCCACGTCCGGAAAACGTGTGAACGTCGTGTTTTTTTCCCCCACATGTGTTTATAATTGTCATTTCAAGTCCGCTCTAAACTCAGCTCGGGAGAGGATGGAGGACGCAGGGGTTTCTGGAAGGTCTGAACCAAAGTGCGAATCTCCTGCCCTGTGGTCAACCTCCAGGAGCAAGGGCATGAATGTTAAGCAGCGCCGGGATCAATACAGGCGAATATAGCTCAACTGCACCATTTGTTCAGCCATGAGAGATGTCAATACACAGATTAGGGTGATCCATCTTTTTGATTTCCCACTGTCTTCCACATGGACTGCATGAAGGCTTTTGCCTGTATTAAAAGTGTTTGCTTTCTCAACCATAAAAATTCCAATTATTGCTCTAAGTGCAGCAGCGCCGAGTCGCTTTTTTGAAGAGCAGCTTGGTCGGCATGCGCACGCTCCTGATGACATGAACGGGGGGTGAGGGGAAGAGGATGCGGGAATACAGCAGATCTGATGGAAAAAGAGATGACAGGATGCTTTCAGATTGTCTCCCTTCTGTAATGCCATAGTCTTGGCACATCAGTGTGAACTATAATGGGAGGGAAATCAATGTCGGTTCAATCGACTGTGTTGGGATGTCGTCAACTACCTGAACATCGCCTCGCATTTTCCAAGAACTTCGTACGGAGCATTTTAAAATCCAATACTTACCCGTACGCTCTTCAAATGATCCCAACTTTCCTGGCACGAGTTTTTTTTTTTTTACCTTTCAATTTTACAACAATCCCAGAAGTCGAGTGATAAAAAACGTCACGTTTTCTTCAGGCCAGAACCATCGTTCTCCAAAATTCCAAAAGTGTAACTCAATGTGCTACGTTTTTTTTTTAAACGAAACAAAATGTGCTAGATAATGACCACAGGGGGTCGAAGAAAGACGCCCACAAGCCCCCAAAAAACAGAACAAATAACACGGATGCAAATAGCAAATGCAAAATAATTTACCCAAGAGGCAATTGACTCTTAACTGCAAGGCAGAGGTTAGAACTGTGGCATATTGCACGGGTTCAAAGGATGGAACGCTCCACTAATTAGCAGACATACTGCCCGTCTCCGAACATCCCTTCACATTTCAGATCAGACGCCTTTGGGGAACTGCAACCTCTGGTTGATGCTCATGTACAGCAAAACAGTCAAAGAAACCTATTAATATTTTCCACCGCACCAAGAGACCAACAGTCGTTTTCTCTCTAGTTTTGAAAGAAAATATTCCTCGGCTCGCTTCTGAGCTGCAAGGTTAAAAAGGTAAATTAACATTATCATTCCATGTCGGAGGGAAATTCCGCCAGCAAAATCGGAACCAAGCAAAACCACAGCGCTTCTGATAATGTCTTCTCCTATTTGAGCGCTAGTCCGACAACTGCATTCACTATCACGTCAGGTTGTGGAGTAACTGGAGTCCACACGCATTGATTTTTGTGTATTCAGCTCTTAGCATGAGAACTAGATATTTCCTGTTTTAAAGTGTGAGATCACCTCTGACAGAACCAGCCTCCGATATCAATAGCTCTGCCGCCTGGCAAGACCCAAAGATTCTGGCTCAACAACTTATAATCAGCGTGAGCTTGGTAATTATGCAACTAGCGCTGCTAACAGGCTAATCATAAGGCTTTCAGGACTAGTATGAAAGATAAAAAATTATCTCTCAGATGCATGTAAACGATGCATCTTCAGTAATGAGCTTAACAATACAAGCAACAAACTACCATTATTTTTGCACTATGGGCCACGCTAAAAATCTTAAAGATTGTTTAAAAAGTTAACTCTGCCGCTTACATATGACAAAACGTGTGACTTATATATGTGGAAAGATTAAGAAAAAGATGTTCATTAATGGTGCGCCTTACAGTCCAAAAAATACGGTAACTCACCGCGTTTCTGACGTGGCCTAGCCAACAGACATTAGCCTGACGCTGAGCTAAAGATGCGACTCTGAACTCAGCACTACAATGACTACTTGATGAACTTCCACAGCATTAACACTTAGACAACGATTTCCAACCGAAACACATGTATGACCAACCATTAGGCCTAATGTTTTCCACACGTAGGACATTTTTACCGGACATTTCTTGTGTATAAATCTTAGCATTCTTAACCACGTGTCCTATTGCTCAAGAATCTACACGTTAACATGAAAATAAACGTGTAGAGCCGCAAAAAAATAAATAATTGTACTTCTCCCACTCCATCTTTGCTTGCTGAGGTCATGCGATTTGACAGCAGAACTGCCCACTCACACACACACACACACACACACACTCACACACACTCACGCAACGCAAAGGCGCAACACTCTCGAGTGTTGGAGCTCACGCGTCGTCTTGCACTTGTAAACACGAGGTGCACACAATGGCGCATGTCCTTAAGCGCTTCCAATCAAAGCAAATCAGATCAGGGCAGGCTGCAAACCTCCCTTTGGCGCCTTCACATGTCTGTTCGCATTCGCAGAAGCCGTCTGTGCATGTAAGTGAATTTCCATTCCATTAGGGTGACAGAGGATCACCCCTGCTGCCGTCAGGACGCTCCAGAGACCCACTAATTGGGGGCGTGATGAGATATCGTGCAACGAGATCCCGTGAGATTCAATCCCGACCAGATCCCAACTTTGTGATATTCCGATTCAAGTCATTTTAACACTTTCATTTTACGTACAATATTTGTTTGAATTTGTTTTTTCTATTAAGTTTTGAACTTCAATGGTTTAAGGCCCTATGAGACAAGTTTTATTCTTTCACAGATTCATTTTTAGGGTTGATTTTAGATTCCTTTTAAAACTGTTTTTTTTTTTTTTTTTTAAATTAACAGATTAATATGACAAATGGGATTAAGTAGATGCTTAGTTTTATTTTAGTTTGGATTTCATTTATAGAATTCTCTTTTAGACACAAATAGCTTTTTCTCTTAAACAGATTCACATTTAACATTTATAATAAATATATCCAATTATAATATTATATATAAAGTGTTTTTATTCCCTACATACTTGAAGAATTTTCTTTTAAATGTATTTTTTTTAATTAACAGCTTAAGGCCATATGAAAAGTTAAATACAATATTTTTTTTTTTTTTGTGACCGCCTGTGTATGTGTGTGTGTGAGTGGGCAGTTGCGTTGTTGTCAAATCTCATGACCTCAGCCAGTAAATAAAGAGTGGGAGAGGTGAGAAGTTATTTCTTTATTATTATTTAATTTTTTTACATCTCTATAAGTCCATTTTTGTGTACAACAAGTGAAAGGATAAAAGGACACATGTGTACAGATGGTACAAATACTAAAAAATAGATTATAATATGCTACATTTGGAAAACCTGACTGTGGACACTATGAACAATGACACAAGATTCAAGAAACGCCAAATAAAAAAGTCCAATGCCAACAAATACAAACAATGTGAAAAGATGGCACAAACTGACATAGAACCAACACTGTAAAATACACTAGATTTACTATGGCGCCTATCTACTAAACATGTAAAATATAAACAATACACAACCACATCATGCGAGACTAAGAAAACATCCACAAAACATGTAAAAATTGCGGCCTTTTGATTTACCATACCAAGATCAAAGCTTTCCACTGCAGATTCAACTCATCATCTCAACTACAGTATCGACGTTCGAAACAGATCAAGACGCACAAACTCTCTGACATCTACGGTTCAACAACAGACATTTCTCGAGGATTGTGTCTCGTACTTAAAAGACTTTGAGAGGCAAATGAACACAACCTGGTGATGGGGGGAGTATTGAGGAGTGACGCGACTGCTCTGGGCCCTCGCAAGAGCTTTGCTTTTACAATATTACCAGCTGGATGAATCGCTCGCAAAAGGTCACGCTTTCCGCGAGTAAACAAACAGTCTGATATCTCATAATCAAAGATTTGTAACAGCTCTCTCTAAGCCCGTCTGCGATTCGTCACTTCTCCCTCTGCGACAGCTGCTCTGATACTTTAAGAGCCTGCAGATTTGCACAGGCAGCCCGACGCACGCACAGCGCATGGCCCGGGGCTCCGCGGGGATGGAGGTGAAGGTGCAATGTTGCATTATGAGGATCCAAATAATTTACAGCTTTGGTATGCAGCACCGCCGGCCCTTTTAGCCCCAGCCACGCGAGGATCTCCAGGGTTGCGTTCCGGCATCTTTAAAAGGTCTCGCCGTCTGAATCCGGCACTTCATCAAATGTGATATTAATGACCGGGGGATTCATCAAGCAAATTCAGGGTCGGAATATCAACTTTGAAAACTCACTTCCCGGCGTGCGTGCGAGCAGATGGTAATCGCGTCCAAGGTCGCCATGAATCTCATTCAAAGACGACGTCATAAAGCACCTGCCCACTTTGATGGAGAGGAGACGGACGCGCTCTCGCGAAGAGGTGAGCCTGTTTCAGACGGGTGCCTAGATTACGCGCATCAGATAAGTTCCTTATGACTAGCGACTGAGGCAAAATCAATTTGTTTGCCATTATCAGATCCGCCGCTTGAAGATATTCCCTTTCAAACCGCCTCGTGCTCTCCATCCCATTCAAGCCCGGCGTCTCGCCACTCTTCGGCGCGAGCAGGTAATTTTACGTGGGTAAATGCCAGATAATAATTATTTCCAGTGATAAAAGCAATCTGCTTTGTTAAATGACCTAGCCTGCAGAGAGATGCTTTCTTCTGCGTCTCGGAATTGCTAAGTAGATAAACAAGGCGAAAGAACACAGTAACGACCTCTTTCCTAACTGGGTTCTCATCAAAGTTTCATTCTCCATGCATACTGTATCCCCGCCGTTCGTTATTTTCCTAGGAAATGAGTCCGTCTGTGGGGAATTCTCTGCTCTTGTTTGCTTTGTAGATGTTCCTTCAGCGTTCAGACAGACCGCTCCGGCTAACCGTTAGCCAAGGATGGGATTCGCTTGCCGCATTGTGATTCAGGGCTTTAGACACCTACCGAGGGCTGCACCTGTTTCTTTCCTGCCTGTTTTTTTCCTCTCTTTTTTATTTGGCGTATTGTCAACCCGACTCATCCAGGCATCCACCACAAAACGCAACAAGACCCCACCAGAGCATTGGAAGAGAGGGAGTCCTCGTGTTAGCCAACAATGCTCAGATCATCACCCCGGCTTCTCCACAGTGATGGCGAGAAGATGGGCTTTGACATGCTGCTGCTATCTGCGGTGGGACAGGGAGAATGTGTTAAATGTTAATACGGTTTTCTGCTTTTCCGAGGTGCGGACCTGCCGGCTAGCTACCTCTGATAAGCCCACGCTGGGATCAATTTACAGTAGCGGAGTGTTTACAGGAGTGATCAGTTCAATGGCGGCAGGACTGGAGAGCCGCAGCCACGTCCTTGAGGAAATTACGTAACGGAGATGGAAGCGTTGAACTTCTTGGCGAACAAAACGCCGCTTTTTTCATCCCCTTCCATCTAGTCGCTCACAGTGTTGGCCGAAAAACCACCACACATTCGGCTGCAGTGGATGCACGCGTGGAGACAAAAGCCTTTCGTAAAACGTTTACCAAGTCAACACATGCATATGTTTGTTTCCGGCCTACTGTCCAGCTGCAGCGCTTCGCCTGCGGGGAATCGTCCCTTCATAACGGCCTGCAGTAATACCACGCTTATAACCCTACACCGCACTGGCGTATGTGCAAACAGGCGCAACAATGGCGCAGCTGTCATTGTGCGGCGCTGCGTCTTGTGGACACAGCCATGCACAATACTCTCCTCACCGTCACCTCATCGGCCCTTCACGGTCATAGGGCCCCGGGCGTCACATGACTCGCACCTGGCTCCTCTATTAAGCTGGACTAGTACGACAAGCTTCCCTGCCGCGGCTGTTTCTTTAGATCTCCGTGTGTTTCTCAGCACGGCGGCGAGAGACGGACTCTACTGTCCTTATTTAGCAAGCCTTACAAAACTGCATGAGGTAAGAATACACAAAAAAAGAAAAAAAACGAGGGATGAAAGAAGCGAGCCAATGTCCAGAGGCGAACCCGAATTACAAAAAGCGTGAACGCCGCAGATGATATTTCAGGGGAAGCAGAAAGAGAGAGAGAGAGAGAGAGAGAAAAGAGCTAGGAAGGCAAAAATATTTAAAGCCTTGCACCCGAGCTTTGTCTCAGGCAGCACCTTTCTACCCTTTCGGCCTTTGATGAGACTCTTGAGGCGGTTTTGACCCAGATAAAATAAAGGATTTAATGCATTCGGGAATCTGACATTAAAGAGTTCTCGACTTTTCCAGCAAAGCACAATGTTTTTTTTTTGTAGAAACAAAGGGAAACGGCGGAGAGATGGTGTCAGAAAATAAAAAAAAAAAGACAACATGTAGCCCATCGCCTCTCTTCTCACTTAATCATCAAACGCCGTTAAAATGCCAGCAGACGTAATGAGGTTGAATAGGGGGAGCCGTTTTACCGTCTCGGCTCTTTCCTCTGCTTTAATTCCAGCAGCAAACAAACACAAAACGGTCGCATCGGGTTCGTCTCGGCGACAGAAAAAGCCATCTTGCCTTCTAATGCTGCGGTGGACGTTTGATGTCGAACACGGCGCGGGAACCACGGGCTGCCGTCACGTGCTCTTTTTTTGGGCGAGCGTAATGATGGCGATTCTTCAATTATTCAGTGCCTCGTGTTTGAATATCAAAGGAGTGAAAGTTCAAAATGGAGGAGGCGATTGAGGGTCCTTGCTGGGGCCTGTGATAAGGCTTTTCTATTGTTGTGCCGCTGTCTGCAGATATTGATCTGTGGCTCGGTGGGTGGGCCCTGTGGAGGATGAACCTGTCCAATGCCTAAAGCCCAACTGCTCATCCCGTACCAGACAGGGAAATGAGTTGCCATGGACACCTGGTGAAATGTCTGCCATGAACATGGTTTGATTGACGACACAGCTGTCAGTGGCGCTAAAACGCCCGTGTTGGCTTTAAGCTGCCCGAGGCCGGAAGCTTTCAGGGGGCAGATCCACAGAAGAAGCCATTGCTTCATTTCCTGCTATGCTAACGCTACGCTGGCACCAAACGGAGCGAATTACTCAAACCAAGACGTCAATAAAAAGCCAAATCGATGACTTTGCAGCTGGTCGTTTATTTAACTCTGGGTTTAACAAGAGGCATCGTCCAGTCTGGAGCGGGTGAAATTAATAGACATGTTTGCCTGACGATGGTGGACGAATTCAACAATTTGATGGAAAAGACCGACTGAGAAATCCATGGTAAGCAAATGTGTTACAAAAGATGTCAGGTTCACACTCGGATTAATAAAGTCCATCTATTCATCAACTATTTTTGTGACTTATAATTTTATGGGAATCGAACCCATGACCACCTGCTTTACAGAGCAACAGACCATCTAAGCGAAATAAATCCTTTCTTCATTATTACACACACGCACACCATTTCACAATTACCAATATCGGTAGATGGTTCCAAGAACTTCCAACTTGTTTGCCTCAGCTTGCCTTTCTGACTTCTCTCTCGCCTCAAGCAGGGCATTCATTAATCCAAGCTGCCATGTTACAACCTCCATGCTCAAATTACTAATATCCACACACTATCGCTTCCTCCCCATCTATTTCATTTACATTAACTTCTGCACTCATTCCCGTCACCTCAAATAAAACCCATCAAGACCTATGAGCGTCTCACATGGCCAGGCCTTATGAAATAAAATCCAAACAAGACAGCCAGCTCGCTTTATTACTACGCCGCTCCAGAGACTGTGTAAAAAGACAGATCATGAATGGGGGAAACCGCTTTAATAGAAATTGTTTATTTTAGTGTTAGGTGTTACTAAGGTGTTGCTTTAGTCTTCAGTTACCGTTTCTCTAAGAAAACATAACAAAACTGTAACATACACATTTATATCATCAACATAAAATAATTTTTTTTCAATCCAATTGGGTTTGATCAATTTTATTGCATGTTCTTATTTATCATCTGTACTGCTTATAGTAAAAAAAAAAAAAAAAAAGAAACATTTTAATGATTTTAAATCATTCTACAATTATTTACAGTAGAGGTTTAGCCTCTTTAAATCTGAAAATCCAATTTTTTAAATGTCATTAGTTTTAAACATACAAACCATGTGAACTCTTGCAGCAATACTTCCACTGTCTATGCTATTGTACAAAATAAAAGTCATTTTTATGACATTACAAAAGTGTCAAGTCCCTTTCCCCATCATTTATTCTTTCATAACCTTCATTATATGTCAAAACACTCGACGTTCAAGGTTGCGTGCGGAACAAACCAAGTCAGAAAGCACTAAAGGGACAAAT
The DNA here is from genome assembly GCA_017309775.1 of Paedocypris sp. Pulau Singkep. Lineage (NCBI taxonomy): Eukaryota > Metazoa > Chordata > Actinopteri > Cypriniformes > Paedocypris > Paedocypris sp. Pulau Singkep. The sequence continues at coordinate 6,609,621 of MU204432.1, forward strand.
AGACGGGTATAATAAGATAAATGAGGAAAAAAAAAGCAAAGAGCAAGAGATCATCCAGAGGAAGACTCCACAGTAAATCTATAATAAATGTGCAGTGACAACAGCGTCCGCCTCTCCACGCTGGTTTGAAGTGAAGCAATGGTTCTCCCTCTCTAATTACTGCATGAGCGGATCAGGCCGCGCTCCTGCCTTTGGCCTGGGAAGAGCCTGACATAACCCAGAGTCCGTCGGACATGTGTGTGTGAAGCATGCAGCCCTGACAGCCGTCCTCGGGAGAATCACTGCACCCAATTAACACACCAGCCAGCAACCATGCAAATGTAAAGCCCTCCAGCGGCCCGCCATTGTGTTTCGCACCGCATTCGGACATCTGATTAAATATTGATCAACATTAACAAGACTTTTGCTCCGCACGTGCTCCCAAAAAATAAAAAAACTCCTGCCCCCCCCCCACCGTTCCAAATAATTGAACAACTGTTTCAGGTCCCGGCAGTGGATGCGGAGGCAGTTTTTTTCCGCCCTGCCTGGACTTTTTTTTTCTTTTTTTTTTTTTTCTCCTCCTCAGCTCCCTGAGGTTCACTTGATATGTTGGGGTTTGTTTCTAATGAGCTGCCTGCTGGCTGGGATGCAGTTCCATTTCAGAGCAATTACAGTGGCCGTAATCTACAGCAAGGCCTCAACATGCCAACTGCACCTCCTCCTGGTGCCACGCTCGGCTCTCCATGCCTCCGCTGACTGACCGGAAGAAGGGAGCGCTCGCATTAAGCCAGGCCTGTCACAGCTGAGTGAAGGCCCTGCTGGACGGAGTTAACCAGCACGACGGGAGCTGACATTTGTTCATTTGGATGTGTTAAACACAGAAGCTCATAAAGCATCGTTCAAGCCTCGGCTGCTCAGACGCTGGATAATTACTTTCAGGCAGCCAGAAGACAAACACCAACACATTACGAGGCTTCGGCTCAATATTTCCTCCTCCAGCTTCTGCTCTCGACGCTTTCCCGACTCTCTGTAATCAGTCGCTCGCATCTTTCCCGCATCTTCCTCACCGTCTCCATTGCTATGTCCGCATCACACCGTCTGTGGCTGGATGAAGACACGCAAAAACCTACCAGAAATCTCAAAGTCGTCCACTGTGCAAAAATTCTTAAAATTTAGGATGCTGGGCCAAAATGCACATTTTTTTGTCCTGAAGATTGAAATTAAATGAATTAAACTAATAAATAAAAAGATGGAATAATGCACCACACGTCAAAAAGCAATGGTGAACAACTAAATTTTACAATATATACAAAAAAGGTGGAGAAAGGTGGAGAAAGGGGGAGAGAGAGAGAGAGAGAGAGAGAGAGAGAGAGAGAGAGAGAGAGAGAGCTTCCAGGCCCTTTATGATAAAACACGACAAGTGATAATAAAATCACCATATTTAAAAAAAAAAAATGGGTTTAATAAAAATAAACAAGCAATATAAAATGGCACGTATTGCATATTGAACAAAACCCAAATTGAATAAAACACATTTAAAAAAGCCACTTGATTTACACAAACGGCCTCATTCCCTCTAGTAGAAACGGTCTGGTCAATACTGGTCAAAACAGAAAAGCAGAAGCGCAAAAACTCCTGCGTTTGTAAAGCGACACGTAAGAACAGAGAAAGGTAGCGAACGACAAAATCCGTGCAACAGCTGCAAAGGCAAACAGACATTATTATGAATGTGAGAGACTAATCACACACACACACACACACAGGAACACATGCGCCCAGCGCGGCCCGGCAGATGGTCTCCGCCCCCATTTCCACACGCGCATCGCCTCGCTCGCTCTCATCCCTCATCAACATCCCTCTCTTTCATTCTTCCTCCGCTCTATCTCTCTCTCCCAGAAGGCCATGCACCGCTGCACAACACACACACACACACACACACACACATGACCTGGACATTTACAAGCCTGGTGTTTTCATCCGAGCAGGAAGTGACTTGCACTACGAGCGTGCAAACAGAGAAACGCAAACGCCGCGGCCTGTCAACGCTCAGCGAAGGCTTGGAGAACTCATCAGGACTTGATGACACCACCCATCTCTCACTCTCAGGGCTGCTGGATGGAGTAAACCAAGCATCTCGCACAGAGACGCGGTATAGATTTCCACGGCGTGCAGCAACACAAACTTTCCAGCTTTTAATGCGTATTGATCGCAGGCATTAGGTGGCAGGACTGCACCGGCAGATCGGCCTCGTGGCGTTTGGACTTCACATCGGTTGTTTGACCGTGACTTTCCAACAAAGTTGAATCCACTTCCTGAGCAAATCTTGCGAGGAGGAAAACTCGATGCTTCGTTAGGTTTGGGCGCCAATGTGGGGAATGGCTTCCTGTCGAGGAGTGGAACTCGGTGCAGGAGCTGAAGTTGGTTAAATGGCGTAAATGGAGAGATTAAATCAAGCGGAATGGCATCGCTTAATGTCTGGCCTGCAATGCAACTGAAACATGGATTTGTTTTGGTCAGAGGGGATGAGCTAGAGAATAAAGAGAACAGAAAAATCGTAAAAAAAATATGTGAAATAAAAAAGATATAAAATAAACAAATAAGTAATATGCTATATAGTTTTATGTATATGCCATTTTCCTGTGAGATGCCTTAATATCGAGCTTATGATTGTTCTTGTTGCTATTTTAAATGGCTCAGCAATATGCCTGATAACACAAACTACAGATCCCATAATGCAATGCTGTAGATGCTTTGCCTTATTAATTTAATACTGTTTGTTTTTTTTCAAATGTGTAACAAGCTGATTCATTCATGTTTAATGCTGGACGGTCAAGACAAAAATATTTACAAGTAAAAATTTAAGTTTATTTAATTTGGAATATTATTCCTGGCTGTTTTAGCCATATTTAAGCTACAAATAAAAAAGGGGTTAGGTTTGTTTTATTTGCAAAAGAGTTTGAGACCCCTAATCTGAAAAGTTAGATTTTATAACATTATAACACATTTAAAGTCATTATTCCTAAAATTTTCAGATTAAAATATCTCTCAAAACTCTTCAACTTAACTGCCACTTCATCGGTTAAAATGCCAAAATGAGTGACAAAATTTCACCAGCAATATCCATAAACAAACAACAACAAAATCCCAATAAACCATCTAAATCATTAGCAGTAACTTCCGAAATCTGCAAAAACAATTTCAACTGACTTTCACTTAAAACCTCATCAACAAGAATAAAATCAGAATAGTTTCAAGGTAAACACACGACGAAAACGCACGTAAACATTGCAAAACGGCTCAAGCCGGTGTTTGTTTTCCGCTCGGAAAATACAGCAAAACATTCGGCTCCGAAAGACCCCCTGTCTGAATCACTGCTTTTATTTTTTAATGCTCTGATGCACAAGCCTTTAGAGGAAGAAACGGCAAAAAGCAGAAGTGTCCAGGAGGCGTGATGGTGTATGGGTGCGCTCGCTGGGTACTTAAATAAATGAACAGCGCTGAGCAGATGTAATGGAAGGAAAAGAGAGAGAAGCAGTTACGCACTGTCAGCACAGATGGGAGCAGGAGAGAGAGAGAGAGAGAGAGAGAGAGAGAGAGAGAGAGAGAGAGAGAGAGAGAGAGAGAGAGAGAGAGAGAGAGAGAGAGAGAGAGAGAGAGAGAGAGAGAGAGAGAGAGAGAGAGAGAGAGAGAGAGAGAGAGAGAGAGAGAGAGAGAGAGAGAGAGAGAGAGAGAGAGAGAGAGAGAGAGAGAGAGAGAG
>MU204432.1:6628768-6651268 GCA_017309775.1 Paedocypris sp. Pulau Singkep
CACACACACACACACACACACACACACAGCGTTGACATGTATAGTCTTAAAGCTGGTTTGTGGTAATTACCCAGCTGCTGAACTTCCAGGGTGGCAGGAATGAAAATGAGCACCAATTATTAAATGCACCACAGAGAAGATAGAACGCTGCAGGAGGTCCACAACGGGACTCGTGTTGCTTTGCACTAGCTCCATAATGCTAAACGACTCAGAAAAAAAAGCCTTAATATTCCAACTGTTCTTACTCCCACTCCAATCCAAATCAACAAAAGAATCATTCCAGTCAATCAGACACTTCAGAAAGCTATTTCTCGAGATGCTGATGCTGAGGGCATCCTGATGTAGGTGGCACATCTTCAGCGGGCTTTGAGCAGCAGACCTTTCTCCGGTGATTCCCTTCCCTCCTTCGCTTTTCTTCGCTCTCCATGCCCGGCATTTCCCCCAGTGCACACACTGTATTACCCTGGGACTTATTAGGTAGCTATACAGTGCCAGCACTCATACTAAGATAACCCTTACCTGCTCTTATCACCATCACACAAAAGCATGGGATCAAACAGGCCTCCATGTAATCCATCTCTGTCAGCGGCATTACGGAAATTACCTGTCACAACCATCATGGTCGAGATTCTGTGATTAAACGCAAACTTTGGAAATAAATGCCCCAGGGTAGCAGAACGTGGTCCGCAGAAGAGCATTTATCAATTGGACCCATCCGACACACACACACACACACACACACACACACACTCCTCTATCACTCATTAATTGATCCATTCTACTTGGAGGAATTACGAATAACACAATGTTCCTGCAGACAGAAGAAAAAAGAAAAAAAAAGGGAGAGAAGAAGCAGCGGAGATGAGACAGAATGTGGGAGATCATCACAGACTATTGCTTGTAGCCGCAGAATGATCTTTCATTATCTTTAATTCAGATAGGCAGTGTTTTCTGTCATTCCGCTGGGCTCGTGACAGAGCCGGAATTGCTGTTTCTAAAATAGAGCTGAGGAGTTAAATGGATTTAAACCTTTGTTCACCGTAGTCTCATGCGCAGGCCGCACTTAATGGAAATGAGTGTCTGTGTCTGACAAGATCAGAGGTGCGAACGCTGACCTGTAGCTCAAAAGAAGCCTGCCGCCATTCAGAGCAAAATTAATAGACGGTGTCACATCAAATCCTCGCTGCCGTCGTCCGCTCCCGGCCTTTTGATTTGGATCCACAGTGAAGAAGCTAATTGCACAAAGTCCGTCAGACCAGCTAATGTGTAAACAGTCCTGCCTTCTAATGCAGTAATTAATTTTAAATGTGTCCACGCATATTTGTCTGAAAAAACTATTTTTTTTTTCTAATTAACTTGATGTCGAGCATTTGCAAACAAATGAGCGTGTACACACAGCTTACTACACAACACACATTTATATCAAAGTGGCGTCTCAACATTGACATTCCCCACCTCCCATAACCCCAATCATTATAACACCCCACTTACTCTAACATTAACCGACAGTCAATTGTAACTTCAGACATAAAATCCCATTTTAAACCTTACACTTATTGTCAGCTGGTCCCCACAAGTAACCACAGGGTCTAGTTTACAAAATCCTAGTTTCCGGGGCCCCACTTTGACCTAAATTCCTGCACAAACACACACACACACACACTCACACTTGCATTCATTCAAAGGGGTCATATCAAACATTGGCATTTCATATCCTAACATAAAAATGCCCCACTTAATCCAATCATAACCGTCAACCAATTCTTACTTGTCATACAATTCCATCTTAACCCTGGTCTGGTCCTCACAAGTGACCACAGGGTCCACTTTAGTATGAAGATCCTAGTTTTCAGGCCCCCACTTGGCCTAAATGTACTATACAAACACAGACAGACAGACACACACACACACACACACACACACACACACACACACACACACACATGCACGTATATCAAAGTGGGGTCTCACCATCAACATTCCCTAACACAAGTCATTAATATGCCCCCAAACCTTACTCTAACCAAACCGACAACCAATTGTATGTACAGCCAAATAATTTCATCTTGACCCCCAAAAGTTGGCTGTTGGCGGATCAACAAATCCCTTCTTGACCCCCAAAGGTTGTCTAGTCCCCACAAATGACCACAGGATCAACATTAGTATGAATATCCTAGTATTCAGGGTCCGTCTTTGACCTAAATAGCTTGTACATACACATACACTTGCAACAATATCAAATGGCATAACATATCTCACCATTGACGTCCGCTAACCTGTATAATGCCACTCTTACTCTAACCTTAACCGACAATCAATTGTAACTTCAGGCCTACAGTCCCATTTTAACCCTCAAACTTACATATTGACTGGTCCCCACAAGTGACCACAGGGCTCTCTTTATTAAGACCCTAGTATTTAGTGTCTTACTAGGTGTCTGTACAAACACACACACACACACACACACACACACACACACACACACACACACACACACAGAGAAATATGTATACTTGTGCCATAAAACAAAAAAACGTCGAGCAAAACGTTTGGAGGCCATTGTGAAGAAGTATAGATTGCGACTTTCATGGTCACTAACGGGCTCGATCCGGCCCTTCACTTTAAATCTGTTCACGTAAGCGTCCAAACGCACAATTTACTGCCAGCAGAAATGATTTTCAAGCATTCGGTTTTGCGTGCCGTACATTCTCCGAAGTCATATTTATTTTCAAGTTCCGTTTACAAGGTTATCTCAAAGGTTCACTCAATTTTGGATGAAAGACCTTGCAAAAGCGGGAAATGACCTTGTTCTCCGATGTTCACACAGGAACTACAGCTACGGGATAGAACTATTCAACATTTAATCCCAAGGATTCATTCTGACTGCTAAGGAATCTTCGCTCATGGCGGAATAATATCAGTGGCAATGAAAATGATATAAGGTTGGACATTAGATATTGATACGATGACTTATTTAGTGTTATTCGTAGAACGGACTTGATTATGTCAAATTTAACATTTCTTTAATAAATGATGCGGCCGGTAAGAGTAAAAATGTCACCTCGGCTTTATGGATCAAAGACGTACGCACGGATCCCATAATTCTGATTAATACCCTTGTCCCCTTCCAAGGAAAAATAAATTCATAGTCACATTCCTTTGTGCATCTTTTTCTCACGGGACGACGGTTCTAAAACAGCGTACAAAACAAAGCTCATGGCACACAGAAAAGCCCATTACAGCTCTAGTTACACTGTGACCTCCAAAAACAGCTTATTCCCCAATTCAAAGAGCGATCAAAGAGCGAGAAAGCGGCGAAACCCTGCAGCCGCCGAGTTCTGGGACCCGACACTAAGGTACAATACATTTTTCAGCCTCGGAATACACAATCAGTCCGGCGCAGTACAGAAATCTTTATTCCTCCATTCCCGTACTGTTAGGGTCTTCACTCGGGCGATTCTTTATAAGTTGTGGGGTCAGTAAATAAGAGTGTTATTAAACATGGTTGTCAGCATGCTGAACAAGCCGGAGCGCCGGACAGCTTCCTACTAAATTATTCACCGCGCGACATGCAGTGTGTGTGTATTTGTTATTCTGTTTCTTTAGGTCCCACTGTAATAATGCCGAGCTGCGGCTGGTCTGTGCGTATTCACCGCTCTAACTATCCTAATAGAAAGACAAGGGCAAAGTCTGAAGATGCTACTGATCCCGAGTCTTATTTTAGCCACACGTTTTAGACTGTACATATAAACGTAAGTAGGCTACAGTGTAACAAGAATAAATACAAAGAGAGAAGAAAAACACAAGAAAAAGTATGTAAGTAAAATGAGCTAATGCATGTATGTGCCTTTGTACATGTACCATTACATGTCATACAGTCATAATATGTACTCATTCTATAAATAAAGTTGTGAATATACTGTACATACTTATACTATAAAATGTACTTAAACTATAAAGAAAAAGTGTCCAGCAATGCAGTCATTATAAAGCATCGACTAGTTTCAACAACACACAAACCAACACACTTAAAATGAAAAAAAAACATCTAAAGTCTATTTGACTCTGAAGTCGTTAAATATATTACATATTAATAACGATTAAATTTGTATTCAATTTTCTATATTTTTCCTCTACAAGTAGAATATTATAGCTTTAATAAAATGAGCTAATGCATGTATGTGTCTTATTACATTTATTATTACATGTCATATGTACTATTAAATAAAATCATTTAATAATTATTACATTTTGAACTAACATATTTAAGTTTATTTTTGCACAATTAAAATAAACGAAAAGAAAGCCCCACACAAACAATGAAAAGTATGAGCATTTTTTTTGTTCTTTTTTTTTTTTATGAAATACTGAAATCCATTCACAAGCGGTGATGTAATGCACCAGGCCTGCACTGGGACACGGCCTATTCTCTGTTCCATCTCTTTTCTCTGCACGTCAATAGACGGAGAGGTGGAGCAACACTCCCTGTGGGCATCGCCTTTTCTATCAGGACTATTTAACACAACACCCTTTCTCCTTGCCTATTCAATCAGTGCCGGGCTTTGGGCGAGCTAATGATGTTCGCCATTGTTTCAAAGGTTTCCAGCAACCGGCACGTGTGCGTTGAGTCGGGACGGGTTGGGAAAGCTGACGCCCTCTGACATCTCATGTGATGGCGTGTTCGGAGAAGCTTCGTCCCTCTAATATGTGCTGGAGAAAAGCTCATCTCTGGCTTTTTTTCCCTCAGACTCGGGTCATTTTGTCAGCGTGTTTATTTGGGCCCGGCTTGCTGACATGACGATGGCGTGTTCGGAGACTTTGCGCTTCCTCGCGGCTTCGTCCCATCAGCAAGACTCCACGAGTATCTGCGGTGGAGGGGCTTTTTCTCGCAGACTCGGGTCATTTTGTCAGCCTTTGTTTTTGCTTACAGCCGCTGCATTGCATTAATAACTAAACTGCACAATTAACCTGCGAGTGTAAGTGTTTTTCTTAGAATACCTTTTCTTCATTAAGATTCTCGCCTGCTAATTACCCCACGGCACCGAGGGCCTCAAAGCTCCCCATCTCTAATTACAAACTGAACTAGCAATGATTTATTAATTGTGTATGATTAGTGTATCTGCAAAGACTAACGCAGCCACAACACACTTCCAGTTTCATTCAGTCCCCGAGACTCAAGCCGTCATCAATCAGAATCAATCAGCTCTTTCCAAACGGCTCAACGCTCTTCGCGAAATGTTCAGTGGAACAAAGGACTGGAATACAAATTATAATCCATTGCGAAAACGTTGGTGTGATCCGACTAAGCCCCCCGTGGCCATCTAATAATACAATATTGAGAAGGAAGATAAATGTAGTGAGTTTTATCATTCAAACTCAACAGATTCATTTCTACTTCAACATATGTATATTTAATAAAATACAATCTCAGCAAAATGAACTCCAATTGACTGAACTTTTTTTTTTTTTTTACAGATTAGATAAATCTCGAGCTATGCTAATTTTTCCAAACGGTCCTAGAATCTTTCCAAAATGGCACAAAAATCTATTTGAATCAAAACCAACTCAAATTAAACCCCGGAAACCTCACGATCAACGCAGACAGGCTTTTTTTTTTAAATGGCTCGACAAATACAACTCACACTTGCCATTCAACCGCTGATCTATGGATTTAACCGCTGACCTACAAAATCCATGATCCAACAGTGGCAGATGTGGAGATCAAGTTATCAGATTAAATAATTCACAAGTTCATTTGAGAAAAAGAAAAGTGCCAAACAAGAGAGATTGCTTCACATAATGCATCATTTCACATCAAAAATGCATCGCAACGCCCAAAATGTTTTGTCTTTTTCGGGTTTTGACCCAAAATAGTAAAGAGTTTAGTTAGGTGATATTGTGGGTAATGCAGTCCATTTATAGAAATGACAGCTTGAACTCAACAGCCAAGTTTCAGAATAACTTACAATAATAATGTTCAAAATGTATTTGTAATTACCGCACCATTAATTTAATTGCCTATAGAGGTTCCTACATAAAACATATGTATAACATTTTCTTTTCAACCATGTTCAAGTTATTCCAGCACCATACCGTTTTTAATAAAATAAAAATTATATTTAAAACTATGCTATACCCACTTTATTTATTTATCTCTCTCTCTCTCACTCTCAAAGTCTGTGAATCAAACATTTTGTGAAACCAAACACTGAGCGGGAGAACCGCCTAAGTTTGGATCCGGTTCTGCGGACCGTCACTTTTCAAGCACTTCATTTAAAATTCAAGCATTTTCAAGGCCTTGAAAACACATTATTGAAATTCAAGCATTTTCAAGGATTTCAAGCACCCTTAAGATCCCTGTAAATAGTTATGTTACTGTATGTTGGGCCGTATGATTTGTTGTTAACCAATGTGAAGTGTGTATTTGCAAGACATGGAAGAAGTAAGTGAAAAAAAATGATGGATGGATAAAGATCTAGGCAGATGTAGTGACACAAAATCTGCAATTTATTTTTCCTCGAGGTCACAGAGGACGTATCCTTCTGTACAACTGTGGCAAAATGGAAAAAAAAAAAAAAGCGCCAAATTATTCCCTCTTGCACTTTCATTCCGGGATTTAAAGTGTGTCTCGAACTTACAACCTTTCCGCTTCCAGATCAAACTCCACATTTACACCAAGGCCTGTGGCAGAAGTCATGTGTGCAGGCGACTGTAGGGTCCTAATCACAGGCGCTTGGGTCAAACTGCCTCTCGCCGACATATTGCACAGGTTGGTCCAACAGTTGCTTGCGGATGCAAATGATGCCGGGTTGGCAGGGACGGCGCGAGGAGAAACAGCCTCACTTGAACCTCGCGGAAAACACTAAGATGAGTCAATTCCTATAATTAAGGCATCATTCACAGATATTGTGCTGTCACACAGAGCATCGTGGGCCAGGATTTGACTCTCATTATGAAGCATTTGGACGTGATGCTTCTCTGACACACACCCGACTCACCTGCTTTTCTCCCCGTCTGCTGTGCATAATGTCCAGCTCATTACAAACCTGGAGACTGGTCAACTTTAGGGGAGAGCGAGGCCTAATGAGGACAGCAAGCGCCCCCCCTCTCTCCCCTCCACCCGCATCCACCCACTCCAATTTGGATGCACATGAAAGGAGAGCCAATCTCAGCCACCTAGAAACTTCTTTTCTTGTCTCAGCGCTTTTAGGATACCCCTGGTTTCATGTTATTCTCTTACAGCTGGACAAATCCTTGCTCCGAGATGTGTTCAGGTCGGAATTGGATAACAGAAATAATGAGGATGAATGGTAGCTTAGATCTACAAAGGAGTCGGTTATTAGAGGCCATTCGGGGAGAAAACACTGGCTGTATTCGGATACCGATACACTTTTCAGTTCTCTAAACAATAATTGCACGTTTTGAACGGCGGTACAACCTTCTTGCCGGGCAGGAAAATGGCTTGATTTTTGTGTGTGCTCAACTTAAACACACACAGATGTATAAAAGTGGTGTCGTACTATTGACATAGTACATTTGCTCCTCCACATCAATCGCAATACTAACCAATCAATTGTAACATACCAAAAAATTCCAAAAAATAGGCCAAAGTTTTGATGCCCAAACAAAGTGACCATAGGGTAGCATATTAGTTTTTAAAACCAAGCATTTGAGATCCAACTAATCTACAAACACACACACACACACACACACACACACACACACACACACAGCCTTGCAGAATTATTAAAGTGGGGTTTATTTTTTGACAATACATTTTCTAATATTTTACACTAACCTTAACCAACTAACTAAATTGAAGTGAGTTTAAAATAATGGCAATTTAACACTTGTTCTAATCATAACCACACATAAAGTGTAACCTCAGTCCTAAAAGTCCATCTTGACTGTTAAATTGGCCTTAAAAGCTGAGGGGACCAAAGAGCTTCATATCAGTTTAAAAAACCTAGCATTTGAGGTCCAGTTGTGCTATAAACAACAACACAAAGACACACAGACACAGACACACACACACAAGGCTTTGCAGATATATTAAAGTGGGGTCTCATTATTGACAATACATTTCCTAACATTTTCCACTAATCATAACCAACTAACTAAAGTGAGGGAGTTGGTCAATATGGCCAGTTACTTTTGTTCTAACTCTAACCAAACCTAAAGTGTAACCTCAGACCTAAAAGTCCATCTTGACCCTTCACAGCCCTTCAAGGTCACTTACGCATAAACACCCTAGTATGTTGGGAAGGGAAAGTGAAGAGAGTGTGTCCATTTGTGTGTTGACTTGAACATCGAAACCAGACGAACGATAGAACGAACCCGGTGCCGACTACGACTGCAAAACAAACGGCAATACAGCGCATCGGAACTTCCAAGCTTATCTTGAAGAGCGGCCCATAATGCATCTGCACTGCCATGTAACGGCCCAGCGGTGGCGAGCCACAGTGTCAGCTTTAAACGGCTGCGCTTCTATTATCGCGGCGATGCGATAGTAAGCAGCTTGCTGATATCTGGCTCCATCGTGGCATGTGCAGGACACAGCAGAAATCTCCGAGTGTGAAATCACTCACCTATCTCCAAAACACAAACCCTCCGTCTTCGCCTGCCTCTTCATTCGCAGGGGCCTTCAGTCACCGGGGCCCACAAAAGGTTGTTCTAAGCGTCCGTCTGCAGTATTTATTACCTCCACACGCTCGGCACTATGTACCTTCCTGCTGCAACCGTCTGGCCTGATTAAATCAATATCTGCTTTTTCGCCGACATTAAAAACCAGACGGAGGAGAGACTGCTGATCCTGCTCTGTCTTATCAACACGAATGAAAGGAGAAACCGCGCTTTTTACAACACTGGCTCTGACGCTTACGTATCACTTTTCTTCATTTTTCCTCCCCTCCTCGAACCTGCCGATACACAGGAATGAATGTGTCTGAGGAAAGGAGAGGATTCGACTCTGGAGTGCGACACATCAGCGGAGATCGATTAAGAGATTCAGGGGGACGTTGGATCTATACGGCACGGCACGTGGAACCTTTGGAGATGCGGGCACGCCGCTAAGCGCGCGCCGCAATTACGTGTTGCTAATTGAAAATGTTAATCTTGTCACATTCAGGGGCAGACGGGGTTAAATTGGTAAAACTGCAATTCACTTAAGGCCATATCTCTCGTCGAAATGAACTGGATGATTAATCCTTTATATTCTTCAGGGATTCAGGGAATATCAGCAATTAAATTAACGACTACTAAGATGGAGGGAGAAATCATGAAAAGCACACACTCGCTTTAGCAAGTTGTTGCTTTAATCGCGCCTTTACTGTCCGGCTTGCTCGCTGTCATTTCAAAATCACTCTCATTACTACACAAACCTACAAGCTGCGTTATACCGAGTCCTGCTATTAATAAGAAATAATGACTGCGCTTCAAATAATACAAAAAAAAGAAAAAGCTTGGGCTGAACGGCTTTGAAGACACAATGAAAGTTCTTGAAAACACAAAGACGTTTTAGCGAATTAATTTACATGAATGCGTTTAAGGCTTTAACTCACACTGCACACATCCAGCAACTTTACAGCTTTTTTGTAGGAAAAACCATAATTCTGTGACTTACTGACATTAAAACGATAAACTAAAGACTCTTACAAAATGATACGTGTAGATACTTTCCGTGATTATTCACTGATATTTAAATGTCAAGTGTGGCCACTAGAAAAACAGAAATATCACAAAAAAAAACAAGATTTAAAAACTAAAATATAAGTTCAGTGAAAAAAATAAAAATGCTTTGAAAAAAATTACCATTAACACATTATTTATAAGGTCAAGGACTAGTTACAAAACAAGTCAACAATTTATAAAGTGAAAAGTAAGACTTTTCAAGAGTTAAGACAAGTTAGGAATAAAGCTAGCTACAGAATTTTAAATGAATTTGGATTATGATTTTTATCAAGGTATGACTTTGAACCTTTAAGTCATAAGTAAACTCTACCTCTAAACTAAATATGCTCAACGCTAGTTTACACAAAAAAATCTAAACGACTAAAGATTAAACGACTAGTAAACACACACATTGTAAGACTAGTTAGAATCAGCTGTCCTATTAGTTAACACTAGCTAAAATAAGTTATATTACTTTCACCGACTTTGAAAAACGTCAGCGTTCATACGCCCCACAGTGATTCCCTTTGCAGTTCTGGTTCTGCTGGAGGAAACAACATAAAGCTGAAGGAACGTTCTCTGAGTGAGTTTCATTTGATCTAACCGTTCCTCACCAAGTGGACGGCGTCCTGTCTCCATTTGCTCAAAGTCTTAACATCATTAGCGCAATCATGTCTTTTCTTTTCCACGGTCTTTCTTCCTCTAAGTCAGGAGGAAACATTCAATATCAACTAGGTCAACTGAACTAGTGTGGGCACCAGAGGCGAGAACACTGCAATTGGTCTGGCCAGAGCTGATATTTGTAGATAAATACCACATCCCCAGAGGTTCTCCTACAGTGAATTATTAGCAAAGCTTCATTGATCTCTCTCAAAATGGCAATAATCTCCAGTTTCATCCGGGCCTTTACAAGGGCTTCAAAGTGCATTAGGCTGCCTGGATGCAATTGTTAGCACAAAGGTGTTTTCCTGGCCTGAACATTTTGTCCAAGAAAAAAAAAGGTCAAAATGTGTCCAAAAAAAAAAGTATGAAGTGCTAAAGTGACTTTCTTCGTCTCTGTCTAAATCTTGCGTTTGATTAATTGTATTATAAAGTATGGTTAGCAATAAATGAGGGAGCTTAATGGAAGTGCAAAGTTCTAGAATGAGACGGCTTGGAATGCTACAAGTTTTCTCTACTTTGGGATTTCGAAAGCAGGAATTTTCACTTTAGGACAAAGCTAATGCAAAGCAATTTATAACGTGTATTATAAAATATACCACTTTTTATTTGCAAAAAACAAACAATTATTCAAACCTTTTATGCATGTATTTAACATCTTTCACAAAAACGGAAAGAACATTTTAACGAGTATCATAAAATACACAGGTATTCCACACAGGTATAATTTATAGCAAAAACAGACAATTGTTCAAATATTCATTGATTCGGGCATATCTAATCCCTATCAAGCATGTATTTAATGTGTCTAACATCTCTAATAAAAAATAATAGCACTTTTAAACATGTATCATAAAATATACATGTTTATTTTAAAAGAGGACAGACAACTGTTCAAACTGTTCAAATCGTTGATTCAGGGATTTATAATACAAATCTAGCATGCTCCCAATTAAACACATCCAAGTTCTATAATCATAAAACATATCATAAAACACACAGGTATATTTTATCACAAAAACAGACACAAGTTCGAACCTCCAATGATTCAGGAATATCTAACGCCTATCTAGCATGTATTTAACACGTGTCTAATGACTATAATAAAAAAATAATGGCATTCTTAAAAGTGTATCATAAAATATAAATGCATGTTTATCCTAAAAGCAGACACTAGTTCAATTCATCATTGTTTCGGGGACGATTTTATTTACATTCTGCCTGCTTGCCTTACATGATTAGAGCTGCCGTGCCCGCATCAGAGTGGCGAAAAAGTTGCAGTAAATCGATGAAATGAATAGTTTCAATGACCAAAAGAGAGTAAAAATCCCTGTGAATTTTGAGCAGTGGAACATAAAAGCAGCGCAGCCCTGGTTTGATATCTGTCATAAGCTGCTCTGTCATTACAATGATGCCACTTTGATATGTTGCCATCTGTAAAGAACAGCCACCTGTCTCCATCAATCATCATAACAGACGAATAAAAAGACCCGCAAACTGTCATTTCTAGACAGAAGATAATGACCAACACAACTATGCCTTCAGCTTTCGCAAATAAACAGGTAATGACATGGCAGGCCATTCGGATCTGTCCTCGTGCGCTTGTAATCTAATACCAGACAATGGTGAGTAAACCACAGAGGCGGCCATTGGCTTCCCTAGCCCCATTGGCTTCCCTAGCCGCACCAGTTTGGCTACAGTCACAGTCGCAGTTCGCAATCCACAGACTTATTTTCTAACAGGTTTGAGTCTTTTAAATCAGCACAGTGTGAGAAATCAAATGTCTAAACAAACAAACACTAACCTTATGTTCTGTTTTCATTGGGATTGTATGGAATCTATCTATCTATACATTCATCCATCCATCCATCCATTCATCCACTCATCTACTAACTATTTATCAATCAATCCATCCATCCACTGTCTGTCTGTCTGCCATCCATCCATCCATCCACCCATCATTCTATTTATTTATATATTTATCTATCCATCCATCCATTTAAATATCTATCATCTATGCACTAACTATTCATCCATCCATTCATCCAATATCTGTCTGTCTGTTATCATCCATCCATCAACATATGTATAGGTATTTATATTTATATTTATGGTCTGTGTTTGTTTGTTTATTATGATGTGTGCAGTGCGTTATGGTGATGCTTGTTTATTTATTTGTTTGGATTTGTTGTTGCTGTCGTGACGTGAAATTTCCCCGCTGTGGGACTAATAAAGGATTTTTCAATTCAATTCAATTCAATAGTGATCTATCTATCTATCTATCTATCCATGCATCCATCTCTCTCTCTCTCTCTGTGTCCATCTGTCTGTCATTCATCCATCCATCCATCATTGGTCTGTTTTTCTATCAATCTAGCCATTTGTTTATCTGTCTGATTTTTGTCCATCCATCATCTGTCAGTTTTTTTTTTTATCTATTTAGTCATTCATCTATCTTTCTCTCATCTTTCCATCTATCATCTGTTTGTTTTTCTATTTATCTATCCATCAACCATCTATCTCTCTGCTTGTCATCCATCCATCATTTGTCTGTTTTTCCATCTATTTGTCTGCCATCCATCCATCATCTGTCAGTATTTCTATTTACCCTTACATCCATCTATCTGTCTATCATCTGTCCACCCATCTCTCAGACTAGATGTATGCCAAACTGTCCATCCATCCACCTTTCGATCTGACTGTTCATTCACCCATTCATCCACATTTAAAACACAGTTGTTTTTACGTTACTGAAATTGTTACATACAATAAGAACACATATTTTTTTTAAATGAAAGTTAAAATAAATAAAAAAATTAAAAATAAATAAAAAAGGAACATAATAAGAGCAAACAACTATATATATTCGGTAACTCCTGCATCTCTCACTCCACATGCCGCTGTCCTTTAAGCAAGAGCTGGCAGGGCGGGTGAAGAAGAAGCAGGCAGCCATGCCACTATCTCACCCGAATGGGGCCAGCCAGTGGAGCTCAGTAGAACATAATGAAATATAACACCACTTCTTGTCACAGGTCAGCAACCAAGCCTGCTCAGGGACTGGCATTCCAAATGCCAAAGCCATTCATTATGAAAATGCTATGCATTGATTTGTCATACATTGTGAAACTCCATCAGAAGGGCAATTCTAAATCTTTGCGGCGATGCCTCAACGGCTGCTGCATTAGCATTAATACCATTCAATCGCTCTCTACTTTCTCTACAGCAACTTCCCCAGATCCTCCGAAACCTGAGACGTGTTAAGCACTTCAGCATGCGAAATAAATAAGATGGGTTTGAGTATATTAGATCAAAATTATGATATATAAGCTGCGCTCCACTGCAAGACAGCTAATTAAAAAACAGAACATGTTTGATAGCAACTGACAGCAGAGCGTTTTTACCCAGGTCCCATCATTACTGTCAGAGAGAAAGTGGGAATTAGAAGGTGTATAAATACCATATGGTGTGTGCGGAATCCTCTGTATTAATGTCAATTACAACCTCGGTGTATACATCAGCAGTTCCTAATTCTCATTTCGGTCTATTACATACATGTTCTAATGGCAGCACTGATGATAGAACATGGGTCACAGAAAATAGAATACACATGCATTATAGGTTTGGTAAATGCTTGTATTTATTTAAAAAAAAAAAAATGTAGTAATAAAAAAAAAGCTATTAGAACATGTATACACAAACACTCACACACACACACACACACACACACACACACACACACACAGACACACACACACACACACTAAACCAATGGGTACTAGTACTAGCTACTATAATCTCTGATTAAATTCGAAACGTAAACTTAAATTTAAATGTCAAGCAGATATAAATAAACAATAAAAAATAAACAGTGAATGAGCCAGAAAAAATATATGAATATTTTCCTTAATCGCGTAAATTAATATACATAAAAATAAATAATAATAATAATAACAATAATAACAATATACATTTCAAATCTTTACTTATAAAAATATTAATATAAGGAAATAAATAAAATCAAGTTCAAAACAAGCCAGAAATCCGCATGCACTTGTGGGAATTGTGGGAATTTTTTGGGCTGACATTTGTGATAAATGTGAAGTGTTAGAACTCTTTCTTTGGCTTCTCGGTGTGAGGAGGAGAATAAAAAAAGGTGTTGACTGTCAGGATTACTACGGCCCTCCATCCGCTGCGCTCCCATCAGCACCGTCCCTGTGGCCCCAGTATCGGACGGCAACCTTTATCAATCAATTGAATAAACTGCTTTCAGAGCAGCTATTGAAAGACAACTCTGACAAGGGGCTAGAAGTGCATCTCCAGCAGTTTCTCCAGCAGTCAGCGTCCGAATCGGAAGAAAGACAATAACTTCAGCCTGAACCCAGCCTGATGTTCACCTCACTCTCTTCTCCGCTTAACTGCTTCCTTTCCATTTCCACTCTAGAGTCCATAAACAGCTTTTAAAAGGAGACGATGAAAGCAGCAAGTCTCCCGCAGTTATTCCCAGGACCAGGAGCAGTATAACACCAGTCTAAAACTCGATTGTCACATAGTTACCACAGGCGTCCTAGAAGAAAAAGTGCATTACCCAGAATGCATCGCTGCAGCTGTCACACCACCAGGCCTTCACACGTCACACTGCGCTCACAATTTCCTTGCCAACGACAAACATTCTCATCATACTAATTTGAACACATTTCAAAAACCGTTAAACGTGGATGTTTGTGATATTTAACTCGTCAGTGCGGTTCACGCCCAGACGCGCCTTTCGAGGCTGAAGTCAACATAAACGGCGCGAATGAAATATTTAGCGAGAGCTGTACACTTTCATACGCAGCCGTCGTCTCTGCCTCTCCAGGGGAATTTCATCCTTGAGTTTTTCTACAAAGCTTCTTCCTTCCAGACCGTCTGTGCTCCAATTAAACATTCAATACTCTTTGTCTTAATATAGAACATTTGTTTGCTGTAGCTGCGCGACTATTAGCTTCACGTGACTCGGATTGTCTGACGTGTTCATCGAGTTTGTTGATTCAGTATTTTTCTGAATGTTGAGTCATTTACAAGAATTCAGTCGTCAATAGTATAACAATGCACACTAAAAATTATATAAACACATGGTGTGAAGTACTTGTGTAAACTTTGGGAATTTTTGTACATTTTGTAAATGTTGTAAATATTATTTTACTTCTTAGTATTTTTGGGTACTTTGTACTTGTACTTTAAATGTCTAAAGATTCTTTTTCACTTTCTTTATGCGTTTGTCATACTTTTTTTAAATTTAGAATCAATTGTATTTAGCATACATACCGGTATTGTAAATTTACAAAATGTACAACATTGCCTAAAGTTTACTCAAGTACTTTACACCTCTGCATATATATGAATAGCTTTCCCAGTGGCTCAGTCTGTAGAGCGCTGGTGATGAAAAAATGTGATGATATGTAACTCGCTTTGGATAAAGTAATAGACAACATAAATTATTGACAATACAATTCATCGATGACTAAAAAATGCATGTATGTATAATTACAATAAATGATCATGGATACTATCAATGGATAAGGTTTAAAAATGAATGCATTCTACACAAAACGTAAATGTTGCTTAATTATTAAATATTAAGTAACAATATTTGGCTATTATCACAAACTCTATGAAAAGCAGTGTGTAGTAATAAACGTGGAACTGCCAAGAAACGCTCAGCTGACAAGCCCCAAATTGGCTCCTTATTTCTGTTTTAACTTGAACTGCTCATCAGTCGGAGATTCGTTCAAATGAGATTAATTTCCTGATAAACCCTCGCAGTGAAGAAGTCATCAGGGCGCTGGAAATTTATTCCGCGAGCAATTAAGTGCGGCGGAATTTCCTCAGCTCGGAGCGATTTTGAGTGATAATGGCAGGTGAAGAGACAGATAATGAGCAGGCCGCGCGCAGCTCTCCAACACCATCTCCTTCGCTTTAACCCCGCAGTTATGAATCAAGGTGTCACGCGTGGCTTCTCTGACGCTGGAGCCCAGCACGCCACGGACGAGGGATGGAACTTTAAACGACTGATTAAGCAAACACCACTGCAGCTTTGCTTAAGCTCTGACAAATGTTTGCCTAGTTGCATGTAAATCCATGTCGAGCGCCGACTGCTATCGAAAGTGCCTTTTCTGTTTGCGTGCTGGACTGATTTCAGTCCTGTCGCCATCGACTACAAACAAGCTCGGATTATTCGCCGCGTCAAAACACACCAGCACGACATCGCACAGAAAGCCAGACACGGATGAGGCGTTTGTTACCTACCCACAAGTACATCATCATCTTGACCGAGAAGTCAGGAGCTCTCCGGCAATGGCAGAAAAAGACGAAGAGAGAGAGAAAAAAAAAGCGCCTCCTTAGTTATCTTCTTTTAACTTCTACGCAAAAGCCGACTAAAATCGTCTTGTTTCCACTCTCTCAGTCTCACAGTCCTTCTGTATAATGGATGATCTCACTATAATAGAGCTTATTAAAACTGACACGTGGAGGAAGAAGAAGCTACTTCACAAGGTTCCTGATGCTTCCAGTAGTCTTGTTCTTGCTCTTCTTTCTTTTTTTTTGTTCACTTCTTTCTTTCCTTTCCCCACTCGGTCCTTCTCGCCCTTTCACTGACAACCCCTGCTTAGGCACCAGTTCCTGATGTATCTATTTAATGAGAAGATCCGTGCACCAAGGAAGTCCAGTACAACTGTGCACTCAAAGTGCCAGAGAAAATAGAGCGAGAGGAAGAGGAAGAGAGAGAGAGAGAGAGAGAGAGGGAGAGAGAGAGCATAAGGAAGTGGGGAGGAGGGGGTGATGGTGTAGGTTTCTCTAGAACAGGCTCCTCCAGAACGCTACGTGTTACGGTAATGCACAGAGCTGATAGCAACATCCAGAGCAGATCTTTCACTCAAAATAGCATTTCTCTTCAGCAAAACGCTCCTCAGATCTTAAAAGACGCCGTTGTCCAGAAGCAGACGCACAGAGGGAAACATCAGTGAGAGATGGAACGACTGACGTCTAGTTCCTAACGTGAAGGTAAAAAGAATTGAAAAACCAAAACGATATTAAAAATAGCCCAAATGTTCCAGAATGTGACTGAAGTCAGATATTAAAAATAGCCTGAACGTCTGCTGAACGTCAGACTGAAATTAAAAAGCAAGAAAAACAGACGTGAACTATGATAAAGAGCTAGAAAGCAGCATGTCTTGCTCTTAACATGGAGCGTGAACCTGACTCCCGCAGTGGAGATGGTTTTTTCCCCCTCTTCCTCTGGATGTGCTGGAGATAAAAGCAGCATATGCTCGCTCCAAGGCCTGAGCGCTGTAACTCCGCACAGCACTTTTCTACAGCCATCTGCTGACTCAAACGTGCTACTGCTCCTACAACTAACCAGCGTCACTGCACATCACTGCAGAAAAAACGCCTGAAACGCACCAAAGAGGAAAGACAAACCAACACAATTGCATGAATAAATGCAGTGTAGATGAAAATAGACACAACGATTGTATATTGTATTTTTATATACGTATATGAAGCCTATAAATAGTGCATGACTTAAACAAAATTCAAATATTTTCAGATCCAATTATGGAAGCACAGGAAGCAGTTTAGAAATGACTGCTATAAAAATAAACATTATTATTAAATATAAAGCATAACGCTATAATTATAAATATTAAGTAGATAGATAGATAGATAGATAGATAGATAGATAGATAGATAGATAGATAGATAGATAGATAGATAGATAGATAGATAGATAGATAGATAGATAGATAGATAAAATCGATAAACAAACCCATACAAAATGGAATGTACTACATTAATTTCACTATACGTACTTATATGTTATGTGTTTTGCATGTGTATGTTTGTAAGTACGTTAAACTATAATTAAAACGAGAAAAAATTGAAAGCTGCAATGAAAAAGCGTATGGGGAAAAAAATCAAAAGCCGGAGCAGGATGAATCTGTCCATCTCGCATTGATTTCATTAGTGTGATGGCGGCTGTTTACTGTAGTTAAGCGCCGCAACGGCTTCATTAATAAAGTGTGTCATGACAGGTGCGTTTCTATCCCGCGGATCATTCACACTAAATTTAGAAGGAGAACGTTGGGTTCTTTCGAGTGGAATGTGCAATTACTGAGCTCGCATTTGTAAGATGAAAAAGTTCCTTCCAGATGAAACGATGCGAGAAAGATCCAGGCCAATCTGACAGAAAACCGCCGTAAAATATAGAAAACAGTACGAGGAAATCCACAAAACCACTGGTGTGATGGGGTTCACGCACTAGAGTCATTAAACATGCTTATTAATACTTTATGCATGTAAGAAAATCAATCTGTGTGTATTTGACTCGAACACAAGCAATATACAGTCGTTTCAATAGATAATAGATAAACTAGAATGGAGCTCCAAAGTAGGAAAACTGCAACTTTGTATCAACAAACAACAAAAAACCTGACAAACAAGTGTTTCTAAATCGTAACCCTATCCATAATCCATCTCATCTGGTCCAAAACGAGGAACGTTCCTCAAACAGACGGACAAAGTTAAACCATTAAATCAGCGTTGAGCTCTTTGGATCTATCTTCAGAATTAGCTCGTCCACATTTACTTTATGCTGTAAACGATAAGGGGAAAAAAAAAAACGATAATCAAAAAATTAGAGTGATGGGTGTGTATAAGCAGGAAGGTCTGAGCATTAATCATATCAGCCCTATCAGACTAAAACCCCTTCAACAAACCATGATGAATTACAGCGGCCGCACGCGTATCTCCCAGGATTCCACGGGCCTGCGGAACATTTGGTGGGCATTTGGAGCTTAAAGCACATGCTCACCCTTTGGAGAACGTGAAGAGGATGAAGATCTTTGGGAGGATCTTCATCAGCAGTGAAGCTGACACCTTTATTCCTCTGGCTTTTCAGGCCAGTGAGCGAGCAGGAGGGTTTGAGAGACGCTATTAAAGTTTCATGAGAACGCAAGGTAAGCTTTGTTGTATTTTTAATACGAACACACCAGTGTGTATGGGAATAACTGTTTTTATAGGAGAATAAAATGAAAGAGGGGCTTTTTTTTGCCTATTGATTTAATATCATGATGGTCCGGGCTTGTAAAATGAACATGATGGTTACATAAAAAAAAAAAAGAAATCATTCGAGAACCATCATGTGTGTGTTTTTCTTCCTTTGCATGAACGGATCACAGTTTGACGATGGCCATGCTCAATTGCACAGATTAATTAAATGGTCGATACCAACGGAATTAAAAAGCAGGACAACAGTGCGGAAGAACACGGATACGTACAGAGACGACTCTTACCCGGAGCTGGTCGGAATCACAACTCATCGGCTGTCCGGGAATCTGTCAACAGAGACATACAAATTAGAGTAACACATTACACACCAAATACAGCACCTCCCTACAGTAATTACAAGTCAATCATCTGGAGCGAGCCGAGGGGAGGGAAAATGAGATCTGTCAAAACGCGGTTTTGCAATACAGAACCATGCAAAAGGTGGTGCGAGCAGGGACGGAGAAAGGCAAGGCATCGGCTCCATGCTCGGTGGGAAACGCAGTCCGTCCTTCTCTCCTACGAGCTTCTATTCGGGAGATTCTGTTGAGCTGTGGTTCTCAAGCGGTTTGCAGAAAAATTCTGATTTCGAAAAAGGCCCAGATTTGAACGCTTAAACCAAAACGGGCAAAGAGAAAATAAAAGTAGATTTTTTTTTTGTGATGTGTTTATTAAATATTGCGATTATGTAACTTGAAGACTTCAAAAACTGGAAAAACCAAATGAAACGTTTCACGCATGGACACAAAGCGAAAGAATATGAACCGAAAGGATGTTTAAAACCTCTACATTTTATCTAATTAGAACTATTGTCACTTTATGCATCAATAACAAACACATTAAGTTCTATATTAGCTCTATAATGATGAGTACAGTAAGAAACAACAATACATAAATAAAAAATTGACATATGTACATCAAAACATAATTTAACAATCATAATAATGATTTGTTTAATAACTATATAATGTATATAATATAAATACTATTTTATTTAAATAATATTATATAACATTAAGAATAACAATACCATAGCAACATCAATTGACGTATTACAATTGTATTACAAATATTTTGTTTGTTTTAAATAAATGTTTTAAATATCATTAATTATTCACATATAAAAAAATATTCTTTAAAACCGATTTGAAATCCACCAGTTGAGAACCACCAGAATTGAGCTGGATTTCTACATGCACTGATGCACGTCTTTTCCTGAACTAATCAATCATATTTAACCCTCAAAAAAAGAGTGAAGAAGAAGAAGAAGAAAAAAAAGAAAAAAAAAGGCAACTCTCATTTTGTTAATGCTTGTTGAGTGTTTGAAAAAGAACCAGACAATTAAGAGATTAGGCTCTTGTTACACTGAGAGGATTCCTGGATACACCACTAATCTTCCCCTCATTCCCGCCGTCAATACATCCATAACGCGCAGACCAGAGCTCATTTAAGAAATAGAATCTGTGTTGCAAACGCTCTGGACATCTAATGATATTAACAGTTGCACTATCCGCTCAGACTGGAACACTTAAGCGTTTCACAAAGTCTGCTCGTGTCCCATTAGTCCGGCCACTGAGTGAAGCCCAACAAGATTTCCATGGTTTAGAAACTGGACAGAAAGACACTAAAGAGGATTACAACTACAGATAGAGGGAATAACATCCAGGAAAAAAAATGCGTTGATTAGATATGATACAACACACACGAAAAAAAAAAGCATTAACCTTGTCACCTAATCATCTCAGCCAGAAACTAAGAGCGTCACCATACTGTGAAATACAGATTATGTCAGATAGAATAATCACCACGAGCTCTTCAATTATTCCTAAATTACCAACAAGCAATGACAACTGATGTAGCCGGTGCAAACAGTCGAATTAGCGGAAAAGAGAAAGAAGAGAAGAAGAAATCAGGGCATGGAATGGCTCTCCGTGTTGCACTTCTTGGTGACGCTGACCTTAATGATGGCTCACTTGTTTTGGAAGCTCTTTCCCTTCAGCCATCGGCCCCGAGCAGGTCATTAAAAGAAGCTTCTCCAGTGCTTTTGGGCGATGCTGGCACACATTCTATCACATACACATATAATGCAAATATGTGCTCATGAGAAAGACACCCCGGCCATTATTCTCACTCGCACAAAATGTAAAAGAAAAAAAAACACGATTTATTTCTAAACTAAAAGTCTGAGATTGCTGAAAAAAAAACATTTAAAAATATAGAAAAAAAAATGTATGCATCTATCAAAGCTATATTTTAAGTTATAAATGTAAAAGTATTAACTAAAACGTTTTATTAGAGATTTTCCCTTTGTGGGATGAAAAAACAAGTCTCAATAATATTCTATTCTATCCTATTCTACAGTATTCTATTCTACTGCAGTGTATTCTAAAAATGTAAATCATTTAAACTACAGATTATATAAAATATATATTTATAGAACATGCTTGAATGCACTAAAAATAAATAATAAATAATAAATTAATAGGTAATTGGGTGTTTTATGAAAATAAATGTTTTCACAAAGATAACCAAATAAAGAAAAAAATATGCAATGCATTAAATTAACACAAACACTATTGATTCAGTTAACATAAAATTGTATTACTATAATAATAATAATAATAATAATACAAATGTTAATAATAATAATAATAATAATAATAATAAGAAGAAGAAGAATAAACATTACAAACATATACTAATGATGACTATAATAAAGGTAATAAATATTGCTTAATACAAGTGTTTATTTATCTGACATAATTATTGATTATGCTAAAACTATTTATATAAATATAAACACATTGAAATGCAACTCTGGGATTCTAAAATGAAGAACTTATCAAATTGCTTAATAAGTACGAGTTTACACACGACAAAATGAATCGTCCCTAGAAGTGTTCCATTTTTCATGGAGGGGGGCAATTAAACCAAACGAAGGCGTAATTTGACAGTAGGACTCATACAAATCTATTTGTGGGTTGAATAGGGGCTGATGAATCGCCGGGCGTCAATGATCTCAAGCGTCTCTTTCAGAGCTTCACAAACACTCGTGGAACACAGTGTTTGGAGAGACGGAGCCGAACCGCTCAG
>MU204432.1:6653768-6727822 GCA_017309775.1 Paedocypris sp. Pulau Singkep
CAATCAATACAGCTTCTTATATAACAGAATGGAGCTGGGCTTTAAAACCACGCCACACTAATGCATCGTGAAGACTCTTTCACTCTGACACTCATAGGAATTTTGCCAATTATACACAAAGTCAAACCGGACTACTTATATTGATGAAATTAAATAAAAATAAGATTTTTTGCAGCTCGGTGGTGCACAACCTACGGCCCACGGGCCATATCCGGCCCTCTCTTTATTTTTATTTTCACACACTTGTTTTATAATTTTTTATTTTTTTTTTGGAAGAAAGTCCATAATTAATCAAATAATATCAATGGCTTAATATTCAAATAACTTTCAATCTGAGACGACCGTCAGACATCTTTAAAACTTGTCTTTAGAGAAAAACCAGTGTTTTAACAATCACCAGACGACCAGGCCATTTGCAAAAACTATTGTGAACTTTCTCCATGATGAAGAGCAAAACCTGAGTCACATTACAAACCATCTTCTTCCTGTTCTGAGGATCAATATGACACAAACATTCCCATTTGCGTTTTGGCAACTAGACACATTTTAAATGTCCATGTCTGAAAATCATATACATTGTGACCAGATGTGAGGAGAGTAACTGAAAACACACACAGTAAATATATGAATACCTTACTGTAAAGTTACAAGTCACCAATTCCAAGAAGACTTGTGTAAAAGTCATGAAGTATCAAATAATAAAAAAATATGTATGCATTTTACTGAGTTTTGGGTCAAAAACGAATGGCGATATCACCTCGTCCGCCAAAGTAATTAACTGCGGTAAAAAAAAACTGCCGACTTGGTATGCACAATCAAATCCAACAAGTAACAGCACAATAAGTGTCCAATAAAATGTAGTGAAATAAAGAATACAAAAAAATAAAAAATGTAGTTAAGTACATTAAGTACACAAAAATTGCTTGCATTTTAATACTCAGTAGAAGTACAAAGTAGCCAAAAAATACTTAAGTCCATTTACTCAACTTCTTTACAAATAAGATTTTTGTGACCAACAAGATTCATAACAAAATCAAGTTTGGCCCCAAATTTTGAAAAGTTGGGCACCACTTATAGCTTAACCTGCAGATCTTGGCCTTGCAACACAAAGCTCACAGTTCGATTCCCAGAAAAACTTTAACGACCAAAAAAAAGAGTCATTTAGCAATAATAATTCATCTATAGACCTGCATCAGCTCAGAATGCAGGTTCACGCATTCCTCGTTGCCATGATCTCAAAAGCGATGATTGCTTTGTTCTCTCTTATCCACCATAATTACCCCCAAGTCTTCGACGCTCCGTCTAAATAAAATGGGAAAACAGAGACCAATTTACTTGCAGCTGTCGTCCCCCCACCCCTAAATACACACCCACACAGCGGCAAACAAACACTTGCTGGGATCTGTGGGACCTGGAACGGTCCCTTTCATCAACTGAGCAATGTTCCTTATGCATACAGCTGTTAAATTACCAGCCTTGCGCATTACTGGAATATACTATTCAACACATTCTATATTTATATGGCGCATGTGGGAGAATGACAGTGACTGCATTGTCTAATGGCGCCGCTGAATCCTCTGCCTTTTTGTAAAATCTTTGTCTTTTGGGGCATCACTTGTCACAAAAAGCGGATTCTGGGATGCCTAAAACTAGAAGAATAAATAGTGCTCACGTTGCAACATGAGTGTTGCGTTAACTTCTACATACAGTGGCATTATCCCGACTTATGAATGTCCTCGATAACGAATTGCGTCGCCGCGAAAATGTCCTCCAAAGTTCCAAAATATTTTCGCTATTCGAAAGGAGCGCGTCTTTTTTATTACCACTAGCGTGCTGGGAGATGAGTGAGAACAGGAGTCCAGAAGTGTATAGAACAGTTGATTAATCTTCTTTGCACGTCAAATAAACAAAAAACAACAAAAACACTAGTTAGTTTCAGAGATTTTCTAATATATATATATAATAAGCTTGTATTCTCCCGGAATGGCAATGTTTTTTCTCTCCAGTAGAGCAGCCATCTTGAAATCACGTTGTGCAAATCCCTGAGATTTCCGTAATCTCGCAAGAACGATGATGCCGCTTAAATCATTATATACTGCACCTTTATAAACATCTGCCAAAGGGCAAACTAAACAACTGCTATGTAACATGTTTTTATTACATTTTATACCAATTTTTCATCATTTATAGAAAAAAATGTGTCTGAATGAATGAAGTCATGGCAGAGATTAGATAGATTAAGTGTAAAATGCGACTTAGCTAACGGAATTTTCGCCAAACAATACGGCTCTCGGCACGGATGAATGTGTAAGTCGGTGTACCACGGTAGTTTTGAATTGAAAGTCAAGGAACAGCAAAAGGCCCGATGTGACGTTTATTAACATTCTGAGAATCTCTGGATAAAATATGCAAGCCATTATCGCCTCTAAACGGGTATAATGCAGTCAGAACAAAAGACCCTGGTAGCGGCGCTGAAGCCCGCCTGCACGCCTCTATATCTTTTATTTTGACAGCCTAAGCAGAGAAATACCAGCACAGAATACATCACCTTCGCAATTATTGGATTATCTTGAAGTGATATCATTACCACAGAACATTCGCTCCAATCATTGATTGCATTTTTCAATTTATTTCACGATTAATGCAAGTAGCCTGACCGAACAATTGTCTGATGAGTTCTGGAACCCCATCAATATATTCTCTGGGCCCACATGAGCGGTCCGTGTGCTTTATAGCGCCGCTAGAACATTCCTCAACCCCTCCTTTCTTGTGCCTCTCAATTATTCTAAAGTACTGCCAATCCCATCTCGCAGGCTTATAAGCTGTGTGAATAGAATTACAATTTTAAACACAAATAAAGTGAACCCAACACATTTTTATCTCGTGTCAGCATAAAATTAGCCAGGGCGGATGCTCATGTAGACATCTTTTCGCCGGCACAATCGCTTCTCTTTTACAATAACATACATCTATAATCAAAAATTGTGTGCACACAAAGTAGTTGTATACATAAGAATATATTATCATCACTAACAAATAATGTGTGTGTGTGTGTGTACTCTAACATAAATATATGAAGAATCTTTTGATGAGTTATTTTTGATGAATGATGAGTTCTGTCATTTACGGTCCAAAAAAACACCACCAATGTCAATTACGTAAAAAAAAAGAAAACTCGGAATTTGTCAATCGGCCGGGTGTATGAATAATTTTGGCCATGACTATATAATTGCACAGAGCATTCTATAGCTGGGTAAATGATTATCTATAATCCTGGATAAGGTCAGCTTCATTATGATGGTATTTAAAAAAAACGGACTGTTCATTGATGGCTACAGGTGCTAATTACAATGCTAAATCATTTACGCGGAGGCAGACAAATGGATGGAAGGGCACAGAGGGGCTGGCGCAAAGGTCCAAGTTACAAACGATGCAAGATAAATCATGCGCCCTCCGCTTTTACACACATCATACAATTACACGCGACGAATCTTCCTGATCAAGGCGAAAAAATCGGGGAAACAACAATCACGAAGGGCAAATAAAGGTGTCGCATGCTCGGCACAAGCGGTCTTCTCTCGTCTTTTTTCAGGGTAATTATGCATTTTATATGAAACACTGCGGAAAAACAAGAGTCTTGATCTGACAACGGTGAAAACGCAAGCCAGCGTTTAAAGGCTTCTCCATCAATAGCTCAATTCCTCGTGTTGTCTAACACACATCGATTGCATCACACCTTTGTGAAGCCTAGCATGGCGCGGCACAACCAAAGTCACTTAGAAAGCATCAAATATGCATTAGATCTTGCAGCAAAGAGAAGCCAGAACCAAAGTTCTGCTGGAGAGCCCGACGACACACGGCTATTGAACGTAAAGGAATTCTCCACAAATTGAATTAAACAACCATTGTAGTTACATTACTCATACACACATCAGTAGATGCAGATAGAAAAACAGATCATTTTGTCCTTTTTAGCGTCATTTAGTCTTTTTGTGGAGGACTTTTTTTGTTATTGCCATGTGTTTTTAAATGTTTGTCGATTGTCTACAAAAAAAATTGACACAGAGAAAAACAATTGAGAGCATGAGACACGCTCTCGGTGGTAGAAGAGACACGGGCATTAAAAAGGAGTAATGACGGGTGGGGGTTCGTCTATAGGGGCTCTGAGATTTACATGTTTACAAAGGTGTCTTCAGGAAGCGCACATGTGATCACTTACCAACAGTTACTAAGTGCTTTCCCGGAAGGAGTCGTTTCATAGCGCTCATTTATTCATTATATCCATAGCTGCCTCTTAAGTGCATCCAAAGCTTTTTAGGCCAAGCAATGAATTGCGCTGGCAGTCACATGGCATCAGCATCGTACGGTAATTCTGCCGGGTTACAGCGAGCCACGGTCGGCCATGAGGAAGACTTCTGAGATTGGAGCTTCCACCTCACCTCCAGCCAATCAGCACTGCCCGTAACGGCGAGTAGTTTGCGGGCCAATTCGAAAAACTTCCAGAAGGAAAAGACAAGTAAATTTTTGTATATGTATAAATACAATGTAATACATATAAATACATATACTATAATATACGTAAATACAGATACTGTATATTTTTTAAACTGATATACAAACTCACTCACTTTCTTTCCTTTCTTGATTCAGAATATTTTTCCCTGTTGGTGCTGAGTGTCATAGAGCCAAAAATATAGTATACATTTATATACCCACAAAACACATTCCGTATACATTAAAATAAGCAAAAAAAAACTTGTGGGGTGCTTATAATCGCCGAATATGCATGTAAATATAAGCGCTCATTTTTCCACATTTCAAGTCAGGAGCAATTACAAAAAAAACGAAAATACGTCGTCGCTCGAAGATACGTTTCGTTCTTTAAATAATGGTTCTGGAGGCAGACATGCAGATACGTTTACATTAACTCAATAACAGAAATAAAGAAATACTGGTCAAGCCGTGACACTTAACAGGAACAAAATGTAATTTGAACAGACAGACCATTATGCAGCCGATAGGTCAGTGCTAATGGCTAACGGCTAACGCCTAAAAACTAGTCCATAGGCACACAAAAGCTTCGAAGCAAAACGCAAAAAGTTCAAAACGAAGACCACTTGACTCAAACACAATCAAAACTCTCTGTCTAATACACAGAAAAAAAATGACTATTTTAATATTAAATTTAATCTTAAATCTTAAATTTAATTTTACAAAAACCGAACTCAGTCAAGCGTGCAAAGGCTCATGGGAGTCTAAAGCCTCACTGAGTGAGAAGCGAGGGATTATGGGAGATGTAGTTCTGATCGTTAGAATAGATTATTTTTTTAATTTTTAAAGACAAAAAAATGATACGAGTCACAAGTCAGATTTGTTAAATAAAGAAAAAAAAATAGTATTTTAAAGAGAAAATTCATGTAATTTATTCAGAAAAAAAAAAAGTTAGAATTTTTATTTTGTGCCTTAAAAATCAGGGGGGTGCTTATATTCGTGTGAACACGGTACTTCCACGGCCTTCAAAAGCAATGTGAAATGAGACGAAGCAAGCGCAGGATTTGCTTAGTACGTCTCCAATTTAGCCATTGAAGATCATTGTCATGCTTCAGGAGGAAAATCAAGAAACATTTGTTTCTCCGTCTACTTCTCTCTTCTTTTCACTCAGCGATTCCACCTCACGAGAAACCACCGTAAAAGACTCAATTTACTCTTAAAGGTCAAATATCCAGACACCAGTGAGGAGGCTAATTAAGTGGCCTTCAAAGCTCTCCAAGTCCATCTGAATAGATCATTTCACTGATTTGGTAAGGAAGCTCTTGTGCACATACACAAATGACTCCAGCCTAGTTTGCATGCGGCTGACATTAACAGTTCAAAACACAATGAAATGAATTCAACTGATGTCAAGCTCAGGTAAATAACACTCCTATTCATTTTAGTGTTGCATTTAATCGTACTAGTAAAAATATTTCGCCCATTGATTGTTCCGGACCCTTCATCTCACAGCTTGCATGCTCTACCTGTGCTTGAATTTATTCCTGTTACCCAGTGTAAAAACATATGTTCTGGAGAACTGGTGTCCCTGAAATGCTTAACGATGACCCAGAAACAGAATTAGTCCATAAAATGGATAGATAGAGAAGAATACATTGATCCACAATGTCTTAGTAAACCTTAAGTCCCTCTATGTAAAAAAAAAATATTACCAATTCTCTGAAAACTCGCAAAAACGTTGACTAGTTACATTTGGATCTGATGGGACACGAAAGAGAGGTTGTATGTGTATAGAGGTTAAGTGCAACTCTTTATTTAGAGCAAATTCTGCTCGTCCCAGGAAAATAAAACAATAATGGTTAGAATGGGAACGCTAGCTCTTCGTGTAACTGTGTGCGAATTCTAATGCGAACGGTTTAATTTTCAAACGAGCAAACAATCGGTAAAAGACTATTAAATGCAGGACTGTTCACTCCCTATATTTGTCCGGCTGCTAGAAGACAGTCTAACAAATTAGCTTTAGCCATCATGCTACAAAACGCATTTATAATCCATTTAGCCGCCACATATTTCCAGTTATTGGGTTTGTTCCGCCGACACCGATAAGTGCAGTGTGAGTTTTCACCGTTTGCTTCACACGAGCATTTTCTGCAGAATACTGGCTTTCTAGAGCATTTTCCCGGGACACGTTCGCCTTACTCGCAACACTCCACACTGCTCTTAAGTGTCTCAATTGTCCACAGTGTCATTTGGCGAGCGACTGGAGGCGGTCTCCTGCGGTGGGGGTGCGGCTTTGGCCTGGACCGTAGGGGCTCAATTAAGTGCAGAACAATGGTCGCACTTCTGCCTCCCGCAGCAAAGCTGCCAGAGCAGGAATGTTGGCTCTTTAATCTCTGGTTTCAGCTGCAGGACCCACGCATGCACCTCCAGATACCACGATACGCACACATAACGCATTCAGATCCACGTGGGCCGCACTGAGGGAATGCGTGTAAAACATGCCAGCTGTCTGCGCAGAGACCGTTTGGGTTTTATTGCCTATTTAAAACTGAAGATGTATATTGACTGTATTGATGGCATTGTGAAATGTAAAACAGAAACACAGCAACAAATGCTTGATTAAATGCGGCAGCGGCGGAGACAAATCATCTATATGGCCTCCGCATCTTTCTGTGTGTCATAAAACTGCACCACAAAAGAGATGGTGGTTAATTACAGGAAGATGTGCTGATGCTGTATTTTCTGAAGAGGGACAGTTTCCACTACATTTGAGCTGGCAGATGATGTCATAAAGAACATGTGTGGCGTTGGCAGATGATGTCATAAAGATTGTGTGCAGTGGGCTGTGGTGGGTGTCAGCTGTTGGTAGGAGTTTTAGAGAGACGACGTGAACAAACAAAAGCATGGATTTTGGGGGTGGAGCTAATAAATCTCTCAAGCCAAGCGCTGAGCTGTTATTAGACCCGCCATATGTTATAACAGCACCACCGCAAAAAGAAAAGACAACGACTAACTAACTCAACGATACTTGATGATATGACACCATAATCAAGAACAATTTTTTGAAACTAAATCAGAACAATGACAACAACAAGAAAAAGTCGCATTACTGAACTTTTCTAGACATTACGTTCACAGAAAGTCAAACGTTCAAATTAGAGCGCCAATTCGCCATTTTCCTTTTCCGTTCCAGTTTGACTTTTTCCAAGAAATAATAAGTTGCATGGTTAATTTTTTACTGATTTTGAAGATGACTGATTTTTCTGATCTGCTAAGTTTGATGGAAAAGTGCTCAAAAGCCCAACTAGCAAAGCCAATGAAAAAATGTATATAATTTTATAGATCACGACAGTTAAGCTAAAATAACCCTAACCCTATATATAATGTATGCTTAAATGTAAGTGTGTTTGAGTATGTATGTATATGTGTGCGTATAATGTAAAGTCAAGGGAGTGATTTTGCCAACATGATCACTAGGGACTGTATCAGAAACAAGCTCTACATTTAACCATTGAGTGAAGTTACACACACCAATTCCGAGCAGTGGGCAGCCTTAAGCCGTGGTGTCAGGGGTCATGTGGGGGTCAGTGTCTTGCTCAAGGACATTCCAGGCTGTAAAATCCACCAGAAAGGAAGATTCAAACCAGCAATGCAATGAGCCCTTGACGGGTCAGAACCCATATTTTATTGATACTGTATAAATGTGTGTACAGTACAAACATCACACAATAACATAGACAATAAGTGCTGTAATGTCCCTGTGCTTTATAGAGCTGTAGATTGGCTCTTTTCTAACCACATCTAAACGAGTAGGCAGTAATCTTTACCTCATCTAACAATTTATTCTCCTCTTCCGGCATTTGGAAGTGATTGAAGGAATAATTCGGGCCGAAAAAATTGAATTGGGTTTACGATTCGCACCGGACAAGACACAGTTCAATCATTAACCAGCGTTCAATCACCTACAAAGAGCATCTCCATAAAAATCAGCCTCGCCACATCCATCCTCGTCTCGGTAATGACAATTTCATTTCCACACCTTGCTTTCTATAACATTCGCCGTCATAAAATCCCGTCAGCCGCCGAGAATTCCTGAAGCGGCATAAAGCTAGCATGTTGGTGGGCCGCTGGTGCGCGCGTGACCCTAATTAAAAACGGGAAATCACCACCCCATTCCCGCCTGTGCATGTCCAATAACGGCAAACTTAATATTCCATAAAAAGCGCTCCGCTGTCACCCTTGCTCCCAACCAATGTATGTCATCCAGCGTTTTATTTAAGAAGTCAATATACCATTGTATGACGCTAGACGCTTCTGACACAAATTATGTTCACCTTTGGATTAGCCTCTCTTCTCCAATTCTTTATTGATTGTACCAGCTCATAAAAAAAAGAAGGACGAGAGGGAGGTAAAAACTGAAGGGTGGATTGCTGACTTGCACCGTTTTCTTTGTCTGGATAATAAAAATGCTACTTCAGGACTTAGAAGGTTAAGTTCTAATGAGTATTTTGGATTGTGTGCGCCTGTTTAATGGCCTCGTAAAGCCATGCTTTGCTTGGCTAATAGAGGCGAGCTCGCCAGCAAAAAAAAATCCACGCGTCTTTTTGTCACGAGCGGCAAAAGTGTGGCGCATAAACAACATGGAAAATGCCAATCACGGAGCTCCTGGTGGTGGAGAGCACTTTACTGTCAAAAATTACCGTCATGTTAACAATAAACAGCCTCACTGTGGGGAGGGGAAAAAAAAACGTTACGAGTGGTAAATTTAATCTCAGTTGGATCTATATAATCCAGGTAAAATCGAGATGACAAGAGGGCGGGATGATTCGCGCAGCAAAGCTAAAATTCCATTTCAGAGGACCTGAATGAGTTTTCTAAAGCGGGAACAGCTCATTACTGGAAATAATGCACAGGATAATGCGTTTACGATACATCTGCCACAGGCTTTGTCAGTAAAGTTTGGCCGGAGTGCTGTGCGTAGGACAGCTCTGTAACTATATAGAGCGAATACACAGTCGTAGGACTGAGCTGATACACCATTAAAGTTTAAATCAGGAGCCTGTGACATACAATCAATCTGCCAGCTAAGCTAACCTCCACCTCCATCCACCACAATCTCGCAATTAACTTGTCAAAATATTTAAAGAAAAAATATATATACGCTTAAGAACTCACAGTATGTCACGGCGTTCGCCATTCTGACTGTGAGAATGCTTGGATTGCCATGAAGAAATCTACCACTACCACTTCTCTGCCTCAACCGGCTCACAATAAATGACGGAATTAGCCTCTGCGCCATCCAATATGGATGGAACAGCGTTGAGGCGGCGAGGCGTTCTGTCTTTATATAGTCAGGGACCAGCGTAGTGCGTCTGCCTTTAGCAACGATCAGAGAAAAACTCTGAGGAGAAGTTAGTTTTGCGTATTTGCTCAGAACAAATCGCATAATGAATCGGCATCCATGGGAAAAAAAACTCAGCATCTACGATGGGAAATAATGGCAGCCGCATGTCAAAAAGGCAGGACTTGTGTGAGAGCCTTCCATCAGTTCAACCCCCAGAAGCTCCTGCCATCTGAAATGTGAATGCAGGTGTGAGGAATTCTGGGTAGGATTTATGAGAGGTGTCTGCAGAGATAGCACATTCTCTTAGAAGCCAAGCAGATAGAAGATCAATATTCCCACACAACTTTCTTGTGATTAATCTTTAATGGCTAGAGGAACTTCTCCCTTATAAAATGTAAATGGCTTTTATGTTAAATGCAAAGAGAATGACACCTTGATCAGTCAACCTTTCCACCTTCCTTTTCAGCAAACGGTGACCAGCAGAGGAGCATGATGATCTCTCTGTAGCTTCTTTACTCATGAGACACGAAAAAGTGCTTTCCACAACCTTCAGCGGCTCCATTTCCACGCCAAACACGCCTTTCCTTCTCGAGTACGACTCACGCTGGACGGCTACAATGTCAAAAACATGGTGATTATCATTTTTTTTATGTTCTTTTGTTGCACTATAACATTAACTTGACGTTAAATGAATAAAAACGACAATGACTTTTCTTCCTTTATATCTCAGTGAGCTTCACTCCATCTTCTCTCGCAGACGTGAAAGCTACTATGAGTTGCATGTCTTGCTGTATAGTCAATTTAAACCTTATTAATGTATTACTCACAAGGGTTTTGAAACTAAAAATGTAAAAAAAAATCTACTTCCATTCACACCAGATGGTTTTATGTAGGGCTAACGTTTTGCCTAAAAATTACACATTAAGTTACTCCAAGGTTTTTAAGGGGTAGTGATTTTTACCAAAATAAATCAAATTACACATTTTGCACCGACAGTTTCCAGATATTTTTACCAGTATATAATCGACAAATGTTTTTCCTCACATGTTGGGCATCACATTTTCATATGTCCGATGCATAATGACACAAAATCATTTGCTTATTCACCTTAAAAATACTGAAGCCCTTTAACTTGGTGCTAACTAAAATCACTAAAGTTAAGAAATATCAAAAACCAAAGAACAAAAGATATTTTAAGATTTTAAACACCTAGTATTTCAGCATGCAAAAACGCATTTATATCCCTAAAAGTTGTTCAGTCTTTTTGCAAATGAGTTGCTAAATGTAAATTAAGTTAGGTTAAAAATTGAATAATTTATTGATCATCAGCGTTAGGATGAGTGGATTGTACATGACTCATCCAATTAAACTTAATTTTACGACTTAAATTTCATTTTTAAAGACTTAGTTCCGTGAACTGATCTCCATCATTGACACATGCTGCCACCTTTCCTTCGGTTCCACTGTTTGATTTGAATGAAGATCTTGCTCTCTTGATCGGCAGTTCAAGTTTGTTTCACAACAGAGAAGCAGCATGTAGACAACAAAATACAGTCCATAGAAATCTAACCCACAACAATGAGTAGATACGTTTCAAGGAACTCTGTTAGTTTTGGCTACTGATGAAACCCCGCGAAATGGATCTACTACTCAATCCATCTGACGCAGAAGCAAATTTTCAGCTCAAAAAGCCTCAAATGTGAAGATGAAAATGACTTTACGATTTTGTTGTTGTCATGTCAACATCAGATATGAAAAACACAGATGATAACAAATAATCCCACAGTATAACCATATTTCTGTGTGGGTAAATCAGCTTTTAACCCGACACACACAGATCCCAGATGATAAATTGCTGTCAAATAAAAGAACAGCTCGAGTGAGGTTGACATTTAAGCCTTTTACAGTACCCAAAACGGTTGTTAAATCTGACCTATAGTGAGTTACCACTAGTAGGGTGCAGAATCCAAAAAGTATTGATTATACGTCTTTTCCGTCTGATGCGGGTCACGCAAGAATATTCCGGCTAAGAATAAGAGCTGATGATTTTATACTTTAAAGGAAGAAAAGCAATGAGTCGCCGTGAAGGGTTCAGCTAAGGACGGTTTCACTGGTGATGGGTGAAACGCAACATCCACAGCTAAATACAACCGTTGATAACTACAGTACAAATACAAATCTCAATTCATTGAAGATTTTAGCACTATAACAATAAATGATTATGCTATTTTATTTTTGCGTTTAAATTTGCTTATATTGTTGATAATTTATAACGATAAACGATTGTGTTATACAATCACTTTGTTCTTATTAACAAGTATTAAAAAGTTAAAATAAATAACTTGCACAGTTGTAAACAAAATAAATTATGTTTAATATTTTCTTATTTACATGAACAATTAGCGAATAAAAAACTCCTGTATATTTTGTGCATTTCTTGCAGCTTCTGTAAGCAAATATTTTAATGTGCAATGTAAACAACAGATTGAGTAATGAAAATCGAACTGTTGTCATGTCAGCATAAGAACATGAGTTTATTCTTACTAAGAAACCTGAGCTTTCTGTTCCAAGTCTTCCATCCTGAAGCCAAAATGTGTCCAAACGATGGCGAACAAGTTTTTTGTTTTGTTTTTGGCGTTCTCAAATGGAAAGTAATCAAAATATTCACCCTGGATAAGAAGTTCTGAATGTCCATTTCGATTACTTTTCGACGAATCGCCCAGCCCTAGAGTAAAAACACCGAAATATAGAAGCACTTGTTGAGACAACAGACCAAAGTCTCTCCCAGTTCTGATAATCTGACCACTTCCACTTGCCTCTCCACTGCTTTGTGCCACCAGGCAGTACGCACGCTAACATTTGCACCAAATTCCGACATTTATCACCCCCCATTACCCCTTCCAGGAGACTCACCACCCTGTTTGGTTCCCATTCCCCCAGCATCCCGGAAACATGATGTATCTGCTGTCTGTGTTCAGTTAATGAAAAAGAGCGGCCTGTCCCTTAGAATACATGCTGGTGGGCATAATTGGATTGCAACTCGCCTGCAGTTTAGCCTCCTGCTTAAAGCCGTACTCTATGACAGAATGCAGAAATAAGTGCGCGCTTCACGCTTTCCATTACTCTGATTTATTTGGAAAGTTCGGTGGTATTGGCACTTTTAAAAGACACGGGCCTGCGAGAGGAGCCGTGCTACATACAGAAAGCAGGTTATTCCGGAACCTTGACAGAGACCGTGTTAATTAATATAAACCTAAATAAAGGAAGGAAGGAGGATGATCTAATGGGTTTCAGAGGGATATAATGTTTATTCTAAGCACTGAGGATGCAAAACCCTAGAGACGAACATGTACGCATGCTTATAGACAAAGACAGATGGATTACAGAGAAGCTTCAAAATTAGAACGGGGCCGGAGATGGAGGCTCGCCGCTGTACTGAAGCTCGGAACGTGGATGTGTCATGATAAAGGCCGTAAGCTTGCACTTCCTGTATATAAATATATAGAGAGCTGGGGGGGAAAAAAAGAAACGTGAGGGATTGCGAAACACTGAACATTCATCAATTCTCACAAGGGAAGCCCAAGAAATGACAGACAAATTCATTATGATGTCAACCGTCGGATTTTTGCTGCATAATTCTGCCGGATTTCTGCTTAAGAATGGGTTGCGATGCCGCGTTCGGAGTTATGATTCCTCAGCACTTCCACTAAAGGTGGAAACGTGAGACTCGGATGAGAAACGTAAATATTACACACTTACGCTGTAAATACGATTTAGCGGATCAAGACGAAACTTGCTTTAATACGTGAAACATCATAGCTGGAAAGCATCCGGGTGTGTAATATACTATAACGAAATTAGCGTTTCCAATATCGGCATCGGAATGATTAAAACACATAAAAAGAGATTAACTGCGAGAAAGTGTGACAATTAAGATTCCAACAAAGATGCAAATTCCATTTACATACATCATTCATCATTTGGGAGACTGAGAAATACACGCATGCTTCGCGCTCCTCGCAACTACAATCTGATTATGCCAAATAAACGCGGAAAACACAGAGGCAATATTAATCTTGCGGAACAATATGGTTTCCAATGCAGATTCCTGTAGATAGGGCCTATCTGCTGGTGGGTATCGTGCAGTATTAATGAGACTGTTTACGTTGGAGTCACTGTACGGCTGCACACACAGGAAACGGTGGCGCAAGTAGAATCGCTGAATTTAAGGACGCCAATAATGAAAGCAACAGCATGCGCTCCTGCCATATGTGCTTTATGAGCCTGCAGCTGCTCATCGCAGATAAAAAGGAAAACTGCCACACAAGCAAAGAAATAAAGTAACATATAGCTTCGAAACACAGCAGCAAACCAAATGTATTTGCATCAACTGAACTTTCAAAGTAGTAAAGAAAGGAGAGGAATCTTTTAACTAAGAGACCGCTTTTTGCGTATTTCGATACACACAGTCCTGACTCGCGCATAAGTAGATCAGTATAGTGACTAATGCCACTGTTGTGTGTGTGATGATCTCGAAGATAAGCATGAAGTTTAATTTTTCATATATATATATATATATATATATATATATATATATATATATATATATATATATATATATATATTAGAGCTGAACGATTATTTTTTTAAAACTAGTTAATCGCACTTCCCCAACCAAAATAATTGCGATTAATCAGCTCGCACCATGTGCGTCTCTTCTCCTCGAGTCATTTTACCTTGTTTAATTAGCAAAGCGCTTTGATTTCAGCTTTTTCAGTACTGTATACATAATACTTTTGTTCTATCTAGAAATTTATCTGGCAAGGTTTTAAAGTGAAACTCTCTAAAAGTCTAAAAGTCACTTTATTACACGTACGTTGCACGTTACAACGGCGTTAATGTAATTTGACGCTAATCAACATATGAAATTAATCTCATGCATTAACGTGTTAACTTTGACAGCCCTAATACACACACATAGTATATATACACACACATATATATATATATATATATATATATATATATATATATATATATATATATATATATATATATATATATATACCTTGCTAATGTATGATCACAACAAAAAAGAAGGAAAAACAACAATAAAGAACGAAAAAGTAAACACTACATTTCTAGCTTCCTTTTCAAGCACCGTCAGTGTTTTCCCAAACATTTTGTGGTAGCGTATAAAAAAAAAAAGAAGTCCAACTATAAAGGGAAACATAATTAAAGTTGGATTTTTAATTAGCTTGCCCTTCTTAAAACTGCTTTCGTCTGCCTCTTCTCTCGCATTACCATGTGTGAGCTGAAAAAATGTCATCTTAATTTAAGAGGTAGCGCGAGAGTCTTGCACTTCATTGAGGCACAGGAGCGTTTTGCAAACTTCTCCCTTT
This sequence comes from Paedocypris sp. Pulau Singkep, assembly GCA_017309775.1. Taxonomy (NCBI): domain Eukaryota; kingdom Metazoa; phylum Chordata; class Actinopteri; order Cypriniformes; genus Paedocypris; species Paedocypris sp. Pulau Singkep. The sequence goes on from MU204432.1 coordinate 6,669,006, forward strand.
GTTCTCTGACAGGTCTATTGGCATGTCTTTGACATGTTTAATCCTATCCGGAGACGGGCACGTTGGGGAATGAGTCTGTTTTATCTGTGAGAAACGACATCTCCACCCATTAAGAGCTGAAGTCTAATCATCAGAGGCGCTCAGAGCTGTCATACTTGCATTCTCATGCGCAACTAAATAAATAAATAAATATTTTTTTTCTATGATGCATCTTGGTCAGGATCAAGGTAATCTCCAATCTCCGTTTCTCCCAGGATGCGAGCTGAGAGAACAATGGGAAATCAAAGCTGAAGCTGAAGTTAATTCACCCTTCGTATTTTGCTCAGGGAATACCAGCTTACATTTGTTATCCTTGTTTAACCTTCGCACTTTACCCAAAAACCACTTGACACTTTCTTCAATACATAGCCAAAAGTACCAGTTTGAGAGGTACAAATACAATCGACTCTGCTTAATTGGGCAGCTGGTTGAAAGAGTGAATCGCTTTATTGGGACAAAACCTAAAGTCCAAATCATATCTGTTAAAGCAAAGATGTTCCGCATGAAAAAATTGCGCTGTCCTGATGTGTCCTAATTAACATGAGTGGACTGTAATTCGGAAAGATCCAACATTTTTGACAGTTGGTCTAAATCAGCTTCCGTACAAGTACTTGTAATTTAGTAACACCCGTCCAACTTCTGTACAAATATTTGTGATTAAGTAACACCTGTCCAATATGATATTTAGAGACACCTGTTCTGTAAAAATACTTGTAATTAAGCACCTGACCAAATTCTGTAAAGTAAATATGTGACAGCTGACCAGCTTCTGTACAATTACTTGTAATTAATTAACATCTGTCAAACTTCTATAAAGGTACTTGTAATTAAGCAGCACCTGACCAACTTCTGTGCATGTAATTAAGTGACATCTGACCTAAAGTAGCTCTAAAAATACAAGTTGTGATTACAAGGCACAAAAACAAGAATGAGCATCAATCCAAAGATACCCAAAAAAGCGATTTCAACTCTACTCACTGCAAATTGTATTTAAAAACAAACAACGGGTGAAATGTCATTTTAAAAGTTGCATTTTTAGTGGGCTTTGAAGCAAAGTCATTTCTTGTCCAATATAAACGCTTGAAAATCTTTTGCCAGCCTTGTGCCAGAAAAGCCTCCTGAACAGCTGGATGGCTCTCTGGAGCCGGAGCATCTCTCCCTCGGCAATGGGCGGCGAATATTGCAATGCAATAAGGGAAGAGCGACAGTCTCTGGTAAAATCCCACTCAGCCATCCAACATAATACTCACACCCCTACCATCTGGAAGAAGGTTAAAGACTATTAAAGCCAAAACAGCGAGACTAAAAAGTAGTTTCATCCCACAAGCTGTCAGACTGCTCCACATCTCTAACTGACAACCCTAAAATGGCCTGTCTGTCCTCAGCTAAAGCACTAATGCATCGCCAACCACAGATTACACTTCCTGTTTCTTTAACATCCGTGCTAAACTACAGCCTCTGCACAGGAACATCACATTTTACATATTTAATAACATGCATCAGCAATCCCAACTACATTGCATTTCATATTCCTTTTAATGTTGTTTTAGACCAGTGCTGTTATCCTGTGGCGGACCCTCTACCAGCTTCATCCAAATTTAGATTTTTCCCTCTATTTTTCCTCAAACTACGGTAGGTAAAATTTAAAAAATATTTCAAATATGTAATGGAAAACCAGAAGGCTTGAAATTGAGAATACTTGGAGAATCTCTTGAAATGTAGAACGGTTTGTTTTTTATAGGTTGGGGTTTGAATTTTGCTTCAATGATACTTTGTACATTTTAAACATTTATATTTATACATGCATGCAACCATTTAATTATTACAAATCAAACCTGCAACATTTTGGTCACAAGTCCAACGTACCAACCCGAGGCCACAAATCCCAACATATTCCTCAAATCAAAATTAACTTGAAGTGCTTAAAAACATTACAATTTAAAAAAAACAAATAGTTGATTGTTAAAAGTGGAAGAAACTGGTTTCATTGACAAAAACTTAATCTTTAAATAGTTAAGGCCAAAAAGCTTTAAAAACAACACAAATAAAAATACAATAAATAGTTTGTGCCTATGAGGAGGCAGGGCTCATAGTAGATACATAGTAACATTTATCTACTAACATTTATCTACTTGTAACATTAAGATAATGTGTTAGATATAAAACTATTAGACTAAACAATAAACTATTTTAGATATAAACTACTTCCTCTCACTCACAAAGCGCAAAGCTTCATCATCAGTCAGCCTCAGCCCTGTGATGTCATTTCTGTTAACACGTGATTCTGAGATGGCGGAGACTATGCACTTGAGGGAATTGTTGACATTTTCTCACAGAGGAATACACACACGCACTGCTCTGATTCTGTTGATCTTATGGATTTGATATTTAGCGACTGCTGCAGCACATTATTTTAAACTTTCATGTTTTTGTCATGTCAACTTTGATGTTTTCAACTGAATGTAGATAAAGAGACTCCATGTGTTCAAATCAAACCTGGGAAAACCCGCTTTAATACCGTATTTAAGCGAATATAAGCATTTTTTTTTTCTTTTCAACACTCAAAAACTTAGAGGATGCTTATAATCGCTGCTTTCAAATATGCGTGTAAATATATGCCCCCATTGTTGATCTGACTGGACCCAAGGATCTTGGGAAATGAAGTCCTGACCACTAGAATCGACTTTTAGTTATCTATTATTCAAGTAAAACGATATCATCAAATGTTAAGAGTCACAAGTTAGGCTTGCTATATACAGAACAAATTGTATTTTTAAAAGAATATCTACGGAATTGTAAATAGAAACGTAAACAGAAACATTAATAAAAAAAAATAGTTTTTTTGTTTTTGTTTTGTGCCTGAAAAATCAAGAGGGTGCTTATACAGTATTAACACGGTAAGTTAAACAACCAGTGACGAGTTTAAGTACGAGTCAAACGTGATGGATGGACAAGAGCGTGACATGCTGATTGCATTATTACAAAGATATAAGTGTTTTATTCTGTAAAGATGTAGTTGTTAATATTAGGACTGTACAACAAGTTCAAGGGCTATCAAAATCAGGAGATTTAAGAAAACATTTCAGAAGGCCAAATTTGTGCCTTATAACAGCGGCCCATCACCGTAATGGTCAAGTCCAGTGTATTTCATTCCAAGACATCCATTGAAAATTTACAGATGTTACCTTTGTCCCAGTCTATTAACTTGTACCTGCAGACCAGAGTCAAACCTCTCCATGACCTGTCCTTGCAGAACCAACAGAATAGCTAAAACCTCCTCATATGGCTTTACAAAAGGCAGCGTGTAACGTGCTCCCGCTGATTGCGATGAATAATGCCCACGGGTATTTTCTAAATCTATGCAAACCTTCCGACACAGTGTATTCATCAAGATGTCAGGCGCTGAAGGACAGATGTGTGAAACAACAGCTCGAGAGCCGTGTGAATGGTGTGCATGCGTACAGTCTCAATGCCTTGATCAGGCAGCCAGAGCCCATTCACATCCCACACCTTCAAACACACAGCACCTGTCTCGTCGCTTTACCAGAAGAAACATACCCTGACATCTGGGGTGACTTTCAAAGACTTGAAAGGTAAAAAAACGAGTCTCGGCACATGGCTCAACTGCTAAGTGGCTTCTCAGACAGGGAGGAACGTCTGACACAAAGCGGAGGAAAACCTTGACTTGCAGACAAGTACGGACCGATCTGTACTTTTCACAGTCTACGAGTGAAATGAGACGCGTGCGGTGAAGGCTTTCTTACGGGGTTTTTTAATTCAGTAATGCCAACTGCTCGACACGGCTCATCTAAATTGGCAAACAAAAGCATGGACTGGAAAACCACACGCGACCTTTGGAAAATTAACCTCCACTAACAAACGCTAAACTTCTACGTTGAGTTTTCACACACTCGTTGACTGTCTTCATGTAGGCGTTCCCTGTCTAGTTTCGTCGAGGTTTCTTGGGCAAGACAGTGACCCACAGCTTAAGCCTGCCCACTGCTCCTGGTTTATGTGTGTTGACTTCACTGTGTGTGTTAAACTCAGGACACATACTGACAAACTCGTCTTGCTCAGAAATGCCTCAAATAATCACAAAGTTTGTATGGGAACCGGGCGCAGATCAGTAGGAGTCACAGATGTTGAGTAAGTCATAAAAATGTTAATCTTTACTTATTTCCATAAAAAATAGCTACATTTGCCTCAAATCTAGCTCACATAACTCATTGAAAACAAAAAATGTCTCAAAATATGAAGGTCCATATTTATATACTGCGAAGGTTCGTACTTATCAAATACTCCATACCTAGAAGGTCCATTCTTATCAGATTAAAAAAAAATGTGTTCCTCAATCGTGTCTGATCAAATGGGATTGTGGGTAATGTAGTGCAGATGTGTCATGTTAGGAGTTGATACGGACAATCTAGCTATTCAATGTAGCAATTCTAAACACAAAAATTTATATTACAACAAAAATAGACTACAAGCCACAATCAAGTAGCTTAGCTTAGCTTAACGCTAGCAAACGGGTCTAAGATGTACCGTAATTACGGAAAGAGTCAAAACAGTCGAAAATAAAGAACACGGGCAAGGAACAGACAAAATCAAAACGCTTGGTCTGCTAAACAATGGTTAATAATCCTTCGCTTTGATCCTCTTCACACGGCGTCGGATAAACAGAGAGCTCGATGGGCCTCTCGTGATTGCTCTGCACCTGTGCAGCTGCAAAGGATCTTGGGAAAGGAAGTTCTGACCACTAGAACCGACTTTTTGTTATTTATTATTCAAGTAAAACAATCTCAAAATGATACGAGTCACAAGTTAGGTTGGTTAAATAAAGAACAATTTGTATTTTTGAGAATATTAACCAGAAATGTAAAAAACAATTTAATGTTTTTTTTTGTGCCTGAAAAATCAGTGGGGGTGCTTATATTCACATAAATACAGTAGTTCCAAAATCGCTGAATACTAAATGTGGGTTCGATGTCCGGGATGGAAGGATTTTGGACTATCTGGGCTCTTCAGAGCAGAGCAATTGAAGCTCGCAGCACAGGTGGCCACCATCTATAATGTAGAGAGATGCAGATGGAGAGGGTGAGCGCCGGAGAAAGCGCATGGTAGGGTTTAGACAGAGCCTTGTCAATCCACTGGGAGAAAATCCTGCCTGCTCCGACAGTGACAGAGTGACAACATGAGATTCCACGGCAGGCTTGACAGTTCAGCTGACGGGGGAAACACTTCAACCTAATGTAAATTCTGCCAAGGAAATGACCAAATAACTGCCGCCGTGTGTAGGTTTGAAGGACGTTTAATGAGAGTCCAGGCCTTTTCACCTTTGCTTTGTTTGCTTGCAATAGTAGATATTATTACATGTTTACCAGGGAACCAAAAGTGTTCAATCGGAGAATTGGAGCATCTAGCGAGAGATTTCTGGAACACAGACCCAATGCTGGAGACACGGGTCATCTCACTGAGGTCACCGAGGTGTCCTCCAGATAATGCTATGCATTTGTCACGCTTAGATGCCAGCAGAACACATTTAAAGAGGCTGCTTCCACCATCTCAAGCAGTACATCATTACCAGTTGTGACAGTGTGTGAGCAAAATCTACAAAATGGTAAAAGCGTTTGCTGTGACTGGAGTAGACCTGAGTAAAACCTGAATGGCACAGGAAACTAATAATAATTAGTCATACGTAATCATGAGGACTTTGTTATCTAGTAAAATACAACACAAATACAGCAATAATAATGCTACTACATACCACTAGAATACGACTAGACTAAAATGCAAAAAAAAATTGTTACATTCAATTTCAAAATCAAACCAGTTCAAAAAAATGTATCTCACGCCATACACAGGTATCACATTCTAGATAAAACTAAAAAAAAACTATTTTGTTGATTGTTTGTGAATATTGTTTGTGAATAACTTTATGCTAAAAGCTAAATCTATTTTGTTTGTTTTCTTGAAAACTATAAGGTGTTTCATAGCGTCATGTCCAAATGATGGTAATAAACGTTTATCTTTTTTTGTTGTTTGATCACAAACATTAACAGGTTAATAATAAAGACGTTTTAACGATTGGAATATCGAAACGAATAACGAAATAACGAAAGTTGTTTTGAAAAAATTTTAAATGTTATTAATTATTAATTAAGGGTCACACATGGTCAGTTTAAAGATAAAAATCGACTAAATAGTACGTTAAAAATATAATCATTTTAATGTTTTAGCATTAAAATAATCAAATGATTGAACTCTCTGTGTTTAATCATGATCAATGGCAAACATACATGAACGTGCGACTGTATTACACACAAAAACTCGTGACAAAGTCTCCAATCATCTCAAACTTCGATCGCTGAATAGTGAACATTTAAAACAACGTCTAAAAAAAATGCAGAATAAAAGTATCAAATAACAGCCGTGTATTATAGCCCTGCCCTAGTTATATGCACTGTACTGTATGTACTGTACGTTTTTCCCCGTCCACCTCATACATTCTCAAGCACGGTCACAAAACTAAATAAATCTAAACCGCTTAAAAAAAAAAGCATCAGTGCTGGAAGGGCAGCAGAGCAAAAAGGGCCGAGATGGCTGGCCAGTGACAGCATTATTCACCTGTGATCTTTACTCAAATGCCACAGTGTCCATCAGTAGCTCCATTACTAACCACTGGACACATTGACATGGCAGACAGATGCCAATTACAGCGAAGCCCGGGGCTAAAAGTGCAGGCCACTAGCCATGTGGCACGGACTATATATGATCAGAACAGCATGGAACGATGCTGAGACTCGGTTGGATAACGAAAAAGATCCGTGTTTGGAGTGTGCAAAAACAGGGCTGTAAAGAAACATCGCTTTGGATTTTACCCATCAGCCACGGCCATTTGTCAAGCGTTGGGCCCGGGTTCAGAGGTGCTTCTCCTTCCTCTGGATCGGACATTACATTTCACGCTTGTTAGCTTGACCTTTCGAATTCGCTTAGGGCTAAAGACCCAGCAGTCATGGAAATCGAGCAAGCTATCAAGAGAAATACCATAAAGGCCTTAATACTTGTGTCAAAGTGTGAAGTTATGATGCTTTGACCTTCCACTTCCTGGACATGTTTGCTCAAAGGCATAAAAATCGGCATCTGGTTTTATGTAGTCATATTTGAGGAAAAACATCTCTGCAGTTACAGCTAAAAAACAACCACAAACTTTTAATGAATGTTTTACAGCTAAAATCATAAATGCAAACTGGCTTTATTGTTCTAATCAAACATCTGAGAAGCACTAAATACAAAGAAAACTTTTAGTGTTGGAAAAGGTGTACAATTTGTTTGACCTTTACGCTAATTGTTGTTGATAAATTCTAAAATGTTTTGGAATTTTCCTTTTCTGGGTCACTGGGAGCTAATCCGCATAGTGACTTTACGTTGGTCTGCAACTAAGAAAAGGGCTATTGAAAGAAACTTGAATTGTTGTAATCCCACAACTCTGGACCTGAAGAAGGGACGGACGGATGGACAGACTGGTGGCCGACCAATCATTGAGCAGGACACACGGAAACACAGTCACACTCTCACTTACAATTAACTAACTCAACAACAAACTTTACAATAACTTTTCAATGCACAACTTTTCAACACAAAATGTCTACATTTCTTTGACACATGGGAGAAAACAAGAACACCGTAACAATTGCAATACTGTAATATATTTATAAAATGTTTAAATATAAATATTTTTAAGAATTGTATACACTTAACATACAAACAAAATTGTTTTTTTTATTATTATTTTTCTTAAAAACTAATCTTTACAACATTATTTGATACAAGAAATAAACAAAAAAAAACATGAATCGTGCAATCAAAACTCTTCACCAGTCATAACTTCAATAAATTAGTTCACATTGTGTCTATTTACATACAGTTTCCGATTCAAAGATCACACAACACTCGCACAAAAACACCCGAACAAAAAAATAGTCCAGCCTTAAAAAAAGAGCTCAAGATGAGTAGTTCCTCAAGATGAGCGTGGTTTAAAACCATGGTTCTTCTACATCAGCCAGACACGTCCGAGAAAACAAAAGCAGCATTAACACATTTCAAGTGGCGCTGGGTTCCACGATGACAGGCTTTGCACCAACCGCAATTCGACGTCTGAAAGCAATGCATTTTAAAAGGCTGTTGAGGAGTAGCAGAAATGAAAGAAAATGCCCAACTTTTACACAACTAATGAGATGAAGCTAATGGCCTAATGGCAACCGCTGAGGCTGTGTAGTTGTTTTAAAATGAAAAATAAATGAGAATCCCTGCATATACAGACGCGCGGAAATGTAATGAGTCTCTGATATGCTTTTTGAGGCATAGCTTCTCTGTAATTTGCACCTCATGCAGTTGCATTAAAATCATTCATCAACTTTTTTTTTTCCACCCCTTTTTTTCACTGCTGCCGAAACAACTTAAAGAGCAAAACACAAAGCGCTGATATTTAAGCTCGGCGTGAACGTGTTGGCCCGAGGGGAGGTTGTGTGCCTTAAATTCTCCATATTCATGAGCGCGGTTTGTTTGCATGTCAGAATCTGTAATTCTTATCACACGTATCTTTGCTTATCCGCTCCATGCAGATGCTCAAAACATCATTGCTTTTTTGGAATGGCGGAGTAGCCTATAAACCGAACGTCTTCTTAATCCCGGAAATAGAGAAAAGCTCACCACCAGACATCGCCGAGTAGATGACCTTGATGGGAAGTTCAGAAAAAGAAATCTCCCTGCTTCTGTTTAACACATCCACATCAACGGAATCTCAAGATGCGGACGCTCTATGACTAAACCTCACTTAACATTGGAAATTGGAGTGTTTTATCTATAACACACAGAGGGGAAGCGAGATTTTGCAATTTGTTTTAAGCTGGTTATGGACGGCAAGTTCAAAATCCGCTGGAAAATATGTGAAACTGCAAAACTATAGTGAAGCACTTGATATTCACACGCAGTGAGTGTCAGTCTTCCCAAAGAAAGATCGATAAACGACTGCGAAAAGAAGGAAAACTTTACCCCAGGCTAAAGAGAATAATCAATATCTCAGTAGGTCTGTGTAATTAAACTGCCACATTAATATATTTGAATATTAATTGAATTCAATATGCGAGGTGAAATGTAACAGTGTATGATAATATTTCCGTAAATTCCCCGTTGATCAATCGAATTACTCGGAAGTTATTGCTGAATTAAACATGCTACTTGTTTACATTATAACAAGACCAATCAAATGTGAGACACACACACACACACACACAGTATTTGTTTGTGTGTGTTTTTATATATATATATATAAATATATATATATATATATATATATATATATATATATATATATATATATATATATATATATATATATACACAGTCTGACATCATTTCACAAAAAGGGAATCAAATCTTATAACACTAAGAATCTATTTTCATTTATTTCCATGCATGTCCAACCTTCAGAGTGCTTCCTAGCACCTCTGGATTAAGCATGAGCTTTTGGCCGAAGATTAGCATAGAAGGAGGAAGAATTAATATATAATTTATTGATGAGGCTACAATATGCAGCTGAAGTGGACTGGAGCGTGGAAAAATCCCTCAAAAACTCCCTTACGTCTGCAATATGCACACACCGCCATGTCTTCATTTACACACTTCATACATACTAATATGTCCTCTATTTTCTTCCAAAGCCTAGTTTATATCAGTGGACGATGCAGAATGAATTTGGCCGGCTCTGTAACTAGCACTGGGAGGAAAGAATTCCACCGGGAAAAGTCCAGAACCAGAAGCCAGCAGCAGTTCTGGAAATTTCAGCCACCAAGCACGTTTCTCAAGACCTTCATCTTTTTCAAAATGCCCCTTTTTGAAAGTACCATAAAAATAAAAAACAGAACAAGGTTGGATACAAATGTAGTATTTATTGTGAAATTGTGATTTCGAAATGATCATTTTCCCATTCCTAATAGCATTACCCTCTTTGTCCTTGTCGGAATTCTGTCACGTAAAGAGAAGCGGCACAGCAAAGCTTCTGAAGTTTAATTTTAGAGGACATGGAAGGAAAAAAGTTGATGCTGCGTTTAATTCTGGGATGAGTGGATTTTTTCATTTCATGGCCGATAAGATCAGAGAACAGGTAAGGCTAGCTCTCGATCTTTCCCAGGCAAACACCAATCAATTCCCATTAATAGAGCGGGGTGTAGGTACAATTTCACGACTGATGAGAGCGATATCCATGGCCAAAAGGGTCGACTGGCTGACCAAATTGTTCCAGTTAGTCCATTTGCTGGATTAGCAGCCAATTTGGGGTCTGACTTTGGTGGTAAAAACGGCAGGAATCGCATGGATAGAACTGCATTCACTTTCCATTACGTACAACCAGGCGGCCATTGATCTTTTAGACCCCAAAGCGTCATTGTCAAAATCAAGCGACGTTCCGGTAAACTTCTAAGGGATATTTGACTCATTCGTTTTAAATACAAAACATGTTCAACTGACATACAACAATTCTAATATCGCGTTCAGAAAGAACATGCAATGAATGGAAATGGTTTTTGGCGTTAAATATATATTTTGCTAACGATAAATGTTGTCTTGAGATTCTATACATTACTAAAAAAAACGAACAAGATATGTTGCAATGTAGTGAAACAAATTTTAATCCTACTTGTCCTAGAATTCAAACCTCAACCGATTCAAACCTACAAACTTCCACAGTCAGAGCAACTGATTAAAACTAAAAAAATAAACCAAAAAATGTCACTTGGAAAATCCATTCGCCTAAGTTGGCAGTTGGTTATGGAACAAAGCTATGGCAAAGAAACGAAGAATCCAGAATAAACATGCAATGACTGGAGACTTGTTTTTCGGCAGTAAACTATATATATATATATTGCTGACAATAAATGTAGTCTTGAGATTATATACATTACTAAACAAAGATATGTTGCACTGTAGTGAAATAGATTTCAATTTTAATCCAACTTCCTGCTTGTCCTAGAATTCAACCATCAACCTTTGAACCTACAACCTTCCAGAACTCATCAAACTCTTGGATTAAAACTAAAAAATAATCCAAAAAAAATGTCACTCGCTAAATTCAGTTACGGTTAGAACGCTGTAGTCATTCGCCTACGTTGGCAGTTGATTAGCACTGACGCTTGGAACAAAACTACGGCAAAGAAATGAAGAGTTTAAAAAAAACCTAAATTCTGCTCATTTTAGGCTTGAACCTAAAATGACTGACGCTCAAGCTTCTCGTCTCCTGGCGCGCTCTTCCTGTCATGACGGAATTCCGCCCGCATCCATGTCAGGAAGAACCCGGTGGCGTTTTGCGTTTCACTACCCTTCAACTTAGCTCTCTGCCTCTTCTTCCTCCATTAGCCCACAGAAAAACCTCAGAGAATCCTCCCCCACAAAAGCCTTCGCTGCAAACCTGTCTGTTAGCGAGCTAAATGGTGAGCGAGATACCGTAAAGAGGAGAAAATATCAGGTAATTGATTAGAGGCGCAGGGACTGAGCCTTCATTTGTGAAAGTGCTGCCGGGTTCAGAATCCACATCCCGCTGCCTTTCCTTATTTCGTGGAGAATGGGAACTCATGAGCAATTGATACACTCCGTTAGCTCTTATCATGGCGAGTGTGATCGGATGTAGCCTGAGGGATACTTTATACAGTTTAACACTGGGACATAAAAAGGTAATGTTCTCTGTGTGGAGGTGGATTAACCAGCGGAAGCGCTACACGCGTCTGATATGTGCTGAGGTGAGGCGGAATGACAAGCGCTCCGTCATTTTCTCATCCGAGGACGCCGCTTGCGCCTGATGAGTTGAACGCAGGGCCACTACGTCCACGAGAAGCGCTTTATTGTTTATCGTGCACCATCTGCTGCGTCGAAAACAAGTGGGCAAAATAAATTCCGAGCGGTTATGCTGAATGTGTGCCGGGTGTTGTTTTAATCTGATAACGTGTTTAGGGATTGAGCCTGAGCTGCAATTTCCCAATAACACAAAACTGTGATTTAACGTCAAGACCGAAGCACTTGATTGACGAATGAAGGAAGACTGGTACGTCGGTAGTAATGAGGACAGAAACGCGGCTATGGGGTTAATAATAGCCTTCCTGTTTCATAATGGGACACAATGACAATCAGTGACAGGAAGGATGGGAGGCAATTTCATCAGTGTTGCAATCAATCGCATCCCTCTACAGCAATTTGGTCACTCCATTGAAACTTTGAACTGAATATTGAATGACATGTAAAAACCCAAATAATCATGTTTTCAATTTCCTGCGGCCGACTAGCACCACTGCAGCTCATATTAACTCCTGCTTAAACCCCAGAGAGTCCAGGGTCACGGCGGAGGACGTGGTACTCATCCCCTCGCTCATTTACATGGCTTGATAACAGCAAATTTAGATGTAATGTTGAGTGACGTGTGATGATTTTATTGGCTAGACAAAAAATTGACAAACTCTTTGTATGGCTTGGAATATAAGTGATGGGTTGTAGCTGTTTGATATAAAAAAAAAAATTCGGCGAAATTCAACAAAACTGGGATTGAATAAAAACCGAATTGTTGGCATTGTACATTGATTACATTATTGTGTTTAGTAGACTGTTCTGATTGGTGAAACATTTTTAACATTCACACTATAATTATGAACTTAAAGATAGATACATTGACAACATTGTGTGATTTAGACATGCTTACGTTATTTTTTATGTAATCGCATGCATGTGCACAGGCTTAATACGCTTAAAATGTATTAACAACTTCCCCGTTGAAAAAACAATAATCAACTGGCAGCTGTGAATTCCAACAACATACTGTAAAATTACAATTCCTTACATATTTACAACAATTTACAGCATTTTGCTTTGTTTTATTTACAGCTAAATACTCAAGTAATCAAGCCTATTCCACCATGATGCAATGAAAAAAAGCAGCAACTTGCCTTAAATGCAATAAAACTGTATATGCTGACTTTGCTGCACATTTGGCAGATTTTTCAGTTTGCACATTGTTTTATATCAACCTATTGCTTTTCCAAAGATTTAAAAGTTGTGATTTGTGATGTTTTAAACATCAGCTTTACACGGAAAGCAAGAAAAGCACCAGTCCAACCTTTCCGGGCAGGGAAGTGTAGCTCCGATGAGAAAGTCACATATAGCTGAGCACTGCGTTCTATCAGCGGACGGTGTTTGTCCAGATTGTAGAACAAGATCTTGTGTGATTTGTGACGCTCGCTACAAGGACCTCAAACCCCAAAGGCGGCAAAGAATTTAGGTTGAACGGCAAAGGTCGCATGCATTTAGGTGACATATCAGTCAACCCCTCCACCTGCCTCCCTCAACAAATGGCCTCCAATTCTGCTCCTCTATGCAAATGACTCCCAGCTTGAATTATTCAAAAATGAACATTTACATAATGTTCAGTCGTAAACTAGACAAGAACATCAATGAATTTACTGCATGGTTGGGTACTGCTCATGCTTACAAATACCCAGGCAGGAAATAAAGCGCGGATTAATTGAATTGAAAGAAGATTCAAGGATATTTTTCATTTGTCATGATGATAGAATAATTACCAGTCTCATCTTCAAAGGAAGCAAAATGTTATGGGAAACGCACGCAGACTCGCACACAAAAAAACCAATGCATTCATTATCTGTAAGTTATAATATTGTTCTTACTTTCTCTTCCACTGTGAGGCTGTCGATATCCAGCTCTGAGAGTTCGCCTGCCGAAGCACTTTAGATCGATAAAACACCATCAACACAGACATGAAACGAATGACTGTCCTTAAAACGCAACACTAATTTCAGAAATTGATATCCACATTATGACGTAGAAAAGTTCACACAACTCTATAATCTCACACAGGCCTTGCTTAATAAAGGGAAACAACGACCCCAGAGCAATTCATCAGCACGGTGAAGCCATTATTACCTCCACTATCATCAACGCAACACTTAAAGCGTTCGCCACAACCATCACGGGCTTCACGGCGTCACCAGACACAACAAAGGTTGCAAAGACGACAGAAAATGGATTGCTTATTGAAAAATCTCACGTGGAAACTTCAACAGCCAGCTCTAAATTTGCTCCTTTCATTCCCAATGGCTTCCATCCCAGGATGGGGAGGGAAAAAAAAACTGTGCATGCAGCAGTTTTTCTTGAGCAGAGGCTGAGGACATCAGTTCTACCACCAGCCAGTTCCAGCGCACATTGATTTAATCTTAGTGTTTCAGAGGAACTCTGGAGGTCAAACGCAAGTCATTTTAAAACTCAGCCATGTAACGTGATGTAATATTTGCTGTACTGAAGACCACGCATTGGCCCTTGGGGTTGCGTTAATGTTTTTTTTTTCCTGCACACTTCCACATTTATTCATTCACAGTTGTTTTCTCTCAGGCGGAGTGTGAAACCGGCTTTGCTGTGATGCGTTTCACATCCAACCCAACGACCCCCCGTTCACCATGACAGGCAAACCAGTAGGCTACAATATTCATGAGAACATTGGACTCCAAAAAGCCATAAATGGTTTAGCGTGTTGTTTGGCGCGACTCTTTAAAAGCTCATATTTAACTTGCATGGAGTCGTTTTGCTGGGAAAATATACGACGCCTCTAATCTCCACCAAAGCAGAACAGACACTAGAAGCTTCTTGTTAAAACTCATTTAAACAAAACCACTTCACGCCGTACAAACAAACAAAAGGAGCGTTTACCTGACTATATAAATGATGCTTCCGAATTATGCAAATGGACCACAATAACCAGAAATCCCTGGATGTTTTGCAAATTTATGTAAAAGCATTGAGGACTGTATTCAGACCCGTTTCAGGTCGTTTCCGTAAGCAAATGTACTTCATTAATCATCCCGGTATGATCTCATTTCTTTTCCCTCCCTGGCTGTAAAACGTATTGTTAATCTGGAAGGCATCCAAAGTTGCAATCAATACATCAGCCTGGATTTATTAATGATAAATCAATACTTGTAATATTTTCTTATTCTAATCTATTTGGTTGGCAGCAGCCCAGAGTGAGGATGATGGAGATTGGCGAGTGATGCGGTGGCTGCAGAAAGGCTCAGTGGACCACCACGCAAACCTCGGCGTGCCAACGGAAAAGCTAAATTCTAACTGGTATTCTTCAATAATGCATCCTTTAATAATCTGCCGTCTTACCACGGCAACTAGAGCGTCTATAACAAGTTCACTTCAAGGGGAATAAGCTTGTATAAAAAATGAACGAGAGGAAGAATGTTGCCCAAAAAAGATTTCACTGCTTCAGCATAATTGCTGATCTTCACGATACTGTGATGAAGAAAATGGCATTCCCAAATGACCGGTCTAAGAGCAGAAGTACGGGAGAAAAAACTAATTAACTGCTTCCTGTACGGGTGCTACTCTGCACGGCTCCCTGCTGCCCCCTCCTGGATGGAATCCAAAACACGCGCCGAGTGAAATGGGTCACATATGGGCATTTTGTAATTCCGTTTGCTGCGGTTTCTCTCATTTCCCAGAAGCGGAAAGATTTATCAACTTCTCAATGTACTGTGCACTGTTGAGGAAGCATTTTAGCATAAATTCAGTTGCACATTTCTCCAAAAAGCAAACACTGATTTAGCCTACAAGCGATTGATTTCCAAGCTCTGCATTCCGAGTCATGGAAACCCAATAACGGCCTAAATTGCACTCAACAAAGAATATAAAGTGCGTTAGCGGTGCAATTGAATTGGGGTTTTGATGTATCTCAAGAACAAAACATCAAACCACTTTGCAATTTGAAAACATTGGAGGGACAAGCCTATGAAATAAGCATAAGAATTGCCCTTCACACATTTGAAGAAAATTGAGAATCGATGTCTGACTAAAGCTACATTAACTCGTCACGCCGCACAGCGAGGTTGACAAAAAGGCCGACGCTTCACACATATAGATGAGATCAAGGATTGGAGCAGCCGATTGTAGACAACAATGGATAAACTCCACACGACAGAACTACAGGATCCATCGTGCAACGAGAGCAGCTCCGGGTCGCATGAGGATAACCCATCAAGCCTTTGCAATCGCACAATATTTCATTAAACAATATTGCGTGCGTAAAAAATGCACACAACTCGGTACAAAAAAATTCAATTTTTATTGCTTTCGGATTGAAACGCACACGGCAGCACAAGCGTCTGATGAAGGGCCTGTCTCCATACTTCCGTAAACCATTTACAGTGCTCAATTCGTTTAACTCCATTATTTGCCCAAACTTGGGCTCCGTCTTTATACAATTACTGGCGCGAAGAGACTTTTTTATCCATTTAAAGCGCCAGACAATTGCGCGGAGGGTCGAGGGGAAATCATGCGAGTGAAAATACCCGGTCGGAGCGTTGCTGGCGAAAGTCCCGCGAGGCGGCAGGAAAGCAGCTAGTGGAATGAGTTGCCACAGTTGTGCTGCACTGCTGCAGTGCTCTCAACAACTTTTCTCTAATAAAAGCTGAGGCGGAGAAGCCCAAGAGGGCCCTGGATCACCGCTGCTGGGAAACTAATGCTCCATTCTCATCTACGCCACTGATGGAGCTCAGGTGCGCAGCTCCAGCCCAAACGTACACAAGCCTCATTCCTTTATATTGACAGCAATTCTGCCGTCGCATGATCCAAATTACTACTATATAACCCATATCTACAATCCTCCACAAGTAGTGCCCTGAGATGGTAGCTTTCAGAAGCCCGGAGTATAAATGGGGTTGAGTTGTAAGTCAACTTGTAGGGCTTTTTGGTCGTTGACTGAAGCTGAATGCCAGACAAGATTGGAAAACGCTGGACTCTGCTTGGGCCACCCATTCTCGCTCGGGCCGGGCTGATTGCAAAGCAGTAAAAAAAGGGCATTGTCTGAAAATGTCTCCCCGAATGTGGTGCTGGTGATTGCCGTTGGCGCCCAATTCCACCACCGGGGGTATATTGATTTTGGCTATATTGGCTGATGCGATGCAATACAGTTTTCAAAAGTGCACCTCGATTCCAATTTTGGGACTTGGATGGCTGCTTATATGGGCTGTGTTTTACACTGCAGCTGGCGGCCTCGTCTCATCTCGGTTGAGACAGATGGTTCTCGCTCTTCTCTGATTGTCTGCTGTGGCCCGCCATCACTCAGACGCCGGCCCCCTCCACCCACCAGCGAAGTCCACTCTCAGTCAGATGAAAGAGTTAAAGGGGAAGGAAGTGTCTGGCAAATAGAAAATCCTCCCATTTCACTGGAGGGGAGATTTCATTACCCTCCTGTCCATGCTCATTTGCAGAGGAATAAAATAATGGGTGTGGAGATACAGGCCGCAGCCGCACGGATTAAGCTGTTCATCACGACGCTGACGCCACGGAGAGTGATGTTGCATATCATTTTAAAACACACTTTTGACTGACATTGTTTGAAGGCCGGCTATTTGTATGCTCCGAGAGAGAAGCCATCGGAATCGTGATTTGGAGATCTAATTACGTGAAGTTCACTAGCCTCCTAAGGGCGACACGGGTAATCAGTTAGGAAATGCCCCCCGAACAAACAAAAAGACCTTTTCCCCGAGCCAGAACTGAGCATTTTGTACGACACGACATGGTTTTTTTTTTTTGTTGTTGTGGCTGTTGCTGAATGCATTTATTCCTGTTCACAACACAGAACAACTTCTGGAGTGAGGATGAATGCTGTGGTTTGGCAGTCTTATCCTCGGGGATTTTTCCACCTGAAGAGAAGCTAAATGGATTGCATCATGTGGCCTTTTGAAGGCTGCTGAAAAAGCTTCACAGACAGCACCGGTGTGAAACACGCTTCATAAATGACCATAATCACTGTTGCATAGAGTCCAACACTTCACATCTCAGGAGATTCCCCTCAGAGAAGCCAAAGATCAAAACAAGACCCTCAGAGAAGGATTGCTGGACGGCTGGATGGACAGCCAAACAGACCGATATGGATGGACAGATCATCTAACCAGCTAGACAGATTGAGCTACAGAGACAGGCTTATGAATGGACAGGATAAAAGAATGGATGGACACACAGACAAACAGACAAATAGATTGTCGACTAGACAGACATACAGACATGGATGGATGGATGGGTAGAAGGGTAGATAATCTATGCAGGTAGATAGAGTAACTGAGAAAGACGTTTGGATGGACAGATGGATAGAAGAATGGATGGACAGACAGACAGACAGACAAACAGACACATAGATGGTCGACCAGACAGACAGACAGATATGGATGGATGGATGGATAGGTGGGTGGATGGACAGATCCTCAATCCAGGTAGATAGATAGAGCTACAGAGACAGAGACATACTTAAGGATGGACAGATGGAGAAAATAATGGATGGACAGACAGACAGACAGACAAACAGGCAAATATATGATTGACCAGACAGAGAGGTACGGATGGATTGTTGGATGGATGAATGGGTGGGTGGAAGGATGGATGGATGGGTTAGACAGAGTTACACAGACATACCATGTGGTTAGAACATGGAATAGACAGACAGAAAGACAAACAGACAAAAAATGGTGGTTGACCAGACAGAGAGAATTGGATGGATGGCTGGTTAAAAGAATGGATGGACGGACACACAAACAAACAAACAAACAAACAAACAAATAGATGGTTGATCAGACAGAGAAATATGGATGGATGGATGGATGGATGGATGACTAGTTCGATGGGTGGATGGACAGACCATCTACCCAGATATACCTACAGATATAGAAGTATGGATGGACAGATGGATGGACAAAGAAAGAGATCAACAGACAGAAAAATAGAGAGATAGAAAAAAGAAAAGAAGAAATACATTTTACATGGAGCACAATGGATGAAGTGCCAGGATATGGCAGGATGGTTTAACAGCAAAGCGGACGTAGGTTGGGATAGGGTGACATTTCATTGCTAACCTAGGCGAAATCCCCGTCTATTATCTCTAACACAGCAAGGTGATGGCAAAGTAATTGGGAAAAGTGGTTTCTTTGAGTACAGATATGTGCCGGCACTTAAAGGAAAGAGCAGGAGTGATTGGTGACCACAGCTGAACCTTGACCCGCAACATCACACTTGGTAACAAGCAAAGCACTAAGATGATTGTACACAGACAGGACTGCCAAATGTAGGCATTGTGCCGCCTAAACGAATCCGAAGGCCCGTGGCAAATCGATTAATTCCAACCCTTAATGGAATTATGTGATCAGACGGACTTCACCGCATCCCAATGGTTCTGAGACGGGGATTCCGGGTGGTTCTAGGACTGAACCGAGCCCGTGGTGTGATGCTGGGGTCCAGGTTAATTGCCTCTCGGTTCAGAGTGGTCATTTCAATGATCCGGATCTCTATTGATGGTAGGAGTTTTGCTCTCGGGGACCTTTTTGTTCCTAACAATCACATCGCCACATAGATCCTACACATTCATCTTTGTGTTCGTTTAGCCTCCAGACAACAATAGAGTAAGAAAAGTGTTATGGGCGCTTCACTAGTTTTATTTTCCCTCTCCTCCAGCAAGACTGTGTGTGCTGCATTGGCCGGACGTAATGGAATGCTGGTGAGAAATGAGCGCTCTGGGCCCACCACACCACCGGCTCTCTTTGCCTCACAGCGCCACTGGCCAGAGGTTTTCATTAAGCAATGCTTCAGATCTTCTATTCCTCATGATATTTCTGACATTTTACCACCACTTCCCGTTTCTTATTACCCAAAGGAAAACAGAAGTGGGGTAGGGGGTTATTAGGAGCTCTTTCTTCATCTGTACAAGTACAACCTGGACCCGTGTTTGCATAAAACCTCATCCGAGACGGTGGTCCTCTGTTTGATTCCTCTATTAGAACTGGGTGATGTGGCGCAGATTAGCCAGCTCTGGCCCACGTGACCCAGAGGAAGAGCACAGAAAATGAGCGATTTTTTCCGACTAGGGCACTTAGAGTAAATCAATACATAATTTTGCAGACAGAAAGCGGTGAGATTAGGTTTATTATCTTTGTAATGAGCAATTTGGACTTGAGTAAAATATTTTGGTGTGGTTCATAATGAATGCGGCAGAAATGCCAACACAGCCCGCCATGCAATATTCATCTGAAGCATTCGAAGCAAGATGCACAAATTCACAAAAGAGGTCCTGAATTAAATATGCATTGTGAAGTGCAACTAAAGAGCTTGGCGGTATCAAGGGCTCCAATTATGCATGGTATCTCACAGTACAACTCAATGGAAATATCAGAAGACCAATTTATGTATTACGAACGCTCACATCAATATTCTGTTGAAATTCTTCAAACTTTTGTCATTAAACTGAGCTAAAAGAGCCAACAAATCATGAGTAATGGAAACAAATCACTCTGTCTGCCTGTCTATATCCGTCCATCCATTTGTCTACGTCTTTCCCATCCAACCATCCATCCAACCATCCACGGATGTATCGATACAGTAAATATATCTTTTGTAAATGGATATCATGTACTTAAAACTATAACAGTTGATTTTAGGTCATTAATACATCACCTACAAAATACACGTAATATAAAAAAAAATCGAGCAACATATTCACCAAAAGCATCTTTTGTATGTAGCAGAACGATAGCCATGTAAAAACATGAGGCGAAAAAGATACAATCACACCGAAAGTTGCACTGTGAAGTGAATTTATCTTTCCACCTCCAGATCAGGAGTGAGCTGAAAAGCACACGGATGGGAGCTGAGGACCGGCCTCAAACACGAGCTCCTCTCCCTGGCCTCTCGCGCAGAGTTGCAGCTCTTGCATTATGTATAGATGGAGTGGATTTATGGCCTAAATGTGTATTTGTGGGTGTAAAAGAAGGATAGCGCAGGCTAAAAGCAGCCAGAGATCAGCACAGGCTGTTTTATTTAAAAGAATAACTTCACCCTGACATGATCATATAAAACAACGCCACCTTTATCATATAATCTAGATTTTGTTTCAAACAAAAATGACAAGGTATATAGCAGCTTAGCGGGGCATTAGTTAACTGAAATATCTGCACACGCACTGCAATAACTGGGCACGACATCAAATCAACGACTAAATATAACAGTTTAAATTTGTAATTAAATTGTAATTGTAAATTTTTATAAATTTATTTTTTTTGTGTTATAATAATGTTTTTATCGATTCAAATATTTTTATATGTAACAAATATGATGGCCTTATTTTGATTAGGTAAAATATTATGCTAAAATAACATAATTAAAAATACAAGTTATAACAATAAATGGATGGATGGATGGATAGAGGGATAGTTAGATAGATAGACAGACAGACAGACAGATAGATAAAAGACTAATAAACTAGATGTAGAAAGAGAGAAGATGAATACATAATTAAATAAATACATAAATAAACTAAAGTGCAGCTAAAATACATTACTCAGCAGTTCATATAACTCTGTAGTATTTCATTGCTCGACTTTGTAACAGCTTATATTATCAAGATGATAACACTTTCTGAGATGTAAATGCAGGTTTTCCCTACAGACATACAGTAATTGACAAAAGCAAGACCTTTCTGGATCAAAAGCGCCAGAACAGCGAGCTAGTTTTCTTTCTGGCGAGATGTATTTATTTTTTATTATTTTCATCCCATCTTGTTGGGTTCCTCGGAGCGACTGGCTCCCGCACAGGCTCCATGCGGAGAGCTGCAGGAGTCACTTTCAAATGATCCTGCAGTGCCATCTGATGGTGTGTGGAGCGAAGAAGACTCGCTCTGGCTTCCAAAAGACCACCTACCTCCACTTCCTCTGTTCTAATGGCCTGTGCGCCATTAGCATAATCCCTCCAGGCATCTGAAGAAGAGCAGCAATAGAAATGCAGAAAAAGACTAGATAAATAAGCGGCCTGCCCTCTTTTCCTTTACTCGGAGTGGCACTGACATCATCAGGATTCATTCTCTGCCACCTTGAAGTCAAGCTCTCGACTTCAAAGACGGCACTGTGGCAGAGTCACTCCCTCACTTCCTTCCGCTCATCAGCGGCGCTCCTGATGGATTCTCCTCTCTTTCCCACCCGCCACAGGGGGAGAAGGGGGTCCTCGGTAAAATAAAGGCAGTTTAACAATTCTCCCAGGTCTGTTCTGAAGTCAGCCTGACACTTCAAATGGGCTGCTTTCATCTCCTTCCGCAGCACTTATCCTGTATCATCCCTTCTTCATCCCCCTCTCTACTTAATCCACCTGTAGTGAAGAACTTCCTCTCATCGGTTGCTTATCTGCCAGAGTTTGACGGCATCATCTAACAGGCTGCAAGTGCCATTTTGAACAGCTATGTGCGACAAAAAAAAAAACGAAGGACACAAACCCATGACCTTTTGTGATCAGCATAAATCAACAGATCGGCATAAATCAGCTAGTCTTACGCATTAAATTAAATTAAAAAAAGGATCTCGACATCTGGCCTTTACTTTTTTCCAACAAATAAAACATGCTTTTTGTTGTGCATAAATGTTTTATTAATAATTGTTAGACACAATAAAGTCTATTTTTCGCAACAAAACTCCTTTACAAAATCCGGCATTTACCGATTTATCCGGTCAGCCAACGGAATAGCGCTGCGTGTCAAGTGCTGATCATGGCGGCTTGGCTACAACCCACACTATGTAAAGATCAGCAGCAGTTTGGAAACTCTAACCCGCTGTAAGTGATCTTCTGAGAGCGTGCGGCACACTCGCCAGTGGATAAGTGGATTTATTAGGTGTCAGTTTTGGAGGTCAACGGCGAAATCCTTTTACACACAAACTGCATAGTTATCTTTCAGAACGGTTTCAAATTATGCATATTCATGCATTAAAAGTAGTAGCGTGTTGCTAGGGTTGCATAATTTGCTTGTAGGCGCAATCCGAAAAAAAAAATGATTTCGACTGCCGTATAGCGAATACGAATGTAAAAAAAATGTGATTTGTGAGAGTATCTGTACTTTTTACTCCACTACATTTGAATGGACACTTACAGTTACATTGTGATTGTGTGTGACAAGTCGGCATCTTTGTCTACCGCTGCTAATTTCTTGGGCGGACGAGGGGATATCGCCATCTGCAGGATGCTGAAGGTACTGGATGCTGTTTATGAGCTAAATCGATTGAATTCGTTTCCATCACTTTCAATCACTTTCTTTGTTTGACTGAGACTGATTTTTTGATCTTATTTAATCTATTTTGTTCTGCCATTTTGAAACATTGATGTGTTATTAAACGTCATTTCTATATTAGGAAGTAGAACCGCATAAATTGAGATTTTCTTGTTTTTCACATTTCTTTAGTGCATTTTTGAGCCTAAATTCAGCATCAGTAAAATAATTAAATTCTACTTAGGATACTTTATAACCTTTACACAAGTCTGGAAGTGGTGACTTGTAACTTATAATGGAGTAATTTTTACAGTAAGGCATTTGTACTTTTACTCAAGTATTAAAATCCCAGCATTCAGCGTCATATAATCGCGACGGTGATTGCAATCGGATTATACGTGCAGATGTTGGCGAGTACAGTCTGAAGCCTCTGTGCAGACACCAAGTCTGCATTTTCGGAAAAACATATTGCCTCATGTCTTATTGATCCGCAGGATATGAAATATGATGCTCCGAGCTACATCAGCATAATCACTTTTCATGCTGTTCCTCCAAATGCCTCTCAGCCCGCACTAAGATGAATCTGTCAGAGAGATGCTATATACTCCCACGCTGCCCACGTGACCCGGCGCTTTAAACCTCGCCGCTGTAAAACACGCCAAACATATTTCTTTTAAACATGAAGCCACTGTAACGTTTCAAATCATCTGCGAGAGAATTTCACTATTTCCGGGGACTGAGGGAACAGCACCGGCGTTATCGCCTCAATGAGCAGCTTATCTTTGGTGACAAAGGCTAACCTGAGCATCAAAAATGGGCCTTTATCATTTAATTACTTTTCTATCATCATTACTTAGACAATTAATTAATGACTAATTGTCTCAACACTTTTAATACACGTGTCGGAGGGGACAAACATGCTCGTCCGTGACCTTGAAAACAATAGCGCACAAAGACGAAATCTGACAAGCCCTGTCGAAAGTACGACCGACATCGTGTCGCTTTGAAGGGGAATGTGTAGTTTTCTGACACGCGGAGACGTGAACAAGGACGCCGACTCTATATGAAGCACTTCATCAAATGTAAACTGTCAATATTTACACGTCAAATCGCTTTGTTACGCAAGGACGAACGCTCAGCTGCTGTATTCATGAAGTGGATAAGGGGATTCAGTTTAAGACAACAAGAAAATAAATTCAACATAAAAGTCGAGATGTATGTCTACGCTCTTGGAAGACATGCTATCAAACAGGATGAGAGAAATAAAAGAAACAATAATTTTAGCAAAATAATAGTAAAATAAGTATTGAAAAAGTTAGTTCAGTTCATAAACAGCATCCAGTACCTTCAGAACCCTGCAGATGGCGATATCGCTTCATCCACCGAAGAAATTGATCACGGTTGAAAAAGTTTTCTCAATCACAATTTCGCGAGTAACGATAAGTGTCCATTCAAATGTAGTGGAGTACAGAGTACAGATACTCAGACGAAAGTTGAGAGAAAATTTTGCCTATATTTTTGATCTGTACAAGTACAAGTAGAAAGTAGCCAAAACTACTCAAGTAACAAGTCCTTTACTCTACTGCACGTAACTGATTGATTCTCTTACCAATGTTACGCAATCACATTCACACATATGTTGTGTGAAAAGCAGACGTCTTCTTCTGTTAATCACCCGTAAACAGTTAAAGACAATCGTAAAAAGAGCTAAACCACTAAGCAGCGCTTATGATTCCACCGCGATCCCTGAGACTTGCTGCCCTCTATCTCATTTACACAATCTTGGATGAGCAAACGATTTCAGTGCCAATAACGGCGCTTCAATTTACATCCTCTCAGCCATCGCGAGTAAATCCTGTGCGCTCTCGAAAGCGTCGGCTCCGTTATTGCCGTCGAGATGGTAACACAATTTAACACCACCCTGAAAATGAAAATAATAAAATCCGCAGCGGAGGTTCCTAAAACACATATATTCAATCTGCACCACGGCGGCTGCTTTCCATACATGAGATGCAAAGCCTGACAGACGTCATTTTCATCCCGACTCAAGCGCTTTTTATGTCTCGTCCGTGGCTGTTGTTTTCCCCTCATTACAGTTTGGCTCTGGGCGAGATTTGGGAAAATATTCTGCCAAACACTCGTCCCTGTCAGGCTCGGGGAGATCTGCTCGACAGTCTATCAAGCACTTCCAGTCCTCTGGGATTTTAATCCACAGCCACAAGCTGGCGAGATTAAAGGAAATGAACACACAAAAGGTACAGCATCCATCTTTCACTCGCTCGGCGTCCTTATTTAAGCAGCTGCTTCTCTCAGCGTTTGCTTCCTGGGAAAGGCAGGTGGGCATTAGTCAACTGCAATATCATCCCCAATCTGGCAAAAAGCTGCCGCCTGTTTATAGGCCGGCGAACGTGAGCGAAAGCACAAATGGCGAAAAGGCGGCGTTTTCTATTAAAACGACTTTGCCGAGACGTGGCGAGCAGTGACGCTGACCTCCGTGACCCCGCCGCCGCGCTAACAAACACATGTTTGGGGGTCGTGTTATTACAAACAACTCAGCCAGCAAGAGCCGCGCCGCTAACACGGTTAACCTGCCCGAGCGTGTTGGAATATCAATTGACGCCACATTACACACCACGCCATTAACATCATGACACGCTTTCCTCTCCAAGTCAGCGAGCAGTCGATTCACCGCGTTTTACTGCTCTGTCCTTGCGATTGGAATCAGCCTAAACGCTATGCAAATACAGGAGAGGGCGGCTTTGATGTTCTCCGTGCTCACAATTCCAATGGCGGATTCAAACATGTGGTTGGAGCGGCGCTGGCGTGGCGCGCCCACGGGTGACTCTCTTGCCAGGGTGGCGATTTGGTGCAGCAACAGAGGCTGAAATGCATATGGATGACATGTGAGTGATTTGTTGGCTGATTTGCATGAGACAGAATGCTGTCCTTTTAATTAATCAGCTTGTTGACGACAGATGGAGTGGCCCGTACCGAAGACACGCCGCTGATGACTGCTTTGTTTGCGCTCGGCTTTTAACACTGACGCCGTGGCAGAGTGTTCGCCCACAACCACAGCGAAATTGGAAACATGGATTTTGTGTTAAAAATGAGAAATTACCTGTCGATCGGTTGGGCATTTCATTGTCTTTTTATATATATATATATATATTAAAAAGTCTCACAAATCATGAGTAGTTTGTTGCCGTGTTCTACATTTTTGTACAATAGCTCTCTAATGAAATACTATAAAACTGTATCTACAATATTCAATCTTCAATTCAATTTATATTATTTGGTCAAAATTCACAAATGGACGTTATTACACAGATGACATAAAATTAACCAAAACACAGAACTGAAGCATTGCTGGCATTACTTTTTTACTTTACAGTCATTTGACAGACGCTTTTAACCAAAAGCGTGCATTAAAACATGCAGTAAAAAGTCTGAAGAACGAGATAAAAGTAGATTAAAGATTAAAATTCATATTGTTTTCTACACATTTCAAATATTACATTTTAATGTGCACTGCTTATACAGTTTTACATACATATAGATCTCATAGCGAGCATGTGCAACATATGTGCAATATTTGCGCAACATAGAAATACACATTTCTTTATTATTGAAATATTTATTTAAATATCTATTTAAACTAATTAAATAGTTTATGTTTACGTGGTGTGGCAGGACTTCAACTTTCTCCCACATTTCAAAAACACATTCAGGAGAACTGAAGTCTGGAAAATTAAGCAAAGGAGTAAGAGTGCGAATGTGTCTCTGTGCTGCTCTGTGATTGGCTGACCAGCAATCTAGGGCGTGGCCCATTTCAAAATTGAAAATTCAAAACCCGTGAAATACAAAAGGTGGTTTAGAAAAATGATAGAATCTATCAATGAACCCTTTATGGATAACATTTAATACACTGACACAACTGAAACAAACATAAACAAACACAGTTGCATTACACACATCCTCACGTTCTAGATTGCTCATTCTCACATCTCACTGCAAAACGTCCACATCTTCTCAGCTTCTGGCCATGGACAAAAAGAGAGGCGAGTGTAAAAGTGATCACTACAAACCAGGAGATGGCAGTGATAACAAAGAAAGCGCTTCCTGAGCCACTCGGCACCGGCTCCGTCAATTCATAACAGATAATGAGAAAACGCCCTTTGTTTGCTCATCGGCTTTGCTTCAAAATGAAATAACTGATGATTGTTTAACCACCTTTATAATCAAAATGACACATTAGAGTCTCCAACCTAGAGCGCACAGCGTCATTAACAAAGCAGACTGCAGCGTGTCAGTGAGAAGAACGATGACATACTGTTTCGCTTTTCACCAATGTCAGGCTGCACAAAAGAGCAAAGCCGTAGTGTCTTTGTTAGCGAGCATTCACCGCGCTTCAGATCTTCCAAACGTCTCCTCACACGCGCATTTATAGGACGAAAACACCAGTTTCTTACTAGTCTGTGATTTTACAACGACATTGACCTTATTTGACACCACACACACACAGTAAATGTGTAAATACTTAGAGCAGCATTAAATTAAGTGAACTATGAATGCACACATACCATCATGAGCACACACACACACTAGACTTATAAATACTAAAAAACAGAACTCACACAATGAACTATAAAAGCACACACACACACACACACACACACACACACAGATAAATGTGTAAATACATATCGTAGATATGTTATATTATATTATAGATATATCGTATCCTCTATTAAATTACATGAACTATGAATTCACACACTATCACAAGCGCACACACAAACACACTAATACAAGATTTAAAAATGCTAAAAAAAGAACTCTATGAACAGTATGAACTATAAATGTAAATTGCAAAATACAGTACTAAGGAACAGAACAATATAATGTGAACCCAAACACACACACACACACACACACTGTTTATACTTGTATACGCATGGTAAAACTAAAAAATAACAAACTATAAAATCAGCAATGACTCACACACACAGATAATGTGAAAATACGCTAATATTTCAGTAGAGCAGAACAAAACATGACTATAAATACACACAGACAAAGACACACACGCTTTATCTAAAAATATTTTTAAATGGTTTCAAAATAGGACAGAAATTATTTAAAGTCGAACTTTTCCGCATACAGCAATCAACGTCTATGAACTCAAGTTGCAGTTTTTAGGTTTTTAAGAGCTAAATAATACATTCCGAGCCCCAAACGGTATGTACATGAGCGCATCCAAACACAAATCACGCCTCAAACGCATCTGTGATACGCATCACAATGCAGAGGGCTTCCATTCGCCCTCCTCATCTCATCTGAAAAACGAAACATTCGCTTTATCTCCAAACCTGCTCACTTCTCTGCAGGGATAAAAGTGACAGGGGAGATTAAAAAAAAAAGGAAGAAGAAAAAAAAAAAAAGAAAAAAGATAACCAAGGCAGAACAAATAAAAGTCAGAGAAACAGGACCAGCAGAAGACACCGGTGACAATCAGTGAAGCTGTAATGGCTGTGAAACAAACGGAAAGAACCAAGCGACTGTCACATGGATTTCACGAACAAGTGTAAAGGAACGGTTGGTGGAAAGGAAAGTGGCTCTTTTAAAGACACCTCGTGTCTATCTGAAGCTGTCAGGAACTGTTCTTAGCCACCACAGGCGGTCTAGATCAGTGCTAGCCCATTAGCAACCGCTACGATTAGCAATGCTGGCTAAAGCCATTGTGGAGTCCACGGCCTTTAGTTCTGCAATTGGTGCTGTAACTGCAAAAAATATCAGATTTTGTACACACGTTGGGCACAGACTGGAACCCCTTGATGTTCCTGCCAATGTCCAATTTGTCGATCCCCCTGAGCAGATGGCGGCGACGTCTTACAGAGCCAGCGGAGGAGTCAAAGCTGGCCCTGCTTCAGGTACCCACCCTCCGCCATGTTTCAAGGCACAAAGAAGTGGCCAGCAGTCGTGCGGCAGGCGGGCACGGACGGCTCGGCGTCTGCCAATGCCCTCTTCTCGCTGGCACGCTGCGATGGCTTCCACGTAAGGAGACACAGAGCTACACTTACGCCACTTTTTTATTAATCCGCATCGTTGTCCACAAGAGAAAATGAATGCATAACACAGATATAATATATAGTAGTACCTCAACTTACAAAATTAATTCGTGCCAAGAGCGGTTTTGATAAGGTGAAAATTTCATAAGGTGAGACGCTTGGCCGTTCCAAGCCATAAAGTCGAGCAAAAAATGTGTATATAGAAAATATAATGTTGGTATTGATAAAATCGGTGCGAGAAAATGTAACACCTGTTTTTTATACAGGCCAGGACTCTGAAGTTTCACTATCTCATTTATCTCCCTGCATGCTAGCGGTAAGAAAAAGACTTGCGTAATCTTGTCACTACAACATTTGGCCAGTCGTATCGTGAAAGTTTTTTTGTAATGAGAGACAATATTTTCTCAAAGACGTACATCGTAACTGAAAACTTTTGTTAGTAGAGACATTCGTAAGTTGAGGTACCACCGTATAAACAAACTACGACACTAGATATGCTTTAATTTTCGTAGTGGACATGGAACAATCCCACTAAAACGTGGCTAGCAGTGACACCTTTGTGAATGAAGCCCTACTGGACAAAACTTAAACATATATCCTAAGCGGTGTGAATTAAACACAAATTGTGATTATTTAGCAATTTAATTGGTAGGCAGAGGATGATACTTTCAATGGAAAAGACACAACACTAATAGACAAAAACGATTTCTTTTGCTTGTTTGTGTGTGTGCGTAAATCAAAAAGAACATTATGTCTAGGATGCTAACAAAGCGCTAAAAACGAGCATATTTTGCTTTTACATTTAATTACACGGTCTGCATTTTCATTCTATCTACAGGTTTTTCGCTATTGTTTTTATTACCAACCCATTGCAATTTGAATTTGGTTTTCTATCTTCGACCTACTTCACCGATTGTCACTTAATAAAACGGTGTATGAGTTTGAAAAGCTGTCAACGTGTGGCAAAACCCATCAGAATCAAGCGCAAAAATGCCCCTTTTAAAAACAAACACACCCTTCCTCTCAGGAAGGTGTCAGTTCTATGACTTTTCTCAAGAGCAGCGCTGAACTTGCAAAGGTTAGCCTTCCTCCAGCATAGTCATCACACCCCCGTGGAGACAGCACATCTGACAGTCTCCGAGATGGACCGGTATTCTCGTGAAGCCTCCATACATCCCGTCTTAAAGCCCGGCTTCCCTGGGGTTTGGAGAGCAAATTGTTCGCTTTATCACAGGCTGAGATTCATACTTTATCTGACTGCACGTTCTCCCCCACGCCTGTTAAACCGACGCCATTGGAATGTCTGCATGTTTAAGTGGAGAGAGACATCAAGTCCACGTGAAGTGTTGAGCCCTGAGGCGAAAGCACACCATCGCGTCCTTCCATTCGCCGTTGTTTAAGTCGAGTCTGCTGTGGAATTGTCAGGAGAACGTGCAATATGTTTCCCAGGGAAACCTCTGCATGACCGCTGCAGTCGTCTCCACGCGCTCTTATACTTCCGATGCATCATTTATCGCACCATTCATTTGGCCAATCTAGAGAGGAGAAGCGGAGAACCTCAAATCCCCCTGATTGTCTGAATACTAAACACTCGCCCGTGTTGCTGAAATTAGGAGAGCTCAAATAATACCTTATTAATGAAATCATTCTCCCAGCACTGGAAAATACTCAAATATTCAAATCGTCTTCAAGCTCCAGCAAGAGGCTCATCAGTATTTTACCCAAGAAGCTTAATTCTTTTATACACTGCCAGCATGAAACTTTGATGATTACGAGGAGAGAGGAAAGAAAGACAAGGAGAACCCGGGTTAGGAGGGATCTAAATTTAGTTCCCTGTCAAAATAATCAGGCGAATGTTTTCACGGGAGCGGCGGGCCGGCGCATGTGACCAAACTCAAAGTTGTGATTTAGTTAAATGGTGCAATCAACCACATTTATCAAAACGTTCGCAAATTCACAGATCGGCCGTGCTAATTATAATCAAACGTTCGTAAACTTTAAGCGCTGTTAAAACTGGAATCCGAATCACAATCTTTTGTCCACGAGCAAATAATGATCAATTGTGGAGTGCTGTCGTTTGAATGAAAAGTCTCCAAAGACAATTCTATTTGAGACATTTTAGATATAAAAGTACAGCAGTCTGCTTGTGTTTTTACTTTATTACAAATAGAATGATTTGTTTTGTTTTGTTTTTCCCCTTTCTCAGATTTTTGTCATTTTCCATCCTAGAATTTTTAGCAGTTGCTAATGCTATTTTGCTACTTTATCTAGTTGCTAACGGTGGATTTGTTGCACTTGCTAATGCTACTTTGCTACTTTATGAAGTTGCTGCAGTTGGTTTTTAGTAGTGGCTAATGCTACTTTTCATCTTTATGCAGTAGCTGCCATCGGATGTGCTACTTGACGCAGCTGCTGCATTGGGATATTAGCAGTTGCTATTACTAGTAGCAGTTTTAGCTGTTGCTAATGCTACTTTACGGCGGTGGTATTTTTTAGCAGTGGCTAATGCTACTTACTAATAAAGGTTCAATTATTATTATTATTATTATTATTATTATTATTATTTCCTTTTTCGTGTAGTAAGGTTAGGGATGTGCTAATCTAAGCATCAGATGTGCTACTTAGTGCAGCTGCTGCATTGGGTATAATTTAGCAGTTTCTACTATCACTTGCTACTAGTTTCCTATATTAACTACTTTACAATATAAGCCCTTTAAAGCAGCAAAAAAACAAGTGTGCCAAAAAACAGCATTGCACTATTTCTATTCCATCGTGATCCATGGCACCACAAAGCAATGACAAACAAGATCTGGGATATGATTAGAAAAGAGATTAAAGTTGAATCTATTGTATGTCTTGGGGGGGCATATATAATGTGTCTGTGGTGCTTGGTGAGCACTTGTCTCATCTGTGCAAATCCTGTTAAAAGTGGAAAGAACTGCCTTTGAGCACACCAGGCCCACTGAGATTTGTCTGGGAGCGTGATGGACCACAGTCGCAGTGGCACAAGGCCACCGTCTGTGTGCATTCCGACTTTAAACTTCGCATCACAGAGCACTGCGGAATATTCCTCCGTTGAAACCGTCTCTGAGGTCACGTTCACTCGACCGCACGCCAACCTGGAATGACCCTGTGATATTGTCGCTCCTCAGCATCACAGCAGCGGTGTTGTTTTCTGGGAGTCGAGGGTCTGTGGGGTGGGAGGAGGGCTGACGTGTTCCTATTCTGCTCGTTCTGTTCCTACCAACTAATTGCATTGGTGTGATTAAATACGCAGATCCAATCTCATTTCTAAATTCTGTAATGCGATACGCTCGCGTGAAGCACGGCAGAGAGGGAGGGGGGAAAAAAATGGCATTACGCAGCAAATGAGAAGCGGGGAATCAAAAGGAGGCTTTGATGGCTGCTTATTTCTGGCTGTACTGTAGCTGGTGCACAGTTCATTTCATGTATACGCTGACTTTTGACTCGCCGTGCACCTCTTATGATTGCTGCCTGCAGCTATTTTCTAAAACACAATGGTCTGAGAGCTTTAATTATTTTTGGCCTTGAACAGCTAATATACTTTTAATTGCTTGCCATTTCCCAAGGACCGTTTTATCTCCCTGACGTGTTTCTAGTAAAGTGTTCATAATTTCGCCGGGGTTAAGCAGACGGAATTTCATCCTAAACCCCATTTAAGTCGTGAGCGGTAATGAGCGGCCGAGCAACACGGAGCTGATCTTTAAACAGCACGCGGGATATTTAGAAGAACGTCGGCGTGCACTGTGCTTAGCAGTGCCACAAACCCCCTCTATTACGGCGGATCACCAGCGCGAGCTGTACATGTCAAAAAACGAATAGTGATGCCTAACACGTATTGCATTAAGGAGAGCAAATGGAAAGGAGGAGGCTGTTCTTCGGTGTCTCCTTCAGGGGCGACAGGCATAAATAAAAACGCGGTGGGTATAAAACAAAATCGAAAAAATGTATTATTTTTTGATTTTTTCGATCTTCTGATTTGTTGGACGTCTGGAATTTGACTATCGTCACAATGCGAATCTTAAATAATTAAGGGTTCTTGAGAATCTGTGAATAATTGATCACAGAAACGCATATCAAAGAATAGTCAATTATATATTCATATTATTTTAATCAAAAATGTACAAGGCTTTCAAACCAGTATAGTATGGCATTTTAGATTAACGTGACAGATGACGAGTTCCTTTTAAGTGTTTGTATTTATACTCATATTTTAGAACCCGTTTCTCCTGGTATATTGATGCATTGCTTTCTTTCTTTCTTTCTTTCTTTCTCTTGCTTTCTTTCTTTCTCTCTTTCTTTCTTTCTCTCTCTCTCTTTCCTTCTATCCTTATTTCTTTCTTTCCTTCTATCCTTCGTTCTTTCTATCATGAGCATGAAAAATATGTATAAGATTTGCCACAAATTTCTTTACTGTGTCCTTATCTGATTTAATATTCCCTTTCTTTGTCCCTCGAAAAACAGAAAGCAACTGTAACCAAAAGACAAACTGCATCGCTCTGAAAACCATCATTCCTGAAACCGTTGACCGCATAAACAAAGATCCATCAGCGCTGTGAATTAGCTGTGGAAATATGGACCATCAGTGCTTCATGAATTTACGCCGGTTAAAAAAACATGGTCAGCAACAGCCCCATCCACCACTAGAGAGTTGAAAGACAGCCGAACAGCAATCCATTCCCCGAGCTCATTTTCATATTCATTTAGTCGCCGCTGTCTCTCTGTGGGCCATCTACATTTCCCGTCCCGAGGTGGCAGAAAGGTGGAATCAAAATTCACAGCACCCATCAGTTCAGAAGGCACATTTTGATCTGACACAATGGCGGCACTGTAGCGCACGTCTCCTATCGGTGCCTTTATCTTCCAGCAGAACAGCGGGAGACTTCCTGTTCCCCCGCCTCAAGTGCTATCGACTTATAGCGCCATGCTTGAGTTTGTTCTGTAGATTAGGAGGGTGATTACGCTCGGGAGTCGCTGTATTCCAATAAAATACGGCCCGCTCCAGTTTATTGCCTTGTTGCCGTCATATCCAGCGGACAAAAAAATGTCAAAGCGTGGTGGATTTCCTCCATTTTTGATACCAAACCCAAACATGGTCTGCCAGCGCTGTCTGCTCGTGCTGTACAGATGGAGCAGTGCTACGTTTCGTCCTTTTGGTTTGTGGCCAGTGTGTCTGAAAAGCCATTTGCCACAGTATGTTTCAGATCAACGCTGGAAGCGGCAGCTGACTTTGTAAATCGCTGGCATGTTGAAAAATCTAAATATCTCAATTATAGGCAGAATTACTGAACAAATGCATATTCTAATTAGCCGTGTTTATCTTCCAACACGCAGTCTTTCTGTCTCTCTGCGGCTCAGACGAGTTCAACCGAGGCATCCTTATCGCCAAACATACATGCTCAGCCCCATAGAGCAAACGACGGATGGCCTGTTTTAAATAAAAAAAAGAGACAAAGAAGGCGACATAAATGGAGAACGCTGCTAGGTTAAAGCAGGCAAGTGGGGGTTTTTTCCCCTCGATGTTTTCTCAATCGTGACCCTGTGAAATCAGGGGCTTCGTTAAATGCATGCGAGCACCGCTCCCTTAAGACGGACGACAAAACCATCTGGGATGTTAGAAAAAGAGTCTAACCTGTCCGATAACACTCAATATTACACAAATCTGAGAATCACTTCTGGATAGTTTGACGTTTCGCATTGTTCTGATGGCCTTGCCTTTGGTACGTTGGTTTGGATCAGGAAAAAAAAACTATGAATAATGGTGAAAGTGAATAGAATAGAATGTCTTCATTGGCATTGTATCACTGGGTTACAATTAAATTAGTAGCGCTAAAGAAAAATGTAAAATCAAAAGTAAAAAAAAAAAAAGCACTGAATAAAACCAGTAAAAATAGCTACAATATTTAAAAACATAACACGAATACAAAAAAAATACGATTTGACAAAATATACAACAATCTTGTATATTTTAATGTCTGTGACATGCAGTGTCTGCTAAATGCAGAATTATTTGTTGAAATTCAATGAAATGCCAATGTCAGTAAGTCTGGTCAACGAGAAACATGCCATCACCATTTAAAAAGATTATTATTGATGTCAAGAATTAGTTTGTTGGCTTTACGGCCAAAAGTTATGAAATAACTCGAATGAATGAATAAACCCAAAAAAGAATAACAGGCCTTGAATATTCTGTTGACCAATAAATGCAAACTGTTCACTCTGTCATAATGAAATAATTTTTTCGTTCATACATTTATATTTAAAAAAAAAAAAAAAAAAAAAAAAAAAAAAAAAAAAAAAAAAAAAAAAAAAAAAAAAAAAAAAAAAAAACAAAAAAGAAGAACAGGCCTTGAATGTTCTATTGACCAATAAATGCAAACTGTTCACTCTGTCATAATGAAATTACTTTTTCGTTCTTTGAAAAAAAAAAAAAAAAAAAAAAAAAGAAGTGTAAAGCAAAGCAGAAATGCGGCATGGCTTGGATTAGCTTGACATGGAGTCCAGAGTGCACCAGGGATGCCACCACGGCCAAGTCTTGAAGGACTTTGGCTCTTTTTGATGTCACCGAAGGAGGCGACTCATACCTGGCAATTGCCTCTCAAGTGAACCATGCACCTTCAGAAAATGGCCATTTATCAGAAACAAATGAGATGTCATAGGTCAGAACAGCACCCAGGCCTTGCATCCTCCACAGGCTTGCTATTTGTCACACCAAATGAGCAAAACAACAGGCTCTGCAGCGAGCGCCATGAAGACAGCCTCTCCAATTAGTCAACTGCTACTCCGCCATCAGCAGCCCGTCGCCAACAAACGCTTCGCCTCGGAAAACTTTGCCGCTCGTGTACAGTTCGAGAATTTAATTGAAAACATGCAGGTTCAGCGGAGAAACATGGTGAAGACATCTGATAGTGGCCAGAAAACAAGTGTGTGTGTGTGTGTGTGTGTGTGTGTGTGTGTGTGTGTGTGTGTGTGTGTGTGTGTGTAATTAAATGTAGCTTCACAGTCACATTCCTGGAAACACAGACACACCATGAAGGCAAATTTGGAATATCATTATCTGGCTAAAGTGTGCACTGCAAATTGGCAGAAATGTTTGAAAAGCCATTGGAAGTGGAGCGAGTGAAATGGTGGGAGACAAAGGGGCAGAGATGAAGAAGCCAAATCGATGATGCAATGTCGAGGGTTGATTAATTCTGCACAAATCTAGAAATTGCAATTTCCATATCCCGAGGATTTTACAGTCAATGAAGGTTATTTGACTCCCACAGTCAAATGTCACGTTGGTACAATACAAGAGCAAAGCCTGGAACTATTTCATAATATCCATCATTTCATTAATGTCCATAATTCGGTCTGTTATTGTTCAGACTAAATTCTTACTTTTTCAAAAAAAATAGTAGCAATTGTCGAATCCAGGCGTAGCAGGTTTGAATCCCAGTGTGAGGCCCTCCGACTGCCCACTGCTCCGGGTTTGTGTGTGTGTGTGTGTGTGTAACTTCACTGGATGGTTAAGTGCCAAGCGCAATAACAATACACTTCCTAGTGGCCATATTAACAAACTTATTTACTTCAACATTTATTAATGTGTTATTTAATGATCTACTAAGGTTCTTACAGCTTCACATTCCTTGTATGTGCAAAGATATTTTAATGAAGAAATGTGTTGCTTTATATGCTTGGCAATGTTTTCAAAAGTTAATACATTGCTTCTTTACACAAAACAATCCAAACATCAACCAGCAAAACATTATAATAGCATAGAATAGAATAGAATGGAATAGAATAGGATAAAAATAATACTTTCATTGTCACTGTGCACATCTACACTGTAAATTATACACATACCATGAAATTACTGACATCTATTCAGTGCAACATGCAAAATAATTTACAATACAAAAATATAAATATAGTACAATAATACTACAATTTTATATAATTGATGTGTTCATAATAAATATATATATATATATATATATATATATATATGTATATATATATATATATATATATATATATATATATATCATTATATATTACATTATAGAACCTAAACCTTGACAGCAGAGGAAAACTCTTGAATGAATGAACGATTGAATGAATACATGAACGAATGAAAGAACAAACGAACGAACAAATGAATTAATTCAATTTCCCATGAGGCATTGGTACGACAGAAAAATAATACGATTTACTGTAAAAGGCAAATGATTTCATGTTTCACAACAATAACTGCTAAATGTGTATAACTGTTAAAGTCGAGTGTCCTGCGTTTCAGGCTTTGCGCAGACAACAAACACGGGCAACAATGTGGGGAGCTGTTCTTGGCACCGGGCAGCCATGACACTTTGCCCACGCACTCTCTCTTTCACACACACACACATACACACACACACACACACACACACACTCATGCTGTCCGCTTATTCTCTGCTGGTGGGGGAGGAAACTGCGGGTTTGAATGTCAAAAAGTCAATGTATACAAACAAGTCTGAACAACTGATAATGTGTGTGTACATGAAGTAAAAATAAGACTCTTGCCAAATCGGGTATTTTTCGGTTCCTCTAGGATTCCGCGGGATAATTTTGCAATTTTTGCAGCCAAAGTTTGCCGTGGCTTTTCTTCAAATGTGTGTCGCCTTTTCATGTCGACTTGCAGTAAAAGTAAACCACAGGCAAGGTTTTTTATAGACTTCAAAAACCAGTGGGTTCTGAGAGAAACAGGATAAAAAAAAACCTTTTCTTCTTTCCTGAAAAACAGCAATGAAGCAAAAAGGGGGCGAAATAGAAACAATAAAATATATTGTGGGTTTTTTTCCTCCTTCAATGTAATTAAAACGGAACTTTATAACTTTTAAACGAATTAAAACATTTCACTGAGAGCTTTACATTTACATTTACATTTCATCTACGCTGTCAATTTACCTTAAATGAAACGGCCTTCCTATAAAACACACTGATTTAAATAAATGCGCTATTTTGGTTAATCATCTACGTATTTCACTCCTCCGCCATTCATTTTTCTAATAAAACGAAGCTTGTTGGAGTGTCACATTTTAGAACAGTGAAAAATCAACCAGTGCCTCAAACTCATCACAAAAGATAATTTCAGCAATCATGAAATAATAAAATGATTTTACACTTTTACATCAGTACTAAATTAAAGTGAGAATTGTGTGTCTGTAAACTTGACGCGTAGATGCCAACATTAAGGTGTATTTAGTAGAGCGAGCGCAGTGGGACGCTCCCAGATTAAAGTACATCGCCGGTCCATCCCCAGCGACGCATCAATGTGACAGAAGTCCGCTGGCGCTGACCTTTCCACACAGATCTCCAAAAGTTATCTGTCAGATGGTCACCATTACACCCAAACTCTCTCTTCTGCTGGATTACCTAAGCCGAGACCATCGGTTTTCAAAATGACTATGAGAAGACTTCCAGCAATCGACACGCGACCGATAGTTGGTGGATCTTTAAAGACTCTAAATCTTTTTCCTTAATAATAAGGCACGTCGAGACAGCTGCCATCGTTCCACTTATTGAGTAAGTGTGAGCCTAGTCACACAGGCGAGCAGCCCACCATGATGGGAAGGATGTCAGAGTAAGGAAGACGCAATTAAAGGCTCACCTGAGAGAAAATCAGCGCTGATGTTCTGCTGGGCTGAGATGACGCCTGGTGTGCTTTGCATTCTATAGATTTTTCCCCTTAGAGATCGTGAGCAGATGGGAGCGACAGAGACTAATTCAAATGTGAAATTAGCATAATGATATAAACAAAAGACATATTTCGCCCCTCCAAATTAGAATTTGCCTCAATGGCTTTAGCATCTTACACTCACACAATATAGTCTAAAACGAAGACATAAAGCAAATATTGTAAATAAAAGCCTTTTGTTTTTTCGAATTTCAGATGCATAAAAGTTGGGGGGTGCTTACTCGCAGATTTCAAATATGTGCGTAAATATAAGCGCCAACTTTTCCGTATTTTAAGACAGGAGCAAAAACAAATAAGCAAAAACAACTAGTCTTTAAGCAGCGGCGCACGTGTGTGTCTATAAATAAAGCGTAGGCAGACGTGCATACAGTTTAAGAAGAAGGAGAAGGAGAAGGAGGAGGAGGAGGAGGAGAAGGAGAAGGAGAAGGAGAAGGAGAAGGAGAAGAAGAAGAAGAAGAAGAAGAAGAAGAAGAAGAAGAAGAACATTAGAACATGCAGCAAAGAAGAAACCTTAGACACGCCGCGACACTTAACAGGATTAAACTAAATACAATAATTCATATTACAACAAACAGAAACTCCAAACCAAGACCGGGTAGCTTAGCTTAGCGCTAACAAACAGTCCAATGTGGAATCGCAGAAAGTCAAAACGGTCAAAAATGAAGAACACGAGCAAGGAGTAAAAAAGAATCCAAGGAAAGGGCATAATCAAAACGCTTGGTCTGCGGTTCGACAATACTGTCGATAATAATCCTTCACTACGATGTATAATGCAAAAAACAAAAAAATATATAGTATTCTTTTTTTTTTGGAATTTTTATTGTGTGCCTGAAAAATCATGGAGGTGCTTATATTCGCGTAAATACGGTAAGCAAAACCCTGGAAAAAAGAAACAAGCTGGGGAAAAAACAACATCCTGCAGGTTTGACACCGAGCCTTTGATTCTGTATTTCACAAGCACTTGATCTAAGAAGACGACCGAGCTGCTTTTTCTTCCTTTTTTTTTTCCCCGTCACCTTTACAAATCCCATTTTTTCCCCATAGATGTCGGAATTATCTTCGCTATCTCCCTGACACAGTTTGTTTCTGTTTACACTGCCATGTGGCGTTTTATGTGCAGTTGTATTGTGCATATTGATATTTCACACTAACACAGTCCACCGAGTTGTCACAGGTTGCGTAATATTCATTCTGGCTGATACACTGTCAATTGTGACTGGCAAAGGCTCGTGTCGCTCATGGCAAAATAAACATCCAAACCTCCGTGTGCACGCTAAAAACAGATTCTAGCAGCTCAGCGCTGATGAGGACGGAGCCAAAGACCTGGATTAAAAAAATCCGGTTGGAGACGCGATGGACTCTGAGAAGAAAAGGCAATGTTTTCAAGCTAATACTTATATAAATAACTGGAAGACGGGGAGTATCAGAAGAAAACCTGATTCATGTCAAACCGCTGGATAATAATCCTCACAGAAGCGTTCCAGCAGATGGGATGGAGTCTAGAGGGACCTGAAATGTAAGGCTTCATGGAGAAATGGCTGAGCACATTAGAGCTATTTTCTTCTCATATCATCTGTGATGTTCAAGTACCAGCTGAGAAACCCTGATGGATAACTTTGGAGAAACCAGCATCTGTTCGACTGTACTGTTCGCTGACACCATAGTTGTCCAGAACGGTCTTGGATCAGCCAATCAAAATCAATGTCAATCCGAGGGTCAAAAAGCAATTCAAGCTCCACGGTGCGTTTCGAAAACTTAAACTATACGTTGTCTTAAAGAATCCCATCTGCATAATACCTTCTAATCCAGTGAATCCTGAAAAACGTCTGGCTGACAGCAACACGAGCAGAGCCCGCAGGAGAGGTTTAATCAAAGGTCAGGACAGAATCTTAACACCGTTTACCAGCACGGCCCAATCCCTCATTTGGTGCAGTGCCAAATCCCAACTCAGAGGGGAAATGTGATTTCAAATGACTTATTATCCGGTGCATGCTGATGAGAAACTAATGTCATTAAGAGAATATGTGAAAGCAATTGTTTGATGCACTTTTAATGAGAAGGAACATTTTCATCTCAGTGTTGACACAGCAAGCGATGTTATATGGCCGTCTACGGGGCTTCAACCAGAAGAAGAGTGTGTTTGCTTTCCCCGATGAAAAAAAAAAAAAAAAAACCCATATATTCCGGCTGTCATTCCGATGCTGATGACAGACAGATGGAGTGTTTGTTTTGTGCTGTGGAAAATGCAGCTCTATGGGCCGTATATTGCACAATAAACTTTGCTTATTGCTTCAGCTAGTCAAGACAGCGCACGGCCATCTCTTCCAGTTGACCTCCCAGCCAATTCTACTCCCAGTCAAAATGCCCGTTTTACATTAAGATTCGTCAAGTTCTTACGTTTCACTTAAAAAGATTGAGGACAAAAGACAATTTCCATTCCGTCACCTCGAGCCACCAACCCTGCAAAATGAAGATGGCATCGGCAAAGACCAAACATCTGGAAATCCTGAGAAGATAGTAGCACTTTTACAAGATTAAATAGACCACATTTAATAACATTTTACTGGGGAAGACTAATGTTTCCTTTCAAGCGCATTAGCATTTTGATAACCAGCTGAAGACTTTTCTTCCATCCGAGATAAGGAGTGAATGTGAGGCTGCATAGACAGCGTGAAATAATTGGCACGCAGCAAGTGAAAAGTCAGCAGTTAAAAAATGAGAGGAAAGAGAAATCAGGAAATAATAAAACATTTTAAGGTAGTGACGGCTGATTCTCTCGTTCGGAGGAGGTACGGGCATTTCTGGGCAATTTCACACTTTTGAGTGTTTCTCTCTGTTGAATGGAGAGTAGTTGGAACTAATTATGTGTTATTAAAAAAAACTCTGATATGTACAGTATTATTAAAAAAAAGTCTGCTTCAGCATTATGCTCTCCCTGCTGTACTTTAATGTACTATCTCTGAATTTGAGAACAGGAGAGCCACAGAAACACATTGAACGTCCTTGGATTTGAGATTTTTTAGCTTGGGCTAAACAAGAATTTGAGGTGATTTCCATATATGACTGTAAATGAATTCTTAATGGTGGTCTTTGAGATCTAAATAGCACGGTAATACTCTTCGATATCACCTAGTAAGTCCCAAAAATGTAATACTATAAAGGAAGTGAAAGTGAGCAAGCTTGTCAATATGGCCACTAGGGGCAGTATTAAAATCATGCTCTGCGTTTAACCGTCTAGTAAAGTTACACACACAGTGAAGTGAATACACACACCCGGAGCAGTGGGCGGCCTTAAGCTGTAGTGTCCGGGTGGGGCACATGGGGGTCAGTGTCTTGCCCAAGGACACTGTTTCAGAACCAGTCGGAGTGAGATTAAATAAGACAAAAATAGATATAGAAAAACAACAACAGATAAAAATAATGAAAAAAACGAGAACAGTAAAAACAAGACAAATCCATCAAATTGCTTCACAATGTATACGAAAAAATGGCAATGACTCATCTGACCTATGAGTAAGGCCGGGGTGAGCCCCACCACAGTAAAGCCCCTGGTGGCTTTAAGACACATGAGTGTGGAGCAGAGCCATGGGGCGTATGTGACTGTTCTGACAAAACCATGCTGTGCCAAATCACTTTGAATTATCACTGTTATTATCACTAGCAGGCCCTAATGCCAGTGCACCTTAGGACAAACACCCAACATTGTGCTCTTGATGAGAACGGAGACTGACACGACAAGTATCCATCCCTCCATTAGAAAGGCATAAATGCTCAATTAAAT
Source organism: Paedocypris sp. Pulau Singkep (assembly GCA_017309775.1). NCBI lineage: Eukaryota > Metazoa > Chordata > Actinopteri > Cypriniformes > Paedocypris > Paedocypris sp. Pulau Singkep. The sequence goes on from MU204432.1 coordinate 6,711,752, forward strand.
CATCTGCATCTATAACACAACCGTTATCAGCTAATGTGCAATGAAAACCAACTCATTCCTCCACGTTTGCCTTACTAAGACAATCGTAATCAATGTGACAGGTCAAACAAACTTAATGTGACAATTGTGCTCAATGTAACACATTTGACTGTTAAAATGTAACATGTCAAATTAATTAGCTTTCCATATTTCTGCCATCACATTCCAATTATAAATGATATTCCATATAAATAGTAAAAAAACATCTGCCAGTGGCACATTTGGATTCCCAAACACCTAATAACTAAGATAATTGCATGTGATCACAAATTAAATATAAATCATTATAAAACTGTTTTTTTTTTCTCTCCAAACTAAGCACTTTATTTATTTAGCACTTTGCAATCAGTTCAGACCACAAGATGGTTAAACTTTTTTTTTATTATTGAACTGTTTTTCCATTATTTTAATGCTACGCATCTAAAAACTATTCTAGAAGTATTTGTTCTTTCCATAAACATTCCCACAAAACAGCAAAAAAGGCTATAAATACCAAATATTAAAGAATTAGCAATGTCTAACACCTTGGAGAAGCGAGTTTTTTTTCACATGTTTTTTTTATTAGTAATAAGTAGTTGTAATGTAAAAAGTAAATGTAAATGACTTTAACACAAAAATCTCTTTGTATTTGTTTTAATTACCAAAACAAAATCCATCTCTAGTCGTCTTTAGCATTAGCAAGCACTCACTGTATTGGAACGCGTGACGTTCAAATCTATTTTCTGCTGACGTGACTGAGTTTAACACTGACTAAAACAAGCACCTTTCATTGGTGTCGCCAAGTCTTCATCCTCTGATCCTTTCTCCACCGTGCCACAATAGAAGCAGCACTGCTCTCGCGGCCTTGAACGTAATTTCAATTACATTAAAAATGTCAGGCTGAATATCAGTGCCAGCGTGAGATCTATGAGTGAGATGGTATCTGCTGGGGCTGCTGTCTTAAGACGAGGATGCAGGTGCTAAGCGCTAATAGTTTGGAGTGCTACCATCCACAGCCAATTAAGATTTGTGAACATGTGTTTATCAATGTAAATAGAGCTGGGATTAAAAACAGATTATCCAGAAATCTGTTGCCATCAGGGCCGACATAAAACACCATTACGTTCCAATAAACTGCTCTGGGCCAATCAGCATCCCTCCCTGTGGCTATTAACCAGCTATTCTGCCAGTCTTCTTCATTCACCGACCATCTACAAGCGGCGAAAATCGATTGTGCTGGAAACCCTTAATAAGCCAAGACAACAAACAGCCAACACTGATACGTTCCTCTTCAAACTGTAGTTACATTTCCCCTCCTGGCATTACACAATAAATCACTGGCTTATCGTATAGCACAAGGGTTGTTGGTGGGTACATTACATTAATGAGATTCATCACATTTCCGTGCTTTTAAACCTTCACCACGCACTACTACAACGTTGTGATGTGAAGAGCATTGGTTTGAAACGCATTCTGTAATGCCTTGAATGGCTTTAGAGAATGTTCGAACCTTCTTTTTCCTTTCAATTCATTTAAACAACCAATTTTCCCATGTTTCTATTTGCATGTTTTTGTACGTTACTTATGGCATTTCATATCGAGAGGAGAAAGACATATTTGGAAGACGCTGCTAAAATTTAAGGACAAAAAAAGCAAAAAAAAAAAAAAAACGCAATGATTTAACAAAAAAAAACACAAAAAAAAGCTCAAGACTCAGGAGCTAAACATCACTAATGTAACTAACACTTACCACAATCACACACAAAACAAACTAGCGACTAATGACAGGGAACACATGCTTTAAAAGACCAAATGAACAGTAAACAATGGAAGCATGTGAACATAATCCAAGCAAATACTTAATCAACTACAAACTTAATAAGAAGTTGGGAGAACAAGAACATTGTAAATGCAAGTTGGGTTTTCCATACTGTGCAAGTCAATGAAACGCACTGGTAAATATCCTGCTCGCTGCCACAAAAAAAAAAAAAAGGAAAAGGGGTGAAATTGCCATCCAGGTAAAGACCCATGTCAGATGGAAAAGTAAAATAGCATGAAGCAAAAGACTTCTTACTTTCTCATACATTTTTTAGAAAGGCAGTCTTTCCATCAGCAGTTATGAGGTTCACTGCCATTTCAATTCGGTCTAGGCCAAAAGTGCCCAATTGTGTTGCATCAACGTCCTGATGGCGACCGAATGACAGTAAAGCATTTGACAGACCGTCATTAAGTATGCCTCGTAATTCGTAACGCTCTGTAATGTTTTCTTCCCTTAGGCATGTCCGTGTGATAGCACATGAAGCCGCATGTCATTTTTTTGGTAAATCCTAGACCATCTTAAGAAAATGGAGTGAAATGTTGTTTTTGGCAAAACGCTTTTTACACAGCAAAGTATATATTTTGGGGGGGTAAAAGAACCTGCAATAGAGAGCGTTTTGCCTTGAAGTGCTTCAAAATGTATCAGTAAAGCTTTCAAAGGTTCATCCATTAGTGCCAAATTCATTTGGTGAAGAAAACAACACCATAAATCATCTGAGGCATGGAGAAACCATACAGAGCATTTTGACATATTGTTGTGCCATGGATCTTGGCACATTTCCTTCCAATTGTTGGCATCGTGTCATAACCATAGTGATGCGGTCTCCTGAAGCTGGACGTGAAAAAGGCATTGTAGGATCATCTTGGGCTCAGATGTTGTACTAAGGTGCATATTACTGCTCTGGGAGGATTTTGGAATTTAATTTTGGATTATGCAAAAATCGCCCATAAGTTACAGATGGACATTAATATTCAAGTCAAATTTGAATTATTTTGGACCATAAATGACTATCACAATTTTAAAGTAAGATTATATTACGTTGCATGGTTAAGTCAATAGTGTTGCACACAATTTTCCTGTTATTTCAGAATCAATTCGCTGTATAGTTCATAAAAATGGATTCGAAGGCATTTCACATTTGACATTTGTAAACACAATATAGATTGAAAAGAAACATTCACAATGAAATAGAATGTTGATTAGAAAAAAACCCAGAGTCAGACAGAAATCACTGAAGATTAAATTAAACACAATAGACACATTGTTAATCAAAAAATCAATTTTAGATTAAAAAAAAGTTCAGATTAAATGTATATGACATAAGATTTAGTTGTGATTGACCAGTCAGTTAAAAGGAACAAATGTTTTCTCTTCATTTAACCTGAGAAAGGTCAAGACCCCTTATTCAGACAGCTTCACATCGACCAATGGCTGAGTTAATTCAAGGTTACGGTTGTAACAAAAAACTTGCCATGTCTATAAAGACCTGTGTAAACCCAGACTTGTCGGCAAACAATCGTATTAGATGGAAAATGCTCGGAATCAGAAATCCTTAAAAAAGAAAATGATTTACGAGAGCTTGGAATTACAAATAAATTGAATCCATTTAACATTAGGTACTCCTTTTATTTCAAGTTGTTACAAGTTCTTTGCTAAATGACGTCTGTGATAAGCAGTTTCCTCCACATGAAACAATACACAGGCAAACAGCTGTCAATCATTTTTAAAATAAATGATGCCATACCGCATCATTTTCATAATAAAAGGCAACATGTCCATACAGATCTCATCTTGTGCTTTTTCTTCAAAGAGAACTACAACCATTTAAACTTCTCAGGCTGATGAACGAACAACTCCAAAGAACTAGACAAAAGCCGGTAAACGGTGCACTATTGATCACCAGTATTGACCATCCAGACATCCAGCATCTTTGGTCCAAAGCCTGAACATCCAGCACGAGCATAACTTTGTGATCATGGAGATGGGTTCAAAAACTCCTGGACAACCTGCTCGTCTTATCATTAAAGAAATAGCATGAGATAAGGACCATTCCATAAGTGAGGAGATCGCATGCCACTACCCAAACACATGCCATGCAGAAAGCACCTGTCCTCCTCAAGTCCAGGAGAAACACCCTCACCGCCACAAACCTCGGGCGTGCATCAAGATGCAAAGAAGACCAAGCTTGTGAGATGTTCCCACTAACCTTTGACGTCGCAATAAGGCTCAAGAAAAAGTCGAAAGAGGAGAAAAACGTCTCGATGGAAGATTTAACGGCGGCGCACTGAAAACATCCCACGAATTCGCGTTCATAAAAAATCCTCCTCTAACAAATGCGCTCGTTTTTCTCTCTCCTCAACGATCATGAGTCTTACCTGAAGGGCATCTCCCGCGACTGCAATTAGCTGCCAAGATTTCATTGTGGTCGGGCAGCGAAAACGTAAAGGAAAAAGTGCCTCCTGCTTTCTCAGTGGAGGTAAACCGATTGCACGCGGCGAGAGGAAGAGCGGGCAACGGGGAGCGCGCGCGCGGGAGTCAGTGGACCGTATCCACGTGGTGCCATGTAAATGACTGCATCTGTCACTCCACGCGCCTCTGCTGCCGTCATTCTCGTCATCTTTCTCAAGTTCACACCGTCGAGCCTGACTTTGGCTCGGGGCTTTATTGCGATCGCAACTCTACAGGGACGCACGAGACTCGTTCGCGCGGGGCTTTTGTTCACCGCGAGTCGATAGTGAGTCGATAAACGGTGAAAATTGCATTCAAGTTCTGTTTCGGCTCCGTGAACTAAACGTATACTTAACGTATAACATAAAAACTGGCAAAACTTTATCAGTACTGTTTGATAAGTGTACTCTTTTTATTTTATACATCAATTTTCACAAAAGATTCTCTCTCTCTCTCTCTCTCTCTCTCTCTCTCTCTCTCTCTCTCTCTCTCTCTCTCTCTCTCTCTCTCTCTCTCTCTCTCTCTCTCAATAGAGTATCTGTGAGTATCTACCTCTCTCTCTTTCTATCCATCCATGCCCGTATCACTCTTTGTATATATTGGATCTTGTGTGTCTCACTTTCTTCTCTCTCACTCAGAAAATAATAACAAAAAAAAAGATTTATAGGCATTAAAAGCGATTCGTTCAGAGCGTTTAGCATGCTGCGTCCATTAAAACCCTTACAACAGAAGATAAAAACAAGTTCCTCTGTCTCACGCAGCATGCATCTAACGCACATCTTAACAAAGAACTGTGCTGTTATCGCTTCAGCATCTTCCTCCTCGTATGAGTCTGACAGATATACAGCGCCAGTGGTTCCAGCATGTGTTCCGCTGTAGTGGTATTAAGTAGTGCACCCTGACAGCGCTCTGCCTTTGATAGGAAATGCATTCGCAGTAGTCCATCCAAATGCCTCTTAGCGGTCGCCGCTGATAAGTTTTGTGCGCGGCCTCCGTCGGACTCACCCCATCTCGAGCGCGGGGTCGAGAACTTGAGAGGTATTAGATGACTGCAAGGTCCTTGGCAACTATGACACCTGACGTCCCTATGACAAGAAAATATCTCCGTTTTTTGTCTGGTGAACAGCAGGACGCTCGTGTAGAACAGTGTGATAGCAGTCACCGCTGCAAAATCCTTGTGACAGTCTACATAAATTGGGTTAGCAGCAGCCCCCACAGAGCTGCATCAGGCAGGGAGACTAAAGGACTTGTCATAGGTGACCTCTGTGTAACTACATCCCTGCTGGTTTGAAGTGGCGTGAGACATGATGCTTAATATGTATTCAATCCTGCCCTGGCATTCTAATGTCTTGGCTTGCTCGCCGCAATGCGTGTTCCCAAGCTTGTTCTGTGATGAATGCTACAGTTATAATTCAGAGCCATCATCTACAAAAATAAATTTATTGAAAAAAATGTCCCGTGATATGAGCAGCAAAACAATCAAACAACAGCCCTGGGTTGTTTATTAGCTCACAGCCATCCTTCAAGCTACACATAAGGTATGCGGGAGGCTTCGCGTTTAGAAGTTCGATTCAAAAAATAATATTTACACACTATTTTAATCCCCCAATCTCCCATTGGCAATACACAACCCAAGTTGGATTTATTTATTTTGGTCTTGCTCCTTAAGCTCCGATGCTATTCCCTCATGCATTAAATAGCCAACGCGTAACAAAATAGGCCACCTTGTGAGAACCAGTGTGTTAACACACAGCATCCCTCTTTAGGTGCAAATGAGAGCAAGGGGACAGGACGAGGACGGAGAGGAAAAGCTTGAGGGAAATAAACACTTCATGCACAGTGGATTAAAGATTCCGCCGTGCCTTGCTTTATTGTTATTTATGAGCTCCTAATATTGTTAATGGAATGTCGTTCATCTGGGTGAAACTTTTTGTTGCCCAATTTGCTCAGATTAAAGCCATGCCATATATTTCCCACTTTTTTCCTTCCAACTCGGTGACTCCATTTGTGAGCACAAACGTGTTGGACTTCAGTTCTTTTATCTCACTTAATTCGGTCCATTTTAACGTAATGTGATTGACAAGCCCTGGGATGTGGATCCTAAAGTCGTGGAATTTCATGGAAGAAACAGGTGAATTAGCCGCACTTTGCACGGCCTGAGTGTGTGAGTGCGTCAAGGACAACTCTCACGATAAGCTGATAGAATCTGGCCAGTCGGTAGCAAAGGCAGCGGCAGACTCTATAAATTGCCATTATTGAATATGTGATTCTTCATGCTTATGCGATAAGACCGCATTAAATAAGGAGGGTGCACAATGCCAGAGAGAGCAGGAAGGAGACATTTCGATTTCATTTCATCTGTTTAATTTGTTCCTATTACAAGCAGGAGCTTTACCTTTGTGCTCGGGCCTCGGAATCGGTTAAGTAATAATTGCAACGTTGACACGTTGAACGATGACACGGCAAAGTAGCCGAGGTGATCATTGGTCACGTACAGTTTATCCAGGAATAAGCTAAGAGGATTTGGTTTCTCTCCTCGTAGACTGGCGGGCGGCCGCCTTGACTCTTCATTGTCTGCGTGGCGGTTCAAATCGGCGCAAATTATGTATTCGCGTTGCCGTAATTACCTCCTCCCTCTTTAAATAAGAGACACCGCTTGATCGCTAAATTGCCTGATGGTGACAATAACTTGTATTTGTCAGAAAAGTTCAGGGGCTGTGGATCTCTACAGTGCAATAAAAATAAGCCAATAGAGAGATTAGTGTGCAATGGGAAACTCAATATATATTCAAATATGAACAGGAATGCAATTCGCAGTTAGCCTTCTAGACTATTATCTTAGGATAATCTCATCAGATTCTGTTTATTGCTTTCATTTATTACTTTGCCGTCTTCGCCAATTCTGTCGTCGCCATTTCATCGTCTTATTTACTTAGAGCAACTTTGAAGCACTTAACAGTTGCTTTCCCTCGGAGGGGTGGTCAGGGTCTCAGCGCCTGGAGCTACTCTCTACCTCACAGCCTAATTGAGGAAGATGGGTAATGGAAGTGACTCCTGTGCTTGTGTGAGAGGAAAATTCCATCTCGCGACTAATCCATGACAAACTCTCAAGTTCAAAACCCAGTCGCTCTGGTATCGGGGAGCAGCAGAACCCTGGCAAGTATTAAGATCACAATCTGCAGCAGATGAGCGCTTATCTAATTGAACTGATAGTTCATGATTTAAATTAATGAGGCAAGAGGCGGCATGACAGAAGCGTAGAGTTGTTGCCTTGTAGACGTTCTATCAGCATATGTGTCAGTTTAGTAATGCCCAACACTGAGACAAAGGAGTAGCTATGGGACCAATGTCAGCGTGATGTTCTACAGGGGTGGAGGGGCTTGTCCTGTGTTCAGGGTGGGCCATCGATAGATATCACGACGAGTCTCCGTGTCTTTATAACACAACGCTTGCGTGATGAACACTGTCAGGCACATTTCGAACCGCAGTGCCCATTTCATCCTGCCTTTACCCAAGCAGCAATGTGTTCTTCATTTCAGAGTCGGGCCATGGAGCCTCATCCATCATCAACACATAGTAAACCAGTGCTCATACCTTTACAGGCAAATCAATAAAACAATTCCAGCCATCTCCTTCACACTCCCGAGTTTCACAGTGATTATCTCAAGCAGCATTCATATTTCTTCCATTTTTGTATAAAACGCCCCGGGCATCAAGACAGAATGTTGAACATAATATTGATAGATTCAAGAGTCAGTGACCTCTTTTCTGCCATGTTGTTGATGCCGAAGCTCCATTCTCGAAGTTGCTACAGAACCATAATCCAACAGAGAAATGTGTGGTAATCAACAGAAAAGCCATTAAGTTTTGCCATCAACGCGAAGACATTACTTCCTCATTCTTCAGAAGAACTGGCGAGAGGTGAAGGAATTCGAGTTGCTTGTGAAATTTGATCTGAGTGGAATACAATGCAAATTTTTAATCGTCATCAAAATATATTTCTAGAACTTGCCTTCTCATCGAATACGATGTGACCTAACATACAATAACTTAAGATAACTTTTAGTTATCTTAAAAAAAAAGATCTTAAGAGAATGCATTTATCTTAATAAAAATACATGTATATTAAAGAAATTTGATATAATGTGTTATATATAATAAAAAATATTTAATTTTTTTTTAAAAACCAGAATCCCAGACTACTTGATACCACAAAAGTCTTGAATATGCTCAGTCTCGTTCTAGAAGATGAATTAAAAATTAAAAAATAAATATAAATAAAGTAAGAATACAATATTTAAGTACGTAAATAAAATGTTGAAATACTGTATGGTCAAATACAGTTGCAAACAACATGAAATGATAAAAGTGGTACAGACACACAAGAATTAACCAGTAAACATCTAAAACTAAATAAATCACTTTGGAAAAAATTGCTAGAAGAGTATAGAATCATTGAAGCAATAGAGTCTGTAAAACATACAGGTGACTATAAAACACACAGGAAACTAAGTGGTGGCTAATGTTACTTCATTATTCATCCTGACCTAGCAACTAACCATAACATGCTAACTAGCTAAAAAAAAAAAGTGCTAACATGAAAGCCGCTCTCGCAGCATCACACACTCTCTCCTGATCAATCACCGATTCCGTTCACCCACTCGGACCTCTCATTATTATCTCAAGCTTATTACATTTAACAGAATGGCTTGACCTCGTAGTGATAACCTGTGTTAGGAAGCAAAGTCATTTGAAACGGTGAACTGTTCTAGATAAAACCCGAGAAGTGGGAAGTTCTGCAAATGCAAAAAAACATGAAAATTAATAAAGATCCTCACTCTAGGCTAAGCAACAGCAAACTAGGAGAACACAATATCACTTCTTTAAATTATGTATAGTCTGTAATACATACACATGATAAACAACCTTCATGAAAAATTTAACGGACTCCCCTCCGATCCACTCCGGTTTTCTCCATTGATGACTTCTCACTTTAATAGTGCAGCCAGAGCCACATAATAACCTTTGTCATCTGAAACATGCTGTGCTGTGCGGGAAAAAAAAGAATGGAAAATAGGAAGGGGGAAAAAAATGCGGTGCTAAATGTTTGCTTCAAAATTCATAAAGCGCATTACTGGGTGAGATGGAGCGTGAAAGGATTCCATCCAGTGAACACACATGCAGGCTACACTGGCTCAGAGCATAGACAGGCCTGGCTGCTGTTTCCAGCCCTCATTTAATTGCACGTTTCCATGGTTACTGCCATGGTGTGTGGTTGTGGTGGGGGGGGGGCACAAACAAAAACAATAAAACACGTAATAAATGAAAAAAATATATTCTCCCAAATGAGTTTTGTCGAAACCGGGCTAGGTCAGAGACGCAGACAGGAATCATCTCAATATTTGTCTTGACATCAGACAACGGTCTTTTGAAAATCAAAGTCAAAGGCTTGTGTGAAACTTTACTTAGTCACCAAGGAAACTAGTTGTATTTTTAGTCATATGGCTTCGGGTGTTTTGCAAACACTTTGCATCTTTTTTTATTGTATTATTCAGAACGGGCTCCAGGTAAAGGCAGTTGGTGTGAAAATCAGTGGTATGACAAAACACAAGCGCGTGTGAAGAGCGTGGCCATGATTTCCAGCCCAGCACATCCGAGTCAAGGCTCAGACCGGACTGATGCAACTCCAAAGAAGGGAAGATGCAACCCGACTGCGGTACAGTACATTTTCAATCACTGTGAAATACTCGAAAGCCATTTTAGCTTCTCCCAAGTGCTGCAAAAAGCCAGAGATGCACACAAGACTGCACATTTTTTTTTTCCACCCGAGACACATCAAATGAATATCCAGCAGCATTGTCTGGCTTTTATGCTGAGAAAATGGAGAATGCCAGTATGAATTCAGAGTAGAAATAGCATGCCTTCACCTAGCTTCAGGCTGTCACACTGTGTATGTCAGTCATGTGACAAGCACAATGCTATTGGTCGGCGACCTGAGATATGCTGACCAGAGAATAAGAGATAAACTGGGATTTTTTTTCCTCCTCAACCAGACAAAATGAAACCCTCACGGTGCACAGCTGAGCTCCTGCATCAGCCTTCCAATGGTTTACTCGATCAAGAGCTGCCCTCTTTACATAAATGTCAGAGACAATACCCCTGTCACAAAGCTACCATCTGCCAGTTGGTTCGCAGCAATCTGCAAGGCGAGTGACTAATAAGAGAATGGAGGGTTTCACTGCACTGATAATGATTAAAACGGAACACAATTCTAACCGAGCAAAGTCATTATCCCATTTGTTGGCAAAATATTATCATCGGCATCTCACGGAAGCGAGGATAAATAAAACAGATTTACATGATGATGTATTAGGGTAGATTCGAAACGAATCGCAAAAATACGCATCGGAGTTGACGTCCTTTCACGTCAAACATGAAAAACGAGCCTTTGGTGGAGACAAGGAGGATTAATTCAGCTAGTCTCCGCTAAATATAGATCTGAGTATATGCACGTGCTACAGAATGTGATTGCAGGGGATCAACAAGAAAAGGTATGGGATACATTGGAATCCTTCAATGGAAAGGACAAGATCCATCCACAATACGTACAATTTCATTGTTGGGTGTTTTTTGTTCTAAAGTGAAGAAAACAGTTCTTCTCATGTTAAGCACAACAGATCCTCTACGTCTACAGTATTATTTTTTTGCCTAAATGTAGTATTTAAAAAAAAATTTGACAGTGCCAATTATACTCTGGAAAAATATCAGGAAAGACACATTTATTACCTTACAATCACGTTAACCTTATGTTCTGAAAATCATTGTAATTCGAAATCCTCAAAGTCATAATTTTTGAACTATAGGTTGCACTTCAATTCCTAAAAAAAGACTGTGTGCCATAGTCAAAAACAATGTGTGTATTATATTTGGGGAAATAATAGGAAGATTTCTAATCTGGTGCAGCGATTCAAATTCCCCCAATTTCATAATTACATAATCAGACTACAAGAATGTTGAAATCAGAAACAAAATGTTGAAAAATAGTGTGTCTTATAATGCGGTAAGAATGTGTTATTTATATTTGAGTGAGTTTGGTGAGTATCGAAATTGTGCTCAGCATTACACACACACACAGTGAAGTGACACACACAAACCCGGAGCAGTGGGCAGCCTTGAGCCATGGAGCAGGTCAGGGTCCTGCTTAAGAACATTGTTGTAAAACCCATCAGGCCGAGATTCGAACCTGCGTCCAACCTGGTCCAACACAACCGCTGGACCACAACTGCCACTGCCATGTGAAAAAAGACAAAGCAGTACACATTTGTTTAACCATGCTCTTTATAATCTTCGGAACCATATCGTCTGACAAACACAATAACTCAGATTTCTCGGTTTCCACATACACAACAGAGTTGGTGCAGAGGGAAAAAAAATGAATACAGTACTTGGCCAAGGTCAGTACCCGAAGTCTGTAACTCAATAATCTGTAGGCTAAGATATAATCAGGGAGAGACAAGTAGTTGTTAGTGGTTGCTGCACACTAAAGAATGAATCAATCCATCCAGTGACAGAACAATTCCACGAGCGCAGATCAGCCTTTCTCTACAGCCAAGATGACAGACAACCGCTCCTGATTGGCCATTGAGTAAGAAGAGGCCCAAAGCGCTGGAAGACAAAGTGATGTAAATACGATGCATCATTTCTTTTCGAGAGGTTCAAGCTCAGCTCTTTTTGATTCTTCTTTAAGTATATCATCATAGATGTCTTTACGGATGGAAATTGCACGTAAGAGAACGTGATTCATTGAGAACATCCTCTGTAAGAATCGCAAATAAATAAATCGACCTCTAATCAGTTCATCTCGTCCTCTATCATTTTTCTGCACACAAAAGCTTCCATGCTGTAAAGAAAACATACTGTATATTGATATAAATATTTCCACAAAAAAACCCATTGGAATAACGGCACAATGACGCTTTGTTTACATGGCATCATGGGAAGATTGGCTTCATGGGAGTATTGTGCTGTCAATAACAAAAAACAATATTATGCCATAAATTTTGAAAAAAAAAAATAATAATAATAAAAAAAAAAACACGTTAGAGCGTCAAACATTAAAAAAGTATGGTGTTGGGGCAGATTACTGTAATTTGCAGGGATTTGTTTTACGGTATGGATGAGGGAAGTGTATTGGACCACATCAAATGTGATGACCCTAGGAAAAAAAAAAAAGGAAAAAACCTCCACCTTGCATACATTTGCTTCCTAAAGAACACAATCAATTAGGTGCATGACCTCTTTTGTCACAAGGCATTTACACCAGCGTGTTTATTTGTTTCTTCTCAAGCAGTCAGCATGCGTTTATTCACCACGATCAAGGTCACTTTCCTCTATTTATTTGGCATTACCGAGCCATCGACACGAAACCCTTCACCCTGCCCAACGATACGCAATGACCTGACTGCCACCAGACCAAATTGCTTTGCTGACCAGGGCTCTGTAAATACTTAAATTGCAACGGACAGATTGAACATCAGTCCTCACTGGACTAAATTAACCACAGAGGTCCGGCTAGTGAGCCCCAAAAGATCTCTCTGCCCTTCAGACCGCCAGACTTATCAGGTACGCCTGTGGGACCCTGATAAGACCAATAAAGTCTGGTGTGGCACAGTGGAGCAATACTCCATTCATCCTCAGAACACTCTTTATCATGCTCCCTCGCGCATCCTCGGTCAATATTCCCCAAACACACCGTACCACCATATGAAACAAATTACTGGCATCAAAGGCAACGGGATCTCGGCGAGTCAAAAGGTTTGAGTGTTAAGATGGCACAAGCAGGCGGTGGAGAGAGGGAGGAATCCCTTATGATGGGAATACTGATGAGAGAGTGATTGAACTGCTGCAGGAGAAGTAAAGAAGCGATGCCACTGATGAGGCTGTTGAAGGCAGCAAGGAATGACAACACAAACCGGAGACAGTTTGGGCTCTGACATTCACACACCACAGCAAACATCTCAACTGGAGTTGTGGAGGCTCAGAGGTGGTGTACAGCAGTGGTCCTCAACCTTTCTGTTGTTGAGGTTCTTCTCGACGCTTGGTAATTTTTCAGATTTCAGCATTTAATTTAGTATTTAACATATAATTGTATTTATATGTATATAAAAAAAGGTTTCACCAACAGATGAATATAAAGTGATTTAACACGACGCCTGTGGATGGCTGTGTACTTATGGTATTTGAAGTAGCTTTTTTTCCCAATATCAAAAAAATATATATTTATTTTATTATTATTTTTTTTTTATTATTTCGAAATGTCAGTCACCTTTCTAAAAATTACACTTGATTATTTTTTCCTCATTTATACTTTGAACAAAGGAAGTTCTACAGCTTGGAAACGAACAAAGGCTCTCAAAATCAGAAGCATCTCATCTTCATTTGCATGTGAATCACCAGAAACATTGGAAAAATTTACATTTACAATAAACATTTAAAAAAGTTGTGCCAATAATATCCTGGGCTGATGACTGCGGTCAAACCAGCCGCGTCTCCGAAATAAGATGGTCAAGCAGTTGCCTCATTTTTCATTTCGCCAACTGAAGATTAGAAACAAAAAGCAGCCTTACTGGTCAAAGTGCTGTCTAACAAAAATGTGATGAATGCGAACGAAAATAATATTACAAATCAAACAGAAAATGTGAATCATTTCTGTTTCTTAAAATACATTTGCGAACATTTGATATTTTTGTCTCTAGTCTGATTCCATACTTGGGCGGCCCTTTACCATTTTGTCCACGGACCGGTTGAGGGGTTGGGGTACAGGGCTAGTGAGGAGAACAGGGCTGCGAAGAGGACGTTTTACAGCTTTGTTAGTGCAACTGCAACCATACAAACGCCCCACCGGTACACGCTAGCTTACAGGAAACCGACCCTGCATGATTTCAACTTTCTCTGTTTAGAAGAATTTCTCAGGATTAGAAATAAATCAATGGTTTTAGCAGCAAACGAACAGCAAACGGAAAAAAAGAACTCTGTTGCTGTGGGTGACATTCAGACAACAGCAAAAAAAAAAAATAATCATGACATTTTCACCATATCATAAATGGAACGAAGCCAATCAGACGTGAATATTATTTATATATTTTTTTTTGTCCGTCAGAAAAGGCCTGGCTCAGTCATCCAAAGCCTTGAAATTAATAGCATTCAAAGCAGCGGACAGAGGGGAAATGTGTTTCTGTAGATCTTCTTTCTAACCCAAGGCGCTCTTCCACACATCTATATTTCACAGCGAAAGCCAATGTGTTAACAACCCAAGCAAGGCCACGCTTCTTTTGAATCCTGTGCATTTCCACCCCAAAAAAATGCTTTTACATTTCAGCATGTAAACATTCCTGAGATTTCTGCTCAGACTCTTTTGTATTATCTGTTGGTGGCATGCAGGTTGACAAATTTAGATCAAACCAGTTTGTTTCCTACGGCTTGGTAGTAAAACAGTGAAAGGATGTGGCAGAAAAGGCCAGAATGTGGACCGATGAGAAAAAAGACCACTAGTCGTGACTTACGTGCTAAAACAGCACCGACTGTACAATAATGGAGTCTGAAGGTTTATTCTCTGTTATTTATTGATCATTTATTACAACATTCTAATGCAATTATGCCACTGTCAGGAAACAGTCAGGAAAGGAAATGAGCTTTACTAAGTGCCTGGGAATAAGTGGCAAATCTGTTGTATTGTCATCCATTATTGCCAAGATCTGGTTGCAACAAACGCCAAATTAAACCAAATTAGGAATTCAAAAGTGAATAGTTTGGTTACGCAGACGACACATTCACAAACGTGAACAATTACAATATCCAAACCCAAATTCAACCCGTTTCCACTGGATGGCAGTATCTGTTAATGAAAGGTATTCAAACTACATATTTTATTACTTTAAATAGTCACTCAAAATATTCTAATTATATTTCAAATGAGGTTCTATAAAACAAAGCCACATCCTAAAGTGGTAGTCGACCCTGCAGTATCACGCCAGATTGCTGGGTGGACGACTATATCCGTCTCATCAGCATCGTATTTTGGTTTCAGACTAAATGCATCCCTGACTCTAGTGTAAATCAATTCAGAATAAAGCAACAACAAAACAACAATAAGAAACATCATTAAAATTTTAATCTCGTGGGAAAAAAACATGAAAGCGCTTCATTATAAGCTGCTACAAAAATGCTTCAGGATTATGTTAAATGTGCATTATGTAGATTTCAGTGATGATCCATCATCAACACACAACAAGAATTTCTCGATATTTTTTTTTTAAATCCAAAAAGACTTAACCAATTTCAATGGTTAATGGTTAATGTTTGGCAACACCATTTTAAAATATGGTAGTTTGTAGACATTTGAATTCTTCAAAATCTCTTTACTGTAAAGTGATACACTCCGCGCCTACAGTATAAGCCCATGTGTCGACGGAGCAGCAAAGCTGGAGGCGAAATCTATTTGCAAGATCTGAAATCACTCAATCTGTTTATTCAAGTGTGTTTCTGAACTGCTGACTTTCCTTAAAGTCCATCTCGGAAGCTTAACACACAAGATGCATCATCTGAAGCCCTTGGTGCATTGCCCTGGGTGTTCTCATGACACGACAGACATACCCTGACTCCGTAACCAACAACAGACGCTTCTGTAGTACAAGAGTGACAACTTGTGCAACTGTCAAATGGAATCCCATTATGGATGGCATCATCAAAAAAAAAAAAAAAAAAAAAAAAAAAAAAAAAAAAAAAAA
>MU204432.1:6727922-6816398 GCA_017309775.1 Paedocypris sp. Pulau Singkep
AAAAAAAAAAAAAAAAAAAAAAAAAAAAAAAAAAAAAAAAAAAAAAAAGGCCTGGATAAAATTGCTCAAGCACAGTGAGAGGTTAAAGTAGAACCAGTGAGAGATGGAGGAAAAAAGATGGGGGGAAAAAAAGCAGGAAGGGCTGTAGTGCCACAGAGAGTTAGTGTTTAAGAGGTCACTGCTCTTCTCGGGCTTCAGCTGTTTTGAACTGACTTGACCTACATCTTGTCGGCAGCAGATCGTTGCCCGACGTGAGACCATCACCAGGCCAAACAGTTGCACAGCTATTCACTTGCAAATACTACATGACACGGGCAAAATATTTCCCATCGCTCGTGTCCCGGCGCAGGAAGGGGCGCATGACTCCCCATTTTTTCAAGTTCAGAGAATATTGATTATGGGACAATTTCAAACCTCATCATTTGCCTAAACTACAAATTATTTTCTTTTTCTAACCCTACCCCAAGATTTTTGTTTGCGTCCACTTTAAACATAAATTATTACTACTTCACTTAAATATAATTAATAAAAAAAAAAAAATATATATATATATATATATATATATATATATGTTTTTTTTTAACAACGTGTAGTTAAAAAAACTTTTTTTTTCTTAAATCACCCTTACCTGCTTTCAAATCTGTTTTTATTGGCGTTTAAAACCGTTTGTGTTACAGATTTTTCTTTTATAACCTGCTGATTGTATTCGTATTATTGTCTGTTTAATTACAAATTTTCCTGTAAAGCACTTTGTATCAATTAACTTTGAGTAAAAGGGCTTAAAAAAATTACAGTTACAGTTTCCCACTTTTGCTCTAGCCATTGACTGATCCGAAGAGAAATCCTTGGACTAACTAAAGTAACACTTGACGCATGTTATTTGAGTTTCTCGTGAAATAAAAAACAGTGATTAAGCAATTCGGAGAGCCGCATCAGCATCTAGACTTAATGGATTAGCATCATCTAGAGTCGAGATTCTAGACAGAGTATCAGTGTGTTTGGAATAAATCTCTGACATGTTTTTGCACCAATCTGCTTGACTTCTTCCAGACGCAGCCGGATGCAGTGAAACCCCCACAGAGACATTGAGAGACTGAGTTAAAGCCAATGCTAGTTGCTCCTGAACCACATTGGATTAAAAACTGTGAGTCAAATAGCATGGAATCATACAATTTTATTAACTATTCAATAAATAGCACAAAATAATACTACTAAATATTGTAGCATAACGCATAATGAAATAGAACATATGAAATATTTAATATGGTGATAACTCGTTGAATTAATGCATAATTCATAAGTCATTTGACTAACCTTTCCACAACCGGACATCAAGGACTAGTTTATGCACGAGAATAAATAAGAAAAAGAACAGGAAGAGCAAAAGAAACAAAAACAGAAAATAATGTATGCAGAGAGGAAGGAACTACTCTAAAAACCATTTGCTGAAATTTGTTAAAGCGCAAAAACAATAACCCAGCGCTAGACAGTCATCACGTGTTGGTTTGATGGGCACTCGACTGAAATGTTCTCCTTGCCTTAAAACCGAACCTCTAGTCATCAATCAGAAGCCTGTTGGGATGCTTGAGAGCTTCCATGGGAACTTGGGTTTGTCATCCAATAGCAGGGAGGCTCAGCAGTGATTATGTTTGGACACACTGACTCTCATAAATAAGCTCTGCCATCCTGCAAAGGATGAAGTGAAAGGCTACAAGCCCTGGGGAAACATTTAGCTTGCTAACAGAGCCCTCAAGTATACAGAGATTAGAAAGCCGGCTTTTTACGCATATGCCAATATTGCGTCAGGGTGTGGAGACTCTCGCCGTGCATACAGAAGAGAGTGCAATGCTCTTTTAAACAGTGTTAACTATGTAATCAGGGTGGGTAAACCAATATTTTAATGCTTTCTAAGAGTATTTTGAGAAGAATTCTTTAAATCAAAGATTATGTACACCAAATCAAGAGCCAAGTACAACAACTAAACTTTATGGCTAAAATATTAGTCAACAATAGGTCAAAATGCATTACACGTCTTACACGTTCTAATACTACACATTTATGTTATACAGTAATTCAGCTTCTTGTGAAATTGTACAGAAAAAGGCATTTTTATTTATTTTAAATTTTTAATTTATAAATTTTTATTATTTATAATTCTAAGCTACTACCTGAAGATCATTCATCGAGAGGAAGACAGTTTTCATGCAAAGTTTTCAAATTAAGAAGTCCTAAACCCTTTGGTGTGCAGTGAGGTGCTTAATGAATTACAATGATGTATTTTTGAGAATTAATTCTAAAGAATAAAAGAATAGACTATTTGGAAAAAAATATATATCTTAGTTGTCAGTTACTCTCTGTTTGATTGGAGGTTACAAACTACTTAGATTTTTATTGCTGCTTGTATCGATGTTTTATTATTTACTACTCAAAGCTCTGATTGACAGCCGCAATTGAAAAACTAGAATAGATATGGATAGTACAGTACTAGTGTCATTATAAATACCGTATATATTTATTTAAAAGCACAAAAACATACTGAATGCTCAAATCATATTTGTCAACAAATTTCCCAGACAGCGTAACTGGGAAGGTTTTAAACTGGCTGTTGATATTAATTGCTGCTCTTGTATACTGATGTTGAAATAAACTGTCGGAGACACTGACTGTAAAACTACCGTCAAATGTGTTTTCACCCTCTCAAGGCTCATCTAGTCTCGACATTCAAAAAAGGAACAAGCCAGAAATACGTATCAGTGGATAACGCTGTGAATATTGAATGTGCAATGAATTACTGTCCAAAGTGAAGTGCCGTCTCTCCAGTCTATCATGATGCACATCTCTGAGCCGGAAGGGGTAAGCAGGCCGGAAAATGACTTTTTTTAAAAAAGATATCCAAAACAAAACAGCTCATAAGCAATCAGGCTTGTTATATGAATCAATGAAGCGAGACGGCCAATTACAAAGCGGCATTTCTGAGCAGAAGCGATGAAACAGCCTATAAAGCCTCTGGAGTCTCTCCGGGATCTCATCATACGCAACATCTCCCCAGTTCTTCCATACATGGCTCGATCTAATAGTAGACACTGCGGATATAAATATAGATCATGTGATCTGACTTTGAACTATTAAAACAGAAATCATATAAAAATGTCAAAAGGGCTGCTGACACCCGGGAGCAGCTGTCAAAAACAACTTGACAAAAATGTAATTTGTATTCTTTGTCTATAAACCTACAAAGACTTGACATTTAATGAAAAATGCAGTTCTACTACGGGTCCAAGGTAAGTTCTGCTAGAAGAATATCAAAAAGCTCCGGTCTGAGCTGCAAGCAGTGGCCATCTCGGCCAATCAAACTCACGGTTCTGAAAGCGTAGCTGCAAGCCACGTACAAAAGGCTCGTCGTCAGCTGGAAAGTTCTAGCGTGGCACGGAAGAAATCCAATTACATCACCGCCGTCCGACTCATCCCCTTCCTGCTCAATCTGCTACATGATAAAGAACGACAGCAACACGGGAGAGCCTTTATACCGAGGAACTAGTGATCGATCCAACTTCTCCCCAATTAACAGCAAGGTAAATCCCTCTCTGGAGACCCTCGAATCTGTTGCCAATTAGTGCTGGATGGCAGATGCTCGAGGGCACTTTCAACACAGACCTGCGTTTCAAATTTGTTTAGAAATGCAGAGGCTGTTATTCAATTTCGCTCAGTCTTAATACTTTATGCCTCTTCACACACTGCTTATCTGGGGAATTGCGATTAACAAAGACGTCTACCACACAGGGTTACAGATTGTGGTTTAAAGGCTTTCCGATATTCAGCGTGCGTCGCCCGTTTTGTTTATTTCACAGGTTTGTGAAACGCTTTAGGTGCCGCACAATGCTGGTGGCGGGCTTAAAATGAAACGGCAACACACTGAAAGCTTATTTCGCACTGACCTTAAGAAACACACACGGTCGGGGCGTCTATATTCAAAGTAAACAGAGAAGGCATATTGAGAACGGATCGGCCTCGCTTTCCTCCGCTGCCTTTGACACGATAAGCTCTTTTCTTTTTCCCCCAAACGAAATGCAATCTCTTATTTGTTTTGCAATTTTTAATCCGGCGATGTTTAGATTTAAATAACCCCCGGCCTAATCACAACCTCACCCGTGAGTTCCTCCCGACGTATGATCGAGAGCTCGTCCGCAACTGGTTATTAACAATACACTTCATTACACGCTGCATACGCTCAAGTGGAGAGGAAGGACCAGAATAGCATGCTTTGAAATTTGGTTGGTATGCTTTAATAGCTCATGAACGTAACTAAAACAAAATGTCCGAGTAGGTTGCCTGGCAACAAAGGCAGTTCAATTCGGAATGTTTCTACTTAATGAAACAGTTGAGTAGGTGGCACAGGATCAGCCCAAGGAAACGGTTTAACTCAACAGCCGTGCGAAGCAGACGCATACAAATCGACACAGCATTAAAAGCATCGATGCCCAAACATTGTCTGGGGACGTTCTCTCGTCTTTGTGAAAATGAAACCAATTATAGTATGGTCAATTATTCCCACGTTAATTGCCGTTAAAGCCTTCCTTGTCAAAGGGTAATGGCTATAATCCTGATAAGAGGTCTAATTACTGCAGTTATAGGAGTAAATGGATTTAAGAGTGTGGTGGCAGGTGAAAACAGAGCACATCTTAGTTCTTCGTGTTTCCCTCAAACAAACAATCCGCTGGGTTCACGATCTGCCGCATAGCGGAGCTCGACCCGATGCGACTAGACAAGTCACATGTCAAGCAAACACTTCTGCTAAAAGCTACATCACTCTGGGAGATCTGGATTAGGGCCATTATGTCAAATGCGATGATTATTATGATGATGACGACTGAGGCGCGTGTGCAATTAAACAGAACCATGGAATTGACCTACTGTGGCCTTAAACTAATGCGCAGTGCAGAATACAAACAATGCAAAAGATCACAGTTGTTTTGTAGTCAAATAAAGCCAAATTCATCTTATTTTGTCCCCCTAGACTGTGAAAGTGAGGAGCAGAGGAGACTAAAGAACTGTTCCAGAGGACAACCACACATTCGGTGTTTAAGGATAGCATATGGCTGACCTGCCCTACTCCAAGGACGGTAAAACACAACACCTCTATTTACAGTAATGCATACATTTTGTCGCCACCGCAGAGATGACCTTTAAAAAATTGCATTCCTGAAGTTTGCAGACCTTGTGAAGGTTATGATTCCTCAGAAATATTCCGCAGCTCAAAAAATGATCTATGACCTCGTATTAAAAGAACTTTAATCCCAGAAGAATAGCAGACCACTGTGTGCCTGTAAAAAATGACCTCCAAAAGCATCACTTGGGCAAAACCACTGGGCTCCTTGATTTCCTATGAACTTTGGTTAATTGACATTTAGGAGACGCAACGGCCTGTTGAGAACTTAATTGCAGCACCACAGTTTTCGCTTCCTGTTGGAATAAAGGTCAAGACCTTACCTTCCTCCTCCGTCCGAGACATGCATATGCGATGTCCTTCACAAGCAAAACACCCACACAACCAAAAAGCTGGGAAATTAATGTGGAAAAGACCGTTTCATCTTGTTTACTTCCCTTGCGGATGTAAATTAGACAGAAAAACAGCAGTGAAAATGATAGTATAATATAGTTGCGAGAAGCAATGTGGTGGTCCGGCCTTTACTTGGTTAGTTGCTACAATTAAAAACAGATCTAGTCTTTAGATTAGAATATTTTGTCCCCAAAGGGCCGTAACCACTATAATATTTGCACAGAGTCTGCAGATTTTAGTTCTAAAATAAAAAATTATAGATTAACTTAAAATCATATACAGTATTTCATTTTTTTACTCAACTGGTCCGTAAGCAATGTATCAAAAAATGATGACAACAAAAATATATGAACAAATATGGAAGAAGAAAAACATGTGTTCGAATATGCTCGATGACCCAACCAGTATTTATATATACAGAATAATAGCCTGTAGAAGCCAAAAACGTTTTTGTAGTTTGTGTTACTGCAAAAATATAATATTGCAATATTTTCAGATAAAATTAAAGATTTCCAATTTGGCGGCAAAACTAGACAAAAAAATAATTTGCACAATTTTTAAAAAGCAGAACGTTTGTTCCACGTAACGATGAGCAGGCCAATTTCCGTTCATGTTTTTCAATGAAAATGTTTGGTTGATAATGGCCCACAATAAATTATAAAAGCATGTG
Source organism: Paedocypris sp. Pulau Singkep (assembly GCA_017309775.1). Classification (NCBI taxonomy): domain Eukaryota; kingdom Metazoa; phylum Chordata; class Actinopteri; order Cypriniformes; genus Paedocypris; species Paedocypris sp. Pulau Singkep. The sequence goes on from MU204432.1 coordinate 6,734,150, forward strand.
AAAGTCATTTCAGATCAGGTTGGTATAATGAGGGTAAAATTTAATGTTATTATTTTTTGCACTTTTCATTTCTGTCTGCTTTCAGAAACCCTCCACGCTGAAAGATGGACATGCCGGATGCATTGCAGATTGGATCCCCGCTGACATGACAATGACATTTAATTAGAGCAGGTAAATGGATGTTACCTTTGGCACGGTGATTGCCTCGCTGTCTTCGTTTCTGTGCGGCGTCATTGTCACCATCCCATCACTCTGCAAGTAATCGTGGAAGAGATGGCTGTCAATATTAGATATTTTAGAAAAAAGAAATGACAAAATTTGATTTCAGGCATTAGACATTTTGAATGAAATGAAGTGCACTGCTTGTTCTGTCCATTTTCCACCAATAAATAAACACAATATTATACTAGTAATAAATACATTATTAATTTAGCTTTTTCCCTAGAAATGTGTTATGTTTAAACTTTTTTGAGGCTCAACAATTTGAACACTGCTGATTTGTTCTTATTAACAAGAAGTTGATTAATCTCAACCGAGAATGACCCCAACTAGACTAAGGCACCTACAAAGCACTAGACCAATAAAAAATAAAGCTGTGCCCGTGTTCAGACACTGTGTTGGATAACCAAAATTGTTTCCATATAAATCTGGTTTTAGATAAGGTGGCACAGTGGCGTAATGTGTAGCACTGTTGCCCCACAGCAAGAAAACATGATAGAAAACCTCCATGTCTCCTATTTCCTTGACGGTCAAAAGAGAAAATTGGACATTGTAAATAAAATTAGACTCTAATTGCCCATTTGTGGCAAAATTGCCCAAACGTGTGCCCCACTTTGCCTTCAGGTCCCCATAACCCAGAAATGAAAAAGTGGTGAATAAAAATAATTTAAAGACAATTTTGCTGCTATGCTACAATGTCACATAAAATAGCACCAGCGCGTCTACAGTTTACTAGAGACTCTCAGTCAAAACTAATCAACATCAACTGATTTTTTAGGTGTTATATTTAAGAGCCTCCTAAATTTGAGTTAGATCTTATCCAAGACAGAAACGGATAATGTACGACTTTTCACAGCGCCACTAGCATCTGCTAATCGGCTAGTCTTAATTCAGCAGTAATTTTACACATTTTACAATTCTTGCTAGGTCTTATTTTCAGAGAATGTCTTTCGTTGAGGTAAGCATGGTAAACATATTCTGGTCCAATATTCTTGGGTCAAAATCCACCACAATGGACACACACATTCGAAGTTGCATTACAACCTTTTGACATTCCTTTAAATGCACAATAAACATCATCTGAAACATGCCTGAAATTTCAGACCAGCTATTTTTCACCCAAATAAAATCAAGGTAAACTAAAGTGTGTGGGTTCTGTTTGCGGCAGGTGCCACCTTCTCTCACCTTCGCCAATCATTCATACTTTCAAGCTCATGGCACAAACCTCAACTTGTTCTTCCACCCCCACCTCTCTAAAGATATGCCCTCCATGGTCTACACCAGGCTTGGCTACCTGCTCATCTATCAACCTGTCGGACTGTGCTGTGGATCTAGTTAAAGTTAAATTCCTTGCACACAGCACTCCTCCTTCACCCTTTGCTCTTCCTCGACGCCGCGCCTTTATGGAAAGATGTGCAGCAGCGCATGCATAACTTTCCAGCGGCTTTGATATTTGAATTTAATTTATCGTGAGCGTGATATTTATGTATTCGCCATGAACAAATAAGCAAGCAAATCTGTTATCAGATTGCCCCCAGATTGCTCCCACCGTGTCACATGATACGGTACGAATGTGCATATGCATTAGTCGGGCAATTCATCAATGGAGCTACATTCAAAACTGTTCATTACCAGGCAAGAGTCGGTCACGCTCCCTATTTATTGTGCCGAAATATTCGCTATGGCTTTCAACAGCAGAGGGCAGCAAGGAGCTTTTCGGCGAAACTTTAAGAAACTAAAAAAATATAATGAGTTAAACCTCTAAACTGATTCTGTGGATTAAATAAAGAAGTATTTTTTGATTCGGTTGGTTAGTATTTAAGTTAGTTTTGAACAGTGTAAGCTTCATCCATCGCTGATTCCGAGAATCCAAACCACTTTAATGCAAATTGATCAGTCATTGGACTGATCTTTGCAAAACACTAAGACATTTCTATATGCAATTGTAATAAAGCAAACTATTTTAAGGGTAAAGCTGGCAAGACCACATATTTATCCTGCCTGTCATCTACAAGACGATGATCATTATCTCATCATATGTTGAAATAACTGCATGTAAAATGAAATGGGGAAAAAGCGATAGAAAAAGGATAGAAGGACACATTAACCCAGTGTGATTAATGTTGAATAATATGTGGATCAATTGAATTAAACATTCTAGCATTATGAAATTTCACAAATTTAAGAAAACCTATAGCTATTATTATAAATTATTTCATAATCTCAATATGAATGTTATTTCATTCTCTATATAGTATTATTGCTTTATTGCTTCTTTGTTGCAAGGACAGGGAATTCATACCTGAAGTGAAATATTTCCAATAAACATACATGATCTTAGACCCATCACCTATATAATCTAAACAACATTTGTTATAAGGTTTTATCACAAATCAGAATGCCAGTTCACAAACAGACTCTTAGACTTGCCTGCATCTGACCTTAAGCTTCACATTGTAACACAAATGACCCTACTTATGCCTCTTATGTCTTTAAAGCTTGCAACACTCAGCCCAGCAGTTCTGTCATGCTTGACCCTGTCAGGACAATGCAGGAGATGATTAGGAGGTCAGAGGAATGATGGGAGCCGAGGAGCCAGAGGGCGGCTTTCTCTTGCCTGTCAGTATGTTGATTTCTGGATAGGGTTAGGATGACAGCCAGGACCATCTGACAAGCATTAGCCGCAGCTCTAAAAGAGATCAATCAATTAGCAGTGGACACAGCTTCACTCCGATGCAAGGACACCCAAACAAAAATGCGCAAATATGACAATTTGTTTACACCGCCAGCACTTCTACATAAGCAGATTTTACCGTAATGCTCAGACTATAAGGCACACCAGTTCCTAAAGTAAATATTTAGACAATGTCTAAATAGGATGAACTGGTCAACGTTTCTCCATTGTCTAAAAAATGTGTTGTTATGTGGGCAACGTTTTATAATATTGTATCTTTTTCAGAAATAGTCTGGTATTTGCGCTTTAAAAACATTAATTCAAACTGATCGAGATGAAAACATTTTTCACGGCGTGAGAAAGAAATTGGACATGTGGTCTGATTAATTGATCAAATAATCAACTAATTAATCAATGATAATAATTGTTAGGTGCAGGTCTAAAAAATTACTATTATTCTTAAAATAACTATAATAAATCTATTTCCAAAATGTTCCACATTTTAGGAACATCTTTTCCAAATTACAAAATGAACAGATCATTTTTAAATACTGTTGAGAATTTTAAATGCACCTAATAGTCTGAAAAACACAGTGATTGGATAGGGAGGAAATCCAATGATTGGAGCTGCACTTCTATCTTTTGGCTGTTGACAGCTGGTGGGGAAAAAAAAGATGATGAAGGAATAGGAAGTGCACACTTCCATACACTGCTCCGTGCTCCTTGATCAGATTCCATTTGCTGTTCTGGTCAGTTGCACAGTATCAGAGAGCATGACAAATATTAATCTCCTGTTCCTGTCAGCGCGTCACTCCCATTGCGCCCTTGAATAATTCAGCAGCCGCGATGCAATGTCAGTAACAGAAAAATGGGACCAAAGGGGCCGATGTTGCTGGGGGAAAACATCAGTGCACACCACTGTCAGCGTCCGTGACCACATGCTCACAGGTATGTGCGGCCTGCAGCTTCACGTGCCAATGGTAATTTTAGGATCACACTGCCTGACCAGGTCGAAAACTCTCATTTTCTTCTCTTTGAAAGCAGATTACAGATGCAAAGTTAACACCAACTTTTTAGGAGCAGTTACATACCTTTGTTAGAGCACTTTATCTGTGACCTAAGGCAGGTGAGGTCAAAGGTCACCCATTGTCCACCCAAACCTGACTAAACCTGCACAAATTGCTTTCCAATAGAACCCAAACAGGCCGAGCGCAACTCAAACACACTGCTGTGCAAGAAAGTCACAATAGAATAGAATTTCAATTTTAAAAGATCTTCTCAATGAATAGTACGATTGCTATACTGTATTGCCAAAGGTTTGTCTCGTTTAGTGAACGTGAAGAGCGAAGCAAGAGATTTTTTCAGTTTTCCTCAGTTTTTTCCTTTTAGTTTTCAGTTTATTTTTCCTAAACTTTATTAGAATTTGTAATCGAGCTCTGATTGGTTAACATCTTAAGCATGCATAAAACAATGGTAAATATAAATGTAAAAAAAATGAAAATATTTTTTTCCAAACCATTGAAACTACGTTATTACAGTAAAATTCTACATTGGCGTTGGTAATTTATGTATTTATTGTTTTTATTACACACATTTTTTAATGCAATTTTTTGCATTGAAAACATCACCTCATCGCAGCTCAACTTGATCTCGGAGACGAACCCTTCCTGCTTATTGGCTTGGTGTGGGAAACTATAAGGTTTGATTAAATGCTGCCCAAATGTTTTGAAAAGGGTTTCAGTCAAAAGCAGAATGCAGGAAATTGGGAGAATTTATGAGTAATGGACGGCTGCGGCAGCTGTGTTTGTTAGTGCTCTGACATTTACTTTTCAACCTGGTTGTGTGCAATAAGCTCCATTTTAGGGGCCTAGCATAAACACATATTCCATTAACCCTGCTGTGTTAAGCCACAAAGATCTGTTATTTGGAAATCTGTAAAAACATTTAAAACGAGAAAAAAAGGAGTTCATGGGAATATACAAACAGAGCTGTTAATGAAATGCATTTTTTTTTTTTTTAGATAAACAAGCCATCCTTGACCATTTTCCAACCACTCTCGCATCCCCATTCGCTTCGATGCACCGACAATACAAACATTATGCAAGCAAATCCTCTCTGATGAGACAAAAGGATGACAAACACTAGGACTTCTCAGCATTTAGAACGGAATGTCACTCAAATCATCTGAACATTTTGATAGCAGCTCGATAAGACACTCAATCATTAGCCCAAAAACTTGCCTATATACAGTCACGATTCATCAGACCAGGTATTTAAAGAGTATGTGACATTAATCCCCAGCACACTACACTCATATGGCTAATGAGGGCCACTGAGGATCACTGTCTGGCTCCTCCACATGGAACCTAAAATCTGGAGTCTGGGAACTCCGTCACATGGTTACACTCTCAGTCTCGATCCACTTTTAATTGCCACATTTCCTGTTTTTGATACAGATAAATACCAGTATTGCTTAAAAATAGGGACCAAAGTCACAGTAGGCCAAGAAAGATGAAAGGAGTTTTCCTCCGAGTTAAGCTACAGTTGAAGGGAGCTCAACAATGGATTAAAGCGTGTGGCTTTGCTTCCTGGTCATAAACTTGTTAGAATCTATATCTGATTTGAAGTGCACAGCTGGGGTTTAGTTTGGAAAATTACATTCTGCACCAAATATTGTTTATTACTCCCTTTGACTTATTAATAATTAATTATTTAATTATTTGTTAAATCCACCAATAACACGATCCTGTGTTAATCCAAGCAGGTCCAAGTGAAGAATATCATCCTAAATCTTACACTACTGAAGGACACACACGTAAAAAAAGAAGTGATTTTGCTCTTTTCAAACACACAGGTTTACACATATTACTGAAATCTGGTGCACAGAGAATTATAACTAGCAAGAAAGCCAATACAAAGCCATCTTTTTGATTCTGGGCCTACTGGGATTAAAGCTACAGCAAACAAATCATCCACCATATAAAATCCCATTTAACCTGAACATTTATAAAAAGACATTAGCCATAACAACACAAATTTGCCAAGATTCCTTTTACACGCACGCACACACGCACACACACACACACACACACACACAGTGTTTATACATACATACAACATACATACATAGATACATACAAACATAATATATGCATAATATGTATATGTACACACACACACACACACACACACACACACACACACACACACACACAATTTTGAATCTAAATTTACTACACCTTGCTGAAAATACTGTGTGCCATATTCCAAAACTGATTTTAATAAAACAAAATGGGAAAAAGGTCATTTTGTTTGTATGGGAAAAAAGCTCATTTTGTTTGTATGGAAAAAAAACTCACTTGGCATTTTGTAATTTATTTTTAGTGTATTTAGCAATTTATATTTATTTTTTAGTGTATTTTACCGAGAAAACATTTTACCGACTACCGAGAAAACAAACATAAAAACCAAACTTTACATTAAACAAACAACCAAAATAAACCTAGCCTACCTCAGTTGCCTGCCACGATTAGCCACATGCTAATAAATAATACGGTGTAATATTTTTCGTTTTAATTCTCTTCCAAACGTCTGTTTGTTGTCAAGCGACTTTTGTGAAAAGTTTTTGCAGTAGAATATTTTCTAGCAGCAAAATGTGAGATGAATATGCCTACTTGGCTTTCCAGGTGTAGCCGCGTGGAGGTGTGAGTGGCGTTCCGCCCGAGTGTCCTGCAGCTGAGGGGCCGGACTGGGAAGCGGAGGCGGGGGTGTTTCGGGAGTTTGTCTCCCGCGAGCCTGGGGAGAATCAGTCGATTGACTGTTCTCAGATGAAAAGCAAGTCCCACCAAAATCGCAACTTTTTTGTTGCACGCTGAGCCCAGAAATTGTCGGATACTCCTTGGCTGTCGTGGGATTTTATAAGCCCTTATAGTTTAGCAAACTTTGTTTATTGCTTGTGATTTCGCGCCAACGCGCCTGGAAGTTTTCCCTGGGTACATATCAGCATGTCGGACATCTCTGTGAACGACCATCTGGAGGGGATATTGTCTGATTTTGAGGGTAAGCCAGTGGCTCATTTCTTTGCACAAATCAGCCGGATAAATGTTGCTTTATTTCTAGGCAACTTTTCAATCTGTATAATTTTAAAAGTGTGCTCTATTCATTAACTTTGAATTTACTATAAAAACTATTTTTGCTACAAGTAAACAACAAAAAACAAGACTGTGTGTACTGTGTAGAAATCATTTTAATATGTTCTAGGCACTTTTATTTTGGACTTTTTTTTTTTTTACTTTAAAACGTTTTACTCTGCAATATATTTGCAATATATATCCTGCAGAAATGAAAATTCTGGTTATTTACATGAATTTATGTTAGCAATTGACATAGCAATTGACTTTGTACTTTGTGTATTATTTAAAAGTGTGATTATGCATTCTGTACGTAATAGAAGCACATGGGTAAGTTGTAGCTCATTCCAATTGTGTGTGTTTGTGTGTGTGCTTGCGTGTAGGTGTGTGTGTGTGTGTGTGTGTGTGTGCGTGTGCGCGCGTGTGTGTTGTTTTTAAACCAACTATCATATTAAAAAATAGATACAAAAATTGACTGTTTATTATGTGTCTGTTTGTTAACCCTAATAAAAGTGGGCGCCAGTGGGTCTTAAAGAAAACCCCATGCATTGTAAAGGAGCAGAGGGCAGCACATTTTGTTGGATCCTGTGGGTACTATTAAAATTGGTCTTGCTCAAGGCCACTTCAGTTGGGGTACCTGGTGGTCCGCGATTCAAACTCGTGACAGGCTGGTTGCAATTCCAACTGCCTGCCACTAGGCCTCAAACTGCTCAGTCGTAATGAAAAGTTGTGAATGGCCTTCAACATAAGTGTCAGTCAACATTCCACTGTTTAAAGTGCCGGTTTTGGGACCTTCTGTGTTGCCTTGTGCACTATTGAGCTTAACTCCAATAGATCTGTCATGGACAGACACAGTGGGGACTGAAGAACAATGGTTCCTCACCTTGTTTAGACAGGTGCTGATGTGAAGAGGAAAAACAAATGAGTTCAAGCACTCTGAATGAAGCTTCGTCTATAATTACACGTGGTCACTACTTTGACAATTGTTGACAATCATGTTGTGAGGCGCATGGACAATTGTCGGGTAAAGTCTTAGGAAGTGTCATTGCTTCCTCTGTGGCGCTGCATAGGTTGACTGGTTTATCTTGTGCTTGTTTTAGGTGAAGCCTATTTTTGACCAGATTATCCACGTCCGTTGACAGATTGTTGAGTTTTTGTAAGCACTCGTGTGCGTTCTGTATATACAATCCAGATGTACAATTCCGAAGTGATGCTTTTGCAAGTAAGCAGGAAATTGCTATTCTGACAGCCTTGCTGCATTAATGTTGCTCCTAGGGAGTTATATCTGGGTGACAATTCAAACTGGATTCACTCAAAAGCTGGAATAATTCACTTCTCTATTCCTTTGAGCACAGATGTGTTATTGATTTTCATACGTATTTTGCATATGGTTCCCGCTAGAAAATGCCACAAGAGGGACGTTAGTATTTTTTTAGCTCCACTCCCACCAGCCAGTTTGGTCATTCAGAACAACAGAGCAGTGTGCCTCCATAAGCTTGAGTGAAGATAGACAGAACCTCCCTTCATTCTGGAGGAAAACGCCTCATGGACATCGTGCTGGAATGTTGTGGGACAAATTGTGAGATCCAAGTTGCTTTCATATGTTCATGTCGTTGAGAGAAATACAGCCAGCATCCCTTATCAGAAAAAGTTTAATCGTATGCATGGATTTCTTGCAGATAGCAGATCAGTGGATGATGATGGATGGATTCCCAGTAAAGAATTTCTGGAAATCCTAAAGACTTGGGCCATTCTGTTGTGTAATTTGATTGTGGACCCTCATGGGTTTGAGATATATGGTAGTTTGAGGCTATTCTTTTCGTCAAGCAGCTCCTGGTTTAGAGACTCTTGAATTATAGTGCAACTAACTGCCCCAATAAAACAAAAGACAGTTGGTTTTCATGTTTTTTCTCCTATACCAATACATTCCTCACAGAATTATACGAGTCATAGAGTAAAGATTGAGGAGATATAGAGGCCCCGGTAAAGCCCCCGGGGATAAGGGAGGAATAAGAGTGAAGGCCTGTGTAAAATATTATTGCACGCATGACTCTCAACAATATCACTGACGGCGCAGCACAGTCGAAAAAAGCATAGAAAAGCTACATTTATACTTAACATGTTAAAACGAATCCACATGTTTTCATTTTTTTTCCCCCTTTAAGACGAAGATCTTAATGTTGCATCATGTTACATCAACCACACACATGTAATTTATGACTGAGCAGGATGGGGGGTAATTACAGTAAACCTGCCTTTCTTTGCCTTTGGCTTGTTCTCAAAGACTCATAACTTCTAAATCCACCATGTGGTTGTCTCTCAAAGACATTGATTTTAGCTGGAGTATTTGGCCAGGGGATGGAGTTCCTGTTTCATCCTTCAATCATTTCTCCATGGCCAAACAAGATGCTTCACCCGAATCTGGGCCCGTGTACAGAGAATCCGAGCTGCATCCATCTTGTCTAATTTATCTTCACATCATTACCGAGAAGATATCAGACAGTTTCTATATTCCACACATTGTTGCCAAGTAACAATTAGTAAGACTGCAGGAAGTTGAAGAATGCTAATTGACTGTGATCTGTTTGTGCGTAATTGAGACCGTTGCAGTGTTACATCATGTACTGAGACCATGCAAAGCAAATTGGATGAATTAGTTAAGAGGACTACAGATGTTTTACCACCGTTAACCATAAATAGCATCTTCGGATGCATTGCGATGCGTCAAAGACGTGGCAGATGGGGCTGTTTGAGTGAAATCAACTCACGTAATGTAATAGTGTTAAAAGTTTCACCTTGGGGTGTGAATGTAGTGTCTTAATCACATCGCTGCTGTACTGGAAGTGGCAGCTCGGAATTCTGGTTCCAGATGTGCCTTAGCAGAGGTGGTCCGGGCAGATATGCAGTTAGAGTTGTGTTTGAGGGGTCGTCTGAGAATACCTGTGAGGAATGTGTGGGGGGTGAAAAAACACTACAGGCCTAGACTTGCCACACCCCCCAACCATCTTAGTATGTTTACCGTCCCATCGGAGCTAAAAAAAAAAAACTTCACAGGACATCAGGAGGTGTAATTTTTATTGTCGATATTGTCGTGTCTAATTGATTCTGGAAATTGTTTGGAAATACTTAGCTACTTTGGTTGCAACTTGTTTTTTTCTAATGGGCCTGCACAATTTGTTGAGCATTAGTATTACACGCTAGTCTTAGTAAATCAGAATTTTTTTGCAAAATGGAACTCAGAGTATTGGATCTAAGTCAGAGTATTTGTGCAATCTTATTCTCGAGGTGTTAAGCATATGTTAACCATACTGTATAGCTGTTTAGCAAAACATTATGCATGTTGAGGAGGTGAATCACATGGCCATTTCTTGGAGATGAACATTCTTGTTGGTCAATCGTATCTTACTTCCTTGGTCCGTACCTTACCTTTACCACCCATATTGATCTTGTCTTGTTGTTTTTGTCTTAAAATAATAAAACGAATTATTCCTTATTTGTAAAGTTCTGTCTCGTAATCTCCATGTCTCCAAATTACATCACCATGTTTAATAATGGTGTGCCGTATAAATGGTGACAGCTTATAGTCTGAAAGTCGTTGGGTCTACCACAAATAAATACAGTCAAGATCAAGATTATCCATCATGGTTATGAGCATTAGAGCACTTTGAACAATTTTTCTGTTTTTCCGGGCATGTATTGTGCATCGCCCTCCCTTACTTTATTGCAGAGCCTTTCCTCATGCCTTTCTCTGTTTGCATTGCTGACCCTCACAATAAACCTCAGGTCCAAAGTAACATGCCAGCTATTGCAGTAAACCCATGAACTTCTTGATCCCCCATCAGAACCCATGGGAAAGCATGTTCGACTTCTCCTCATGCAGATTCCTCTTTAAAATAGGCCACAGACATGTTGGAAATATACGCTGCATGCCAATTATTTAGTCACTTGGCCTGTGAAGATGCATTAAACCAGCTTGTCATGTAAATCATTATATGCAATAAAAGTTTCGGTCCATTTTTCTACACCAGGCCTTGGATAATTCAGGATTTATTGACTTCTATGTGATTAACCATGGACTTCCAGCACATACAAAGTGCCCAGATCCAGAACCGTGAAAAGACAGAGCAGGGGTGGAAGAAGGTTTTTGGGTTCCTTCCTTTTATCAGATGGAACAGCCATTGTGCTGCTCCATGTGTTAACAGAGAGGATTAAACTGCCGCAAAGCTGTTAGAAAGAATATTGAACACAGCAGAGATGGTTCGCTCGGCTGCCAGTGTAATTATTTCCTGAACGTTTGACAGCGTGCCAGTAATTACCTGATACCGTCCCCCTTTTTATCTCCGTCAAAAGGGGACGACAAGTTTTCACTTGTGTGTGCTTCACTGTAAAAAAAAAACATTTAGTCGGTTCAACTCGATTCGCTATCAATCCCTCACATCACTTCCTGCCTTACAGAGAGAGTAGTCAGCACAAGTGTTGGCTCTTCTCTGCCAAAGTGAACTTCATCACTCTGACTGCCATTGTAAAAGTACGTGACAACTCGTACAACCTGTATTCCATTAAATCACACCACCCCCTAATGCTTTCCTCCCTTTATGAAATGACTCCCTGGGAGCCGGAGAGATGAACGTTGTATGTTGCCAGCACGGACAGCCATGTGTCGCACCAAGACTCATGCTGCTGGAATTCGATTAGGCCTGAAGTTTCACAGCCCTGGAGATGATTATGGGTGTACAGAGAAAGGGCTTGTGGTCTCCTAACTGTAAAAGAGGTTGTTGTTCCTGCTTGAAATGAGATTCCATTTAGTGCCTGTGGTCTTGCGGAGCGTAATTGGTAGCATACCCTACAGGAAGATGGGTAGTCCCGTCTCCTGCTGGTCAGAGATAAAATCAGAGCCACTGGGCGAGATGCTATGATAGTTCCTCACCGCTATCTATCTGCTTGTTTACACAAGGCCAGAGAGATTCACCTGAAAGAAGTTGGAAACCACAATACACCGTGTGTGTGTTCACCTCTATTGTTCTGAGACGGTGCCCGTGTTGGATTTTTGCCATGACCTGAACGAGTTGGATTGGAATTCTGGTTTATATGTCTCTCATAGTACAAAACCAATGTGTCAGGAGAGTCTGAAAGACAGATTACAGTTTGTGTGTTTTGCTCTGTGATTGGTTACCACCAATCGTGTATCTCACCATCAGGCCTAGAGTTGATGAGTTGGCGACAACTCTCTATGACTCAAAACTGAAAAAAGAAGTTGAAAATGGATGGATGGGTTGATTAATTAAACCTAGTCCGCATGTCCTTTCAACTTTTTAAAATGATTTTGGCATTTGTGGTTGGGATTGGACGAGAACTTTCTCAATCTAGTGGTATAATGTTTGCCTTCACTTGATCTACCTCCTTTACAATTCTAAAAGAAAGCACTGAAGATTGAGCTCTTTCACAGGCATTTAGGTTTAATGAATGAAATGCTTATTTCGCTTTATATATATATATATATATATATATATATATATATATATATATATATATATATATATATATATATATATATATATAGTAAAGCACTTTCTGTTTATTTTGTATGACAATTGGCTTCTAATGCTTTTCGTTCTGCACTGCAGAGAAGAGTGTAGTAGAGTGAAGTAGAGTATGGTGATTTAAAATAAAATAAAGCAATTTAATAATAAAGACACTTTTTTGTATTTAGTCAAACACTGAACTAATTGTATGCTTTACTAGAGAAGAAAGGGAAATTAGTTTTAAAATATATTGATCAAATTGAGCATTTTGTCTGGTGTTGATATAAAATGTTGGTATCACTTTTCAAACTATCCAATTGGCTAGTTTAGCGAGCTAAATCCATTTTTGTCCAGAAACACATTTCTATGGCAAGTGATAAAGGTAATGTTGACAGCGCTCTATGCTGTTTTTTTCCCAATATAACAAATTGGAACCACACTGGAAGCCAAATTTACACCTCATGGCATCACACCTCATACAGATTTTGTTGGTACCGCATGGTGGGACATTCTCGACGTGAAATCTTCAAGCAGCCCGCGTTTAATTGGATCTGTGGCTGGTAGGACACTGGGTGCTGTTCTTCCCTGGAATTCTCAGGCATGGTGAAGGGCTGTTGTAATCCAAACCTTCAGCTTGACACTGTGTCTTTGAATTAGCTCTTTGTGTTGGAGGGAAAGCCACTGCCTCCAACAAACGCAGAAGGTCGGAAAGCTCTGTTTGCCTTCAGCTTTGTGTTGCTGGTTTAGAGAATGAGAGGATTATACACTGTCACCACAATTTACATGCTCCGGGTGTAGATTTACCAGTCAGCCCCAGAAGAACCCGGTTACACTGTTCTCTAATACCTAACTTGTCTCTTTTTTTTTCTTCAAGTAAAAGCTAAATTCCCAGTCTTTTTAGCCTTTGTGCAGTTCGTACGAAAATGTGTTGTAATGGCAGTATAAGAGGTGGAAAAACCCATATTGTTGACTTTGTTTATTATAGGAGCATAATTTTGCATACATTTTGCACGGATTCGAAATACGTAGCATTTTCTTTGACACACAGAAACAGACAAAACTCAAACACAAATGTTAAGTCAATTTGCGAGATGTATTCACGAGATCAATTGGAAAACAGCTGATTGTGAGATCAATTCTAGATGAGACAGGACCTGCCAATCAGCATCAGTGGGAGGGTCAAACACACCAGTCCTGGGGATGAATGGGCAGCGACAATTACTCGAACACAGCGACATTCTCGTCCTGAGGAACAGTTTTTCCTAAAACAGTTCTAAGGAATTAATAGTCAAAGTCAAAGAATCTGTATATGTCCCCGTGGGGCAATTAATCCACTGAGATTTAGTTATAATACACTTGGTAGGTGAGAATAAAAAAGTTTTTTATATCTATTGCTCATTTTCTTCACAGCCGACCCGCTCACTGATGCTGGACAACTTTCTTCCTATTTTTTTATTGTAAAACATTCAAAGCACAATTGGGAAAACATTTTAGCAACTAAATCGCTGCATGACATTATTTTTAAATCAATATCAACTAAAAATATCTTAACTGGATTTTTAAATGCGCTCAAACCGTTTCATTTCTCTATCATTTCTGTTAGTCGTGTGTAAAAATATGACTCACTTCTGAATAGAACTAATAACTTAAAGACTTAACCCAAGTCCTGGAATACAGCTTATCTGGTCGCAGTTGTTATGTTAGCCTCAAAGCTAGTTCGCACAGACACTATTGTATATCTGGCTTGGCTTTTTAAACCATGTCTGACAGGCATCCATTCAGACAGGCTCCAGGCTGCCCTCGCTGTGAAGTGTGTCCTTTTGAGCCTTTAGTGCCTCTTTAAATCAAATACTGGAAATGACTGTCATAGATGATTTGTGATTTCTATAACAAAAGATGTCCACAGCTTTGATGTAGTGTCAGTATTATTGCTAATTCGGAAATACATTTTTTGACATCAAGAATGTTTCTGGACTGAGATCTGTCCTGATATGATCTGGCAAAATTGGACTGTCATGTTATTTATATGATTGCATTGAAAATCTTATCATTGAGTGTCACATTACTGGAAATGAATCATTGTTTTAATGTTCCTTTTTCCCTTCGCAGCTCTGAAGAGGTCTTTTGACATTGAGGATGTGAACGAAATACCAACGTTTTCGACCACGTCTTCAATTATGTCCCCCATCAGCCCCAATGCCATTCTCAACAAGACGAATGAAGCAAAGAGTCCCGGGAACCAGGTGTCACCTCCTTATCGCTCCAGGATCAGCATCAGCTGCAGTCCAGCCCAGAGTCCAGTTCTGAGAAACCGGATGGTCACCAGTGTTTCTTTCAACCGAGGAACAATGGGTAAACCAACCATCAACACCACCACTGGAGTTAACAGAGCGGCCTCCTTTCAGAACAAGTTCAACCCTAATGGCTTCATTTCATCTTCTGGACCAGGAAGTGACAATGACAGTCTACACAGCTCATCTTCAAGTCTGGAGTACCATGCTACTTCTAAAATCTACACGAGTCCTCCTCAGAGTCCCATTGGTGGTGGGGTCTACAAGGCCCAGCGTTTGACAAGCCCCGTCTTGAAGAAGTTCTCCTCCCATGGGAACATGTTCCATTCAGAGCTGGATGGTCCTTTGGTCATCCCAGCTGAACCCATGAGCATTAGTCATGGCTCCATGCCTTCGCTTGACCTTCAGATGGCCGAGACTGCAGGAACAAGACACGTGATGTCACCTGGATCAAGATTCACCAGTACAGGCCAATGGAACACAAGTCCTTATAACAACAACAATGGAAGAGAAAGCCAACCTAAGCCCAAAGAGCTAGTGCGTCTTAATAAATTCCCACTTGACCTTGATAACCTAGTCTTGGAATCCTCGGTAGCATCCAAACCTTCTCCGAGATTCCACACTCTATCCAATAGTTCCACCGTGTCTGCAAGTTCCTCTGCATCCATCAGCAGTCTGGACAGCACCGACCTGCCCATGTCCAACAACAACGGCATTGAAAAAAGAGATGCTGTTACTCCACCGGGAGCCATTCCAGTGCCCAGCATCAGCGAATCGCCTGTTCTGCTGTCTCCAGCCCAGACTCCCCAGTTCAACATCGTCTCCAAGCCCCAAATGGTCCAGGTGACCCCTGCCGCAGTGTTCCGCAATAACGTGGATCACGATGCCGTCCATGCCAAAGAAAGCGTGGGCTCCATATTGCAGAGAATTGCATCGTTCTCCAGAGCGGAGACTAATTCTTTGCCGTCTATTCCAAATCCTGTTATCCCTCTTATTAACGGCAGAAAAGACTCTCCACCAATGCCACGCAATGAGATCAAGAGATCACAGGGTAAGCCATTCCCTTCTTAATTTTTCTGTTAAGGGAAATTATTAGCCAATAGGTTAGATTATTAAAGTAATAAAAGCAGGCGAGGATTTGCTGGTTATTAGGCCGCATGGCAATGGAAGGTCTTGCTCTAGAAATGGGAGGTTTGCCCTTTGCGA
This sequence comes from Paedocypris sp. Pulau Singkep, assembly GCA_017309775.1. Classification (NCBI taxonomy): domain Eukaryota; kingdom Metazoa; phylum Chordata; class Actinopteri; order Cypriniformes; genus Paedocypris; species Paedocypris sp. Pulau Singkep. Next base: position 6,750,192 of record MU204432.1, read on the forward strand.
TGAATATGAATAGTTAAGTAAACAAACCTGAGTGGGTATAAAGTAACCACTTTATTTGAAGTGCTGCTTTCATTGCGGCCGTCTCTCCACACCTTACCAACACATTGTAAAAAAAAATATATAGGTGGTGGAGGGGAAAAAGATAAAGATCCAAAAATTGGAGAATTTACTGCAGTGTATTGCGATGAACAGTTCAGAGCGGCCTGTCATCAATCCTCTCGTGTGAAGTGGTCGCACTCGGGTAACCGTGGCTGACTCAAACTGCGCCAGCGGCTGCAGATTCTGCCCTTTAAACGGTTAAATTTTTCAGGTATGTCAATCTCTTCTGCCGTGATCTCTCCCTGCCTGGCCCGTCTGCCTTATTTATCACTAGGATTAGGGAAATCCAGTCAGGGATTTGAGTGTTGGATCCACAATTATGTTCATATTTATGGCTTTACATACAAATTGACAATAATGATTTCTGGCCTGTAACTGAGCAACAAGGTGGAAAACATATTGGTGTCTTGATTCTGCTTTATTAGTGGAATAAAATCTCAAATTACACCAGACAAGGTGCATTTTCACATTTTGTTTTATTATGTGTGTTCGTAAATGCATTTTGTCCTGTGGTTTGGTTGAATTATTTTCGAGCACAGATTAATTGTATTGGATAAAAGCATCTGCTAAAGAAATAAATACATTGTGTTGATTCGGAACAACGAGGGCTTTTTTAAGTGGTTGGATATCCGAACAGAAAATTGAACAAATCTTGCTTAAAGTCAGTGAATAAAATAAAATAATATAGATGGATGGATGCATGGATGCATTAATGGATGGATGGATGGATAGATAGATAGATGGATACTATAGATAAAATATGCAAAAAACAACAATAAAAATGCATAAAATGTTACATAATAGAATAATGCAATCTAAAGGATTCATGGGATCAAGAACAACGTACAATTATAATACATTATTATAACATTGTTATTTGAAATTGTGAATTATAATATTATAATTGCATGTATCCAGCAGTTGTAGTTTCTGAACCCCTAAGGTTCTGTACTTATTCAGCAAACCATTTGTAATAGAGAGGAATTTTGTTTATGAACATAAAGTAAACGTAGATCTTTTATAAATCCATATATCCAACCATGAACACAAGAAAAACGCTTTAAACTCGAGAAAAAATAAGGAAAATATCTACTCAGAAAATCATGTGTTTGGTTAATACGAGTGTTGAGTTGGAAGCTTGTCTCTTAGTTGCGTGCTTGTGTGTTCCTGTGTTATTTTTCCCTGCTTCCTCACTTCCTGGGGTCATGTTGCAGAGGGGTGATGGTGCATTTCCTGACCTGAGAAAACAAGACAACATTGAAGCGCAGGGACTCAGTGTGTTTCGACACGTAGATTCTGGTCGTCTGGCTTTCCCAGCAGTTCTGGGAGCTGCACGTCTGGAGCAAGCTAACATCAGGGTGGGCGGCTTGACATCTTGACATCTCCGACAGGCAGCCCCCACACTGCCATGTTTTCTTTGAAACATAAACACGGCTTTATTTAACCAGAGTGATTTATAATTTCCAGTGTTAGTAAATGGGGCAAAATAGGTGGTGCCACGGGCTTGCACCTCGGGCTGAACCGTGCTGTCAGATGGCTGAGATGTAAAAGGCTGCGTTTGATGAGTTACGGTAAAGCAGACTCCCAAATAGAAGTCTGGGATGTGGGTGATGTTTGTGTCATGCTCTTCCCTTCAGGCCATGTTTTTCAGATGTTCTGTTGTGTTACGTTTTTTTTCTTTCTCTGAAGCATCTCGGTGCAATATTCGCAATTCTGACGCTTTAATAGAAAACATACCCACCCGTGTTTTTCTCACGCGAAACGTGCCTTATGATTCTGGTTAAGAACTCTATGTTTAGTCTCACACTCATCAGGGTTAAATGTGGAGCCTTTGTTCTGCTTCCTGCGATAAAAAGGGAAAGATTATGCAGTGCTTGGGTCAGAATTGCACAATAGGGATTCTGTTGAAAGTCAAGTAATCAGAGGTGGACGTTCCGAATTTGAGAAGGTTTTTGGGTCAGATGTTATTCATTACTTGAGCTTTCTTGCTGCTTCTTCCATTTCTGGGTCACGGAGACTTAAAGCCAAATTTAATTGGTGGTCAACCAGTCTCATGTCTCCCATATGGGCAATTTTGATACTCTAAGATACTTTTTTGGGACTGAACAGCAGAGAATTAAGTTCCTAGTGGCCATATTGAGATACTGTGTTTGTACGCAAAAAGATGAGACGCATATTGTCTCATGGTCAATGAAAAAGTTCCTCTTTACAGCATCATTTTCACGTTTTCGGTGAAATTTGGCAGAAAAAGTGATAAGCAAAAGTGACAAGACTCACACACATTGTTTACTGACAAGTGATGTCTTTTGGTCTTAACAGTATTTAAAATGTAAAAATAGGTGCAAGTAAAAATATTTGTTTTGGTTCTTTTGGTTTGGCTCAAAATAAGCAGCTGCTTCGATTATCCTGTGGTCATACTGACTGGACTCGACTGTATTTGCTTTTCAAACGAGAAATGTTTATAAATTAAAAGTCCTTGTACGAAAATGTTCTACTCCAGTAAGTGGCTTCGCTACTCTCCACCTCTTATGATGCTAAAGTTTGGCCCTTATATTTTACAACCTCTTCATTGCTAGCTATGTTGCTGTAAAGATGAAAAGGATCGAATGAAAGCGAGTGCGTCTGAAAAGATGAAGAGTATTTTATTTTTTCATCTTATCTGCCTAAGTTGTTTTCCCGTTCCTTCCTTTGACCAAAAAAGAAACGTCATTGAAAAACACAAACAGCCAAAGGGGCTTCCTCCTCGCGCTTCCTCTAAAAAAGACCATACCAGAAGATCATCTTTGAAGTATCATGTGCTAAAAGCCTTTTAAAATTCTTTCAAATTCATACCTGTGACTCAAAATTGAGTTTAAACCACCGTCAAGTCCCCGTGTGATTCACTTTTGGTCTCTCACCATCCACGCTCCATGTCTTCATGTCACTACTCGTCTGATGAAGTCCGAAGGTTTTCTTTTCTTTTCGCTTTTACAACGTAATTTATTTCGCATCTAATGACAATGATTTAGGAAATAAATTCTTGCCGAGCAGATGTTTCGGGACGACCTATTATGCCCCGCAGGTTAGAAAGGGAGCAAGAGAAGATGACTTCACTTTTTAGAAGTTTATGACCATTTTTTGAGCTAATATTTTTTTTTTTTTGCTATTCTGAAGCCCTACTAGGATTTAAAAAGTCATTTTTACTCAGCGTTTTTATTTTTTTACTTGTGATTTCTAGCGTCTTTTGTATTGTGAAGGAAATGTGTTTCCTTGGCAGATAAGACAACATTAACAGGCAGCGGTATTCTTATCTTGGAGGTGGGTCAGTAATGGGATCGGCTCGCCTGTTTACCGGGATATTTATCCTGTGCTCTTTTCTGGAGAAGATTTAGATATATCGTCTCTCCATTTAGCATAATTTAACTGGCTGTCATCAGTGATTTATGAGCTCTGCACACAGTCTGAGGTGTTGGAGATGAGCTGTGTTTATGGGTTTGAGAAGCAGTAAGTGCTTGTGTGTGCTCCAGATTCACAGCTCGGCCCTGTGTTAACTCTAGTGGAGCTACGCAAATCATTCAGCTTTTTGTAACGTTCGTTCTGCTGATTTGTAACGTTAACTTCACGCAGAGTTGTTGTCTGGAAGAGAAGTTGGATGACTGTCAGCATCCGACTGATGGAAAATTGGCCCTTCACGTTCCTGGAAAGTTGCCTCCAGCTCCTCGTGACCCAGGAATGGAAAAAAGGATTTAAGTCACATCCAACCCCTTCTAATCTCCAGCCGAGTGCGTTTGATAACTCAAGGGCAAGCGTTTATTTCTAGCGTTTGGCCTTCAGTTGATAAAGATTAAGAACAATCTCATGGTTTAAATAAGGAATTGGTTTGGATTTGAGGTCTTCCTGTGTAAGACTATTAATCTCTGCCGTGATCAACATTCTTGAAGGAGCGAGCCAGGAGTCGACCTGCACGGAATCTGCTGCAAGTGAATTCCACATTAAGCTCCACACAATTCACATGCCCATCATTTACACACACCCTGTGCCTCACAGAAGCATCTGAGGAACGTTTGTGCAGGACTTAAAAGTGTTTGAGCATGATTTAAAAGGTGTCTATGATATTCTTAGATCAAGAACCGCATAAAAAATTATTAATGTTTTTTTTAAGCCTAAGTTTACTTGTATTTCAGCATTTAGCAGGTTCGTTTATCTAATAATTGACATCACAATGTACTTAAAGTAATATCTCAAAGTTATCTAGTGCAAACTGTTGTCATCCAGGATGGATTGCAAACATTTGATAAAACTCAAATGTTTTAAATTCCTAAAATGTGCATGTTTTTATTCAAACCATAATTAAGATTCTAAATGGCTAAAGCACTTCAAAGTATCATTTTATCTTTCAGGATCAAACCTCTAAATTGAAGATGTTGTCCTCCAAATCTTCCAAGTTGTGTGCAGGGAATTGTGGTTATTGTAGTGCTGTAAGGTGATAGACACTCGTCGAAGCGTCAAAAAAACTGTGTTTAATTTATATTTTTATAATTTAATTTTTTAAATTTTTATTTTTATAATTTCGTTAAGGAGATTACTGCAAGAGGCTCAGTCATTTTAATAAAAAATATTTGTTCTTATGTTGCCTACATTTGCTATACAATAAAATAAAATGTAGTAAATCCATGTATTTGAAAACATTTGTGTTTTAGGTTAGATGGGTAATTAGATGGGTTAAAATAAACCTTAAAAATAACTACTTTTATATGTATGATAGTCTATTTCTGGAATGAACTATTGACCTTAACATGACATTAAGTCGGCCGAAAAGATAAGCTTGCTAACGTGTCTTATTCCTTAAGTGCAAGTCGGATTGTCTGCATAGAAGGCTTCTTAACGGAAAATTATGGGGAAAAAAGTAGGCAAATAGATAGAATTATTTAAGTCTAATTTGAGAAATATTCCCAACCTTGGGCAAATGTACATGTTTGAGAAGATCTTTTGACAGTTCCATCAGAGTGTAACTAAAAATGTGGAAAAACACACAACTGGCTTTATCAACCCAATATTTGGATGCACAGGTTTTCACGGAGAACTCTCTTTATTTCACACTTCAGGTTGGGAGAGTTGAACTCTTGAACAAATAACGCCACAAGCGCTTAAGAGTGACATTTAGTCATTCTGACATTTCAGCTCAGTTGAATAGAATTGTGGTTTTAGTGTGCGTGAATAATCTTACGAAGGTCTCTGTCTGAAAAGAACATGTATAGTGTAGTTTGTGTGGATTATCCAACTTGTGTTCCTTTGGTGGAACAAAGTTCACGGACGAGTAAACGTTCCTTTTGTAAGTGTCGGCGGATGCAGAGCGGCTGCGAACCTGATGTCTGTTTGTCAATGATGTGATGCACGTCCATAAATATCAAGTGTGTACTTGTGCCGAACTGCCAATCTGCTAATGGGATGTGCACACAGCTCATTTCAAACATGAGACGGGGAGCGAGCCCATCATTTAGGTCCTTGGACAGAACTGCTGATTTAGAATGTGCCAGAAATAATGCATGGCAGCTGGTTTGAGGCGTTTTTGAGCTGTCTGTAGTTTTCTTTTTTTTTTTTACACAAGGAAGGTGTCTCAACTCGGAATTTGATTTAATATCACTGCCCGCTTTTGCTGGGAATTTACTACAGAGGCTTCAAACTTCCATAAGAGGATGTTATAATTTGTCAAGGATTATAAACATTCTCATGACCCGTGTTTAAGTTACCACAGGCCCCGTTTATCGATATAGTTGCGTTCCAAGCCGCCCGCGACATCGCTTTTTCAAGACACATGGACATCACCTACATAACGGCCACGATTGGAAAGGTTGGTAGGAACGTTGGCTTGAGTTTGTGAGAGAAGACAGAGTGAAACTGACAGGGTCTTACAGGCAAGAATTTGCTGAACGTAAATCCACAAGAAGCCAAAGGAATTCGGCAAATAAAGGTATGTTCCATGGTAAAAGTCTGCAGGGAAGCGAAGAGAACATTTGATCTCTGGTACAGTGTGTTTTACGGGGATTCGTCCATAAATTGTAATTGTTTTTAAAGGATTTCATTTATGACAGACTACACACCTTGAATCACTTTGGAATGTGGCGTTGCATAAGGCCGACTAGTCGAAGCAGACTTAAATATTTAAGAGAGAAAAAACACATACTAAATGTTCCAGTCAGCGAGTTCACAAAGCTCCGTGAATTATCGGTGTCAATCGCCAACGGAACATTTTCCGCGCAAATACGTTGATTAGCTTATCTAGCGTGACAGACGCTTTCAACCTCCTTTAGCCGCGATCGGTGCCTCAAACCCGTATTTGTTTTATTTTATTATCGTTATTTCCTACAAAATCCTTTAATCAGGGCCACGGTTTGAAGGTTTGTTGACGTATTCCGTCTGCAGATTGGCCACCTAATCTTCGTCGTTACGGTTTTTTCCCTCGTTTCCAGACTGTTGATTATTGGAGTCTGTGCTGTTGCTGAGGCGGCTTTGAGACGTGCACTACAGTATCTCCAGAGAATTGAGACGTGGCCTTGTTCATCAGTCAGGCTGGTATGAGCGGAAATAGTGGGTTAGGGCTTCCATCGCTGGTCACATAGGTGGGATATATAAAATCAGGGATGCAGGAAACACTACATCCGTGATGCCTTCAGTGGACACGCTGCATCACAAGCCACTGCACCTTCATTCTATAGGTGTCACTCCCTGAATGATGATATTCTGTTTGTTGTGCTCAGTGAAGTCTTCTATATTTAATTTAGGAGGTATGTGCACTTTTGAGGGACTGATCTCACACGGCAAAGAATTTGTTATTCAGGGAGTCTATTGTTTTGACAGCTTCTCTGCCCACATTAGGCTGACTTTGATCTGGAAAGGCCATTCGCATGTGCTATTGATTGATCTTTCTCTTGGGCCTAGGTTTCCATTTCTCTTACTGCGCTCTGGAAAATAGATGGGCCAGACAACAGACCCGCAGCTATGAGTAAGAAAAGAGTACGAAAAATCGAGTATGAAAAATTGTACAGTTTTGTCCCTCTTACTCGCCACAGATTGGTCTGAGAATAGTTTTTGAATGGTTGGTGTAGGCCAGAGGTGCTCAGTTCACGCGGACTCCGATTAGTTAGACTTTCAGCTCAATATGGGGGGAAGGAAATAAAATGGTAGATACATAGGAGTCAACTGTAACTGTCATTGACAAATAATATTGACACACTCACACTTTTAAGTCTTGATACTTTTGAATTGGAAAAAAAAAAGTAAAATTGCAGTTGTTGCAGTCAAATGTACAAAATGTAAAAGCGTTTTAATTCTAATTATGCAAAAACCTTTATTCATGGACCATGGTCATCTATACAGAAATACTGTCTTTTATACAGAAATGTATAAAAATTAGCTAATAATGTAAGAGCTACAAGCTAGCAATACTATGAAGTATAATATTTGCCTTTTCTTGCTATAGTTTAATCAAAATTTTTACAAATCAATTAATATTTCTTTACAGTTTATGTAAACCTTCACTTTTTAAACTAATAAAAACACAAGTTGTGCTTTACAGTGAGTATAACTGCAACTATATCTATTGGTTCTTTTGGTTTGGGAAAGTGTAAAATTGCGGCTACTTTGGTAAAATTTGTTTTTCTTGTCTTGCGCTTTATTAGTACTTATTTATTTCAAAAAGCGTTCTGATATATGAAATATCGCCATTGACATGAGTCCTATTAGGGACAAGTCAGATCCCGTTTGAGTCAGAATAGCAGATTTAACATGACTACGATATCAATGTATTCTAAAGTTTTGTGGTCTCATTGTAGAACTATTCAATTTTACTGCTCAGTTTGTTTACAAATTTACAGTTTTAACATGTAATTGTAGAAATGTAATTATATTTGGCCCATCATTGGAAATTATCGAGCACCTTCGTATGAGTCCCTACATCGTGATTATTAAATAATTCTAAAGCCATTTAGTTCTGCTTTTAGAAGTCTGAATAAATGTCAGACACAAAGTGAAGGTTAGAGTCACACAGCCAACTGATTATTCTACCAAACAAAAAAAAGCTGTTTTTGTTCCTTAGCTGTTATCTTTAAGCTGTTTTACATTCTCTCCGGGTTAGTTTCAGCCTTCAAGGCACCGTATCTTAATAAACAGGAAGCAGTAAACCCTGAAGTGGTCTTTGTCGCTAATTCTTCATGGTGACTCATGGGTAATAAGGGGTGTTACGGGCTCTTTTTAACAGTCTTTCGCATAAGTACACGTCTAGTTACACAAAAATGTCTCGTTGCGTTCAATATACAGTACAGTGAGAATCATAGTGTTTTACAATGACTTGTTTAGAAAGATGCTTGTAAATGTCCAGGACTGATCCGATTTCATGGAATTACTGTGTATTTCTACCAGAAAATTCCATTTATGAACCACCTGCATTTCTTCGTGAAAAGCCTTGCCATTAACCATCATCTACAAATGTGTACAGTCACTCTTTGTGCTGCATTTTCGGGTTTTTTTTTTTTTTTTGCCACTTTAAGTTGTTTGGAGGTAATTTGGGTATATTTTCCGCCATCCTCACATTGCAGTAATTCAACAAATGAAGACGATGAGCATCACGACTCATCTCATATTCCCCGATGAGCTGATTTAGCAGCCTGTGGAAGCCCAAACCAACTCACGAGATGAGCAATCGCTTCACACAAATTGGTTTCAGTGGGGACGTCTGATCCCTTGCTGTATTTGCATAAGCGTTTTAGTGAATCTGATGCTAATACAATGCAAACAGCAGATCAGAACAATTGTCACTCTTCGGTTTCTTGGTTGCTTTTCGGCGAGTGATTCAAGCTGTTTTATCACATCACAGGAAAGCACTGACATGTACTTCACCGATTCCCGTGTAGCTGCAGCTGTCTGGACACACAAAGTCCTGCTGCTGATACCAGAAGGGTTTTCCTGGGGCAACAGGAGTCCTAAGTCACAGCAGTGGAGGTTTCCATCGGCCTTTGGTGACAAATGGCCTTCAATTTGAAGCCGTATGTCACAGCCTCCTTTTATTTATGTGAGTGCTAATACTTGGAATATTCACAGTCACTTATCACTAGTTAACCATCTTCATGGGGCTCACGGAAGCTTCTAGGACGTTGCTTTCGACCTCTTTCTTGCCCACGAGCTTGTTTTTATTCTCACTCGCTTGCCGGAGAAAATACTCAGGAAGGAAATGCCAGATCCACACAGCAAATTAAACGTGTGTGTTTCCTTCTTTTGAAAGCGGTAATAAACTCCTAGTGCGTAAACATAAAAGATAAGCCTGGGTGAGATGTACTTAGCATCGCCTTTGAAATCCATCCAGTTACCATAAAAAGTGAGTTCTGTGCCAACACTGGCCTGTTTGTCTTTGCCCTACAACATCACTGCTGACAAAATGCCTTTCGTGTACAAACGACAGGGCAACCTACTGACCCAACCTGCTGGCCGGCCCGGTATTTTTCTTTTTTTAGCGCTGTGTACTAAAGGACCAATAGGCTTCACTTTTGTGTCTATCAAAATGTTCATCATGCTAAGGCTATATGACTAATCGCAGCACAATCGTGATAGTAGTGTTTGTGCAGTTGTAAGTGTTGAGTAGTGTTTGTGCAGTATAACAGTCTGAAAATCAATTAGAAAGGTTTGATTTCATAGAATACATTATTTGATGTAGATAGTATGAGAAGAAGTGTATGATCCGGTCAACTATGACAAGCTAAAATGTTTGCTTTGGTTAATTGAAAATTAATTTCCATTAACCTCCAAGAGGCATGTTTTATCCTTAAAAACAAAGTTGAAACTTTGTTAAATCAATAATGATATTTTAAACACTTCAGTATTGATTCCTGCCGGGGTTCGAACCCGTAACCCTCCGACAGTGGTGTAGTATTTAAGTAAATGGACTAATTTACTTGAGTATTTGTAGCTACTTCGTGCTTGTATTGAGTATCAAACAATTATAAGCAACTTTACTTTCTACTTAAACCTTTAAACCACATAAGTAAAGAGCTTTTTTCACATTTATTGGTGTTTTTTAGCCTAAATTCATGAAAGTGTAAAATACTCAAGTTCTTTTAAATTTGGATACTTTGCAACATTTTCTCAAGTCTTAGTAAGACTCAAGATATATGACTTATACTGGAGTATTTCTAGAATAAAGGTATAAAAGGTACCTGTGCTTTTACTCAAGTATGATTTTCAGATTCTCTTTACACCTCCGCCTTCCGATCACCAGTATCACTTGACCACAACCTAAAAAGCTTTTTTGTTGTTGGCTGAAATACTGTAGTGGGCTGAATTAAGAATTTACAATATTTATTTAAGTTATTGTGACGCATTTCCTTTTAATTAAGACATTTCACCAATAAAACGGCAATTGGTTCATCAGCTTTGACTTCAGAACGTGTAATATGACATTTTTCCCAATACTATGTTCTAATTCAAAGTTCTTTTTTGCACCGTTCCTCATTGTCTTTCCTGTTCAGATGATCCGTCACACTTTAGTCACGATGATGATTATGATGGCGGTCTCCCTCTGAAATCAATCCGGCTGTAAATCCACCTTCAATGGGAATCCTTTACAGCTGTGTGACGCTCTGTGACCCGGGACCAGAGGAGCTCCAATCATCTAAGACCACTTTATCGAAAGGGAATGAACCCGACGTGCTAAACGTGTTTTGTGGGTGTAAATGATTTCTAATTAGATGAGCGCTCAATTACAGCGATTGCTCTCTCAAAATAACTTAAGTAAATTGATGAGGCTAATGCTGGTTTGGCGGAGAGATTAATTGGGGCTACACAGAGTCTTCACCCTTCTGTCTGGAGATAAGGGCTGCTGACACCCTTCCCAAGCTCACGGGGACAAGGAAAAATGGGGGAAGGGTTGAAGAGAGAAAGGTCTCATGAATCTTGGAGTTCCAGGGGTGCTTGATAAGATAAATCTGGACTCCCTGTTGATTGTGTGTTCTTTTATGTTCTGTTGACAGAAAGTGATGAGAGCGAGGAGAAGGATGGGAGACGGGTGGATCTTTTTACAGAGACAGTCAGGGGTAGAAAAAAAAAAAAAAAGCTGGTGGTGGAGATCCTGTTATTGTTAGAACAAAGGCTACACGGGTCCTTGACCAGTTACTGGAAATGGAGTAAAGATGTTTTTAGCGCTTTAGGGGGGAAATCAGCTCCAAGCAGGAAACTGGTACAATGGCAGTGATACTCTCTTATGTAATGTCACAGATGAAAACAATAGTGTGGAGTGCATAAGTGGGGATTTTTTTTTTTAAGTTTAGGTTTATATAATGCACGTGAAATGCACACTTTAATGACGTTAAGTGTTTTGTGAAGCCTAGTAATGGAGAGAAGCGCCTTGTGCAGACGCCTTCGCCGTGTGAAAATCGATCTCACACTGTCACTTAAAACGCATCGTTCCCGGGATTCACAGGGAAATCTGCGATGTATTGGATTCCTGGTGGTGTATTGCGTAAAAGTCTTGAATAGAGCACAGTATCATGAAGAAAGACAGTCGTGTTGGCTTAGATCTGAAAGGTAATCCCGATTAATGACTGTGGTTTTTCTGTTAGTTGAGAGCATTCATTAAATGTGACATATTTATTGCATTTTAAAGCCGCACACAGTATAATAATACAATATTAACACTTTAGAGCAAACAACAATTTAATTATTAAACAAAACGACAAATTAACAATGATATAAAACATGGATATACAATTACACTGTAATAAAAAATTAATAACTGATAACTGACACATTTGAGATTGAAGCCAGTCGACTCTTTCCATTGGAGGTTGATGTTCTCTGTGTGACTGTGGGTTTTCTCCGGGTCTCCAAAACAAAGACAAAAGGTAGCTAACACCGGCTTAGCGTGTTTAGTTTCTTATTTGTGGAAATGAAGAGTTCAAGAACCTAAAGATAAAGTTGCGGCGCCTGCCAGGATTCAAACCTGCGACCTTGCGATCGACCCCCGGAAAGTCCAACGTCCATATTTCTTACCAATAGGCCACGACCTTTAAAAAGTGATCTGATATTCTGAATTTGATGTTCACACGCAAAAAAATAGGCTTTTGTGCATATTTCTCGTCTTTTATTTGTTTTGGAATTCGCTTGTTAATATATCCAAGCTTTTTTGCACAATGTGGGGCATTTTCCTAATAATAGTACAGTAATAAATCGCACGGCTTCCGTATGGACAGTTTTTCACTTGGTTCTCCTAAATCACCTAGAGATTAAGGAACAGCCACACTTAAAAATTAAGAAGAAATCACACACAAACCCGGAGCAGTGGGCAGCCTTGAGCTAGTGTCTCCTGTCAGCCAACAGATAGAGATTCCAACTCTTCCAGTTCCCTACCACTGGACCAAAACTGACCACAACATCTAGTGCTTTGCATCAGACCAACCTGGCTTGTAATGATAGAGTAATAAACGATCATTAGAGGGCGGTTTTGGACAAGATCGTCCTGTAGGACACCTGATGTGGGTCTGATCTGGACTTGGTGGTCCGTGTAGAGGCCAGGGCCATCAGTATTCCCTTAGTACTTTTTGGTGCCTGCAGACATAGCAATTTGTCTCGGCTTCTCCCACAAACAAACCCGAGGGAACGGCGCAAGGCTGGACTCGTAATAGTGACAAGACTGATACCAAAGATCTGGAGTTATGTCTTGTGGAAAGGCCATGGCTTTGTGTAATGACTTTTGTTCAGTGACCTCGACTCAAAGACGGTTTGCATCCAGACTTGCCCGAAACATACGTGACCCTTCCCCTCCTCCGGCTGGCGGATCCTTTTCACCTCGCAAACATGGGTGACGTGTGCGGTGTGAGAACATGATGCTGCCTGCTCATCGGGCTTCCCTGTGGTCTTTCCAATCAGTTGTGTAAAGCACAGGAAATATGGGTCAGACAGCAGATGTGCTCTCCAGTACAGGACAAATCACACCCTTCGTTCAGCGTGTCAGGATCAAACAGAGTAGCCGGGGGAGCCACATTTCTGCTTTCCAAATGTTCCTGTAACCTCTCAGAAGGAGAAGGGAGGAGATGCCGCTGTGTTCTGTGCCCGGGTGGTTGTGGGTCAGCCGCTGTTTGCAGACAACCACGCCACAAGCCACACTTTACACATACATGTTTGCATTTTTTTTTTTTAATTCTAAATTTCTTTTAATTTTCTTTTAAACTTCTGTAATTGGAGATGTAATAGTATGTATGTGTATTTTATTGTGTTTGTGAGAGTATACGTGTGTGTACTACAGTATTTGTGTGTGTATGTATGATATCTAATATATAAACGAAATAATAAACATACATATTTTTTATATAATAATAGCAACATATTTGTGCTCACACAATCCTTTTATTGTAAAGCACATTTTTAAACACAATCAATAATTTCCAATTTTCTTATATTTAAAAATATTTTTTATTAGTCTTAATTGCACATGGTCTGTAATAGATTTGCAATATATGTAATGTGTATATATATATATATATATATATATATATATATATATATATATATATATATATATATATATATACACACTACTGTAATATATAATATACTAAATAGTGAATAATATATCATTTTCAAAGCCTCAAACAATCTGACAATGAATATGAATATCTTATAATATTTAAGCTGCCTCTTCTACACGACAATTGGCCAAAACATCTGATCAAATGGAATTTTGAACAAAACTTTTTTTGTAAGTACTTTTCTAAAAATCTGGCACAAACAAACTAGTAACAGTCACAATCAAGTCACTTACACGTTATTTAATAACACTCCAACTCTTTAATTGCCGTGCTTGCAACAGCAAACATTTGCCTGTAAGTGGCCAAACAATGCACTCGACGTAATACTTAACAATTATTAAAATGCATAGCAAAAATGTAAAATTGCACCAGTTGTTGTTTGTGCTACATTTTTTATTGGTTTGTTAAGCTATATCATCGTTTTATAAATGCATTTTCTTTTTGATTTTGGTAGAAATTGGCACAAAAGTCCCGCACTGAGACGACGTGTTAATTTCTTTTTCCTATAGCTGAAAAATACATTATGTAGGAAGCGTCATTTAAATGTGAGAGCATCCAATTCACTTTCCGCCTGCAAAAGCGTCTGGATTGCACTCTCATTCTAGTCATGCGTTTGCTGTCCTTTCACAACAGCATCATTATCACATTTTCTTAAGAAACACTTATTGAGATTGACTTGCATCACTTTGGATAATAACTACTGCTTTAAAGAAAGATTGATCGTTTTATAGATGCAGTCTATCATTTTCCCAGTGTCATTTTTTTTCTTCTTCAGCAATTGCTTCAGCAGCACTACTGCCTTTGTTTGAGCAGAGCTCACACGTCCGCTTTCACCACCAGGGGGCAGCAGAGATCTCACGTCCGGCTAGTTTGACAGAAAAAAGGCTTTATTTTAAATGATTCCTTTACTCAGTTAAGTAAAAAAAAAATGCGTTCCAACGTCCTTTTGGAGACGTATTAATACATTGGCAGAGCTCTGTAATCAGCACTGTGCACAACATGGTTTCTGCGTGAGTTTATACACCACTGAAAGATGCTGATCTGCTGTCATTTGACTTCATACAAGCCTCTTATCGTATAAAAACAATAATTAGGAGCCATTTATTCTTGAGTGCCTGAAGACAAGAGGCAGGAAAAATAAGTGAGTTTGATATATTTATTTTTCTATATAACTGCGACTCTGAGCGAACAGGATTTCTTCTTCTCTGTGGCGTTGGGCACCATATCGGTCAAATCTTCTTTGATCCTTCACAGAGACCTGGTCTGTTGTGACCCCTACACAGACCCCACCCCACATCGTGGTATAAGGGCTGGATTGTGAAACGCCGATCTGGCAAGGCGGCCCGAATGGGGGGAATGCTGTTCCCTTCATCTATGTCCCCATGAAAATGAGTAGGTTAACTCACACGTTAGTGCGGATTAAGAACACAAATGAGACCTTATGTTACTAATGGGGGTCATAACCGGGGCTAAAGCGAGGTGACGACCCTTTAGCCTTCTAGGAGACTGGAGCTCTGTTGTTTTCACCTGACTGACCATTTTGGCACAAATATTCATTTATTGATGGTCATTTATTCATTTATTACATAATTGACTTAATTTGTGCAACTTTCTGGGTTTATTAAATAAAATGTTTTAGTAAAGTCACAGCTATAACTATCAGTTGTAGATGGTATGATTGATAATAGAGAAGAGAGATTTAAGGCAGACAGTTAAATCTATATGGATGGATAAATGGATGAGTAGGTATATGGATGCATTAGTTGATGGTTGGTTGGATGGATGAGAGAAAAACTAATTGTTGATGAATGGATAGACAAATTAGAGATAAATGGATTGATGGGTGGATTGGTTGGTTGATGGCTGTGTGGGTGAATGGATGGATGAGCGATAAACAGATTATACATGGATGGACGAGAGATAAACTAATTATAGATGGATGGATGGATGAATAGATGAGGGATAAACAAGTTATACATGTCTGAGTGGATGGATGGATGGATGGATGGATGGATGAATGGATTGACAACTTATAAATAGGTGAATGGATTTTGGTTGTGTGGGTGAATAGATGGATGAGCAATAAACAGAAAATAAGTGGATGGACGAGAGATAAACAAGATGGATGGATGAATAGATGAGAGATAAGCAAGTTATACATGTCTAAATAGATGGATGAATGGATTGACAACTTATAGATAGGTGAATGGATGTGTTGGGTTTTTGGGTAGTTCGGGTGGGTGGATGGATGGATGGACTGATTGACTTGAGAACAGAAAATGGATGGATGAACGAGAGATAGACAAATTGTAGATGGACAGATGAGAGATAAACAAATTATAGATGGATGGAGGGATGGATAAATAGATAAGATATAAACAACTTATACATGTCTGAATGGATGGATAGACAAATTATAGATAGGTGGATGGATGTGATGGGTTGTTTGGGTGGGCAGTTGGATGGATGGACGAATGGCCAAGAGAATAAAAAAATGGATGGATGGACCATAGATAGACACATTATAGATGGGTGAAAGATAAACATATTATGGATGGATGGATGGACGAATGGCCAAGAGAATAAAAAAATGGATGGATGGACCATAGATAGACAAATTATAGATGGATGGTTGGATGGATGGATGAAAGATGAACAAATTATGGATGGATGGATGGTGAATAGATAGATAGATAGATAGATAGACAGACAGACAGACAGATAGAATCATTTCAGTGAGACAATCACAGATTATTTTTTACACTATTGTATATCTGTCTCCAGCTCAGTTTAGAGTATAACCGAGTACTGTTGTATTATTCTGTTGAACCGTGAGGTGATTGGCTGGTGAAGTGATGGTTTCTGTCTCCCTCGCTTTGGGCAGGGGTGGTGGAGACTCATCTCAGCACTTTTCTTCACTTCTCAGTCTCTCGCCTGGACCTGTTGCCTGTTTACGTGTTGACACTCGCAGCACATGTGGGACTCCACATTCCTGGCAGAGACCTCATTACAGTTGGCATGATAGAGGAACGGTGTTTGACAGCAAGGCTGATTGGGAAATACTCGCATTGCCGTCGCTTGTGTTCGTCTACCGCTCCTCTGGCTTCTCCAAAAGATAAATAGTTCTGTTTATGCAAACTATGTTTGAGAGTTTCCGGGAGAACATGATACCTGGAACAGGAAAGTGAGTGATTTTGACACTTCTCTTTTGGACCACTTCTCTTTGCTGTTTTTTACAGGTCTAAATGATTTTTACAAGATGTTATATATTGTAGGAAAATGCTTAGTTGGCTCAGTTGGGAATTAAATATGGTGACATTCGTTTTTTCAGTTACTTATTTATCGGGGAAAATTATTTTTTGAAAACGTCTCAATGTATTTTCTTGACACATGACTTGCAATAACCTTTGACCTTAAATAGCCCTCGTACGCTTTGGTGTTGAAACCAAAACAAACTGGACCATCAAGTTCCACACAAAGACGTTTTTTTTTTCCACGTGTTCAATAAAATCCAAGAGCGCCTTCTGGTTGCAAACCTGTGAATCGTAAAACACTTTAGCTAGATTTACTATAGCAGGTCATAGTTCTAAACCTCCTGGACCTATATTTCTCCCCCAGCCCACAGATCCGGATAACGGGAGAGTTGAAAGGTGATTTCCTCTTGGACAGCATGACAGGTCTTCCTGGAAGGGTCGTCCCACCCTTACAACAACTGCATCCTGCCCTGAGAACCGAATCCACCTCTAAAGACTCGTATTTTGTAAAGGCATGAAGTGAGCGATCCAGCCAGACGTTCTCCCATATTGATGGAGCTTTCTTATAATTTTTTTCTTATTATATTTTTCTTATTACCTTGTGTTTTTTTTCATATATGGGAACTATTTTTGAAGCCATCTACATCTAAACTCAACTTAACCAATCAAAGTAGGCGAACACATCTGAAAGCCAGCATCATGTGCGTCTCCCCGCCCCCCACGTAACTACATCCTCCCCTCAAGAGCCCGTGAGTGCAGGGTTAATGGTTAGAAAGCAAAATAGAAAGTAAAAAAGCATGTGAGGCATGTGTTTGTGCTTGGTGGCTCACTTGTTCTATCAGGAGCAGCAGCTGTCCGGACAGGACACGACTCAGCTCTTTCTGATCTGTTGATGGTGAGTCGCTCTCTCGCCATCTTCCATGCGATTCAAAAATGGCTGTTTTATAGGAAGCGAAGATGAAACTCTGGTTAAGTTTGAGATTGAGTTTGAGATTAACAGCTGATTGTGTGTTTGTGTAGATGCACGGTTTGTTGTATCTGAGTGTTTATTTCTGACAGTGTAACAACAGAGGTGTAGAGAGCACCTGGAAACATTAAGTATGAGTAAAAGTATGAATACTTTACTGTAAAAATTACAAGTTACAAGTCATCAATTCCAAAAACAACTTGAGGAAAAGTGGTAAAGTATCCAATTTTAAAAGAGCTTAAGTATTTTACTTGTACTGAATTTAGGCTCAAACACCCAAAAAAGTGAAAAATAAAAAACTTTATGAGGTTTGATTTCCTAATATACATTTGAAATGTAACACCTCATTGTTCCAAAAAGATTTTTTCAGAAAAAAAAAAGATAAAATAAAAAAAACTCAGTCTCAGTCAAATTCAATTGTGCAAAATAAAGTGCTACCCCTAATTAATGTTCAAGTTAGCTCATAAATAGCATTAATACAAACAAGTAGCAAAGATGCCGACTTGTGCACAATCGCAATGTAGCGAGTACGGGTAAGTGTCCATGCAAATGTAGTGGAGTAAAGAGTACAGAAACTCAATCACCAATGTAGTGAAGTAGAGAGTAAAAGTTTATTATATTGTTTTACTTTAAGTACCAAGTAGCCAAAAATACTCAAGTAAAGTAACAAAGTCCATTTAGCGTACGTAAGAAACATATTAATCCTCTTATCATGCTCTTATCTAAGCATTTATCATCAGACAATCCAGTTGTGCATCAACACATAGTAGCGTATTAACAGATGTTTGGCACGTCTCTCCTCCCATCATGTCCTCACCTGTCCCTCTCCACGTCTGGAAGAAGCCTTGGAGGTCAGAGGTCAGCAATCCAACACGTCCACCAGCCTCGTCCTTTTACATTTCAGTGGGTTAAGACGAGGTTAAGATACTTTAATTGCATTTAGCCCTTAAATCCCACACAAGTAAGACTGCAGAACGACGTCAGACCCTTTCTCACGGCTGTAGATGTCGGCCGTAACCTGATTCTGAATGAAGTGACAGCGCGCATGTGTTTTTAATTAAAGAGGAGCTGTAATAGAGACATTTAGTAGCAATTCGCCGTCCCTTGTGGCACAGCAAAAACACACTTCCTCCCCCCGTCTTCCTCTTCCTCTCTCGCTTTTCTACTCCACTGAAAGCGACATCCGCAGCAGATAACCTTTTCGCAGAGCTGAATGTGTGTCAAGATTTAATACACTCAAAATGGGTTCCACTTTATTCACGCTTCTTTACTTGGTAGTAAATGAGTGTCAAGCGATTTTAAAGTTGCGGGGAAGGATTTTCTCCCAATTGAACTAGGTTAACCTGTCAGGTTTACTGCTGGGAGTCATGTGAGAATGTCATGTGTGTTCAACGTGCAGTGCTGGGAGAGTATCTTAACCAGTGTGTGTGTGTGTGTGTGTGTGTTCTGACAGTTTATCACAATTGGCCCTCAATTAGTAAATTGTATAGTAAAGTGGGGAGCTATGTTTACGTATGGGGACCTTTGGTTTCAGGATCAAGATGGGTTTTTAGGGGTCAAATTAAAATGGAATTTTGGTTAAGATCATGATGGTTAGAGTTAGAGAAAGATAAAGTATTATGGTAGTGGCGATACTGTGTGTGTGTGTGTGTGTGTGTGTGTGTGTGTGTGTGTGTGTGTGTGTGTGTGTGTGTGTGTGTGTGTGTGGGTGTTGATTTAATAATAATAATGCATTCAATTTTATTTTTTATTTTTTATTTTTTTTTATTTTTTTATTTTTTTATTTCTGACATTCCATATTACAATATTGCAACAATGTTCCAATATTTCAATTGGGCCTCAATTACTTGAATTGTTTAGTAAGATGGGGACCTATGGTTACTTGTGGGGACCGAATGACCGAATCTTTGAAGCCTATATCTGGGATTAAGATGGGATCTTTTGCTCTTTGTGTTAGAATCGTGAAGGTTAGAGTTAGGGTAAGATCATGTGTGTTTTTTTGTCATTTTGAATAAACAAGTATTTTAGTTAGAACGGCTTCTCTTTAATCTCATCCAATTCATTTAATGAGAACGAAATTTATCATATTTTATAATTCATATTGGACAAATCCGTAAATTATTTTTCAGCACTGTGTGTGTCCAGGACCAGATCTGTCTGGTGCGGCGGCTAAAGAGAAATGTTAGCATAGTGTCTCAAACACTGATGGGAAGGATAGAGAGTGTGTGTGGATGTAAAGAGCAATAGATGTATTAGTCATCAGATAATGACCTGGAATGACCAGAACAATGTGGCAGCGCCAAGCACTTGGTAGGAAACTCCATTAACAATTCTCAGTCAGTTAATTAGCTGCGGACGCATTGGAGCATACAGACTCCGCGTGGCGCTCGCAGCTTTGCGAAAAGGCTTTTAGATGAAAATGATGAATTGCTGTCATTGGGCTTGTTCTATACTTTATCAAATGATTAAATATTGAATGTAAAATAGACAGCTCTCGCCGCATGCAAAGGTCATTTTCCGATTGCCACATTAATCAAAATGCTTTTTTCCTGTCAGTGGTGAACAGTAGAATTCCCAAAACGGCGAAGATGCGCTGGTGGTAAAATGCAGCAGGTGTGTGTGTGTGTGTGTGTGTGTGTTACATACTGTAAAAGAATCTACTCACCTATCAAAGTCTGTGAATGTTTTTTTTTTAGCAATATTCCCATTCAACTAATCCTTTAACTGATTCTTAATATTCTATTCACAACAATCACCTTTCTATCTGCACCTGTCCGGCATTGTGAACAGCTTTGTGTAAAATAGACCAGAGAACAAGTGTATTTGTGTAGCAATCGGAATAATAGTGCTAAAAAACTCAAGTTTGTGTGGCAAAAAAGTGGTTAAAATACAACCAGGAAGAGAGAGGCCCAAAGGCAAGGAAATGCATCACTCTCAGAGTGCTGTCTGTGGTTGTGCTTCGACACACCCTCACACACACACACACACACACACACACTCTCGCACTTTTTCGCAACTGACATCCTGCATGACTGCAGTTCACTCTCTGACAGCACATGGGGTCGAACCACTGTTCCCGGATTGCGTTTATCTACTAAAGGTAAAAGATTTCTGCGGGTTAATATTCCACTGCATCGCCGTTTATGATCTGTTGGCTGAGGAGGTTGTGATTGGTTCTGGAGGGTTGAGGTTATATCTTTACAGCCGGGAGTGTTGTTGATACACGCTGCGGTTCAGTTGCTTGCGCTTTTAACTATGGCTTTTTTTTTTTACTCAACAACGTATTGCTACAGAAAAGCGTGTTTTTGTCGGTGGAAATGAGAGGTTGGTTTGTTTGTACCGCAGTTGATGAGAGCTTACATCACACATGCATACACGGTGAGTCGGTTGAGTGACAAACAAAAGAACTTTATTGTGATTCTGGCTGAAAACCATCCTCACAGCATCTCAGCATGGGCTAACCTGCGCACACACACACACACACACACACACTTTTAAAGGCTCATTCACACACAGATCAAGCCGTATTGGAACAGGCCCGTCCTTACATGGATGCATTCTGCAGTCTCCTTGACTTTCAAATATAATAGCCAGATTTGGTTTTATGGAGAGCATAAAGACTAAACACCAAGATTGTGTGATAAGTCAGACAGACAGTTTGAGAGGGGAAGACACACACTTCCTCCGTGAAGCTGAGCAGAGATGCTGATCTTCGTGCGGTTCAATCGCTTTGGAGAGTCTTGCCCAAAGACTTTAAACCCAAACTCACATTTTCACAGTTTGCTCAAGGTCATGCCAAGTTCTCACATGGAGCTCATTTTAAAAAAAAAAAAAAAAAAGAAGGATTTTCGGTTGCATGCCATTAAAAAAGTTTGTCACACGGCAGCATGTTCTTTAGATTAATAGTGAACCTGACCGGCTTAGTATAACTTATAGTGCGCTCACCGTTAAGACGTAGCTTGGCTGTTGCTTGATCATTGGAGTGTGGAGATACACCAAGGTCAATGGTTTAATTTACCTTGACTGTAAATGCAGCGTGAGTCACTCAGTCTGGCTTTTTAGAAGCTGGACAGTTGAACTAAATGGTTGTAAATTCTTGGACAGAAGTTACAAACTATATAAAATATACCAGTGTGTGTGTGTGTGTGTGTGTGTGTGTGTGTGTGTGTGTGTGTGTGTGTGTGTGTGTGTGTGTGTGTGTTTTATTTTAGACTTACATTAGGTCTAATAATTGTTGGCATTATCTGATAAAATGACACCGGATAATACAAATATCCGGTTCTTAAAAGCATATTTTTTCTTCTCTGATGGAAATTTAATGTTATTTGTAAATTGCTTCACAGTGTCAGACGCCTCAAAGCTGCTAAACAACTGTAATTACCGGCAATGACAAAACCTTAACACCTCGACAAGTCTATAATGCCACTACTGTATAAAATGCAAGAACGACGATAATGGCTAGGAACAGAAATGTTTTTTTTTTTTTTATACATAATAGACTACAATAAATGTACGTATAATAACTATAACATATAAATATATATATATATATATATATATATATAGATATATAGATATAATATATAAGTTCTACAATAGGATTTTGTATCTACTGTATTTAATCTATATATAAAATGGTTTCTGCACTGTTAAACTGTCTACAATTGCTCTGCACATTTTTAGTATTTATTTAACTCTTATACGTGTCTCTCTCTTTAGATTCCATTTATCTTCTCTTTTTAGCATTTTGTGTGCATCTATCTACATTATCTTTCCGTTTCAGAGATTGGGTTTTTAGAGACATCTCTCTCTCTCTCAAAATGCTTTTGTGACTCTTTATATTCCAGTTGTAAAAAAAAAAGCATTTCACGGCAATTTCACACTACGCGACTATTAAAATTACACTTGTGAATTTGACCAAAACTCACTTTACTGCTCACAAATCTCTTCCAAACAGCGTGGAGTAACAGTATGTGCGGCCTAATCGCCGGTCAATGGCTGGAGATCAGGCCTTTTTTGGTCTTTATTGGCACTCCACCGAACAACTAGCAGGAATGGCCGCTTCTCTTTCTCTCTGATGAGCCGGCCTGCGGATGCCGACTATTCAAAGGAGCACTAAAATTTCTCCTAATTGATTTTATGGGTCAATTACGTATTTGCTTCATTGTGCGGTCAGCAGGGGAGCGCCGGCCAGCGGACTGACAGCAGCCCACTCGTGTGCAAATGAGCCTGAGAGATGCAGGGGGAGGAGGAGGAGGAGGATGGAAGAAGTCCTCTTTTGGATTAGTGGAAGCTTCTTGGCGATCTGCATGTGAATGAGGGTGAGCAGCTTTAGCCGTTGCCCCTGTGAGGGAGAGACAGAGGGGGAGAACTACATGGCCGGTTGCACGGCTTCACAAAGCACCAGGTTTTAGGCAAGTGTTGCGAGAGAGTTCGGCGTGGACCAGCGTGGCCTCGGTTGGGATTGAGTGGCGTGGACGGAGCCTTGTGAATGAGAGAAGGTAGGAATCTGCAATACTTTGGGTTTTTGGACTTCACTGCCCCTCTGATAACAATGGAAGCCGAGGCAATGGAGTCCATCAACAGTGCCAACAAGGGGGAGGGGAGAGACATGGCTGCTGGGAAGACACACTTTTTCAAACCGGGAGCCTTTCGCTGTGTGATACGTGTGTGATCTTTTGCTACCGTTTTTTGTAACCTTTGTTTTAGTTGCAACGGGCAAGTTTTTGCCTGTTTGGCGCTGGTGTAGTGGAGCACTTACTCAGGCGCGGAAGCTTTTGAGTCACATCCCTGTTGCTGCAAAGTTTTCAGAGTGAGCTCTTTAAGAGATCTCAGAACGCACGCTCAAGATTAAGGTAAACAGGAAGCTTGACGTAAAAATGTAAAGTGAGGGAGTTTGTCAATATGGCCACCAGGTAGTGTTTTGAAATGGTGCTCTGCGTTTAGTGAAGTCACACACACACACACACACACACTGTGAAGTGAACACACTTAAACCCGGAGCAGTGGGCAGCCTTAAGCCACTAAGAAACTTGGGCATTAGAGACTTGATATAAAACCTGTTTTATGTTGATTTATATGACAATTTGTAGTTTTAGATAATTTTATTAACTTTGTGTAGTTTTAGATTTATATTAAGCATGAATTTTAGATTTATAATAAATATGTGTACTTTCAGATTTATAATAAAGATGTGTGCTTTTAGGTTTTTATTAAAAATGTGTAGTTTTAGATTTATATTAAAACTGTGTACTTTTAGGTTTATAATAAAGATGTGTAGTGTTAGATTTATGTTACAGGTGTGGACTTTTAGATTTATATTAAATGTGTACTTTTACATTCCCTGTAAAGATGTGTAGTTTTGGACTTTTTCTGTGAATTTGAGTTTTACCGCAATTCATATGTAGTATAAGATTAAGCAGGAGTTGTGCTTTCTAGAACTTTTACCATGAGTTATTTTTATTATTCGATCAGCATGAAATTCCTCGTTGTTGAACCCTGCACAGAAGATGTTCTTATCAAAAGTGAGCTGAGATCTACAGAAAGCCTCCCAAAAGAAAGAAAAGAAAAGAAAATCCCACTAATCTGCACTTAATGCACACTGTGTTTCTTTAAGATATAGCTGCGCTTAAACATCATCGATTACATACTGATGGCAACTATATGGATTATTAGAAGTCAAATTGCTGAGAAACCTTCAACGGTGCTGGATGAGGATTAGCAACCGACTCAAACCTCTTTAAAGTGTAAAATCAGTGCACGTCTGCATTACATAACACACCGAGACCAGAAAAGCAAGAATGCAGAAGGCAAAAAGCATGTGACGCATGTTACATGTAATCTAGTGAACATAGGCTCAAAAATTGCCTTTTTGCTGTAAAAACGAGGCCTGGTTTTTATTAAAGGGTGCGGACGGACACTGATCAAACAGCTTTCCTTGTGTTTGAATACACTTTGTGAAAAAGAAAAGCTCCTTTTTCCTCCCAATTTCTCTGTGATGTTTGCTTTCCTCTTGACGACGACGTATCTACTCTCCGGCTTTCTTGGCAACTCTCTAAGCTTTGCCTACTTTCATCAGCGGGAGAATAAATCTGTCCTCTCTCTTTTGCACGTGTTAGCTACTTTTTACACTTTGTTTGACGACGACGACGTTGCTGTGTTGCGATAAAGATTGAAACGAGCTTGGAGCGAGTTCAGACTCCGACAGCCTTGCTGGATGGATGTGAAGCCAAGAGAATAAGCCCGGGATTAGTTCTGTTTTAGTGGCTGGAGGATGTACTGTATATTTATATCAGACTAGGTCAAGTGGACCAGTAGAGCACTCAAGTCTCATCTCATCACACACGGCATGTTCTGGAAGTTCTGTTTCCCTCTGAAGTCGTGTCTGTGGATGTTGTGGTCCAGCGGTGAGGAGTTGGACCTGCAACCCTAGTGTGGCGGGTTCGAATCCCTGTCTGGTGGGTTTCACTTTGAGCAAGACACTGACCCACACATGCTCTCTGGACAACACGGCTTAAGACTGCCCACTGCTCCGGGTTTGTGTGTTCACATCACTGTGTGTGTAACTTCAATGGATGGTTCAATGCGAAACGCAATTTTGACACGGTCCCTAGTGGCCATATTGACAAACTCACCTCACTTTCACTTTCAAAAATGATAGTGATACCCCGACTTATGAAATTAATCCGTGCATGTATCCGAGAGCAGTTTGGAACGACGAAAATTTCGTCAGGCGACTAATTCATCTTATTCAAGCCAGGACTTCACAAATTCAGTTTTCAAAATCATAACATTTTTATAAAGGCGGCTCTACGGGAGAGAAAAAAAAAACATTGCCATTTTGGAACAATAGAAGCTTATGTTACATTTTAGAAGCAAAGTACTGTACCATAAAACCTCTAATAGAAGGCCATGGCATTCTGTTTTTCCACCCTTTTGTCATGGTGGCCTCCTACTAGATGGTGGTGCTGGATTTTTAAACTAAAGAACACAATGGCTAGGCCGGTCATAAATTAAAGAAAATACTTTTCTGCAACACTAAATGCAAAATGAATGATAAAACACACACCCTGAAAACGCAGATTACACATCAAAGTATATTATACTACTTTCTAATAGAGCTGGCATTCTAATTTTCCATTCTTACAGTAGGTCATTGTGGCCTTCTAATAAAGGTTTTAGGGTAAATACAGTATGGATAAATATATTTATTGGGTGAAATCAAAATTTTATTTCATAAGGCAAATTTGTGCCTCTTTATTGGGGCAAACCGGTCATGTCCCAATTAACAGAAGCCGACTGTATTTTAACCCACTAACCCATTGGCTTCATTTTGGCTTTCTAGTGACCTTTTGGTCAGTTCTGGTTCTAGTCAAACTTTAGTTTTCTGGTTGTAGTCCAACAGTTGATAGTGATGCTACAGACCGTCTTATGTAATTAGATGGTGTGAGATCAGAGTCCCAGCATGGGGACGTCTGTAGTTGTTGTGAGAAAACCATATTGGTTTGAAAGGCACATTGGCAGCATTTGGCAAAAACACGCAGAGACTTTCACACGTTTGTGTAAATGCCATTTTGTTGACTTGTTAATGAGTCTTACTGTGTGGAATCGCTAACGTTAACAGCGAATTACAAAGCATGACAGGTTCGATATGTCCTGAATGTTCCTGAGATGCTTTTAGCGTCAGATGTTGGCATTCACAACCGGGCGTCAGGGGTCTCTGCTGGGTAATACGCTCTGTCGGCTTGAATTTCAGATGATCTTTTCTCACATTATGGATTTTCTCCTTTGATTAGGTGAAGTACTGTTCTCTGGACACGTTGGATTAGCAGCACAAAATCAAGATCATTGATAGCTTCGCAGACAGGAACTTCAGGTTTTGGTGTGAAATAAAAAATTGATATTTTTTATCCCCACACAGATTTGACAAAAAAATGGATCTGACATAAAAAACCTTCCAACCATCACATTCAAGCTTGGCTTATATGAAAGTCAAATCGCCAGCTTAAGTGTTGACCGAGCTTTTACTGTGCGACTGAGGGAGCAATTTGCATTTGTTGAGAAGAGTAAAACATGGCAAATTCTAGCTCTTTACTGACGGATGGAACTTTTTTTTTTGCTATGCTGCAGATGAGCCTTCTAAAGGAGATAGAAGCACAAATGCTAAGAGAATCCCGTAGCGCTGACGGTTTATTTCAGTGAACTGTAGAGGTAATCGAAATGTGTAAAATATGCATTAGTTAATGAATAAATAAATGAATCAATGGATGAGACTTTATTTATCCCAGTAGGGAAAATTTCTGTGTTTTGCAGCGTCAACATTTAATGGTACAACAAAAAAAAAACAGTGATGACAGGGTAAATAGTAATAGTATCAAAACTTTTACAAGATAGAGAAGATGCAAATAAATAAAAGGTGCAAAAACTAGTGATACAGAAGACATTTGGAGAAATACTATGTTAGAAAAAAATATATATATGAATTATTTTTATTAAAATAATTAAACGACAACAATGTGTTAGTTGATTCAAGCAATCAGACACATTTTAGTACTTGTATTAGTGCAAGTTAAAAAGGTAAATAAATATAGATTTTTTTTAAGGGTTAGGTTTAAAGCAATAAAACATCTAACAACATAGTAATACTAAATGTTACAAAATGTAAAAGTTGGGTGGCCAATGAACACGATGTTCCTATAAACTGAAAATAAACATACAAATAAACAATAATCAACATTCTCTGCAATTAAAATTCCATTTTGGTTGAAGCAGGCCATGTGTGTGTGTGTGTGTGTGTGTGTGTGTGTGTGTGTGTGTGTGTGTGTGTGTGTGTGTGTGTGTGTGTGTGTGTTGTCCCTAGGGGGCTGATCATCTACCTTTGTGCACATGTAGAGGTCAAGTTTTCCCCATCAGCACGACTCGAAACGTTCTCTGGAGGTTTGATGGTGGTGTATTTTTAAGACATGGATCTTATTTGGAGACGGCTCTTGTACAGACAGACATTAGAGGCGCTGGCCGCTCCACTGGAGCATCTCCTGGACCAGTCGGCTGACAGTTGTCCGTGCATCAGTAGTTAACCGCTGCCGTGTGAAGCGCTGTCTCTTTGTCGGCCGCTTATCCAAGTGAACTCAATTGAGCCGAACAAACTGACACACAGTCAGCAAAGCAATTCCGTATTACAGGACTCGTTTTTTACCTCTGTTTTTTTTTTCCAAGTAGTCTTGACACCCTGCTGCATTCGGATCCGTCTGCACTGAGAATCTCTTCTCTGGCTATTTTTGTACCAAGTAAACAAAAGATTAAGTCTCTTCCTGGCCCACAAAAGCCTAATTTCTAATGGCTCATTTAAGACATAACTCATCCCGATTGGCCTGCTCGAGGATGGATAATTCTTCACCTTGCATCCTTATTATTTTAATTCTTCATCTAAACCGATCTGGACCTCGGCTACTTTTTTCCTGGCGTCAGTCATTATTATCAGTAATCTCTGTTTGCATGCGCTGGGCTCACTTTTTGGCTCATAAGAAAGGGTGATATAACGCAGGTTTTTCTGCCTTCATGTACTATATTAGTAAAGAAAATCACAGATAAATAGGATGCTGCTGATAATTTGCAAAAATATCACCTTCAAAAGCTAAGATTATAAGCAAATAATCAAAATTTTTAAGTGAGATTCGAAATGGTGGAACAAATCAGAATTATGGTTATTTGTATCTTTATTATTTTTTTAAATTAATTTATTTGTAACAATACACAAAATGTGTTTTTTTTTTCTTCATGGGAGGTAAATACTTCCTATACACAATTTATATGTTTCTTTTCTCTAAAATTTAATTTTTATTATTATTATTATGTTTTTTTATGGTATCTGTTATATATCTATTTCTGAATTTACTTGAGTATTTGATTCGTTTTTACAGATTTGTATTTATAACTCACTATTGATCTGTATTCACAGTATATCTTTGTATGTCTCTATTCCCTAGGCGTTGTTCTTTAGAAATGTGATACACTATTTTTTTTTTCATGATATAATACAGCAGTTGGTAAAAGCATTTCACGTTGTACAGAATGCGATTGTGTATGTGACAAATGCAACTTGAATTGATTCTTGATTGTATTTCAGATCTTGAACTGTTATAAGGTGTGTGTAATCTGGACTGTGTTTTGTTATGGCAGACACAGCGCAGGAACAGGGCCTGGACCTGGAGCCGTCTGTCCGGATGGAGGATGAGAAGGAGGTCATGGAGGAGAGAGAGGTGGAGGAGAGAGTGCTGGAGATAGAACATCCTCTGCCATGCCTCAATGAGTCTGACACACAAGGCATTATCAAGGGAAGAGATCTGTTCGGATATGTCGGCATTGAAGCGGTCTTGGACCAGATGAGACGCAAAACCATGAAGGCTGGCTTTGAATTTAATATCATGGTTGTTGGTAAGTGAAAGTGTATTTTGACTTCCACTGGACAATTTTTTTTTATCAAGCTCTCTTGATAAAAAGATATTTCTTGTCAGAAAAAAACTCCATAGGGTTTAAAAACTAGCAGTTTCATTTGTGCGATTAGGGTATAGTGTGTATAATACTGAGCATGTTCACAAGGTTTCAGAAGCTCTATGTGGTTTGTGTGTGACTAAATGGCAGAAGACGACAATAGCAAATGACTGGAAACATGTCAGGTGCAGGAGAATCGCAATAAATACTGCTACAAGAAAAAGACAGTCAATGCCGCACTGATATGTCATTTTAATATACATAAATATAAATATGTTTATCAAGTTTATACCTTTTTTTACATTAAATTAAAAATAAAAAAAGCAAATTGTAGCAATATTTCTGTGTAATGGTTAAGCGTAAAACAAACAGGAAACAGAAAGTTTTGGTATCATTATAAGCTGAAAATATAAAAACAAGTGTGACATGAACACGCTCTGTTTTACAACAGAGTGTTGTGGTTACTTGCTATTTGTGTTTTCCTTATTCTCACAAATTTATAGATTTACACTTCAAGAAATACACCAAGTTTACACATGCATACTGCAACCTATAATTTGTTCTTGAAATAAACGTAATGTTTTTATTAGTTGTATATAGATGCTGTGCAGTTTATAACATTCCAACAGTTGTTTATTGGAAAGATTTAATAGAGATTATTGTAAATGGATGTATACTTAAAAACGGTGTGTTTTAATTTAGATTATTTTGTTGGTCAAAAAAGATTAGGTGTTTAAAATGTGTGTGTGTGTGTGTGTGTGTTTTAAACTATATTCTCACAGCTTTCTTTCACACCAATAATATTTCATTAGTATACTATTTTAGTATTTTTTTTTTTTTTTTTAGTTTTTATTACTGTACTTCTTTACTATAGGTTTTATTCAGCAGATGAACTAGAAAAACAAATAAAAGTGGTTAAGACTATT
This sequence comes from Paedocypris sp. Pulau Singkep, assembly GCA_017309775.1. NCBI lineage: Eukaryota > Metazoa > Chordata > Actinopteri > Cypriniformes > Paedocypris > Paedocypris sp. Pulau Singkep. Next base: position 6,780,478 of record MU204432.1, read on the forward strand.
CATTCTGAACAATAGTTTAATTATTAGCTAAGCATCATGGGCAGTGACTGGACATCAGCCTACTTTCAGCTGCCCACCTGGTACAGGCCCGACCAATCACAGTGCCAGAACTCGCCAAATCCCCCTGTGCTTCCACTGAGAGAGAGGATGAGCATGGAGGATAAAGGCGGGAAAGGAGTGGGGGGTGTTGTCTGAGGGTGGGCTTCACCTAATTAAATGGCAAGAGCTATTGTTGTGTTGTCGGTGGGCCGGAAGACCGAGCCAGGCTGTGTATGTCCCCAGCTGAGCCAACCAGAGGGATTTATCCTCAACGCGGCATAACAAATCCAAAGCCACCCAAGTTTTTTCTCTTTTTTTTCCTTCGCATTTTTTCAGCCGAGGTGCAAACATTGGTGCCTGTACAGTATTCATGTACAGTATTATAATCTTGAAATAGAGTCCAAAAGGGTCTTAGAAGGCCATTTTCTCCCCTACTCAATGAATTGTCAGATAAAAAATTGGCTATATTAATATAATACAATATGTATACAGTGCATATAATTGTGTTAGATTATTAAATATTATTATCCCCGTGTCATTGTTTTTAAAGTCATTCTAGTCCTTGTAAACAAAGCAAAAATCACAATTATCATATTTTTATTATTTTTTTTTTTATTTGGACAAATATTAAACAATGCTTGAATTTTTATTTAATAATTAAATAATCTATAATAAATTAATAATCTAATTATTATTAAATATTATTTACTCTTGCTTCAGTGAACTGAACTCTTGTTGAGGGAGGTTTGGATTTAGAAGATGTTCACAAAGGAAAGGGTCAATTCATTTATTTATTATCTAATATGTTTAAGATTAACTTAGTTTTAGTTTTGCTGTAAAGTTAGCCGCAGAGATGTTGTGCATCTGAGACCATTATGGTGTGTTTTGAAGCATTGGTGTGAACATGACTTCGCCAAACAGATGCCTCACAAGCTTGACAAGATACAGGATGAGGAGGAATTGTGCAAAAGCAAGATATACACAACAGGATGAGCAGTGAGAGTGTGTGTGTGTGTGTGTGTGTGTGTGTGTGTGTGTGTGTGTGTGTGTGTGTGCAGGATAGAAAGGCAATGAAGGAAGTTCTTCAGGAAAGTTTGGTTCTTTACATGGGCCTGTCCACATTTCTTCTGCCCTGGGCTTCTCTTATCAATAAGCCTCACGGACATATGGTAGCACTTGGAGACAGTTGGTCTGTTTGCTTTGTCCTCTGTTGGAAAGGTCAGGACCTTTCTGTGGCCTCAGGGTTTAAACTCCTACAAGTCGCCGACTTTCCCAGCTTCCAGCCATATTTCCATGTTTAGCATAGAGTGACATTTTCTGAGCTCTCAGGTCCTGGAACATCTATGGACAGAACAATCTCATCTCAGAGATTGTTTGTCCTTATTGTATAAAATGATTTTGGTGAGATTGTTTCCACGGTTAGTACAGTCCTTGTTTGTTTTATTACCCGCTTGTGGATCTAGACAAGCAATCTACCTTGTGGACATCAGACCAGCCAAAAAGTCTTTTACTTTCACAGAAAAAACTGTTCCTCATCTTGCTTTAAGTTATTGAGCTTAAATCCCTTTGCACAATAATGTGCAAATAAGATGATATGATAACAACGCTACAGTGACAACAAAGATTACTTTATCCTTCTTGTTTATCTACATTTGTTCCGGAAATTAACTCATTGCACACTCTGCCTAACCATAACACAGACATTCTATAAAATGCCTTTGCAATATGTGAACTCTGACGTTTAACTTTTAATCCTAATTTTTATTTTTTATTTTAAACTTTTATTATTTTATTATTTTAAAATGAATTATTATTAGTTCATTTTTTATTTTGATCTATCCATCCATCCATCCATCCATCCATCCATCCATCCATCTATCCATTCAGCGCTCCAACCATCACCCTCTTTGTTTCTATCTATCTATCTATCTATCTATCTATCTATCTATCTATCTATCTATCTATCTATCTATCTATCTATCTATCTATCTATCTATCTATCTATCTATCTATCTATCTATCTATCTATCATCCATCCATCCATCCATCCATCCATCCATATCTATCTATCTATCAATCCATCCATTCAGCGGTCCATCCATCACCCTCTTTGTTTCTCAATCAATCAACCAATCAATCAATCAATCAATCAATCAATCAATCAATCAATCAATCAATCAATCAATCAATCAACCAATCACTCTATCTATCTATCTATCTATCTGTCTGTCTGTCTGTCTGTCTGTCTGTCTGTATGTCTGTCTGTCTGTCTGTCTATCTATCTATCCATCCATGCATTCATCCATCATCTATCCATCCATCCATCCATCCATCCATTCATATAAATGTACATCTACAAGCAGAAAATAACAAAAATGTCTTATTTTGTTCACTATAAAGACCTTTTTGTTTACCTTTCCGATTTGAAATAATTGTCACACCAGCAAAAAAATCCTAAAAAGATATGACACCATTAGTACACAGCTGAGATGTTAAAGCGGAGACACCCACGAGGACACGCAACGCGGCATCCTCATAAATTTAACGTCGGCGGCGTCCCGTGGCAAGAGGCCGTGGCATAAATCCATCAAAACTTCTATTGAGATGGCCAATGATAGAAGGGCCAGCTCTCCCCGGCCGCCTCGTCCATCTCTGTCAAGCGGGTTCTTTCGGTGACAGCTTCCTACGGTCCCTTCAGCAGGTCCAATCAGGCTGTGAGGATGGAGAGCTGAGCGCTGGACTCCAGAGACCATCAGAACACACACAGCCCATCATCAACACTCAATAGCCAGCGTCTGGCATTAACACAGACCATCTCCTGTGTGGAGGTGAAGAAGGCCCCGTAGATTTACCTTTATTTGTGTGAATTGAGATGGCCTTGATAAGCCTCTCTCTCTGTGGTAATAGCCTCTTCCCTCTGATCTGATCTCCGTGAGGACTAGTGTGAAAGAGTCATTAAGTGGAAAAGCTTCCCAAAGCTCCCAGCGGCGTGGTGTTGTCGGTGTGTTTGGACACCCACTAGATAAGACGCTAAGGCACTTTGGCTTGGCTTGATCTGGTCGAATTACATCACGGCTGATTTGCGCTATCTAGGACTCATGTAAACCAGTGAGGCCTGGTCAACACGTCACCTGATTTTTACCTCTGTTTTGGGGTTTTTTCCCTCAGAGTGAATCCATGCAGGGAAATTTCGGTTAATGTGTGTTGGGTGAACATAAAGAAACTGGGTGTTTGCCAACTAAAGTCATGAAATGTGTGTGTGCTCTCTCTGTCAGGTCAGAGCGGCCTGGGGAAGTCCACACTCGTCAACACGCTCTTCAAATCGAAGGTCAGCAGGAAGTCCAGCATGGCTAATTATGAAGAGAAGATCTCCAAAACTGTCCACCTCCAGTCCGTCAGCCACAGTGAGTATTGCACACAAACACACTTATTTTGGGATTGCACTCGCCCGTCACCCAAACAGATGACGTGTAGCTTGTTAACATAACCCTCGCCCAAGGGACTCACACTTGCTCACACGCTTCTGTTAAATCTACCAAGTCAAAACTATCTGCTCAAAACCGCTATTGAGTTGTGCCGTGGTATGGATTTTGCAAAAACGTGGATACTGTCACACATTCATGATTTACAATTGTATACATTTACATATATAAACACTTAAATAGAGTATATATAGAGACTTATAATGTCGACACAGAGACATTGCCACTATCACAGAGATAGGGTCTTTAAGACCGGTTCTACTAAGAAAGAGAACCCTGTTTCTGCTCCATTTTTTTTTTATCAAAGTCGTTTGTAAACGTTTGTTTCACGTGGCAATCTGATTTAGATTCATGCTCTGTTGCTGAGAGGGAGAGTAAGAAAGAAATAAAGCGTGACAGGGTTAACTCTCTCTCACTGTGTCTGTCACTATGTCTCTCTCTCTCTATCTCTCTCTCTCTCTCTCTCTCTCTCTCTCTCTCTCTCTCTCTCTCTCTCTCTCTCTCTCTCTCTCTCTCTCTCTCTCTCTCTCTCTCTCTCTCTCTCTCTCTCTCTCTCTCTCTCTCTCTCTCTTTTTTCGAATAAAAGCCAGGGCTACTACTTTTTGTTGTTTTATCTGTTTATTGTTATAATTGTTTACTATCTATAGTCTGTTTGAAACATATTACCGTACTTGTTTTATTGATAACGTTTGGAGCACTTTTTTGCTCTATTTTTTTAATATACTTTATACTAGTTATATTATTTATATTTTATCTTAAACAATGCACATTTTCTTACATTTTTATTTTGTGTGTTATTCCTTATGTTGCACCAAACGGAGTAGTGTTCCTAATTTCATTGCAACCAAGTGTCGCAATGACAATAAAGACATTCTATTCTATTCTATTCTATTCTATTCTATTAACTACTTTCCAGGGCTGTAAAAATGGCAGATGCTTATCCAAGTTACCCCCTGCGTATAATTGATAAAATCTATTTATATATGCTCTGTGTTTTCTCTGTATTCCTTTCTCTGTGTGTGTGTGTGTGTGTGTGTGTGTGTGTGTGTGTGTGTGTGTGTGTGAACTTCACTGGATGGTTAAATAAAAAGCACAATTCCGACGTGGCCCCTAGTGGCCATATTGCTAAACTCGCTTGACTTGACTTTACTTACAGCTCATCCACTCACTTAAACCTCACAACTCAGTAGCTTGTAGCTTCCTTGGTTGAAGCCGCTGTGTGCGCGTGCCGTGTGGTTGGAGGTGTTGGTGTGCGGTGACACGTGTCAAAAAACATCTGATTGGCTGCCCAGCATGTCAATCAAACGGCAAATTCATTGCAAGCGACTGATTGGCTGACTGATTGGTTGTTTTTTTTTATATTCTACATATTAAATGAAAATGTATCTATGACTTAAATAGCCATTGGGATCGACCAATCAATGTTGTTTGGCATCTTATGTCCCGCTGTCTAAGCTGGTCCACTTAGCCGTATTGAGTCAGCACACGGTGTGACAAGCAGCTCAGTCGGGGCATGTTGACATGAAACCTGTCATGAGTCATTTCTAAAAAGATGAAGGAAGAGTCAAGAGTGACATTTAAGCATCCGATGCTGGAGGCAGAGAACATCGTCTTGGAACGGGCCCAGAGTCCTGGAAGCATGAGCTCAGAAGGGAAGGAGAAATGAAAGAGTGGAAGTAGAGGAGATCAATCTCACAACTTCAGCGTGTGAGACCGGACCACAGCTCTCGTGATGGTCAGAAAACCACTCCGGCTTTAATGGAGACTGTCACTTAGTCCTGGCATCTGATTTGAAGAAGAAAGCTCTGCTGGATTGCTTAACTTTCTTGCATACTAGCTTCTGAGCAGGAATCAATAGGGGCTGGAGTTCTTGTTTTCAAACAGGCAGGTGTGTGTGTGTGTGTGTGTGTGTGTGTGTGTGTGTGTGTGTGTGTGTGTGTGTGTGTGTTGTGGCTTGACTGAAATGATTTGCTTCGTTTAGAAACGTGATACTTGAAGACAAATTCTTCTCTGAAATTCAAGCCTCTCAATAATCCGCTCAATCACTGTCATCGGAGAACAGCAGCGTTATTACTTTTCGATTTATGCATTTTATTTTGGCAGACGGTTTCCTCGAGAACAGTAATTCTGCTCTAAATTCTAGAGTGAAGTGGTAAATTCAAAAATTGTTTAATGTTTTTTTTTACAGTTGCATTTTTATTAAATACTGCATTTTTTTATAATTACATACAGACTAAAGTTTTCCTTAAAAATTGTGATATTTTACATTATTACAAATATACTTTATTCAAGTTTTTTTTTTCCAAGGTTCTGGGTAGCAGCTTAACAGTTTTCAATTTCCAATTACGATAGCTGATTTTAATGCAAAACACTAAAAGAAATGGGGGAATAAAACAGTAAAAAGGCACATTCTGTGACGCTGCAGAAAATATCGTTTAACCGCAAAAACTTGCAACATTTTTAATCTTATGTAATTATTTTAATCCAATATTCCAATAAAACAAACGGAGAAATTATAGAATATTATTTTGTGATTTGTGTTGTTTGGAAATATTCCCAGCTTTTGGCATACGTCACATCCAACAAATAAAAAAGTGAAAAATGAAAAAAAAAAACGATTGCAAAAAAAAAGTTATTATGAATTCATTGAGGGAGTGATAAATACAAGTATATACTTGTATCGCCATGTCGACATCAAACGTACCTCATGTACCTGCGACTATTCGCTAATCAGAACAGCAATAAATCTCTATTCCAGTTGTGCGGCGCCATCATGCTTGGCTGGGAAGAGGCGTGAAAGGCACAAGGCGTGACAAACTTCACCGCCGCCTTAAAGTGAAGCATTGTGTGTTTGCATGTGTGTGGAGTCGCTAGTTAGTCGTCTGGCGCTCGCTATCCGTCTTCATTTCTCACCGTGGACTCACTGTCAAGAGCTTCCAATACACGCTTTTCTCCATTTAAAAGCCTTCGTTGGATGGGGTTACGTCACAAAACCATCAAAATTTTAAATTATTCTGATCGTTTGATTCGTCCTGGTCAAAGGCGGGAAAATCTGCCGGCTAACACGGCGGCCTACAGGATTCCATTATGGCTGGAACGACGGCGTAAACGAATGATTCTGTCGCAAGATGTTGAAAGTCACTGACGGAGTGTGTCACCTCGGCTAGTTTTAGGTGTCAGTCAATTGATATGCAAAAGTCCTTTGCTGTGCAGGGTCGTTAGCGTAGCATGCTACGTGAGTTGCCCGGCTATCACCCTGACAGGAAGTAGACACGGCTGAACTTCGCCCTCCGTTTTGAACTCCATTATTGTGCAACACGCCCCAGTGTTCACGCGGCGGTGTTAGCCTTGCTGTGAAAGCATGTGGGTTTCGGACCTGGAATCTATTTTTAGCCTCTTCTCCACTTGTGAAATGAGTCAGCTGGTTTTGTATTCAATAAAGATCTAAAACTAGATCGCCTTCTTGTTCTAGCTTCCTGTTTTTTTGTAGATGCGTCTGGTGAAGTCCATCTGGTTTTTGCCGTTGCACTTCAGCATTGCTGGTTTCGCTTCTATTATATTCTCCATTTCCGTTTTTTTTTTAATCCGTAACATTTTTGGGGCGTCTTACATTGTCCAGTGTCCAGTTTGACACGTGTTTTCTGTGTTTTGTGGAACGTCTCAGGAGCTTTTGGAGGTCGTCTGTTCAGCATCAAAAACAAATGTTCAGTGTCATTGTGAGTAGTGGATGTTTTCGAGGAGCCGACGTCTGGAAGCTCCTGCCGTATCTCTTGTCCCTCCACAATTCTTCACGGACCTCTGGCCCAGCGCTTTACACATGTCTGACGTGCAGAGCGAGCTACACCGGGTGTGCTGTTTCTTAACAAAAGAAGCTTGTCGATAAGTGAGTTCCAGAGATAGTCTCGCGCTTAAGGAGACACCCATCACTGACTTCCCAGCGTAGCTCAACGTAAACATCGGCGTGAATGAGTGTCCTGTTCCTCTGCGTGTGTGTGTGTGTGTGTGTGCGTGTGTGTGCGTCCCATGCGTGCTAACATTTGAAATAACTTCTACGTATTATGTGTATTACAAGAAAAAATCAATCATGCAGTAACTGTCATTTAAGTAAGACTGTCAAATAAGTAAAACTGTGTTAAATTGTATTTTTACATTTTATTTAAAATAATACAATTTTACAGAATTTTTTTTTAAGTAGAAATATTAGATTTTAGTACATTCTTCTGGATAAAAAAGCTTGAAAAAGTGTTTACAAATGAACTTATTACGGTTTTTACTGGGTTTTAAATTGCAATAAATGTTCCAAAAAAGTTTGGAAAAACTTATTATAAGTGTACTTAATATCTTTTTTACAGTAAATAGTGCATTTTTAAGTTATTTTTCGATTTTTTTCCAAGTACTTTTTATTTCAAATTTTCTTTCAATATTAAATTGTGATAAAAATGTGAAAATGTATTCTACATTTTTCTGTTTTTACAAATTTCTGGTTTTTGATATTTATTTTTTTTATAGGAACTTTACATTTCGAATTTACTTTCAATGTTAAATTGTAATCAATTGTCCTGAAAAAAGGTTGAACAAGTTATACAAAAAAAACACCTTTTACTGTTTTTGCAGTGATAAGTGCTAGTTCACTGATCTCTTTTTCATGACATTTTTATTAAGAAGCCATTTCAGTTTTTCGAGCGGGGGGAAAAAACCCTGATCATTTATTAAATGAATGAATTAAACTAATAAAATAATTATAGATTCCAGCGTTCCATTCAAACAGTTTGAGCAGAATATGAATGAGTCCGGAAGCCTGAATTCCGCAGGCGCTTTCCCCTTTCCAGCATTTTCCTCTTTTGATTGAATTTTTAAACCTCTTATCTATAAAGCGTAATTTGATTAGGAGCACACCTGAAAACTCCCGAATAAGCAATGCATTTTCCTCTTCAGAAAAGCTTTTATCTAGTGTTAAATGAATAGCCCCCCTTCATTCTCGTCCCCTAACAGTCTTTTCTTCTTCTCCGTCGGAGAGCGTTTCAACACACGGCCTGTGTAAAGTCTCCGGGTGCCTGACACCTTCACACGGCACAAAGCTGCACAGTGGCTCTCACAGGCCTCGAGAAAAAGCCTCCTGCAGACCAGCCACCAGGGGAAAGGAGAGTTACACAATCCCTCGCTTTCTCTCGCCTCGCAGAAAAAGGAAGCAGAAAGCCGGCATTCAGGTCCGCGCTCTCCACGTGGGAGAATGCTGGAGAATCTAGAGTCACACAACAGGAGCATATGTGTTCCCATTAGCAGATCACGAGGGGGTTTTCAATCATCAGGCCACCAATCCAAACACCGGGCTTTTCTTTTGTTAATGGCCCGCCGGGTTGGAAAAATTGATCATCAGCAGAGGTCTAGCACTCAGAAAGCCATAAACCCCAGTGTTGACTGACAGTTTAATTTTTCCTCGTTACAATCTCGTCATATTCTCCCTGATTGCCTCATCCAGAAGGATTAGGTTGACGAGTTAACGACAAATGCCAATCACGCGCCAGCCCCGCGAGGGGGCGCGGCACTCGCTCGCACTCTTTGTGGCGTACTGTTATTCGCGGTGGTGTCAGCTACTGGAGTAAATGAACTTTGTTACTTCATTTGAGTAAAATATAGATAAGCAACTTTTACTTTCTACTTGACTCCATTTTTGATTGAGTATCTCCAGTACCTGTGAATGTACTCTTACCAGGCGATATCGCCATCTGCAGGGTGCTACAGGTACTGGATGCTAATTATGAGATAAATCACGTGAACGTAAATTAGCGGTTGCACTTGTTTGACTGAGACTGACTTTTTGTTCTTTTAAAATCCTTTTTTTCTGCCATTTTGAAACTGAGGTGTTAATTTTCATTTCTACAGTATGTTAGAAGGAAATATTAGAACAAAAAAAATCTCATAAATAATGTGCTTTGTTTGAGCCTAAATTCAATAGTAATAAAACACTTAAGTTCTTATCAAATGTTTACGACTTTTACTCATGTCTTCTTGGAATTGGTGACTTGTAACTTGTAGTGAAGTAACTTTTACAGCAAGGTATCTGTGCTTTTACTCAAGTATTATTTTCAGGTACTCTCTACACCTCTGGTTATTCAGTGTGTTTGTCGTTATGTCTTTTGACTTTTCCTAGTCATCGAGGAGAAAGGAGTAAAGTTGAAGCTGACTGTTATCGACACACCGGGATTTGGGGATCAAATTAACAATGAGAACTGGTAAGAGTTGATTTCAGATCTGTTTAAAACATGTTGTTTCGTGATTGTGAGAATGTCGGTTTGAAAGGAAAAAGGGAAGAAGCTATAAATGCATATTTTCAATTCAGTTTTGTTTGTTTTTTGTTTCGATTTTGGCTGTTTTCGAAAGAAATGAAAAATAAATCAATGCGTTTTTTAAGCTGATTTTAGATTTAGGTACAGATTCTAGATGGGTAAAACATTTTATTTACTAGAATCAATTTGTTAATGTTTTTTACTTGAGGCAAATGTCAGTTATTCAAATGTTTAAAAAAACTTTTTTTAATGTATACTCTACACACACACACACACACAAACACACACATGCACACACAACATTAAAAAAAATGTACGTTTTCATGTCCAACAGTCTAACTCAACAATATTTTTAAATTTCTTTCAACAATAGTTTTTTTTTTTTGCATTTTCTACTTAACTTAGTAAAAGTGTATGTTGTGAATTGTCTTTTTTCATGTTTGTTTTAACTAGCTGGGAGCCAATAGTGAAGTATGTTAATGAGCAGTATGAAAAATACCTGAAGGAGGAGCTGAATGTCAACAGGAAGAGAAGAATTCCCGACACACGTGTTCATTGCTGCGTCTACTTCCTGCCAGCCACGGGACACTGGTGCGTCTTCAAATCCTGTGTGTGTGTGTGTGTGTGTGTGTGTGTGTGTGTGTGTTTGTATATCTAAAAAAGTTCATCAGAAAATGGTATGAAGAATATCTATTATAACAGTGATGCCCAAACTGCGGCCTGCGACTTTCAGTTCTTTTGGAAGAAGAGGTCAAACGAATCGCTAGATTAGAACTAGATTAGACTAATATTTGAATAACTTTAAATCTGAGACAATCTTCTTGAAATTTGGAGAGCATTTGAAGCAAATACGTACATCTGTAATCAAACTTTTTGGTGCAAAATAAATATTTGGAGTCAACAAACTATTTGTTTGACTCAGCAGATCATGTGTCTGATTCCAAGCGGAGGCAAGAGTTGTTGAATTGTAAAAATCGCAATGACAAGCAAAGTCGCTTTGGATAAAAGCTTCTGCTAAAAGACAGTAAAGTAAAGTGAACCGCCTCCGCAAGACCGCAACTGAGAGCAAATCTTGTGCCACATTTTTCAATGACAGACCAGCTTTTTTATTCTGTGCTGAGAACCAATGTGACAAATCTTGACTCAAAAATTCCCAACATTGCATTAATAAAACAAGCAACAAAAAGTGAGTCGCCAATTATCGATGAACATTTAGCAATCTGCCGCCACGAAACAGCAAGTTTGGCCTCCAGATTAAGAGAGGTCGGGCACCATGACATCATAAAATCTGGATTATGTCATTAGATGAGCAAATAGTCAGCAACTGAAGGAAGGAAGGAGGAGATAAACAATCAGGACAGTTCCAAAGGGCACACGCATGACCAGCGGGTGATTTGTTCTCGCCCCAGGTTACGCCCCATAGACGTGGAGTTCATGCGGAGACTGGGGAAGATCGTCAGCATCGTCCCTGTGATCGCCAAAGCCGACACACTCACCCTGGAAGAGCGGCTGGAGTTCAAGCAGAGGGTGAGACGTCCCTCAAACACACACACACACACCTGCACATCACACGCCCACGCACAAACATGCGCATAATCCAGGTCATGAATATGAATGACCTGCTGCCATAAATGCTGGGTTTCGCAGTAGAAAAATAAAAGACATAATAATGGAGGGATGGAAAAAGGCAGGGAGTGGGAGATCTCAGAATCATCAGGTCTGAGTCTCCTGGCGTGTGACCGGGTGAGAGCGACAAATAAACCACTCCTTCTGCTCGGGCCACTCGTCATTCCTTCTCGCTCTCTCTCTTTTTTTTTGTTTTTTTGGACGCCTTCGAATGCACAGGGTCGGCGCGGCCCCCGCACACACAGCGTCTCCTATCAATATACACCAAACAACACTCCTAATGATGTACTCTGTCATTTCAGCCCATTATCCGCAGCCGTCTCTCAGCGCTCGATAGCTGGAGCGGGGGCGGACATCACGCTGTGCTCAAGATATCAATCGCTGATATCATATCCACGTTCAACAGCCACACTCTGAAACACACACACACACACACACACACACACACCAGGCAGCCGAGTCCAATGCTTCACACCTTAGGCCCAAAATTCCGGCTTTGAAATTGGGTTGAAATACATTTTCCGGGGAACTTTTATGGACTTTGCTGTGGAACATCAGACGAGGCCTGAGACGTGTCCGATATAGCGGCGAAATCTTGTGTGTGTGTTAATAGTGTGTGTGTGTGTGTGAGTCCATCTAACAGGAAGTTCCTCTGTGCAGATAAGACAGGACCTCCAGGCCAACGGGATCAGAGTGTATCCGCAGAAGGAGTACGATGAGGACTACGAAGATCAGATCCTCAACGATAAGATTAGGGTATCTAATGGCGCAAGCCGCAGAGCTGGTGCGTGTCCGATAAGTCCACTCCAGCTAATCGAGTGGTTCTGTTCGGTGGTTTCCCGCAGGAAAACATTCCGTTCGCTGTGGTGGGAACGGATAAAGAGCATCAGGTGAATGGGAACAAAGTTTTGGGAAGGAAAACAAAGTGGGGAATCATTGAAGGTGAGCTTACATACCGCATATTATATTGTTAAACATATGAGTAGAAACCGTTGATCAGTTGGTTTAGAAGTGATGTTAGTGTGAGACTAAACTAGCCCTGGCGCTAGAATTCACCGGTAGAGTTGTGATTTAGGTTAATCAACACTGCCATCAAGTGGTTGGTCTGGAGAGTGCAACGAGGAAAGTGATTCATTGTTCCTTGCGTTTTGTTTCAGTTGAAAATGTTGCGCATTGCGAGTTTGCACTCTTACGAGATCTTCTTATTAGGTAAGCAGCACTTTTTCATTCTTTTATTATTATGTTTTTGGGTTGAACATTTTTTCATTTTATTTTTCATTTCATAATTTCAATTATATAATTTGAATATTCTTTAACAAACTCATGTTTGCTGATTCAAAGCAGATTGTGACAGATTTATCGGTACATGTGTTTTTACCTAAGCTTAGCAAGGTAGTTACCATCAAATCAAGTTATAATTGTCACACAACTGGTCTGGGAAGAAATGAGAATAATGAACGGAATAATAAAAATAACAAATGATGAAAAAATGTAAACAATTACTAATGTCTCATTAGTATAACCTTATGGAAAATTCTGAAAAAAATATAAAGTAATAATAAAAAAATACAAATAATGATAGTATTTATACAGTATGTTAATGTGTGGGTGTATATCTAGTATAGTTAGTGTGAAATCATGCATAGTTTAGAAGTATGAAAGTATGAAGCAAAATTAAAAATAATCAAAATAATTAAATTCAACTATCATTTTGTGTTTTTCATTTATAGGTTTAATTCATATTTTAATATATATATTTATCTTTATGCTTGAGTTGTCTGGCTCCTTCTTTTCTAGAAATATTATATTTACTTCTAGTTATAGATTATATTAAGTTTTCTATTCTATTCTATTCTATTCAATTCAATTCTTTTCTATTCTATTCTATTCTATTCTACTCTATTCTATTCTATTCTATTCTATTCTATTCTATTCTCTTTAAGTGCGTGTTGTCCAGTCCCTTCTTGTCTATAAACTATTTATTTCATTGTTGAGCATTAACCTGCGAGTTACAAAACGGCACATACATTTCATAATAACATAAAGGTGTGTGTGTGTTCAGTGTCTTTTCAGCAGGCCGTAAAACATAATTACTGCGAGCTATATGTCCGCGTTTTTTCCAAACGACCTCATTACTATTCCAAACGTAAATCACCCAATTCCACCCGCTTTCTTGCGACACAGTAAAATTAGCACCATTTTTTTTTTGTCTCGCTCTCACCGCGGCACGTGTAACTCTATTAAAGATGATGGACGTCATTGTCAGCGTTATTTATTATTATTTCTCCCCGCTAAAGCCCGAAACTTTGCCGGAAGGAAGGCTTTAGAAGGGCACCTTCTCGTGAGCCGAGTAAAGGACAAGTTAATTACACAGTGGGCCGGGGTCAGGCCAGGTCACCGCCACTCTGGACCACTGCCCACTGACAGATGGCTTGAGAGTGATTCCCCGCTGAAGCCCCTAACAAAGGATGGGCGCTGTGTGTTTTGGGAAAGGCCCCTCGCTGATCAGATTACGGACGTTAAATCTTCACTCCGGAATCGATAAAACGTAACGATTGATGCGGATATTAACGGAGAGTGTGCGCTCTGCTTTTGAAGGTCCCACCTGCAAGATTTGAAGGACGTCACCCACGACATCCACTACGAGAGCTTCCGAGTACAGCGTCTGAACGAGAGCAATGCCACGGGACTGGCCTTTTCACCTCTGACCCTGGAGAACGGTACCCTAGAGAAAAGTGACGCCGAGAGTCACCTTTGAAACGGACGGAGTGTTCCGTGACAGACGATCTCCATTCCACGTCTAGATTGCCAATGATGGGAAATCTATAGGATGGACGGCTCTGACATGTCAGCGTCATATAGGAGTCTATTTTTGAAACGAGTCTCTATTACAGGAAGGGATCTGAGATGGAGGCCTGAGAAATCGCCATCGCGGCGGAAATGATTGGGTTTTTTTTTTGTTTTGTTTTGTTCTTATGGTGTTTTCCGCCATTCCAGCGGCGGCGATTGTTGCTATATTGAAAAGCGTGATTGTGCCTGCACCGCACCCCAACACCAAATCCCATAATCCCTTTCTGTTTCAACGCACCCAGACAACTTCTTCATCGCCTCGGCGGTCCAAAGTAATTCCAGATTATTTTTTACCACAAAATCTTTCTCTACTTTAATAAAGATGTTTAGACGATTATTTTTGTTACCATAGCTGCTTCGGAGCTCAAGTATTTTTCTCTACACTTTGCTATACGTGAATGAATACTGTGATGAACGATTTCCAAATGTAACCTTTGACCTCCAAAGGCCGACTGTGGTTATTACTACTGTCCATATGTTCTACTCCAGTAGTGAAGAACCCAAGGAGGTTCTGCTTGTTCCGTCAGTGCATTCTGATGTTTTCACTTTAAAGGTACACGTTGTGTTTATGTCCTTCGTTGTCGCTTACTGTACAATATCTGTGTTCTTATTTTCACACATACACGTTTTTACCCCACTTGTATTAACAGCGTCGTCATGGTTTCCTTTCTATCAATATTAAAGATCATGTAAACACCGTTGATTTATAATTAAAATGCCACTGTTTAATGTTTGTGTAGATGTTGATGAATTTCAAATGTCCATTTGCGTTGTCGGTCGTACAGTATGGCCAGCTTTGCTTAATTTTATTTAAATAATTTATTTTATTAATTTGTAATTTAAAGATTAAAATAAGTAGTTACTAGGTTTCCTCTATCCAAGGGTCTCAAACGCAAAATCGATACAATGAGCCATTTTATTATTATTAATAATAATAATAACGATAATAATAACAATAATGAAAACACTAATATTGCATTTTATTTATTTATTTTTCATTTAATTTTACAGTAACAGTAACAGTTTTAACAGTCAGGCAAAAGGTATTCGCCATAATTTAAATTCCCTAAATTTTCAGAATTAATAAAAGTTAATATTAAGTTTATATTAAACTGAATTTTTAATCCAAATATGGTTGTCTGTAGGTGTGCAGATGTGAGAAGTTTGTGTGAGTTCCTCGTTGGTTCTGATGGCTTTTTTCTTACTTCAGAATATTTTATGAATTGTTTTAGAGATTTTTTTTATTGTTATTTGCATTCTATTTTTTTAATGTTCTATTTTTTCTATATTTTTCCCTCTATCACCAGAGAAAGAGGTTCAGAAGGTCATAAATGGCCAGTGGAAAACCATTAAGTAAAACCCTTCATTTTTTAACCTGTGGTGTTCATTGCCGTGTGCCCGGGGTTGCCAAGTTGTGTAAATTCCAGTAGCCTGAATTCAGGAGCTTTAATGCAGGGCTATTTAAGTGGAACGTCTTATATAACATTCTTCTAAAGAAAAAAACCCAGCTGTCAGATTGAAACATCTTTTATCAAGCTCCATGGGACATGGGTTCTTTTTTTTTTATCTCTAAGCCGAGGAAGCTTTTCTTTCACCAATTTCTTTTTGAAGGCTTATTCTCAGAAGAATTGGTCCCTGAAGTCAAAACGCTTTACACAAACAGTGTAGGTCAGAACAGGGCAAGCAAATGTTTGCGGGTTTGTTGGTGCATTTGTCACGGTTCAGATATCGCTCGCAGGTATTTTATATTACAATGATTAGAAATGTCAAGTAATGCAAAAGCAGTCTTATGAATAAAATAGCAAATGGCTTTTTGGTTAGTTTAGTTAAAAAAATAATAAGTTAGTTTTCAAAAAATGTGTATCAAAATGTATGCACCCTTTAATTTTTGTATTGCTTTATTTGATAAGAGATACTGGATAGTAAGATCTCACTTAGTTTTGTGTAGGAATCAATTTGGTTAAAATTATCCTCCCAAAAATATTTAGAAATATTTTTAATTCCGAAGAGAGAGAGAGAGAGTGAAATACGAAACATATTTCATATTCAGAGATTCTGAGTTATATTTGTACAAAGACATTCGTGTCATATTCAGAGAGTGAAGGAGATGTCATTCGAAAAGAGTCAGGGATTCTTGTGTTCAAAGAGAGACAGAAAGGGAAAGACATGCCATAATGGAAGAGAGAATTGTCATATTAAAAGAGGGAGAGAGCGAAAGAGACATAATCAGAGAGAGAGAGAGAAGAGAGAGAGAGATGTCATATATAGAAAGAGTGAGATAGAGAGACATTTGTCATAAACAGAGAGAGGGAGAGAGAGAATATGTGTTTATATAGAAAAAGATAGATTGATGTGTTATTTTTTAGGGGAAAAAAAAGTTATTTGGATTTGAGACAGAAAGAGGAGTAGAACGACAGTTGAGCTGCGTAGTTGGCTTTTATCCATCCGGTCTTACGTTGGGTTTCCTCCTGGTCTCCAGTTTTCAACCTACAATCTAGAAACACGTGTTCAAGTGTGATTGAGAGTGTGAATGTGTGTGTGTCTCGCTTTGTGATTGGTTGTCCTGCTTTCAAGCCCAGAGTTGCTGGGATTGGCTCCTTCTCCCCATGACCCCGAAATAGAAAAGCAGCTATTTAAAAAAACGAAGCACAGGTGAGAAATGAAGGATCACGGCAACATCGACGAATCCCATAAACTCACGAAGAAAAGAAAACCAACGAGGCAAAGAGGTTGAATATTTTGTACAACTTTTACTAAAATGGTGCAGACTGGAACCAACCAATTTAAAACAACAATTCTTCTCTGGCAAGGCACTGCAGCCATAAGATGAAGTTCAGAAAACCTTCCGTCCCGCTTGTAATTGCGACCAACCACTTCTACTGTATTTACAGAATGAAATCCACCCGAGATGCTGGAGAACCGTGAAATGCCCATGAGAGAAACCAAACGCCAGAGGAACGTAAAACACTTCCCACCGTCAACGTGAGGCAAATGGCTAACATCTGTCTCGGGTGTTTGCACCAGAATAAAAGTAGCTTCATTTCAAACCCTGTATTAATGTCAAAGGCGTCTTTAATATTTAGTCTTACATGTACATTTACATACAAAGAGCCGCTTCCTGTGACGCAAGAACGGAAACGAGAAAAAAAAACTCAACCCTGGTGAGATAGTCGCCAAAAGTTTGAGCAACAAGGTGGTTTCGTTCTTTTCATTTCACAATGAGTGGCAGACTATTCCAGTTAGAAGCAAGCTGAGAGTGAGCGGAACCGCTGGTTAAACCCCAGCCCAGTCGAGCCAAAGCGGGTTTGAGAAATGGTTTCAATTTACAGTGTAAACCAGAGCGCTTGACGTCGGCCATCGCGATCCGTTGGGTGATGAAGCGAAATTCACACCATGAAATCACCGACTTGGTTAAAGATCCCGCGTCGTCCCATAAACATCTGTTGGTACTCTTGCATCAAGCCCGTATCTATGCACACATCTTTGATATCAGCTCAGCGTTTAAAGTGAATCTGGCTTCAACTATTGATTGCTGACGTGATTCATCGCTAATAGACATGAACCTTTTTGCATATCTTGCCTCGTTCTTTATCCGTCGATCCGTTGAGTTCTTAAAGAATGTGCGTAATCCGAGCCCGACAAACGCGTGATGATGTCACACATATATACAGCTGGGTTAGTGCATGAGTTCCTTCCCATCAGAGCTTCCCGAAAAATGAAAAACGCTGATTCGGCGCAATCGAGTCAGGCCAGAATTCCTTAAATTCTTGTGGTCTCGTCACGCAGATTCCGTCTGCCTTTCTAAGGGTTTCACTGGAGGGAAGCTATCGGGATCCTGTTGGAACCCAAGCAAAAACAAAGACTTCCATAGCTTCGCTTCGTTGGCGGCGTATCTCAATGCAACCGAGCTGGGGCCTATAAAACAGAGAAGTCTTTATTACTGGACGTTATGTAGGTGTTTTACAACCAAAGGCATCCGTCACTAACCCCCAGAAAACGGCCGGCAGGAGGGTCAGATAAGACCGGTCAAGCCGGGGTCAAGCGCTTTATTGCCCTTCTATTCCTTCCCATTGGACGCCAGTCAACTAACCAGCCAGCAGATCTTTAACAACCCTACGGAATCTCACCTCACACAACAAAAAAACAGACATGTCTTGTCTTCAACCGAAACACTCCCATCTTCCTTACAAAGTCAATAAATAAATAAATATGTGCATTTTGTCAATAAATTAACCCACTCGGGCCATTGCTAAGTTCGTTAAATATATAAGGAACCGACTGATTCGACAATAAAGTCAAGCAAGACCGTGACAAAATAAAAGACTCTTGTGTTGAATGGACGAGCAGACGGAAAGTTAATGCAATAAAAGTGATTCCACATCCCAAGCCATTATATTTCTATCGAAAGCTCCAGTCTAGTGAAAGACTGTGATTCGAATCGAACTGCTTGTCTTTGTCTGTGTTGGAAACCAGGTGTGTCCAGAAGATACTGGACCACAACCTTGACAAATGAGCCAAAAAGCTCAAATCTTTCGCTTAGTTTTCAAGATGTGTTCATTTTTGAAACGCTACTTTGGTTCGTTTTGGGAACATCTTCCAATGGATGAAGAGCCAAAGATTCAGTATTTAAAAAATCCAATGTAAGTTCGTTTCAACATAAGAAACGAAAATCTCAAGATGCGTAAAAAAAACATGTTTCGAATGTGACTTGGAGATTTTTAGAGATAGTCTTCAACGGAAGTGGCATGCGTTTCGGAAAAGGCCCAGTAAAGTGGATCTGAGAAGCACATGAATCTCCTGAGAGGACGAATGAAGGGGAAGGGTGCTAAAAATAGCCCGTTTGTACCTGTATTTCACAAGCCGCGTGACATATTTCTTGAGGTAGGCACCACAGACGGGCACAAGTGTGAGAGAGAAGAGCCTGGCACTTTAGAAAATCAAAAAGCCAGGATCCGAAAGCCGATGTGTGGGTATTGCTTAATGCTGAAACGTTCGTCTGCGCAACAC
Organism: Paedocypris sp. Pulau Singkep; assembly: GCA_017309775.1. NCBI lineage: Eukaryota > Metazoa > Chordata > Actinopteri > Cypriniformes > Paedocypris > Paedocypris sp. Pulau Singkep. Next base: position 6,799,769 of record MU204432.1, read on the forward strand.
TGCTCGACAGAGAAATCCCCAGAAGAAACGCAAGATGGCTTTACTTACACTGGCCTCTCTGCATTAGATGCGAATGGCGGTACAACTGTTATTCCGCAAAAGCTCTCGTGTGTGAAAATAAAACAGACGACGGTAGAACTGCCATGCTGTCCTACGCTGCAAAGATTCGCCGGTGGGACATTACGGGGATCGGGATTGACATGGAAACCCGCGCAGAAGCTGTTAATATCAATTCACGTCAAAATGGAGTAAAAACAAAGCGAGCGGATGAGAATTCCGGAGCAACCTATTGTACAACCCCAGCCACATTCCGCGTGTTGGCGTTCCCGATCCCGTCTGCCGTCTTCTCCGCATACAAAAATTCTCTTTTTAAAGAGCGACTTGCTGGAAGAGTCCAAATCAATCAAACACGGTGACCACCTGAAGTCTAGAAATGCTGGTTCCCTTTCGCAGGACAGTATTCTGCCCCTTCCGTACCTGAAAGCCCCACATCATCAACCTCAATCGCATGCCGTCAATGTTTCACAGTAATCCTTTCATCAAAAAAATAATGCTTAAAAAAATAATATATAAAAAAAAAAACAAAGCGACCGTATGATATTAAGCAAGTAGCATGGACGTGGAAATCTACATGTTTGTCTCTAAAGTTCAGGGTTTTTTTTTTTCCTCGATAAGACACAAAGATGGAGGGACGGAGCAAGACAAGAGACCCTGGTGGTCTCCTCAAACATCTTTCTGTCTCCTCCTGGTCCCTGGATGGCCGAGCTCAACAAACCCATCAGCACGTGCCTTCATCTCTCAAAGAACACAGACATGGAAGCGAGTCTTGGAGAAACACCAGTTCTGATGTTCCTAAGTGTCATGGAGCTGGATGAAAGCCTCTGGATGCAGGACCGTTCCTCACCCTCCCGTCTGGTCCCTTCTTCACCCTCCCATAAATAAAATCTCCTCTTCTGTTTGGTTTCCATCCCGGTGGGTCCAGGATGAAGTTGGGGTTATCTTCAGTCTGTGGGAGGACGTTTTGGTGATGTGATGGGTGCTGGCGCCCACTGAACGCGTGGCTCTACTCGATGACCATGCAGCGAGGCAGATGCTGGGAGTAGTACTTGAAGAGCTCAGCCGTGGCACCAGGACAGTTGGTGAGTTCCAGCTCCTCCAGCTCCTGCAGTTGGATGAGGCCTGAAAGTCCGGTGGTGGTCAGCAGAGGGCAGCCTAGGACAGAGCAAAGTGCTTTTGTGGTTTTGCCTTTTCGTTTTTTTACAATGTTGTTTTTTTTTTTTTTTTTTACAATTCAGACTTCCTAAGATGTGTCTGACAGTTTTCACAATAGTTTCACAATTCTTAGACATCAACTAAGAATTTAAAGGAAGTTTAATATTTTTAAATATAAGAAGATTCTGTAAAACATTTTGTTTTATATTATTATTATTTTACAATATTACAGTGCTATAATTACATTTTTTATCATTTCTTTTTATTTGTAATATTGTTATCATTTGGAACAAATCCCCCAAATAGTTTTTAATCAGCTTTTTTAAAATAACTTGCAATGGGCGGGCGTGAAAAAATCAAACACATCTATTTAAAAGAGATGCAGTTATTTATCAATTATATCCACATTAAAGAGAAACAAGTCACAAATCCATCAGCTAAAAGGAAAGTTGGGCTTTGTGCTCCACAGCAGTGTACTTTTATTCTGACGAGATGATCTGTTTATCAGAGATTAAGTTAATCTCAGTTTCACATGAAATGATTTCTGTCCAAATATAGTGTGATTTATTCTTGCATGTTGGTAGGATTGTACCTGCTAGAGAGAGAAGACGAAGGCTCCTCATTCCGTAGAGATGCTGCAGCCCAAAGTCTTGCACCTAATAAACATTAAGAAGTTCAGGGATATTTTTCTAGATTAGATTTTTTTAATCTAGACTGTATTGAACTGCACCAAAAAAAAAATAAAATAACAATTTCTATTATCCGCTCAGATCAGTTAGTACAGTATACCTTGTATGGTAGCTTTCCTGATAGCTGAGCTAGCATATATAATGTGTTAGCGTCCTTGCTAGCTCATATCTGTATGCTATCGAGGTTAGTACAGTATATGTAATGTGTCAGCATTCCTTCTAGCCCACTTAGTATTTTTCCTCCGCTTAGTATATATAATGTTAGCTTTCCGTCAGGTCAGTTTCTTTATAAAATATGTTAGCCTTTCTGCTCAGACAGAATTTATATAATGTTAGCGTTCCTGCTAGTTCAGTTACTGTATATATTGTAGTAACCTCCCTGCTCAGTTAGTGTATAGAATATGTTTATTAGTATCTGCTCTGTTAGTATACAAAAGCTTTCCTGCCAAATCAGTTAGTACATGTGATACTTTAGCCTTCCTGCTATCACGGTGTATAGCATACGTTAGCTTTCCTGCTAGTGTGGAATATATTAGTGTGTATATTACATTAGTTAATGTGTTTATCATATTAGATTTTCTGATCAGTTAGTATATACAATGTGTTAGCTTTCTTGTCAACTCAGTAAATATAATATTTTAGCTTCCCTGCTATCTCAGTGTGTAAATGCCATTGTTTTTACCTACTGTTAGCTTTTCTGCTAACTCAGTTAGTAGCTTTCTTTTAGCTCTGTATTGGAGCTTGTGTTTGAATGATTGGTTCACAAGGCACGCAATAAGTTATCCAGAGATGAAAATTCATCTTTTAAAGGGAAACCAACTTGAACCATTCTACATGTTGAGTACCTGACAGCACCAGCGCAGGTAGAGACTTCTCAAAGAAGACATTGTGGATAAGTAACCCAGGCCCGTGTCTGTAATCCGTACACACCTGCGTGTAACACAAAGACAACATTACTCCTCGACACACATTCATCTCAGTAATGTATAAATATGTAAATAGCCATTACAGCTTTGGCATAACCAAGCACCATTCTGTGCAGTATCCAGTGGTGTAAATCACTTGAGCAAATGGACTTGATTACTTTATTTAAGCATTTTGGCTACTTTGTACTTGTACTGAGTACAAAAAAAATATGAGCAACTACTTGACTAAATTTTTGATTGAGAATCTGTACCTTTACTCTACTACATTTGAATGGACACTATAGTTCAGGAGTGGGCAAACTTTTGATATTCGGGCCAAATTGGGTTCTAACATTTGACAAAGGGGCTGGACCGGGCTTCCTGGTCAAGCGGCTGTCAATCACATTCTCACTAGCCAATCAGAGTAACGGCCGCCCCTAAGGGCAGCCTGTGCCAGAAGTCCAGACGGAAAAAAAAATGGACGAAAAAATCTGAAGCGGAAAAAAAGTTACGTGACGAATTATGTTTGTTTCTTAGAAATTGAAGTTGGAGTCTGATTTTTGAGCTTGATGCATCTGATTCCATAGTCTGACAGTATAAAATGTTAAAATTATACTAGTACATTTTTACGTACATTTTGTGTTTATGGTTCCGCTTTTTAAAATACTCTTCACACCTCAAGCGCTATCCGAATGTGAAATAAAAGCACAATAATGAGATATCAGCAGACTCACCGGTCCAGAACCAGCTCCTCCAGCTTGTGCAGGTCGCAGGCGATGTACTCCAGGGCCATGTCAGTGACGCGGGGACACCAGGACAGATCCAGGCTCCGGAGCTTCCTCAGGTTCTCGGCCACCAGCTCCACGCCGTCATCTGTGATCTTGGAGCAGCCCGACAGGCTGAGGGAGGTGAGGTTGGGCAGGCTGTGCACCATGTTGACCACGCCGTGGTTGGTGATCTCCCAGCAAGAGTTGAGGCGCAGGGTGTGGGTGGTGTAGCCCTGCTTGGCGGTGAAGTAAGCCATGGCCGTGTCAGTCACGTGATACGCCTGCAGGCTGAGTTCTGATAGGTTGGGAAGAAGTTGGGAGATGGCGGCGATGGCGTCGTCGGCTACGTTGATGCAGTCGCTGACGCTGAGCGAGGTGAGACGCGCGTTCAGGCTGGACCAGAGGCCCGCTTCTGTGAAGTCATTACAGCCGGAGAGCTCCAGATGCATCAGGCCCTGCATCTGCTCCAGCATCACCTGAAGAGCCGGGAGAAGACGAGGTTACTACACAAACAACACAACTACTGTCACTTTACGTTTCTTTGGCAGAAGAACATTTTGAATTTCTTCTGTCTTTTATCTAAAGGAGATCAGTGCCCTGCTCAAGGAGAGGGTTTGTGGAACCTACCAGTCTTGGATTTAAACATGCGGCCTTTTTGGTTGGAAGTTCAACTCTAGGCCACTGCTACCCTGCCAAATAATGTTCAGGTAAGTCTTTGCCGGAAAACTACCAGCGTGTCCTGAACTTCTCTGTGCTTTTGCCAGCAATTTCCAAACGTTCTGCGTTCACACAGGGCAGTTTGCCAACAATTTTCCGGCAACGTTACAGCCACTACGTTACAGTTACCAGCCGGAAAATTGCCGGAACAAATTTACCGGCATTTTTATGTTCACACATGACAAACACATATTTACCGGTAAAGTTTGTATGTGAGAAAGGGGCTAATGACCAGTCTGTCATAGCCATGACCGTTATAACCCAAGATAACTAACACCAGCGTTTCCACTATAAGTGAAGCGGTTTTAGAAGACCACAAATCTGGATCTTAATCATGATCTGATCTGCTCTACATAATTCCAAACATGGCTGTGCTGTACAGACCTCTCTCAGAGAGAAGCTCTAAGTTCTCCATCACTGCACATGCTAGTATGTAAAACCCAGGCAGAAAAAGGTTTGGATGCATCACAAACTATTTGAGAGTTCACCATGGAAACAAAAGCCCAGGATTAGCAACATGGAAGAGACGAGTGTGATGAGTGTGGCCACGGTTCTTGTGGAACACATATTGAAATGAAATATTAGATATCAGAAAATACTGAAGCCAATCAATGAATGAACAGAGGATTGTGGGTAATGGGGCCTAATTCTATTACACAAACCTAACATTGTTTGCTTTTTAGGGACAAAATTCAGCTTAATTAGTACAAAGAACAAGAGAGAATAAGAAAAGAAGCACAAGTCGCCCTTGTACTGTAGTAAAGTCTGTGACTAAAACAGAGACATGCATTGTCATTTTTGACTTTTATAAAGCTGAATGTTCTTATATTCTGTGAAAGGACCACAACTTCGGAGATCATCGTCACAATAGTTATGTGAACCACGCAACCTAACGCGCTTTTAAGCGTCCTCCTCTATGCGAGTCTGTGTAATTTTCATTTATAGTACTTATTTTGGAAAAAACAGGTCATGTGTTCGCTTAATCAGAAAAGCCGTTGTAGGTACCAAAACAGCTCGAGAGTAAAAACAAGTCTGGGCCCCGCGACTAATGACGACGTCACACTTCGTGAACATTGAGATGTTTCGGCCTCATCATATTGTTGTTTTACATAATCAGTAATGTTTATAACTATAATCACAAGCAGCGTCCGCCAGTTCCTAAACATTGTGGTATTCAAATTCCACACTATGGAACTACAGAACCTTATCAGACTTAACATTTGGTTACAAAAGTTATATTTTTCCTTTCAAACATGTTGAAAGAACTAAGTGAGGGTGAGACTCTGATAAGTCCCTTGTGCAATGTAGTGGGGCATTTTGATGTACAAGTTATCAATGTTTCTCACGAGTTTCTCACAAATAACGGAAAGTTCAAGATTAGAATTTTTTTGTCTGGACCAATCACTGTCTGACATGTCATTTGCCAACGTGATTTGTCTGGACCAATCACTATCTTACACGTCATCGTGCCAACTGACAGTCCATCAAATGTGGTCCACCATGTGGTTGGGGTAATATTATATGTTAATATAAATATTTAAGGTAAATATTTATATTAAAATTGTGTTTTTTTTTTTTATTTTAAATAGCCACGTTTTGTAAAAGGCACGTGAGTCAGAGTCACGTTTAATTCCTTGTTGCCATGTGCAAACGTGACCATTAGAATTGATTGTGAGTCTGATTGTAAAAAGCTTGATCACCATACGTGAAGAAAAAGAAGCTTAGGTACCTCCAGCCCTGCGTCCGTTATGGTCGACCTCTTCAGACTGACAGACCGGACTCCCTTCTTGGATAGTGGATAGTTGTCGATGAACTCGCAAATGTCCAAATCAGAGACGCCGACCAGGCAGAAAGACTGGAAGCCTCTGAGAGCGAAAGCCTGCAAACTGACAAACTCCTTCTCTCCGTTGGGCAGGAGAGTGTAGAGTTCTTTGGCGTGCAGGATGGGTGTAACTCCTTCCCAGAACTTGGGCTGGTAGAGAACCTTCCTCCACACCTTGCACACCTGGGCCAGGATGCACTTCTCCACCGTGGTGAAGTACCACAAGAGGCGGTTGAGGACCTTCTCGTCCAGCACCAGTTGCCTCTCCGGCAGGGGCTTGGGGTATTGCCTGATGGGCGGCTTGATGGCAGTCACGGGACTTGTGTCCAGGTCCGGGCCCAGCAGGGAGGCTGCGTTTGGCAGGGGCTCCAGGTGATAGGGAAGGGTGGAGGGAGGCAAGATGGTGGGCACGGAGGAGGACTGGCACAGGCGGTTCTTTGCAGCTGGAGTTCCTTTAGTGATGCTGGCCGAACCGAGGCCGTTGGGCTGCGGGGGAAGCTTGACCATGCCATTTCTCGTCATGCAGGAGGACTTGAGGTCACTGGGAGTGGACATGTTCAGCATTGGAAGCCTGTCGATAAAGCAGATGATCAGTGTTTATGTCTTCTGCTCAACTCTATGCGTCTCAAAAAACATACAAAAAATGTGAATGTTCTGATTGCCACTCAAAACCAGACTTGTGGCCAATAGATTTGTATAAAACAAATTTTTAGAACAGTGTATTTTTAAATATATAGGTAAATAAACGAGGAAAAAAAACAGACAAACAGACAGACAGAAAAGGTTGGATGGATGGATGAATGGATGGATGGATGGATGGATGGATAGATAGATAGATAGATAGATAGATAGATAGATAGATAGATAGATAGATAGATAGATAGATAGATAGATAGATAGATAGATAGATAGATAGATAGATAGATAGATAGATAGATAGATAGACACGGTGATGGATGGACGGATAGATAGACAGACAGACAGAGAGAGATGGATGGATGGATGGATGGGTGATAGATAGATAGATAGATAGATAGATAGATAGATAGATAGATAGATAGATAGATAGATAGATAAATAGATAGATAGATAGATAGATAGATAGATAGATAGATAGATAGATAGATAGATAGATAGATAGATAGATAGATAGATCGACACGGTGATGGACGGATAGATAGACAGACAGAGAGAGATGGATGGATGGATGGATGGGTGATAGATAGATAGATAGATAGATAGATAGATAGATAGATAGATAGATAGATAGATAGATAGATAGATAGATAGATAGATAGATAGATAGATAGATAGACACGGTGATGGATGGACGGATAGATAGACAGACAGACAGAGAGAGATGGATGGATGGATGGGTGATAGATAGATAGATAGATAGATAGATAGATAGATAGATAGATAGATAGATAGATAGATAGATAGATAGATAGATAGATAGATAGATAGATAGATAGATAGATAGATAGATAGATAGATAGATAGATAGACACGGTGATGGACGGATAGATAGACAGACAGAGAGAGATGGATGGATGGATGGATTTTCAAATGATCCATTCATGCAATGCTGATTTTATTATATGTTTATCAATATTAAGGACTTTTTCCCAACCGTATGCATGACACATTGTCTTCCAGAACGGATCTTTAAGATTGATTGATTGATTGGTTGGTTGTGATAGTCTGATCTGATAGCGGCTTCTTATCAGACGTGGGCCACACCTGTAAACACGGCAGAGCATTTAATATCTAATAGAACGCAGACATCAGATGTTCAGCAACAAAGCGCTTTATCAATTGTTCACTAAAACAAGCTCTAGTCAGAAAAGCAACAATAGAAGTGTTCTTTGTCTTCTGTGAATAATTACAAGCCTTGTGATCCAGCGTTCTCAGACAGAATAATGTGTAAAATGGAGCTGTCTCTCCAACGCCCTGTTCCACCTTAAAACCTCCGTGCAGGTAGACGTGCTCTGTGTGCCAACGGCTTCGGGAAAAAATCTCAATGAGCGTCGCTGCTGCTCAGACGTTTCTCTCAATAACCCCATTCATGACGATTTATTAGCCAACGGCAATTGTTTTCTGCATTGAAAGGTTGATCCCAATGATTTTTCACAAGTAATGTCAAAGGTAAAAAAAATATATATAAAAAATTAAATGACAAATAAATAATTAAGTTGTAAATTAAATTAATAATTTAAGCCAATTTCAGACGATTATTGTCCTATAATCTGACCATACACTTCACACTAGAGCTGCACAATTCTGCATAAAATGAGATACACGTTTGTTTGTTTGTTTGTTTGTTTTTCACAATTCTGGATATTTTTTTATTTTAAATATTTAGCCCTGAAAATCAATCTATCTATCTATATATACCTACCTACAATCTATCTATCTATCTATCTATCTATCTATCTATCTATCTATCTATCTATTTATCTATCTATCTATCTATCTATCTATCTATATAAATCTATCTATCTATCCACCCACCCATCTAATAACTATTTATAATAAATATCCATCCATCCATCCATCCACTCATCATTCTATCTATCTATCTATCTATCTATCTATCTATCTATCTATCTATCTATCTATCTATCTATCTATCTATCTATCTATCTATCTATCTATCTATCTATCAACTATTTATCAATCCATCCATCCACCCATCATACTATCTATCTGTCTGTTTGTCTGTCTGTCTGTCTGTCTATCTATCTATCTGTTTTTATATCTTCATAAGTAATTACATTGAACAACTCTGCATTACAGGCAAACATTAAACCGACTTCATGCTTGGCACAACACTTTGGTGTCGTTAACACCACTTTCTAAAAAAATTATTTTAATCTCTCTTCGACAAAAAAAGTTACAGTAAAAAAAAACGTGTCTATAAACAATAGGCAACTTAACAGAGCGTCCTCGGACTGAGTGAAGGAATTCTGCTGGTAAACAAAAAGCTCAGATAAGGCTCAAGACGGACAGAGAAGGTTCAGTTTGTGCAACTTCAGCACCAAGGAGAGCACCTCAGCACATCAGAACGCCTTCAGACGCTCTCCTCCACCATGTGCAACCCGTGTGGGCAATGCAGTCACGTCGCCTTATTAAAACTCTCTAACAGATCAGCCAATCAATATGCTGATACACCGTGACGTTCCTGCTCCGTGCAAGCTCATCAGATGAGGTGCGGGGTGAAATCTTTTTTAGCAAAGAGGAAAAAAAAAGCTCAGAGACATTGGGATGAGGCTCGCTGGGAACTCTCTGTACCCTGAAATGTTCCAAGGAAAAGGAAAAAGTTTGCCAAGGCTCTATCCGTACGCCACAATTACCCTCTTTATGGCACATAGTGTAATATTTTGTCGGAGAAAGGAACTAATGTGTTCGATAGCAGTGGATAAACTGTGAAATATATTTCACTTCATGCTATCTATCTATCTATCTATCCATCCATCTATCTGATCTGAAATGATCTGATATGATATGATATTCCGGTCCAGGAATCAATAGTTTTAGTCATTAGGTTCAAAACAACTCAATTGTTTCCTTTCTATATTCAAACTAGTACTTAATTACACAAGCCTGAAATTCCAAATCAAATAACAAAAAAAAAATTATAAAACACTTGCTAACTATTACAAAAAATGCCAATGACCCTTTGACACTTCACTTTAGTAGAATTGTGTCCAATGTGTGAGTTTAAAACAAGTAAGAATCAACTCATTCTGTGTTTCATGTTACTCTGTACTTCTATGACCTCTTGACCCCTCAGACTACCAGAGAGAAGATCTAGTTGAAGGATTTCGGTGCCCATTGGATTTAACTGCCTGTCTGGATTACAGTAAGCACATTTTGTTGATAGTGAAATCGTTTTAGAAAACTTGTCCGATTTTATTGGCAGGATTATGTAGAAAATAACATTCGTAATGTTATTTTATGCAATGCCGGTGATGTGAAATGACAACAGTTTCTGTTTAACCAGTGCAAACCAGAGAAATATTCCTGAACTGAAATGTGACTCGCTTCTGAAGTCGATAACTGATGCTGATCATTTACGCTCAACAATTTTCTCATTTTTCTTCTGATTCTTATTTCGTTCTCCTTATTTTTGGTTATTCTTATTTTTACGAAAATCCAAATGAAGCGGAATAAACAAGTTCTGAGCATTTGTAAAAGAAGCAAAGACATGTTTCTATTCACATTTAGATTGTACACTGTAATCTGGAACTCAAATTCTGAATTAGTCCACTGATTATCCAACAACAATGGAGAGATCTAAGTAAAGTAATGTACCAATAGAATCAGAACCAATTAGAGCCAGATATGTAACCCCAGAAACACTTGACACTTGATTCTATAAGATGTTTTTTTTTTTTTTCAACTCTATGAGCATAAACAGAACATTCATGAACCCAAGAAAGATTCTGTCACCCTTATGCTGCAATTCAGAGATTTTTCAGTGTTTTTTTTAGTGTTTAAATAGAACAAAAATCACAATTTTAAATAGAAAATTAAATTTTGCATTTTATTACAAGGAGAACAAAAACCAAAGGATTGGATCAGGCTGGAACTGTTCTACAAATGCCAAAAAGCATTTAGAATCGACATGTATTATATAATACATTAATTATATATTACATTAATTTTTATAATGATTTCAATCTCAATCTCAAGTATCTGGAGCATTTCTCCTAGCAGTTGGAAGGACATGTGCACAGTGTAAAGCCCTTTCCCCCCTCTGCCACGCCGCAATCCCCTTCATTTCGCCTACGGGCACGGCCTACTTACCCATGTTATTTGGATTTACCGCCGAGGCACAAAAGCCCTTCGACTACAAACAAACAGAAAGAAAAGATCCCGAGCACTTCTGCCATAGACAGATGTGCCACTCTTGGCCCGCATGCGGAATGAGGTGGTGAGGGGAACGAGTGGATGGAGCTGGCAATGGCCTGCATAAGAGATTTGCATGTTTAAAGCGGTCCAGCAGTTGAGCTCTGGCTTAAGAAAAGAATCTGAAACTTTCCAGGTGGAACTTTAAAATATGTTCCTTTAAATCTTAAAGTCAATTTAACTAGAGTCTTTCAAATTCATAAGTGGGACAGTAAGTAATCTACACACCCAGATTAAATTAAAATTATAGGCAGCCAGTAGAGCAGTAGAGTTATCACAAAGTAAAGTTATGGAATTTATTTTTAAAAACCGGTCGGCTATTCTTATGAATGTGATGCTTAGTTTATTAGACTAGTGGGCTAATCACTAGGCACGTTCCACGCTTCTAAACGGCTTAAGAGCATCAAGCCCAGACTAGATAAGCTGTTTGTAAACCCTAAAATGTGAGAGGAACGTCTTACGAAAGGAACGCAACATCCTAGCATCTTTATCCCGGATGCTACACTCACGGTCCTCTCACGTGTATCACACATGCTACAAAAACATTCAAGAAATTAGTAAAAAGTAGCATGTTTGTGACTTTTATGTTTTCCCAACGCGCTTTTAAAACATTTTTAAATTTGTAACGTTTATTTTAATTCTGACCTGTAATTTTCGCACATTTCAGTGATGGGATAGCAAAAACAGTACGACAACCATATCAGATGACACTGAGTTTTTAGTCTTCAATATCACGTTCTACATATGATAACGCGAACCAAGACAAACATAAATGTGTGATCTATCCCTTTAAATGCCCGTTGTCATATAACACTGCACAGAGAGCAACCTTGGCGCCAAATGTGCAGTTGTCATCAGCTGAATAATGCAGTAGTCTAAATATTAACTCTCGAACACTCAGCAGGGCCTAGATGGGCTTTGTGAGAGTCGCTACCGACCACAGGCCTGTTACATCATGACAACAGCTCGAAGAAGAGCGGAGGAGAGTTCAGCTCAGACTCGAGAAGACGGACGGGTGACGTCACACACACACACACACACACACACACACAAACATACATTCAGCATCCCATAAGAAAGACAAAGGCTTCACGCTCCCATGTTGGGGAAACCGTTACAAACACACTCGCGATCAAAACAGCATCGAGTCTGACAGCAATGATCGACACTTCGCATCGTTTTTTCCAAGCACATACAGTTTAACGTAGAAACACACACACGTCAACGTGCTGACGTAACGACCCCTCATGCACATAAACATCCAGCGAATACATCGAAATATCTTAGTTCCAAAGACAACCGGCCTCCACTGGATTGTAATCCTTATAGTCACATAACACTTCATCGGATCTACGCGATATGTATGCATTTATTTACGTATTTATTTATTAAGCCTGGTCGCGTGGAGCGTTTCTGGCCCCCACGCGCTCGCGCTGCCATTAACCGCTGTTTAGGTGGACGGATCAGTGGCTTTTGAAACGCTGCCAACGATAAACACCCTCACCCGAGTCGTAATAACGCGTTCTCGCTCGCTTATCCGTCCTCAAATCCGCCTGTCAAGCGGGACAAGTGCTCGACAAACGAGCCGTCAAAACGCGCATCCCATTGAGAAACAAAAGCGTTGAGTAGTCGACGTCCTTACCTTTCTTTCATATGCAACTCAGGCAAGCATTAATCCATCACAAATCAATCGACCGCGTTTCCCACAGCGTTGCGGGACGCATGAGGGGAAATAAATAAATATACCCGCGACAGCAGCAGCAGCCCTGCCCGTTATTTCCTTGCGGCGGCGGCGGCGGCGCGGATGAGGAGATGATGTGTCGATGTCGCCATAAACACGTATCGCTCCCGTAGTCACAAAACCGGGGGGAAACGGCTCTTAATAAACGCCTGGGAAGCGATAATAAAGAGGAGAATGAATGCCCTCGCCTAAAATAACAAGCCGTTCATTCTGTTTCTCCACACAAAGCTCGCCTGCCTCCCACTCGCTGTCTCCTTCTCTCACATGCGCACACACACGCGCGCGCGCGCGCGCACACACACACACACACACACAACAGACCAATCCCATTTAAAGAGATAGCGGCGAAAATATCAATAATGCATCGCCCTCGGCTGCCTTGTATTGGACGTGGATGTGCGCGTGGTTGTAACTCTTCCGTTAGAGAAAGCGCCGTTGTGTTATGTAACCACATGCATTATCAAGACGCATACATAATATCTGAGACAATAGCACATTAACTGTTACATATGAGGCGGACTGTGGCGGGAAATCGACGCGTTTTAATTGCCGTGAAGCATTGCAATATTACTGATATATATTCTAGCTTCGTTTATTAGACATACACACACACACACACACACACACACACACTGCTATTGTGATCTAAATATAGTCGACTCCTGTTAATTGGGACACATCGGGACACTCCCATTTTGCCCCAATAAAGCGGCGTAAATTTGCAATGAGATATGATTTGGACTTTAAGAATTCTCCCATTAAAACCTGCCCCCTTTAACCGGCGACACAATTAAGTCAACTGTATAAGTATTCTGAGCATTTGTAAGGTGCAATTTGTATACACAAACACTAAAAAACAGTGATATTAAAATAGTATATGTATTTGGCGTTGATGTGTGTGTCAGCTTCACTCAGATTCATTGCAGATCAGCTTTCAGATCGATGTTGCATGACATACAGTTGATATCTTAGATTGTTTTTTTTTGCCTTTGAGTGAGTAATGTATATTAGCCCTCGAGCTGCAGTTTAGAGCAGTATTTTCCCTATGTGTATAAATATATATGGCTGTGCAATTGACATTAGGAGTGTTCCCACTTTCTGTTTAGATTTTGACATTTACATTTTAGAGTTTTAAAAATCTGGCTTTTTTGCCTCCAACGATCCCACTCAGTCATTTCAGCAAGGCTCAAAGGCAAAGGATGCGACCGCCGCCCATTTTGGCTGCCATTACATAACATCTTCATACGGGCATCAATGCCCCGGCCAAGAAGTCTGCATCTCCTGCAGCATGCATTCCTCAGAAACCTCTTCACATTGACCCTACAGCCTCGCACAAACCACCAGACCTTCATCGGTCCCTCATCAACACACGCCTGGCCAAAAATAAGTCTGTTTTAGAGCGGACGGAGAATTCTTCGGTTCTACCTTTACTCGTTATTCATTCTGAGCGCATCCTGTGTCAGCCTCCACACGGAGTCAGAGAGCGAGAGAGCTGTCTATTTATAGCATGCCCACTTGCTCCCACCCACTCCAAGCCTCCCTCATTGGACAGAGCTTGCACAACAAACACAGAAACCCTATATGCCTATTAGGACCCTCGGCATAAATAATAGAAGGATTTTGGGGTGGGGAGAAGTAGTGCACCCTTTTAATAATGCATGAGTTTAGGAGCAAGGGTGCCTGAATCATGCAGGATGAAAGTGGGCTGGATGGGCTTCGCACTGTATTAGATGTATGGACTTCTCAAATCTCTAGCCATCTGGCACATGGAATCTGTGCTTTGTTTGTGTCTTTGGTGGGCCGCCGCAGGGATTGGATACGTTCTTAAATTGAAAAGGATGCCCTGGATCTCCGTTGCCGTGTTTTCTGGGGCTTTTTAAGCTGAATGGGCCCCTCTTGCTTTCTCTGTGGCTGGCACCGACCTCATCAGTCATGACTTCATGCCATACAAAGGATTCCCTCACAATCCAGCCCCCCTCCGCTCACACTGCCATCGGCTCGTGCATCGAGGAGACATTTCGACTGCTGGTCCAGGGAGTCTCATAAAGATGTGCTTACTCTGGATTATGGCACAAAGCAGCTCAGAGAGGGGAAGGTTTATGGTTTCTAGCCTGTCAATAAAAAATAAGGCGAGCAGTTCCAGGACATAATGAGAGTGTTTCCACACTTTTTGCAGACTTTTTCTAGCTCTTTGCTTCATGCATTGGCGATAAATTGCGGCATCATTATCAGTCTAAGATGGAGAGAACTGTAAACAGTGGATTTTTTTAAGATGATCTTTTCAAATTTTTTCCTCGCATGTTTTTTAGAACCCTTTGCTTGAAATACATAATTAAACAAATAAATGGATATGGACATAAAGCAGGCTCCAAAACTCCATAAACAAACACATTTTAATATCTGTGATATTAAGCAAATTTCGACATAAAGCTTTTCCCAATAATACCACAAAATAAATATTGTATAATTGTTACAGCTTATTTATTTAATATTATTTATTCACTTTTTGTCCTCTTATCATGTTATCTTTTTGCTTAATATATAAGCAAATGTAAACATAAATCTAAATTAAAGGAAAGTAAATAATTTTTTCTGTTTATTATAATATTTAATCATCCCTTGTATGTGTGTTACCCGCATGTGATACTTGACACTATATGAGAGCAAAATTTTGCTACTAGGAGAAATATTTTGTGTATCTGTTTTAAATGGTTTGCTCAGAATTTTTAAAGAAGTATAAAAAAACATATTAAAAAAAGAACATTGCACAAGCATCATTGAGTTTTACATGTCAAATTATGCAAAATCCAAGGCTGTTTAGAGTTTGAAATAAGATCCACGTGGTCATGATGTGGCAAATTATGGCGGGAAAAATATGCAAAATTGGTGTGAAAAAACGAGATCTGAGAACCTGTTGTTGCTCATTTTGACTGTCAAATCCACCAACGGTGGTCGACAGCAGTCCATGTGAGAGCCAGTTTAACCCCTGAGACTGATTAATCAAACATCCACAGGATACCAAACCTCCAGATAGATTCAAATGACGGCAAGAGCTTTTTTCCAACTCAAGAATATGAGAATATTTGTCTGTGTAATCCTGAAACACTCCAGGCTCAACGGAACATTAAATCCATCCTATTGACGAGTATAACAATCACAAATCGTTTTGTACATCTGCCGAGAGACTGAACAGATTGAAAATTTTCTCTGTGGGTTTGCAACAACCATCCATTAAAAAGACGATAACCATTCATGTAGGAAAGATAAGAGCAGGTAAGTGTTTCATTATGTAGCAAGCTCCCGGCCAATCACATTCACCAATCAAAATTTCATTTACAGAATTGGCAGCTATTTAAAAGAACAAGACTTTAGTCAAATAAAATCTTCAGGCAACTGAAAACGTGTTGATGTCTGATAGATAACTTCCACATCTGGGCCACATCTGGGCATCAGTGCTAAAGTGACTTTACAAAATGAAGAGCATTGTAAATGATACATTGCTGTATCAAAATGCTAATATTTTTTGTTATTGTAAACTATTGTTTCAATGCAACAAAAGCAAATGTAACATGTTGCACATTTTTTCTAGCTGTTTTGTTAATTTGCTAGAAAGTAAAAAAAAAAAACTGCGGTTTTCAAAGTTAACTCAATTTAAAAGGTCTGCAAAAAAGATTTAAAAGTAAGATAAACAGAATTATGTACAATTCCATCAGAAGTCACAAAAACATTTTTCAAACGAAAACTTGTAAAAGTAAGATAAACAGAATTATGTACTTTATATATATATATATATATATATATATATATATATATATATATATATATATATATATATATATATATATATATATATATATATATAA
>MU204432.1:6825910-6850288 GCA_017309775.1 Paedocypris sp. Pulau Singkep
AAGTAAGTGCTTTAAAATTGGATACTTTACCACGTTTACTCAAGTCTTCTTGTAACTGGTGACTTGTAGCTTGTAATGGAGTAGCTTTTACAGTAAGGTAACCGTACTTTAACTCAAGTGTGGTGTTCAGGTACTCTTCACACTTCGGCTCTTTGGATAACAGCAAATGCTAATGCGTGAATGCAATAGCCTTATGAATGAGTTTTTTAGTATTTCACAAGTTTGCCGAACTGGATGTACTAATCCTATAAGCCGCGCCGCAGGGCAAGCGACGTGCCACTGATGCTCTTTAATTAGCGATGGCTTCTTCGTGATTTATCACCAAACCATGATGAATTTCTCATCTTCCTCTGTACTCTAAATGTCACAAACGCCAGCTCATTGTGTTTCATCTCCAGGGCTGAAATTGAGCTCGTGCTGTACGACCCTTCCTCTAAGAGGCTTTTTACGTTGAATTAGCCAGTATGGAAATAATCTGCGTGCTTTTCCACGGCCTCTTTCCACAGTGTTGGATTTAAATCAGTGGTGCCCAATATTTCATTATCTGGAGGCCAAACTCAACTTTGCTGGAAATTTCGCCGACCACAATGTACACGAAAGTTAAATATGGACATTTAATATTAGTCGAAAATTAAGAAAAGAAATACAAATTGGCAACTCACCATACAGTGATTCGTCGAGATTTGTCCCGTTGGTCAGAATTACAGAATGAAAAAGATGGAGGAAAGAGTGGACGTGACCAGGTTATTTTTAGTCTTTTTTTTTTTAAATGTCTGAAAATTGATTGGTGACACTTTGACAAAAAGCTGTCAAAGTGTCGATAGAATCGTTGAATCTAAATGTGACCTTCGGACATCTGAAGGTCGTTTTAGATTGAAGGTTATTCTAATATTAGCGGACAGTCTTACTCTGACCTCTTCTACCAAAAGAACTGAAATGAGTCAATAAATATGTGAATATAGAAATAAAATGGAGGTCATGTGTTACCCCATCAGGGGCATCCCTGTTATAAATGACCTCTTGATACTTGTACAATAATTATAATAATAATAAATAATGATTCTTTAAATTTTTTTTTACATGGGTGTTATATATTTTTTATTTATTAGGTTAGTGCAAGTCTGTCTGTAAACTAGTATCCAAAAGGTCCAATAGTGAATGAAGAGGAAGTATTGTGTAAAGTCCCACTTTGGGGCGATGGCAGGTATGCCAATGAGGGTCGATGGGAGTGGAAGATGATGGATGAGTGATGGAGGAGGAAATGAGTGGACGCCATCAGAGCGAGACAGTGTAGCCAGATGTGTGTCACTTTGGTTGGTCTTCAGTGGCCCAGCTAAACAACGCTTCATTCTGCTCCAGATTCTTCCCAGTTAATTTCTCTCGCTCTTCCTCGGGAGGAAGCACTTCAGTGATGTATGGGCTCATGAAGACACCAGCAGAGCTCCATTTCATCGCATCTGTCATGCATTATTGTAAATATGTGATTAGTTATAGGGAGGAAGAGAAATCATCGTGGCAAGTGGAATTTACCAGCTAGTGCAGACGTCTTTTTTTTCTTCATGGTGCTCTGAAATGTAATTCTGCACCTTTTTATTATGTGTGTGTGTACACAATAAATGTTTTTTTTTTTTTATATCCGAAACATTGAACTACACATTTGTACAGCTTTACCCACAGTTTTTACCGATAATTTTGTCTAATGCCTTTTTATTCAACCTTACAATTCTTTTCTTGTCTTTAATTTTTTACTTTTTTCCGTTTTATATGCTTATACAGTTGTCTTTAAAAATGATTAGGACACAAGGTAATCATTTTATAGAACGGTCTGAGTTTGTTATTGTCGCTCGTTAGAGTCGTTCACTCAGTGTTTATTTATCACAATTATAGTATTCTGTTCCATTCATAAATTGATTTAAGAATCATTAAGGTGATGGTCAAAACTGTTGCGACTGATTTGAAATTTGATTGTCCAATCAAAACCGATCTCAAATTATTTTTTTATAGGAGCTTATGGTCCACAGATTCTGTCTTTGTATTTTTATGTTATTTTTATGTATTTTTGTGTATGATATTTATGTATTTTATTATGTTATGTTATTTATGTGTTAGCAGGCATTGTGCTGTTAGGCCCTATGTAGTCTGATTGTTTGTGTATATAGCTGTAAATTGCTGTTAAAAAAAGATCACAAGCTCGAAACAGTTCTATACTATAAGCAAAACAACATCAGTGAGCAAGTCATAGGCGACACAGGCCAGGAAAACAAATCCCTCAAAGTCAAAATCATCTCACTGGTGCTAATCTTGTCCATGTACTTGTGTGTTATATATGACAATATATATTGCTCAAATTTGCACAGTAATACTATGCCATTGTAAGGATTTCACAGTCTTGCTAATGCGAGTGTTTGTGAATGGAATCTGCACTTTCGCACGACTACACGTGTGTTACGAGTCTTGCGTCATCTTCTGGCCTCACGCTACAAAATCAATCCGTTTAATGTGACTGGTGGTCTGATGCGGCTCCGGCTGAAAGCAGGGTCTAAACCATGTTAGAGGTTTTATGACTTCTAGTAAATACTATCTAATTCGCCGGCCTAAAGACATAAATCCCGCACCCCCAGAAAACGATTTGCAGAGTGTGATGCTCCAAACATTACGGAAGACTAATGATAGAGTCCTTACTTAGCCTGGATTGTGTCTTTTCCTCTTTACTTCTTGACAAGAAATTCTGAAATGTATCAAACGATTTGTGTAAATTCTTTTTGCTTTCATGTCAACTCTGCAATTCACAGGAAACAATGTAACTCATTGTCCGATAAGTCGTAAATTGTAATGCAATGTATCATTTCTGTGCAAGAGAGAGAGAAAATTTATAATTTTGCTCATTTACCAGCAGATCGCATTAAAATTCTCATAAAGACGACACGGCAGCGACATTTTGCAGCCTTTTGTTTATCAAATAGGAGACATCATTTTTGTGCATACATAGATAAATAGATACTTTAGCTTTCTAGTACATTCAATAGTAGACAGTTCCATTCATTTTAATTTTTTGTTAAAATATTACAAAAAAAAACAAGCATTTCGGAAATTTACGTCCTTGCGTTCAGCGGCTGATCCAACAAGAAAATGGAGTAAAATACCGGTGACCTTGAGGTCACGACCTTGTGACACTGAAATAGATGTGCTTCTCCTGTGCTCGGCTGCAGAAGTGTAGAAGGCAGGATTTCCACCATGACTCTCTCTCTCTTGCTTTCTTTTTTTTTTTTTTAACAAGAAGGCATATTCAAACCGATCTCACTTTAAGAGTGGAGGTTTGACGCACTAGATAAGCACTAGTCAACATTCGCGGTTCAGTTTCGCACTCTCGGATTTCACGCCCAGTGTTTATGTCCGTGTGACCATGTCAGCAGAAAAAAAAATACTCCGTCATCATATTTACAATCGGAAATGTCTTATCACTAAGGCCCAGCTTGCATGATAGGGTATTAATACATCACACATGGGATGTATATATAATTTCACACGTGTATGTATACGTAATTTTCTAATTTGTCCGTTTTAGTCCCGTAAGCTGAGCTGCATATCTGTATTCCTACACATAAGAATCCCTTCTCGGCTCAGTCTGTAATCCCAGTATCCCAACGCTCTCAGCACTGCTCTTCTCCGAGAGACTCTGTGTTGTCGCCCTGTTCCATCGGAGGAGGAGGAGGAGGAGGAGATCGCATTTTCCCACGGCTGTTTCCATGACTGTTCCCGTGGCCCGGGTAAACATCTACGGAGCTGGAGATGGACTGCACTGACTGGTCGCGGAAGTAATGGAAGGTCTCTGGGTCCAGGAAGGTCTGCTCCTCTTGCAGGCCCTGCTCGAACAGCTTCCGCTTGTGTCGGAACTCGATCACCGTCTTTGTGTAGGAGTTGAGAGTCGTGACCGATGCCGCCATGCAGCAGGTGAAGGAGCCCCAGGCCATGCTGGAATACACAGAACCTGAGAGTTACTATGAGTGGATGGATAGACAGATAAATAGATAGACAGGTATAGATGGATAGATAGATAAATAGTTGGAGAGGACAGGCAAATATACAGACCAGCAAAGATGGATGGATGGATGGAAAAAAAAAGAAAGACAGATTTGACGGAAAACAGATTGATAGATCAGTAGGTAGGTAGATAAATAGATAGATAGATAGATAAATAGATAGATAGATAGATGAAAAAAAAGAAAGACAGATTTGAATACATAAATAGTTGGACACACAAATATACAGACCAGCAACGAAAAAGAGCGTAAAACAGATTGATAGATCGGTAGGTAGGTAGGTAGGTAGGTAGGTAGATAGATAGGTATGAGGACGGACGGACAGACAGACAGTTAAATAAGTATGTAGGTAAATGGACAGATGGATGGATAGAAAGATAGACAGACAAACAGACAGATAGACAGAGATGGCTGTGGATCATTGTAACTTTACTGTTATATTTTGTAGAATTGTTTTGATACATGCCATTTATCATAAAATGTCTTTTTTTTTTATTATTTTTTTTAATGGTGGACATGTTAGAACCTTGTGTGTTTTGAGCGTGAATGTGTCAAAATATACAAGGCCATAATATATCACAAAATGTTGCTTATTCATGTAAATTTCCACTAAATTTTCATATTTAAGAATTTTATTACGGTATTTTAGTTTTTGAAAACACGTTTTTTTTGTGAGCTCAAAACACTTATAATATACAATAAAAGCCATAAAATAGCTTCAATTTGTATTACGGAATTTCAAGGTGAAAAGTGTTTTCTCTAAAAAGTAAAGCAAAAGAAAACCAATGAGAGCAAGAAATTGGCCAGATGGCAGGACAAATGAAGCAATTTTAACCTGGACTAATGGATGCCAGGCAAGCATCTGCAGTTATTCCGCCAAAGTAAATGCCACTTTCATGCCTGTCTAACACCGGTGCATTTCTCTTACATCCAAGTGCCAAAATAACAAAATAAAACATTGGTGGAAGATTCAATACAGCCTGTCCATCACAAATCTAAAAAAACATTTCAAGACAGAAATGAACAGTCTCGCGGTCAGTCACAGTTTCTTTGAAAGACTTTGATAATCCCAGAAATTCATAATCACTCAGATTAATTCTTAATGCGTCTCACTATATATGTTTTGGATTTTACTAGTTTAGTGGTGAAAACGGAATTGTCTTCAAGTAACAATAAAAATATTTCAGCTATTGTGATATATCGAAAGTCATGTTTTTTTTTTTTTTTTTGTATACGTATATGGGATTTTACTTTATTCGACTAACGTTGAAGAAAGTGAACACACAAGTTTGTAAACGTGACCACTAGGGACCGTCTCAGATGTTGTCAATATTTGACTATCAAATGTTTGTCCACTAGGGACCATATCAAAATTGTGTTCTCCATTTAACCATCAGTTAATGAGCAGTGGGCAGCCTTAAGCCATCATTTTCTACAGACATCTGTGACGTTTTAAGCTTTTTATAAGAAGTTACCAATTGATCCCTACAGGGAAGATTCTGGAAATTCTCAAAGTCCAGAATGAGCTAAAAATGTGTAAATGCAAATATGAACATGAAACATCTATGGTTGGTGTCTCCTTTAGATATTTCAGTCCAAGTATTAGCTAATTCTATTCTTGCTTTCCCTGGTCAACAATTCTCAAATCTTGGTGTTGTGAAGACCACGGTAGCAAAAATCAGAAGGAGTCTTACCAGAAAGACCAGCCGTAATCCCACGTGTGAGGTCTCCAGTCTTCCGGACCCAAGCTGACTGTAATCTGGAAGACTTGTGTGTACATCATGTGTGCCACCATCCCGAGCAGACCTGTCCCGTAGTCCACAAACACACAGCGTTTCGTTTCGTCATCAAATCAAATTGCTAAATAAAATGCATGTAAATAAAATGCTGATTTGATCAAGTCATCAAATCAAATGAGAAAGAAAATCAGCGTGTATAAAATATTTGATAAGCAATCATCCTTTTCATGTCACACCATTTAATACATCAACCACAGCATCATTTTAAGTTGGTTATTGGACAGTTTACACTTTCTACTTTACATGGATCACTCGATCACACTTTTGTATTTTGCTCATTTTATTGTATTTTCATCTTCATAGTTTTTATTCATTATTTTATCCTTATCGATTTATTTTGTATTTTATTGCTTTTTTTTTTCATCTCTTATCTATTATCTCGTATCCCCCCCCCACACACACACACACACACACCATGTTTAAAGGCTGGCTGATTGTAAAATACAATTAATTGCATGTTGTACCATGTATAATGTGTTTACGACATTTATAATTTGAATTTAAATTTGAACCTTAGGCAAGTTGAGGTCAATGCCTGATCTCAGTCGGTGAGACATCGGATCAATGTCCGGTTTACTCAGCGCAGCGGCTTAAACTGCGTGAATATGGGTTGAATAAGGACAAGAGACTCAAAATCAGTAAATCCTCGATTGCGTAATGTTTGCGTTTTACCATATGTTGCTTTATTCAGACATCGCTCTGTTGTCCTTTCTACCTACACGTGTATTTTCCAATTGCAAACGTCATCCACCCTATAAAACATTGCTCCTCTGGAGATTTTCTACCCGATTCGATTTCATACAGAACAAGAGTTTCATCCCAGCAGAAGCTGTGCAGCTAGAAAATAATGAAGTTCAGAGTCTGTAGTTCGTCTGATCTGTTCATTTCTGCGGATGGTCAGATGTTGCACAGTGACAAGTTTGGCTAATATCTGTAATATGAGAGTCTCTCTCTCTCTCTCTATTTTGTCTCTGTCCTCTTATTACCCTCTCTTTCTCTTTCTCTCATTATGTCTCTTGTCCTCTTTTCATTGATTGTCTCTCTTTCTCATTATGTCTCGCTCTAAATTATGTCTCACTTTCTTTTTCTGACTGTCTCTCTCATTGTTTCTCCCTTCTCTCTCTCTCTCTCTCTCTCATTTTTTCCTCACACTCTTCTCTGATTGTCTAAATCTCGTAATGTCTCTTGTTCTTTTTTTCCTGACTCTCTCTCTCTCTCTCTCCCCCTCTCTTTCTCATTTAGTCTCTGCTCTTTTTATCCTCTTTCCTTTGTCTCGCTCTCATAATGTATCTTTTATCTATTTTTTGACTGTCTCTTTCTCATTATGTTTCTTTTCTCTCTCTCACTCTTTCTCTGTCTATCACTTTCCCACTCTCTCTCTCTCTCTCTCTTTTCAATATGCACATGAATCTCTTTGTCTCTTTTTGTTTCCCTCTCTCTTCTTCTGTAAGTATTCTTTTTCCATCACACCATCTCTCTATTTCCGTCTCCATGTATCTTTCTGTCTTTCTCTCCTTATCTCTCTCCATGTCTGTCAATGTCTGCCATCTCTACCTGTCTCTGTGCATCTCTCTCTCTGTATATAACTCTTGATCTGTCTCTTTTATCATTCTGTCTCTCTATTTCTGTCTCTGCCATTCTCTTGTGTATATCTCTCCATGTATATTTTTCATTCCCTTTGTCTAGTTTTCCTTTTCTTTCTCATCATCTCTTTCTCTCTGTCTCATTGTAATTAGACAGGCTTCAGAAAAACAGGATATACAGAAGGCAGCATCTGTTTTTCATCTGTTTACCCACGCTGCACTGGGCTTCCACATGATCTTTCTCACCAATCTGGCTTTATTACACGACTAACCTGTTTTACTATTGAACTTTGGGAAGATTCTCAGCACATCTGTCGTGTTAAATTGATTGATCTGAATGGCCTGTTTGGTCTTCGGTCATTCAGAAAATCGGTCATGTAAAAGATCTACCGACATAGTATTACCCGTCCTTAGATTTTTTAAAGACCACTGAATATAGAGCTTACCACTAGCTAAGCAGTGGTCTACTGTTTTTGCTACATTCATTGAAAGGTCGGTTTATGTCACGTTGCATACTTTGCGATATCAGTGACTAATTGTGACCACACCAGGCCAGCAGGGGGAGCTCTACCTGTTCAAGTTCATATATATAGCGTTTTTCTCAGTCCCAGACCAACGTAAGGCCACTATACGGAATTAGGAAAAACAGAGTCGTTATAAAAGAAAAGGGCTTATATTAGACCAGTATTAAATACAGTAGTTTGCGTTACACGTTTTAAAACACTTTTGAACATATTTTTACAACATGTGATAAGTTCCCCTACTGAACCAGTTGGTCCTGTAAGAGAAGACTAAGTGAAACATTTCACGTTTTTCATAATGTTATATTCAGAATATTCTTCAATTAACTGGGGAAATGACACAATGAAGCATACGTGTTGGGAATCTGCAATACATTGAGAACTGGATGCACTTCAAAACTCCACCACACTGTTTTTGTTCCATTTATTAAAAAGTAGAGGAAGTGTGTGGTTGTGGTAAATCTGGACCTACCTGACAGCACGGTGAAGACTGCGGCGAAGGCGTTTAGTTTAAGTCCATCTATCACATTACTAGAGTGAAAAAGCTCCAAGCACATCAGACTGAAGCCGACGACGAGCAACATGATGTATAGCACCTCCGACACCACTGACAGCCAAAGGACACCTGCAACACACACACACACACACACACACACACACACACACAGCGCCGTGAGCCAGACTCGTCGCTGCTAACCCATAATTCTATTTGTCGGTTTTATTCAACCTGCTAGTTTCAAGTCAAACTATCACAAGTCTTGTTCAGTGTCGCTCTGCCTCTATTATATGCAAATATTACTGTACATGTTCTAATCAAAGGAAAAAAGTGGCCATTTAACTTTGGATGTATGTAATAGTTTCTTCTTCTTTTTTTTTTAAGTATATACGTCATATAGAAAGGGATACAAAGTCTTTTCTCTCAGCGAGGAGAAGCTGTTGTGAAGGACCCTGTCGGTTTCTCTAAGCGTCGATTGCACAGTTCGTGACCGCTTTGTTTCCTAACGTGCTTTGATTTTACATTTATAATTCATTTATCAGAGGCTTTCATCCGAAGCGACACACGATGCATTAGATATATTCACTGAAACAACTCCATGCTTCACATTCCTGACCAACACTCTACCAACTGCTGATTTTATACACTTCAACAAAACAAAAGCATTATTAAATATTAATAAATACAATAACTAAAATGTTACCAGAATATACAAAAAAGGCAGGTTCATTGTCACAAAAAAAGATGCAGAAAACACTCAAACAAATGCTGTACGACAGATTGTGACGGTGTGTGTCAGTGAAGTGAAATCCACTAGGGTCCATATCAAAATTGTGCATTTATTTAACAATCCAGTGAAGAAACACACACACTGAAGTGAACACACAAACCCTGAGCAGTGAGCAGTTTCTCTCCCACAATTTGTCTCCACATCACCCAGAAATGAAAAAAGAGAGTTCAAAGTGGACAGACGGATAAAACATTTTGTGTAGAACACTCATGAGATCACTCTCAAAAAAATAATGGACTACAAATGTACAGGCTTTTTGTTAAGGCTTAACATCATTTGCCCTTTTACATTTTCTAAATTCACAAATCTTCTGAATCTAGGAATAAGACGGCAGGAGTTGAGTTGTCATGTGACATTCTGAACATTACAAGAGGTTATTTCACTAAACGTATTTTTAATTCAATTATGGGATATTCCGACTTTCACATGACGAAAGCATGACAGACGTTGGGATTAAAGCATGGGAAAATTGGGATTTCACAGCATAACCTGGAAATTGGTGGTATTCTGCAATATTAATGTGCAACGTGTTTGTCTTCGAGATTTCAAAAGCAGTCGGGTTCTTTTGAAAGAGCGCTCAACATTCATCACAGGCAGCGATAAAAGATTTCCCATTTTCTTCGGGGATCCTTGAGGCTTTAGATAGTCGCTGTCGTATTGAAAGAGCATGCGGGATTAACTCTCCTTTAGACCTTACCTGAGCAAGTACAAATCAAAAACCTCTTGGAATTTTAGACAAAATTCTTGATGGGAGGCTGTATCGGGAAGCACTCGGAATTCTTAAACGGTTGAATGAAAAGAGCACCGACATAAAACTCTGGATGATTAGACAAATACAAGCAGGATTATATCAAATGGGACGAATAATGAAATCTTTGGAAGTTAGGAACTAAACAATCGTCTCCTAAAGAGAAAAGGAAATGGTGTTTTTTTGCCTTGCAAATTCTTTCGCCCGGAACCATGATGTCATTTGCAAGCAAAACTCATTTTCCCTTTGGATAGTTGAGTATTATCTCCAGATTTGTTGAAAGCAAGACATGTTTTATGCAAAAGACTTCTGAGCTGAAATGAAATTCCATATTCAGAAGAATGTCCCCTGTGAAAGCTTTGTCGTCTCATGCAAACACCATCAATTAAAACTCGCCTCCCAGAAGGATGGAAAGAAACGCCCGGCGATGTCAAACTTTTCTCAGGGTAAATTGAAGTTGTCGGTACAAACTTTGTCTATTCAGATGTGTGAAGAGTACCTGAAAATCATACTTGAGTAAAAGTACCTTAGCCTAAAAATTACAAAAACTACTCCATTACAAGTTTACAATTTACCAATTCCAAGAAGACTTGAGTAAAAGTCAAAAATGTATCAAATGTAATTCCTAATATAGAAAAAAAAATGTACCACCTCAATGTTTCAAAATGGCAAAACAAAATAGATAAAAAAGAACAAAAAGTCAAAAGTGCAACTGCTAATTCACTTGGTTTAGCTCATAAATGGCATCCAGTACCTTCAGCATCCTGCAGATGGCGATATCCCCTCATCCGCCCAAGAAAACAATCCTTAATTAAATTATTTTAATCTCTAATTTAAATAATCTAAATTGAAGAAGGAGACACATAACCAGCCACAAATAAAAGCAATGAACAACCTTAAACAAAAAGCAACAATTTTACAACCTTAAAAAGTGTAAATCTATAATGCCTAATTAATCTGAATTCATACGTGTTATTGGGCTGTAGGAAACCGGAGACCCAGAGGAAACCCACACAAGCACATGGAGAAAATGCAAACTCAGCACAGAAAGACTCGACCGGGCTTTGAACTTGGCACAATTTCATTCTGTTTAAAAGATGTCCTTCAGTAACTGAAGAACTAGAGTTGGGTTTGCTCCTCCAGCTACAGTATTTCTCCTAAGACTATGGGTCACGTGACTTTTGATGTTTGACTGGTGAAGTGTGAATGATGAAATCCACGGACACAAACGTGCACATGGTAAATAATAAATATTCTGGATGGTGAGGATAAGAGATCTGTCATTGGCAGGATTCAGTGTGTGCTGTCGGACAAGCCTGAACGCTATTCTAATGACAGCCATTACTCACCTCGCTCAGACGCCGGGGCCAGATCAATAAAACTCCTGCATTTCTCACCTGGAAAGACATAAGGTAACCAAAGTTAATATCTGAACTCCACATGCTCTTTTGTATTGCGGGATTTATTGGTTACAGTGCTGTTTTTCAGAGATAAGGCCGACCTCGCACCTCGCCCTGCAGATAAAAATCACATTTTGACTTTTTTTGTCTAGGATTGATTTGGCGCAGTTTAACCACTTCCTGTCGTTCTGAAACAGATTTGATCACATAACTTTGTTTTTTTTTATGCTTTTAAATATAGTTTTAAATCTGGAAGACGTACAGTTTTTACTACAGTACTCATATACTACAGTATTTACCATTAGTTTTTGTTCAATACAGGGATTATCAATGTTTGCATAAATTAATGAAACACACACATGCACACTAATGAATATTACACAAAAACTAGCTAAAATAAAATACAGTACTTGTTTGTATAATATATCAATTATATGTGTTTAATACTTATATATACGTAGAGAGCACAGCTCTCTTAGGTGTAACAGCGTCATGGCATTAAAAACAATTAATTTGAATTAACATTTAAAATTAATTGAATGCGTTAACGCAATAATCTTTACAGCCCTAATAAATAAATAAATATATATATATATATATAATTAGACACATTATATATATATATAGATACATTTAGATATTTCAAAAAGAAGCACACTATATATAAAGAGAGAGACTGCGTAAATATTTTACTGACAGAAATGTAGCTTTTCTAACTTTATTCGTCTGTTAAATTTGACTTAAAATTCCAGTTGATCTACAATATGAGGCTCAAGGCCATTTCTATAAACTTTTAGCAGGGATCATCTAAGGTGCCAAGCTCTACCCGAACCAAACATCAGGCCGAGGTTACAGAGAGGTGAGACATGGGATTGTCCTGTGCCTGAGGATTTAATAAAACGATTTATCAAACATTACTATTTAAAAACCGCACAGTTCTAAGAAAGCATTCAATCCGTCGGCATTATGTCGAGACCCTGCAAGTCTGCAGACGCAAAACTCATAACTCCTGGCTTGCGGGACTGAGACGGCACTCATATAGTCAGTCAAACAAACTTCATGTTCTTCTGTATCTACATTGCAAGCCAGACAAGATTTTCTAAGCTTTATTGCCTTCAGAGAATAACATTTATTGAGACAGTAGTAAAAAACTGGATAAAACACAACTACATTCCAAGGAATGCAAATACAAAAAACCAGACTGTGTTTGTATCAAATAAATCAATTGAATATATTTTTTGATTCCTAGATTAAATATTTTGATTGTAGATTCTTATGTAATTTTAATGTAATTAAGTTTTAAATTGTAAAAGTTTTAAAATGTAATATTGTTTTATTTTCGTTACTTACAAGTAACAGTACAAATTGTAATAACAATACAAATAAGAACATAATTTATTTTGCTTTTTTTTCATTATTTATGAATATCAAAAATGATGTGTCAAAAACATTTAAAGTTACACAAAATGAAAATGACCAATAAATTACTTCGTTACAGTGAAATAGTCATATTTCTCCTGTCACACATCATCAACTCATTTTCCCATAATTCTTTGTGTCCCATTATTGAAAAGGGACAAAATCATAGAATAAAAATTGTTAGGGTTCTGTTGATCATCTTCATCACTGAAAATCTGGAACCTTTAGGTTCACTTCTTTCCTCATTAAATCCCTCCTGTGTTTATTCCAGAGCAAATAAGCCCCTGAGAAAGAACTAAATCCTTCTAGCGAGCAGATAAGTGGCCCGTGGAAAACTCTTCTCTATTTGAATAAAGGAATCTCACTGCACCCGCAGAAGCACATTAACCAACTCTAAAATGCCCGATCATGCAAGAACATGAGTAATTGAATTTCTAGTGGGATTTATTCCACCAGTTATGTGAGGCTTGTGTGGTAATCGTTTCATTTATATCCATAAAAACAATGTTTGCATTAACACTTTTAATTTTTTAAATGCAGAAACTCATTCATTATTTGCAGAAACTATGTATACAAAGTAATCAAACATAAATATTAATAGCTGTTTATATACAAATATATTTATAAACATGCTTTTTATTGTAAAAAGTTGTAATGTAAAACTAATAATTCTATGTAACTGTTTTAAATAATCTTATTTATTGCAATGACGTAAATTAATTTTAATTTTATGGTAATTAATTACATAATTTGTATGTAAAGTCACTGTGGTTTAAAGAGAAACAAGAATTGAAGAGTTGACTTTGACTTATAAACAGGTTATTTTGGCTATTTTGTGCTTGAGAATGTCTGTTGTTCCTGTAAACAGAGTGAATTATTGTTATTGACTGATTTAAAAGATTCATTTAGACAAAAAGTTAAACTATTGTTAATTAAGACTTTGTAATAACAGAATTTGTTTGTAAAAACAATGAAACAATGAATAAAATGCAACAATCCTCTATTTTTACATTTTTACACACGCACTGTATGACAGTTGCAAATGCACTGAACTTGAACTTAAGCTCAATATGACATTTGCTTTTATTTTTCATAACCTAGTGTATTTCTGTCCAGTTTCAGTGAGGCTGTTTTTCTACTTCTGCATGATCGATTTGCAAAGTTAATTAAACCATAGAAAACTTTCTGTTTGGTTTGGACATTCAGCAAGAGTAGAAATTATGCTCAAGCAGGTCTGCAATATTATGCTAATAATGACGATAAATCATTACCCAGATATTGAGCCGAGCTGCTGGTGTGGACGTGTGATGCGTTTGCAGCACAAAGCCTGTCTGACACCGTTGTCAGATTAATGCCAAATCCTATTGATCACACTGGACGAAAATGTGTCAACAGCAGTGGTGATTCGAAAAAGGAAAAAAAAAAAAAAAAAAAAAACCCTTTCTGAGTCAGATAACTTAATCCTCACCAGCATAACACACGCTGACCTTCACTCTGTTTGGTCTGCTGGATTATACGTGATACTTTACTTTGTGGAATGGCAGTGCTTGCTGTGAGACTGACTGCTAGATGCCTTCATCTAATCAATGATAGGTTACTGTACTTATTAAGTATTTCTGATCCGGCCATAATGTGAAAATTGTCTGTTGACTATTGTTTTGTCAAGAGTTAAAATTATGCTTAAAGTTGTTCAAGTGTGCTGTCAAACTGGGTGACGGAAATTGTGACGTTTCATAATTCTTTCCTGAATTAATTCCCAAAATAGGTCCAATTGTACTGATTTATTGTATTATTTATCTTTAGATCAAAAATCATCTGAGGACACCCTCTGTTAATATGACGCTAAAGGAGAGCTGCTTATGTCGTCGTGTCCATTGGGAATGTTCCTCAAAACTCATTGAGAGAAGAGTAAATCCTGACAGATGTTTTCAAAGCTGTCCAATCACTTCACGCCCGCTCATTGCGCAACTATTCACGCTGCTTGAAAGTGTGTGTGTGTGTGTGTGTGTGTGTGTGTGTGTGTGTGTGTGTGTTATACATATTGTACCCCTATACATATTGTGTGTGTATATACAATATACTGTTTATCAATTTATGTGTCTTCTCTCTCTCTCTCTCTCTCTCTCTCTCTCTCTCTCTCTCTCTCTCTCTCTCTCTCGCTCTCTCTCTCTCTCCCTCCTTGTCTCTCTCTCTCTCCCTCTTTACCTGTCTTTCTCTCTCTCTCGCTCTCTCTTTACTTATTTTAAAATATGACTTGTTTATTATGTTGATATGATATGCATATATAGATTTATTTATGCATGAGTGTATGCATGCAATATGTATATTTATACACACACTGTGCTTATAAGTGTGTGTGTGTGTGTGTGTGCAAATATATATATATGTATGAATGTTAATGTTGCACATACAGTACCGTGCATATGCTGTATACATACAGTATATATAAATATTGTATGTATATAATGTAAGTGCATACATGTATCAATGGCACGTACTGTACTTAAATATACATACATATAGAAATAAATCTCTCTCTCTCTCTCTCTCTCTCTCTCTCTCTATATATATATATATATATATATATATATATATATATATATATATATATATATATATATATATATATATATATATATATATATATATACACACACACACACACACACACACACACACACACTCATATTTAAAACACATAGACCAAGTCATAACTTATCATGAACAATGTTGCAAGAATAATCTTACAAAACGGTTACATTTTGTAAACACACCCTGGAACTTTTTCAACTTTAATATCAGTTATGTTATAGGCACTATAAGGTTTTGCCGGTTGAAAGAAAAAAAGCCACAACTTCTCTCGCGATGAGAATTCTCTGTCAAAGAAAACACTTTACAGCACATGACTTCCTCACGCTCTTCCCGTTAAACTTCAACGACAAGATCAGAACAAACTTAAACACTTGGATGTTGGCAAGAAGATGAAATGACGGATATATATCAGCTGGACCGTTAGCGGAAGAGCATCAGTCCCTCACCTCCGCCGTGGATGTTCTCCTCGCACGAGTACCAGATCCCGGTGTGGAAGTGTCGGAAGAGGAAGCGATCGTCGCCGGTTTCCCAGCTGTAGTGAACTTTGCTCGGGTCGGTCTCGTTCACCCCGTAGTCAATGCAGTTGTGCCGTCGGTCCTTGCTGCAGTTGGGTTTGGGGACCCGCTGCGTCCCTTCGCACCAGTAGGTCGTGATGAACGCGGTGGTTGAGAACAAGAGAGCCAGAAGATTTAACCCCACGGACATTAAAGCGCGACATTTTCGGGTGGTCTTCATAGTCCCTCTGGAACTGCTCAACGAATCGGCCGGAAAAGAACTGCACTAGTGAGAGTCAAGCGCTTCCGATGTGCCCAGCACCAGCACCTCACCTATCTCACCTACTGTACCTCAGCTCAGCTCACCTCACCTCCGACAGCGACAGGTACGACTCACTCACTGCTACCGAATGACCGTCAGTCTGGTGATGCGCGCGAGCTGAATCCATTCATGACTCGAGAAAGATCTCGGAGGAAAGACTTGAGACACGCGCGTGTCCATCTCTGACTGTTGCATGCCCCCCCCCCCCCCACACACACTCTCCCTCTACCTCTCTACCCGTCTCACTCGCTCTCTCTATCTCTCCCCCTCTCCACCCGTCTCTCTCTTTCTCTCTGTCCCTCTCCACCCGTCTCTCTCCCTCTCTCTCTCTCTCTACCCATTTCTCTCTGTCTCTCATTCTTCTCTCTATCACTGATCACTCTATCAAAAATGGCCATTTACATGAGCAGAAAAAAACAGATTGAGAACAACGGTGATGCTGACGCTGTGAGAACGTTTAAAATGTTAACCAAGTCCAGAATCACTGTGGAGTATAATTTTTACAAACGTGTAAACAATCTGCTGCAATTTGAATGTGTCTGGTGTATGAATGAAGCGTTATGTTCAGTGGTGGAAGGAGAATTATATTTTTGTTTTTAACTTTACGCAGATGTCCAATCGTAAAATGAATACTGACTACTAATTAATGTAATAAAATGTATTGTTGAAAAAGTAAAAAAAAAAAAAAGTCTCACTCTCTACTCTCTCGCACTCAGTTTTTTTTTTTAATCTCTCTCTCTTGTCTCTCTCTCGGATTTATCTGTCTGTCTCTGCCTCTCTCTTTTCGCACACACACACACACAAATATACCCAGCTGTCTCTCTCACTCTCTTGCTCTATCCCTCTATCTCTCTCATACTCATTTTTTTATCGCTATCTCTGTCTCACTCTCTCTCTCTTTCCATTTCTCTATCTCCACCCCCCCTCCTCGTCTCTCTTCCTCACAACTTAATGTTTAAAATTATAATGAAGAAATAGGTTTATTTCCTGTCTCTCTGATAGTTTGTGCTTCCTTTAAACAAATTACCCGTTTTTTCATGTGACTTACTTGAAATCACTTCAAGTCATTTGCATTTTATTAACAAACCACCTTTCCCAGTTGCAAACTGTCCCAAAGCAGATGTGCAATACATTTCAACACTAATTATTATAAATGAATTTATCAGTGACAATGACACAGACTCATGGTGACCCTGCGAGAACTGAGGTTTTGCCTGAACGTCATATTACGAAATTTACTATCATTTAAATATTATTACCATGATTTATTAAATACTATTGCCATGATGAAAATGTTTGGTTGAAACATCTCCAGGCATCTCAAGATTAAACTTTCTAATTTTTGAACATTTTGCCAATGCCATTGGTGCTTTTGTGATTTCTTGTTGTTGAAAGTGACTTTGTGTGTGATGGGTGTTTATGTGTGTGTGTGTGCGTGTGTTTGTGTGTTTGTTTGTGTATGTGTGTGTGGCTTTCATTAAATCATAATTTCACCTGCACGTGAGTGTTTCTTTTGAAACAAGCATCTGTATATTTATTTTTATTAATAATGACATAAAAATGAAAAATAAATAAACTGTTCAAAAAGAGAGTGCAGAACACAATACAGATTATGGGAATTATCTATCTGTACGTCTACACCTATTGTTTTTAACTGTACAAAGTTGCAAATGTAAATTGTGCATACAATTAAACATTAATGAAAAAGAAAAACATTACATTTTTTAAAACAAGACAGGTGGTTGCGTGGCTTCTGTGTCATTAGATTTACTTCCCCATCGCACAGTCAATAAAGACGATCGCTGGAGGCAATGTGACTTTGGGTTCCAGTATTCTGATCATGTCGCTTGTCAAACCGTTTTGACCTTTCTGTGAAACCTTGATAGATCAGATAAGTTTGTGACTTTATTTGAGAAGAAACGAAAGAGGAAAAATAACAAACTTGTGTTTTCATGTCCGACATAATCTTGGTTGCTTTATATTTACCTCGGGTTAATATTGTCACAGCCATATTGTGTGGAGTGCAATATTATGTAAGAGCATCTTTCCACCCCAGTCTCCTCCAACACATCTCGCCTCTATTTATGAGCATGGGCCAATGAATTGCTGTTTGCCGGAAAAGTAATCTAGGAATCCATTCCACCGTCAAGTCATTTTCAAAAAACCATTTCCATCAAAATTGAAAGATCTAAAGAGAGGAAGTGTATTATTTTGAGAGGTTAATGATATTTATGCAAATTGCAGTATGATAAATCTGGACAAAGGGTTGTGTGTAAAGGTCTGCTTGAACCTGCTTTTAAAAGGAAATCTAAACCAGATCTGACCAAAGGAAACAAATATAGATTGTCAAATTTTAATCCAGAGGGAATTTTTGTTTTTCTGTTCGACATGTTTCAAGGGTCTCTGCAATAGTTATTGATATGGTGATGTAAATATTTAAAGAAGCACATTTGGATTTTAAGTTAGGTTAGGAGAGTTTTTCAAAATGGCCACTAGGGACCGTATCGAAATTGTCCTCTGCATTTAACCATCCATTAAGGTAAACAAACACAAACCAGGAGCAGTGGGCAGTCTTAAGCCATGGTGCCCGTCAGGTATGAAGTGGTCAGGAAAATTGCCGGTAAATAGGCAGATTGCAGTCATGTGTGAACAGACAAATGCCGGAAACCGCAAACTTAAAAAAAAAGTCCAACTTTCTTCCGATTTTGGAAATTAAGCTCAGTCTTGCTACATCTAAAATGTGCACGGTGAAAATCGTTCAGCTATATGCATTCAGGTTATTAATAAGCTGGATAAAGACATTCGTATTCAGTGCATAAAAGCGCATGCCACTCCCCTGATAGGTCTCAGAACTGTTGTGATTACTCTAACAGCATGATCAGTCGACTCTTTGCCTCCTCTCGTCTCCCCAGTCTCAGCCATTAATGTGTCGACTCACAAACCTGTCGACTCACTGAAGACAAAACTGTTGAAATCACATTACAATTCTTTGTTGAATCACCAGAGGTTTAGCTGTGTCACATTGTGAAGAGTCTAAGAAACAGCTACAAAAGATTTTTTTAAAAGTTCCAAAAAAGTTTCATGCCTCTTTTAAAAATGGGGCTCATGAGGATTTTTCTTTAAAAGTTGTTGGTTTTTGTCACTTATGACATTGTTCAGATTAAAATGAAAAGCATTTCTAACTGTTTTTTTTTTTATTTT
This sequence comes from Paedocypris sp. Pulau Singkep, assembly GCA_017309775.1. Classification (NCBI taxonomy): domain Eukaryota; kingdom Metazoa; phylum Chordata; class Actinopteri; order Cypriniformes; genus Paedocypris; species Paedocypris sp. Pulau Singkep. The sequence continues at coordinate 6,845,316 of MU204432.1, forward strand.
TACCTGGTTGCATGTTCTTTGTCTTTTGATTAATAAGTAATAATAAATAATAATTAAATGTGCCTATTTGTTACACAAGTGATAACGTTTTGGTATTTGAAGTTTCTTTTTATTAAAAAAAAACAATAAAATCGTTGTTGTTTTGTTTTTTTTAAAGTGTCTGACACCTTTTTAAAATCAGACTTGATTTTTTTTTCTGGTTTATACTTTGAACAAAGGAAGTTCTACTGCTTTTTGTTAAACCTAGAAACTTAGTAACAGCTAAAATGTGATGGGTTTTTTTTTACTTTACCTTTAAAGAAAACTTTCCTCCAAAATGGTAACGTTTCATTTTGATTTAAGCATTGCTTGAAATGTACATTTTACCAACTGGTGCTGGAAAAACTTGAAAGTGCTTGAAAAGTGCTTGAATTTTATCTTTCAGAAAAGTTACTTCTAAATCACTTGCACTTAATTAATTGCACAACTGCAATGTACTATATTGTTCAACAATGCAGTTATTTCAAAATGTCTTTTTCGAATCAGATGCTTTGGTTTAATTGTGATAGTGAAGGTGTTGTCGCATTAGCAGTGAGTATTTTGAATCGGCCTTGGGAACAGCTGTTGACTTGTCTCTTTGTGAAGCCTGTGAAGGTGTCAGCAGATGTTCTGATGTCCTCTCCACACCTCGAGGAAACTTGAATTAGACAGATCAGACTTGCTTGTTGCGTGTGTGTCAGCACAATACAGCTACAATGCATCTTATTTCATCTTTTTTTGTATCCAACTATTTGTATTCATGTAATATGTATTCAACTATTGATCCGTGTTTAGTAATTGATTACTAAACTGGTAGTCGGTTTTTCAATCTTCATTTGGTGTTTTGGCAATTAAAGTGACAGAGATGGTTCTATTCTGTGAAGTTAAACAACAAAGTGGTAGAAAAAAAAAGCAACTATACGTAACTTCTGCTCATCTTAAATAATAAAAATTGACCAGTTGTAGACCGGTTTATGAAATTAATCCGTGCCGAGAGTCGTTTTGTTTGTTCTGCAAAAATTTCGTTAGTGCCATAGCGTCAAAAATTCAGACAAAAAATAAAATAAATTGGTAAAACATTGGTAATAAATGTAATAAAAACATGTTACATAGCAGTTGTTTAGTTGATGTTGATAAAGGTAAATATCACATGAACAGTTACCACAATCTTGATATGACGTCATACTAAATATTGCAAATTTACCAAAATTGTACGGATTTGCAATTACGTCATTTCAAGATGGCGGCTCTATGGGAGAAAAAAAAAGGTTGCCATTCAGGGAGAATTTTTGGAAGCAAGATCTCTGAAACTACCTAGTGTTTTTGTTTATACACATCTAGACTCTTATCTCAATGCATGCTAGCGTTAAGAAAAGGATGTGCTCCTTTCGTACGTAGAGCGAAAATATTTCAGAACTCGGGACCACTTTTTTGCAGAGACGCATTTTGTTACAGAGGATTTTTGCTATCTAGGACATTAGTAAGTAGGGGTACCACTGTATTCACAGACAAACATGTTGGAATCGTAGTTTGCCTGCGGAAGAGGAACTTGTTTTGAAGGAGAAAAATTGCACATTTTTAAACGATTTTTCTAACCGCCGCAAGATCCAGAAACTATTCTATTCTCTTCACAAACATCCTTTAACAATACGAGTGTGATGATTCAGCTTCATAAACATTTCACCCAGTAATATTATGTACATGAATGTGCATAACGTATAATCTCTTGCCTCTCGGTTCCTCATCCTACTTTAATTAGAATTTCATGCCATCATTTGCAAAACACATTTCCCCATCGCCACAATCCTCCTTAATTCCCCAGATGCCCTTGCATGGTAATTCTCGACACCCCTGGCTCTGCTTTAAGGACACGGAGAGTCAACCAAAGAAGCTGTGTTGAATCCATCAGCACAGTGGCAAGTCATTGGAAAGGTGGTGTAAATCTGAAGCCTCTCGATGGCCAGAGAAACAAGGCTATTACGATATTCCTCTCTGATGGATGCCCACCCTTCTCCTTTGGGGGAACAAATGAAACATGCAAACACTATTTCCTACATCGCTTTCTACGCTGATTAATCTCTGGGATTTATATCATGTAACACTTTGGATTTTTTTTTTCCAATTTGGTTGTTTTAATGACAAAAGCCGCCACATTAAGCAGGCAATATTGACGTCGCCATCTCTTGAGTTGGAGAATTCGCCTTCGGACAATCAGATCTTTTTTTTCACCTCAGCAATTTCTCCAGAGGTGTCAGAAAAATAGGAAATATAATCCAGATAACCCTCCAAAGATGGGTTTTTTTTACCAATTATTTGTGGCATTTTACTTTTAAATTACGTGGTTGGGATTTAAATCTAAATCCCAGCTTGGAATAATTGTATAGGCTGCTTTTCTGTGCCATGTTTTATTCAATCAGGTTTTTTTTTCTCCGCTCTTTGCTTGTGCTATACATTTCTCTGCCGTAAAACAACGATTATGCAATTCCACATGTCAGAAAAGTGTCAAACGTTCGACAACACACTTCCTTTTCCGTGAAAAGAACTTCTCTTGCTTTTCCAGGAAAAAAAAATCCGTGTTTTTTTTTAGCTTTGTGATATCTTGCCAGTTTGTCAATTCCAATTACAGTTTTCCTTCTCAAGGAACAGAAATCTTTACGAGTCATCCGAGGCCTCCACTGGCTTTTGAGCAGACCATCTCGCCAGACAGAGGATGAGAAAGGGATTGTAAAAGACTGATAGATGGCTGTCGTCACACCCAGACTCTATCCTCGGCATCTTTGTCTTCTGCGAGCCGCCTGCTGCTTTAAGTGTTCCAGCGCAAGGGAAAATATTACACACCCAAAGACGCTGAAGGATCAATATTTAATCTTTAATGTGCTTCTCTCAAAACCCGCGGCTGAAAGATTTTGTTTACAGTAAATTATCAAACTTAAAGGCCTCCATGTCCTGCATGGGTATTGACAAGATCAAGCACACAAATCACGCCAGACTTTATAGTCGCCGAGGACTGGAAGACGGGGACACGTGAGTGACTGTACAAACAGGTTAGGAAGGGCGATGTTAATGACAGAACGGTGATTAATGACCACTGGATAGTGTATTAATGAGCTGCATCTTGAATCTTGTTGTGCCGCACTAAGGACCGGGACAGTCATGCATGCTTGTCATAAACGCTTATGTTTCTCTGCTGTCTACATCACTGTGCACTGTGCAATGCACCATTCAGATAAAAAGAAAAAATAAAGTGTGTGTGTGTGTGTGTGTGTGTGTGTGTGTGTCTATTCATAGAATTTGCAAATGCATGAATTAACATTGAGATTACTTTGAAATTGTTATCTCAAAGATTGGACATATATATTGCTGTCAAAGTCTACAAATTTGCACTAACATTCTGGTGTACGTTTCATAGTTCTTCCAGATCAGCAATGAGTTCTGAGAAAAATCTTGGAGATATTGCTGTACTTAAAGCCATGACTTTTTTTTGTTGCTAGTAGAACCAACCAACAAATAGAAATGAAAAGGATTTGCAAACGAATGTGGACGGTATCAAAATAACCAATTTTGTAATATTTTTATTTTATAATTGTTAGATTATAATTTTATAATATATAGAAAACGTATGTATATAATACATAAGCATATTTTATATTACATTATATATTTTTAATCGTCATTTTGTAGTTTTAATTGGTTTTTAACCAATTGAATGATTGGAAAATGTAGCAGTTGTTACGTCACACAGAAAGACACACACACACACATACACAAAGCATGTACATTTTTATACATGACAATTCCAGTTATGTTTAGATCAAGCCTATAAATCATATAAATCAATACAGTGTTTCTAACTGAAAGCATGTTTTAGACATTCAGACACAATAGGGGATTGTTTCATTTTATTCAGAATTTCTTAGTTAAATACAGTAGTTATGCCACGCACACTAGGCAGATGGACTACAATCCCATGAGCATTTGTTCCTGTCTTCATGTGTAATCATCGGTTTGATTGTTGTCACCTGTTCCTCATCTGTCTGTGTATTTAAGTCTTCACCTGTGCCTTTGTTCTCTGTTAGTCATTAACATTGCACATTGTCATTTTCCACCAGTTTTTGTGTGAGTACTATTTCGTCATTTTGTCATGTTTTCCACAAAATGCTTTCATGCGCCGTACCAGAGTCGTAACAAGCTGTTTGAGTGTTCAACAACAGAGATTTGATTCAGAAGGGCTTATCACAGATGTAGTGTGATGATGACAACTATAATCTTCCTCGTAACAGGAAGACTCCTGCTGATCAACCACCTTTGATCTGCAAGTATTTTTGTTTCCAAGAAAATCTCCCAGAACATTCACTGTATATATAAAGTGTGTGTAAATGTGTTAGATCAGATGAAAAAAAGTGTAGTTAAAATTCTGTTTCAGTGAGACCGTTGCCTCGCTTTTGTGTCTACAGGCTGTGAAGTGGAACTGAACTCCCTTTTTTTCAGTTTTAAGCTAAAAAGATTTGCACATTTTAAACAAGAGCATCGTCTGCATCTTATCGGTCAACCACACTGCCTCTTGGCTTAGAACTGATCTGCCCGAGGAACAGATGTCAGTTTGTGTAAGAGCCGTCAACATGATGCAGAAGCTCAAGAGCGGCGCTTACGTGTTAAGCTTCGGTCCCTCGGATGGGAAAGATTGTCTTCATTCATGTTTGACCTTAAGCAGACGCTAAATAAACCCAATATATTTCTGTACAGTTTATATGAACGGTGAAATAACATTGAATATTTTACTCAGAATTATTAATTACAACACTGCAGCTAATTTCAATGCTGTGAAAAATATTTGACTGATTCCCAGTAAACTCCCAGGATTTTTTTTAATTTACTGCATAATATTGTAATTGTTTACTTTATTGTCTCAGACATTTTCCATGCATTGTAAAAAAAAAAAAAAAAAAAAAAAAAAA
>MU204432.1:6850388-6860657 GCA_017309775.1 Paedocypris sp. Pulau Singkep
ATATATATATATATATATATATATATATATATATATATATATATATATATATATATATATATATATATATGTCGCTAATCCAATAAAACTCTACTTTTCTGTAAAATATTCATGAACTTTACAGGGAAGCCTACAAGGATAAAAATAAAAAAAAACAATTCATTCTGCGCATCATGTAAAAGTAATTACAACTGTGATACTTTGTGGATTAAATATAGTCTTATTTTACTTGTAAAACACATTTAGCATTTGCCACAGAGCAGCTTTGTTCGTCTAGCCAATTAGAAAGTAGTTGGTAAATAATTGGAGATTCGTTATTACTATTTCATTTTCACAATATTGTGAAAAATTGATAACAAAAAAAAATGTAAGTTAATAAGAAAAAATGACAAATTTATAAAGTCTCTTATCTCTCACAGAGAGATGTCTCTTAAGTCACACAGGAGCTACTTATGTTTGGGAAGGATCTGTACCTGCACATAGTTTCTTCAGGATCCTGGTTGGAAAAAATAGAAATGACAACCAATCCAGAATGTGTCACGCCTTCAGTCCCAGAATTGGGATTGGCTACTGCTCCCTGGAATGGAAAAGCAGTTCAGAAAATGGATGGATTGATAGTGATAGTGTACTTTTTTTTAGTGTAAAACGTGCAAGTGTATTGTGAAGCTTGTTTTTCCGCTTTTATCAGGGCATAAAAGTTCCCATCCTAAGAAAGTGAGACGGGCACGACGGCAGCAGGCTGTTGGCAGGCAGGAGATCCAACATTTGAGGCCTTTTCCAAAATGGTGAAAAGATCTAGCAGAACCTATTGCTGGATCAGTAGATCAAGTAGATCAAGTAGCTTGGAAGTAGATCAAGAAGACACCTCAGATCACCTCTGTCCGCGCCCTAAAATACCATGTTGGTTGTACCATTTATAAATACCATTTTCACAACGAGAAAATTGTGCAATGGGTAAAAAAAAGTTAAAACCATAGAGTGGGTGTGTGTGTGTGTGTCCCTGAGTCGGACCACCTTCAGGTATAGACCAGGAATAGACCATAATGGAGACTGTCCTTCAACACCTCCCACCGACACTGTGATTTAATGAGACACTTGCCTTGGTGGCCACAAGGCCGACATCAGCACCAGCGAGTCGTTCAAGGAGATCATCAAATTCAGAACGTGGATCAGCACGGCAAAGCGAAGTCATTCCGAGCTCCGTTGGCAGGAAGCAGCTGGTTGGCATGGAGTTGCAGGTGGTGGAGTGTGACTCCGGCCACATGGCTCTTCTCTGAAGTGCTCCTCACTTACTGGTCAACATGCTGCCGCTCTATATTGACCAGCTGCTAGATTGGCTCAACCAATGGATGGCCACCATCACTGTTATTGACATTGCAGGTATTTTCCTCGCCTTTGGCCTCCTGAAATCTTCCAAGCCTGTGGAGTTGATGCTCTTCTTGAGGTCTTTGTAATAAAATACATTTAAAAATCGTTATGCGAGATATTTCATGACAATACGCTGGAGAAAAGATCATAACTTGACCCCGAGGTCCTAATTCTCATTGTGTGAGCAACAAGTGTTATTTCTGAGATCAGATTAGGCTTTTGTTCTTTGTAGAAGACGGATGGTGGTCTTGATGGTCCCCTCCTGGCAGGATGTCCAGGCCCACAACTTGTGTGCCACATGATTTTTTTCTCTGCCAACTGATACACCCAATATGGACGTGGATGGGAAAAGAAGATACGGGGGAGGAGAAGGAAGTCCGCTGAGTTCCAGCTGACTGAGGACTTTTTAAATTTAGCATCAGATACATGGATGGGATTAGGATGATGTAATGCTTTACTTTACATTTTCAATGATTTGCATGCATCGTAAATATAGATTACATTACATAATGATGCGTGTGATTGTGTATATTCGAAGAAATGGATGCAAATATAAATTCATTGAAATCTGAATCAATTTTTAAAAATGGAATATTACGTTAATAGTCTCCTTTTTGAGTTTTTTTTTTTTATTATTTAATGTAATTTTGTTTTAGTCATTTTTGTACTAGACTTTCTTCTAAAATATAACTTTTTTCTCAGTGCGTAAAATAAAGGCTAAATAGAAAAATAGATGATTTAAACTATAGAGACACTACAAGATGCCAGCCTGCCAAAACCCAGGTTTAGCTTTCATCCGCATTTCTACAATAAAAATAGTAGCCTCAAAAGATCTAAAGAACTCCGTGACGACGAGATTCCGAAAATCTGGAAATTCTAGATGCCGACGATTTCACACAGTGTCTTTAAGCATCCCTAGAAAGATGTAAAGACCTGACAAGACAATCAAGCTCCAATGAAAAGCTCCTTTCTCGTTGTTCTCCGTTCTCCTCTGATGTTTCCGAACCCAAAGTTTGCTGTTCGGAGAAAGCTTGTTTTCCCAATATTCCCTTCTATCATCCCAAGTGAGTCTGAAACTTGTTGAGAGACGGAGACATGCATAAAACATGCACCTTCTGCCACATCCTCCTGTGCTTCCCGTTAGACGCAAGTGTTTAATCTCCTCGTGCACCACCCGTTCAGTCGGAGCTGTAATTAAAGAGACCAGACAGAAGTGAGATGGAGGATAAAGGCGAGCGCTTCTCCTGTGCAATTACAGCTCCTCCTGTGCAGCATTCTGGCAAAACACTTGGAGGAAAAGGCTGGAAGTTAATGAAGAAGGTGTGAAAATATCCCAGAGGTCTGCGACGTGATTCGTTCTTCTGGCCGCTTGCTGATACGGGCACGGTGCCACCAGCTTAGTTTCCGGGAGCAGGTTATGAATATTAGCGGAGGGAGGGCTTGTCTCCGGTGGGCCGGACATCTGTTTGTCTGCGAGGTGTTGACAACGCTGGTTTTTTTTGATAGATCTGTCCTTCATCTGGGTCAGAGCTGGAGACTTCGGTGTGTTAAGTGCAACTATCCGAAGGCCTTGAGGGACTTTCTAGACTTCTGAAACTTTCTTCGGATCGGGATTCTTTACTGAGGTATGTTTAACAGTACTGTACAACTTTTTCAAAGCTGCTGAACAAATATAGTACTAATGACCCATCCATAAAAGTTTTTCTATTACAAGTTTCAAGTCACCAAATCCAAGAAGACTTGAGTAAAAGTCTTAAAATGTAAAATTTTAAAAGAACTCAAGTGTCTTGCTCGTACTGAAGGTAGGCTAAAAAAACACCCATAACTCATGAATTCAGTCTCGGTCAAAAACCCGGTACAAGTGAAAACTAGCAAATTTCAAATTATTTTCAAATAACAATACTTAAGTAACAAATACCATTTACCCAAGTACTTTACATGTCATTAGAGCCTTACGGAGTGTTTTTCTAGACAAAGTTCAAAGGATTTGTCAAATTACACTTGTAAACCAATACATTCGCTTAGATGAACAGAAACGTACAAAAGTCGAACAAAAACGTGAATTTAATTCATAGAATAAATTGTGCGGTCAACTTGTGAAATTAATTAACCTGCTTATCAGCATCGATCGACGTGTCAAATATACCTTGGACTGAATGGGTAGCAATGTTGAAGGCAATCACAATTTTGTACATTTCTGTATATTTTCACACCTTTTTAGTTTCTGCGCCTCAAAACAACTTGACTTGTCTTTTGAGTTTTTTTTTCAAGATTTTTGCTCCACAAGGTTTTAGTGCCAGTCATATACCAATGACTGTTTAGTTTTTATCTAAGGAGCTGATGATCTCTCACAGTAGAAATTCGAAAATGAAGTTAGACTTGTACCCTGATTACTAGATCAGAAACTGCCCACTGCTCCATCTCTCTCTGTGTGTGCGTGTGTGTGTGTGTGTGTGTCTCATTGACGTTTCTCAAGACCATTTTAAAAAAATCCCAAGTGATGTAATTTTGTTTCAATCAGACCACTAGGGACAAGCAGCTCGACATCCTCCACGTGTTTCGATTCAGTGACTGTCAGTAAACGTCATCCGGATCTTCTAAAAATAGAACGTATTTCCTACTTGATTCTGTACAAATCAGTGAACTGGCACAGTTTGCATCAGATTTTAGCCACAATCTTCCAGCTTTATGTAGCACCGATTTAGACACAATGATTAAAAATGGCTTCCATGAATTACAGATTCCAGCAAGTTTATAGTGTTTAAGGCACTATATTTGATTTTCTTCGGACAGTTTACGTAACAATAAGCATTCAACAATAAGCAGTATGAATTCAAATCCATAAATTCCAAAGCACAGAATTTTAAATTCTTGGACCACCATTATTATTATTATTTTTTTTTTAGTTCTTGCTAAATTCAAAGGTAACTAAAAACACAATCTTTGTTCCCCCAAAAAATCATTAAAAATGTGACAATTGTTATGACTTGCCATCAAAAATTATTATAACAAACTTGCGAATAAATCATCATCTCACCTTTTATTTTGAAGTTACAAAAACATTTCTCACAATAAAAGTATTTTGTGTTTGATATATGGTATTCTTTTGACAGTGGCTGTATAAATGTGACTACAGTTTTTACTAAAATGTTAAATTGTTCACTAAAATGATTATGATATGAGCAATTCTCATTTTACCTGAGACATCTATTTGTAACTTCAAAATAAAAGTCTTGTGTGTTTGATTTCTTCATTTTATAGTGGTTGTGTAATTATTTAATGTTTACTAAAATTGTTGCAAACTATTTTGTAACTTTTAAATGAAAAGAAAACAAAAAACGCTATGACATTCCAATATATATTTAATAACAAATCATTTCAGATAAATACTGTATATCGATATGGATCATTGGGTTGCCAATATATCAGTTGCATTGTGTAGATTGAGTTCTGCTGATTATGATTAATTTCTATTCATTTCTTTCCGAAAGTATGTCTTACATATGTATTCGTCATTCAACAGATCCAAAGACTTTGTGAAGCTCTGATCTGAAGCTCTGGGTCATTGGGAAGCGGCTCGGAACCATCACGGCTCAGTTGGCAGGGGAACAAGAGATGGAAGGTTGTGAGAAATTGAAAACGGCTGAAGCAGAAACTTGTGCCCGTGTCCCTGTGATCCTCAGCCCTGGGAATCTATTACTGCGAGTTCCTCGGATCCGTCTGAACCTGACGCTGACCTCACTGGATCCGTGGAAGATCCTCACGGCCAATCGCCATTTTAATGAAAGACCTGAAAAGTCAATTTGCACGTTTCTGCTTTGTCCGTTCCTGGTCACCGATCACACGTGTATATGCAAATGGGCAATTTTAAATGGACGGAGCATTTAGTTGAGCAATTTGCCCATTTTTTACACAATATAATACATCAAATTCCCACTGAGGCGTTAGTTATGCATTAACAGATTAGAGTGGCTTATATGTTTCGACTGTACAATTTATTGCATAAAGATCCGGTTTCCTCAGTTATCGCAATTTTTATATGCATATGTACTTTTTTATATTAATACCGATATGTTAATTTGTAATTTGTTATGTAATAGACTGTAATTATGCTTTTTGAATTCAGAAATGGTAATAATGACAAGTGTTTTTACAAACCGATCAAACTGTTTTCTAAATGATAGTGTTAAACATTTATCAAGCTTGATAACGAAATTACATGCATCGAAAAAACTCCAAGATAACTTATTTAGGTTTTCTTGACAGTCGTGGCGTGCAGCGGTTTGCAATCCAATCTTCAGCCTTCTCAACCTGCTTATGTCAAGATACCGGAGCATCTTGCTCAGGTAAAGACTATTTCCTCGAAACCCATTTCACGTGTGGCTAAAACAGCAAATGGAATTTGTTCATCCTATAAAACGTGCCACCTCATATAATTTAATAGTGCCATGGAGTAACCTGATGCTATTTGATCCTTAGAATCAACCGTCACTGTGGCCTTGGACTCGTATCAGTCACGGCCCAAAGGAGGAACAAAACCGTAATACAAACCAGGTCAATTACTTGTTGTCAAAAAAAACGTTTTTTTTCTATGTGTTTAAAATGAAAATGAAGTGCTTTTATTGAATGCAGCAACATGAAAATCCTTTTCAATTAGTAATGCAAGTAGAAAGATCTGATGATTTTTTGGAATTTCCTCTTCTGGGTCACGGGGAGATGGAGACATTCCCAGCAACTCTAGGCCTGTTGGATTGGCCAACCAATCACAGAGAAGGACTCAAACAGACATATGCTCTCACTCTCATCTTTGGGCAATTTTCTACAATCCAGATTTTTGAACACATTTTTGAGAAATCCTCTTGCTGTATGTTGTACGATACGTGTTAGAAGATGAATGGATGGATTAATGGATGTATGAAAGGAAGGAAGAATGAAAGACAGAATAGGATGGATGGAAAGATGGATGAATAAAACAAGCCACTTTAGATCTGAACTGATACAGATTGTGATGTCCATGGTTTTAATAAAGTATAGGCAGTGGTCTTAATATTCCCGAAGTGTCAAGAGAAAATGAAGTACTACAAAGTACATATCTGTAATTACAGCAATTTGCCGAGTGAATCCCCCATCCACTTAACCCCACAGCTGGCAGCCCCCCTGATTTAATTACCACGTCATCCATAAATGTCTGAGGACCACGGATGGATGGAGCTCTAACCAGAACCGTGGCTCTGAACAGACAGCTTTAACTCTCTCTAGATTTCTTGGTCATTTCTACAAAGTTCATTCTTTTTTTGAAGGAATGGAACTTACAAACTACTTTATCAAAAAATCAACAAGTATACCTAGTACCTTCTTCAAGAATCAACTCTAATTTTACCAACATTCGTACAACACGTAAGGTTGTGAAGAGTAGCTAAAAAACATACTTGAGTAAAAGTACGAATAACTTACTGCAGAAATAAATCACCAGTTCCAAGAAGACTTGAGTAAAAGTTGTAAAGTATCCAATTTTAGAAGAACGTATTCTACATACTTAAGTATTTTTCCCGTACTGAATTTAGACACAAAAAAATGCCACTATATATTAACAAGGTTTTATTCGCTAATATAGAAATGAAATGTAACACCTCAATGTTTTAAAATGGCAAAACCAAATAAAAAAAAAAACTAAACAAAAGTCAGTCCAGTCAAAAAAAAAAAAAAACGTTCACTGATTTGCAAAGTGGATGGAACAATTGTGGCCATTTTGCCAACTTTCCCATTTCTAGGTTTAGTTGTGTAATTTAGACTGTTGACGTAAAATGTGAGTAAAGTAAGTTATTTACAGTACTACGTTAAAGCCACATTTCTTATAAATAACACTATAAACTAAATTTTTGAAACCAAATCTGGCTTCACAACTATTTATTGCCAAACAAAATGAAGTGCAAAATAGTTTTTGTATGATGCAAAGTTTCTCGTAGCATTCCGCATTTCACTTTTCATTATTTGCTGAATCCGTTCAGAATCCCTATAAGATCCATTGATCTCAGAAACTAATGCACTCTGGGTGTCTATCGTGGTGGATATTCCGCTTTTCGTCATCAAGCACATGACAGCAGGCGTCGTCGTCATGTCAGGAACTGTAATCCTTACACAACAGTCCAACGATAAAGTTGAGAGCCGTGAGATAAGACCCCTAAATCCCCTTCCCTCACTCCTTTACTTGATTAATCCACTGCACAGCTGATTGAGAAACTGTAAGATTGTATAATGTGGAGTGTGTAAGTGTGAGAACACGTTTAAACATCATGTTTTTGCACGCATCACGCACTAAAACACACATTTGTACTGATCTCAAACATCTGCTTTGCCCTGTTTGTTTTCCTCAAAAATTATATATAAAATTGTATTTCAGATGAATAAACCTAAATTTATAAAGTATTTGTAATTGTGTAGTAGCTTCCAAATTACAATAATCTACATTTATTTCTTTACTTTATTACTTTAATTAATTTGTTACATTTCATTATACGCTCAATCTAGTTACAATAGTTTAGCTTTGATTAAACTCAGAGAGCTGAAAAACTCTTATTGCTCAAACCAGTAAGTGCTCAAATTTATTTTAAATGCCATTGTTTTTGCCATTGTAGACCAACTGTAAGTTGTAGAAACTTGGAAACATAAGAAACTTGACAGAAATGTGAAATATACAGCACCGAAATCTGACGTGGCGCCATCTTGAGATTAATACATGAAATTGTATTATAGTGATATTTTAAAAGTAAATTTGTACATTAGTGTACACTGTCGCTCACAATGTTTTAAGGTGGCATTGCAGTTCAATTAGCCTGCACTAGGTGGCGCAGGTTTCATTAGCCCACAGAGCAGCGGCCTTGACTTGAACCCCAAACTAATAAAAGAGAAATGTAATCGCTCCAAGAGCAGTCACTGTCCTTCCCACTTTTTATAATTGTCATCTCAATTTTACAATTGAGATTTTGATTGCACTCTGTAAATGACTGGGAAATCAATAAAGATGCCCCTTTTGGCCATTTCTCTAAAACTACAAGACTTGCTTGAAGCCAGTGGTCCGTGGACTCAAGGTTAAAGCCCCGAGTTAATCAAACCATATAAGAAATTGATTATTTCGGACATGGTCAAAATGTCTTGCTCTGACCCTGGGCCCTTAAATCAGGGAGGGAAATGGTTCAGAGTTTTATGAGGAGGAGATCATATCTAGGCAGCTATAAAAGATTTTACAGGAATGTACATTTCCACAATGATACTAACAGATTACAGTAATGGAGATTTAAGATACATACTGTACATATTTTCTGTAGTGTAATCTCTGTCTATTTGATGTAACATTTCTTCAATTTTGGATTGGCTCCAGCTCCCCATGACTTGTGGTCTGAATGATACAAAAAAATAAATAAATAACTATTCAGTACTAGTTTTGGTTTTGATTGATGCATATTTATTTGTTTTTAATAATGCTAATTTGTTGGGTGAGGCAGAAAAGTTAATAATTAATTGAAATTAACAGAAAAGTTCACCTTAACTCGGTTTGACATTCAGGTGACATTTTTATTAAATCAAGAAATGCATTAAATATCACATATTCAAATTGACCTTAAAAGCTTAAAACCTTGTTAAATGTTAAAGGCCAAATGAAAACATTTGTTTCATATGTTTTTGCTTCCAAAATAACGACATTAAATATTTATAGCAAATAGCAAAAATACATTAGTTACTTTCAAATAAAACAACATCAGGCAAATCATATAATACCTTTACTGTTTTTTTAAAAGGTCACAAAAAAAAAAAAAAACTCCTTCTCATGTTTGCAGACCCAATTTATTTTTACATATTTATCAAGTTGTCAAAATATATAGAACTTAATGTACAGCCAGAAACAAGACATACAAATTATTTTATGTTAAAAAAAAAACTATTGTTGATTTATCTGTATTTATGTTTTACCATGCTTTTTATATTCATATTATGCATTCCTCCAACTTCCGAATCTTATTTCATTTCTAGGTCACTGGCAGCTGGAGCCCATCCCAGTAATCCCAGTAATTCTGACATGAAGATGTGACGCACCCTGGATTAGTGGCCAATCACAGAGCAGGACACACACACACACACACACACACACACTTAGTCATTGTTTTTTTTTTTTTTTTTTAACCGGAAACCCAGAAAAAACCCCAGAGAACAATACGTACCTTCTACCGCACTGAACCGCTTCATAATTTATGAGCATATTCAATTTAAATAAATTAAGACTCATAATAAAACACACTGATTTAATTGTTGCTTTTTACTTTATATAAATCATACACAATATAACAAACAAGAGCCTTTATTAAAGCTTATAAGATATTAAACATTTTAAATTGCCATGCTTCATAGATTCTAAACATAGACATGCAAGCACAGATGATTTGTCTCTGAACTAGCTTTAGCTTGAAGAGAGTTAGTTATTGAGCTGTAAACACTAATACAACTACATGAACAGTCATGCATACATAAATATAATGTAGCTGATTCAATTTCACTGCTGGATATTGAATAGAATCATTCTTAAAATGCATAACCGACCTTACAAAGAGTACAACACATTATAAAAGGCTGTTCTAAAAATAGCCCACCATAGCGTCCATATTTAATTAATAGTAATCAATATTTATTTAATAACAATGAAAAATATGATCAATATTTTCAGTCCTGTTAAATTTTAAATTGGGTAAACCAAGTAAATCCTAAAATCATAAATAATTGATCATATTTTTAAAAAATTATAAAAGATGCAAAAATGTTTGCATCTTTAAAGCTAATTTGAGGAAAAGTGTTATTTCTGAAGGGTGTTTCAAACTTGTATTGCGTTGCTTTATTGTAGCTTCAAAAATG
>MU204432.1:6864457-6918883 GCA_017309775.1 Paedocypris sp. Pulau Singkep
TATAAAACCTTTAACTAGTTGAACTGCGGCATGAATTACATCACTTCCGGTTTCCAGTCGGTTGCTAGGCGACTGCTAGGTTTTGAGCGACACTAAAAATTAAACCGCTTGCGTCCCTATTTTATTGCGTGGGGTTTTCTTTATGGAGTAAATTTGGAATTCTGCGTTAACAGTTAAAATGCTAATAACGAACATTAAAGATGGCGAATACACGGCAACCGTGTATAAAATGGTGAGTTTTGAACGGCACGAGCTAACAAGCTAACTTCGATGCTGTTATGAAGTCGTTTCTACAAATGCACACACACAGTTTTCTCACACGTTTACGTGTTTTTCTTTTTGTTTGTTTTTGCTACTGTAAGATCAAAGATGGACGATATGGAGACGCAATTCATATTCTGAGCAAAGAGCATCAGAAACACGCGAAAGTAAGTTACTTTTGGCTGTTTGTCTATATCCACAATATCAATTTAACAATCATCAATCATCAATTTATAATCATTGACTAACATTGATAAACAATATTTAATGCAATTTGTACAAATCAATAGTCATATGTTTTACTTTTTTCCCCCCTTTATTTTCGTTTTTACAAATGCACTGGGCAACATTTGTTTTTACAAATGCACTGTTCACAAAAGAAATGTAAACGTCTTGTTGTGTTTTTAATCAATTTTATTTATATTGTGTCGTTTTTTTTAATGACTCAACACCACAATAATGAACATTCAAACCAAATACCAAATACAATTTGACCAACCAAAACAATAATAAGACTTATATTTCAGTTAATCTTTTAATCCAGATTGTATTGAATCTTTTTGTACAATGCGATGTTTGTATTTTGTTCATGAGTTGTGTGTTTATTTCCAGTCCCGGGCTGCACTGTCTCTTCTGGGCTATTGCTACTATCACTTGCAGGACTTTGTGAATGCGGCAGAGTGTTATGCACAGCTCACTCAGCTTCACCCCGAGGTGGAGGACTACAAACTCTACTATGCCCAGTGTCTATATGGAGCCGGGTCCTTTCCAGAGGCCATGAAGGCCACCTTTCTTTTAGACACTGCATCTTCACAATCTAAGGTACATACATAGACGTATAAGCACACGGTACGTGTATATGTGTGCGATGTATTTATGTATTAGTCGATTTGTTGAGTATACTTAAATTTTTTAGTTTTTTTTTATTCCTTAACAGATGATCAAACTGCAGGCAGCTATTAAATATAGAGAAGAAGACTACTTGGGTGCAAAGGTAACAATATTTTCAGTCAAAATATCAGTCAAAATTATGTGGATATTTATGTGGTTACACACAACACTGTATAAAAAGTTAATCTATTCTCAAAGTTTGGTTGGAGCATCGAACAGATATCGAACTACAAACTTGACTTTAGTATTATTATTATTATTATTATTATTATTATTATTATTATTATTATTATTATTATTATTATTTTTATAAATATAAATGTATACTAAAATAAAATATTACTGATGCTCCACATTTTTGATCAAATTAATTTTACATAACATTTTGGCTTTATTAAAAAATGTCCCATGCTTAAAATGAACAATACACATGGATAACAACAATTTGATATGATTAGAGATTAATTTAAACGTTAATCTAGATTAATTTTCGATTTTAATTAATTTTGGTTTGCAATGAGATTTATCTAGATTAATAAATTAATCTGTGCCCACCTCTAATATATCAGTAATAGTCTGAGTATCCTCATTGGTTAAGTGAACATGACTATAACTTAAAATAAGTTATTCCATAAACATTTTCCATTTTGTATTTTCTACATATTTTCTTAGGTGTGTGAGTTACCATATTTTGTGTTAAAGAACAGTGTATTTTGAGTATGTGTTCATGCATTAAGGAACCTTCCAAAATGCCTAAGCTTTTCCACATTATGGTCAGATGGGGAGACAGAGGAACGTATGTATGTTTTGTTTTAAACTGTTGACTTTTCCTCTCCAGACTCTGGTTGAGCAGTTGCCTCAGGATGATCCAGATTATGATGTGGATCTCGGGTGTTTGCTTTATAAAGAAGGACAGTATGAAGAGGCTTGCAAGAAGTTTGTGTCCTCTATGAACGTTCTAGGAAACCAGCCAGGTGAGCATGAAGTTCCTCAGCACTGGTTGGGTCTGTGGCTTTCACAAGCAGCTTAATAGAGAAAACAGACAAACACACACTGGTGTCTCCCAGTAACTGCTTTACAGTGGTAACAAACATCTCATCCACTGGTTGACCACACAATTCCTGGGTAGTCATTTTGGGCTTCTTTGGAAATGAATGCGGTGTGGAGACCTTTGAAACGTTTTGGATTGTGTTCTAAAATCGTAGTTGTGTTTATTTTTTGTTGCAGACATGGCGTACAACATAGCTCTCTGTTACTACAGCTTAAAGCAATACTCCTCAGCACTTAAGTATATCGCTGAAATCATCGACCATGGAGTCCGAGAGCATCCTGGTAAGAGTTTTTGGTTTTCTGAATTCACAAACTTGCTGTTTTTTTTATGTCATTGAAACACGTTTTGTTCCGTAGAACTCAACATTGGAACGACAACAGAAGGCATTGATATAAGAAGTGTTGGCAACACTTTAGTTCTGCATGGAACCGCTTTGATCGAAGCCTTTAATCTGAAAGCTGCCATTGAATACCAGCTGAAGAACCGTGAGTGTAGCAGGACTGACCTGTCCTTTGATGTGCATTTAGGTTTTTCTAGCAGATAATAAAACTACAAATTCATCATGGGAAAAAATTCAAATTCACCATGTGGCCAAACAGCCGCTTTTCTCAGTTCCTCCATGATCTCTTGAACTCCTTTTTTTTTTTCTCCCCAGACAATTTTACATTACACATTAAAAAAAAAAAAAAAAAAAACTTCACAAGACATATATTTCAAATTCAATTCAAGATCAATATCTAAGACTTAGGATCGATTACTTAATCAAATATTACTCAATAATACTCAAAAAAAGCTCAAAAACGCCATTATTCTATTAACTAGTAAAGTGTACTTTTATTCACCTCTATAATAGTACACTTTACTAGATAATAGAATAATTTTAAACTTTCTGTTGTGATCCTTCATTACAAAACTGAAACATGTATCTGGATATTGCAATTTTTTTACAACAGATCAAAGAAAAAATACAACAAAAAATGTAATTGGATACCTAAATACAATTTCATCTTTGCAAATCATTTTTCTGCAATTCATATGCAAATAAATTCCAAATAAATTGCAGGATTTAAAAAAAAAGTGGAGTTTTATTTATTTTCAATTGATTTCAGTGGTTATAGAGTCGGGAACAACTGGAGAGGCTTATTAATGTTGTGGCATTTACAGTAACACGACATTTAGTATTAACATAATTCAAGCATGTACATGTGTTTTGTTCTAGATGCTGCAGCACAGGCCTCGCTGATGGACATGCCTCCCAGATCAGAAGAGGTAATGCTTGGAAGATAGAATGGTTGTTTGGGACCACTTCACATCTGGATTTTACTCAAATTATCATTTAGATATTTTATAATTGAATTATTACAATGTACGGGTCTCCAGTCTCCCTGACAGACTGAGATACAGAAGTCCCCTAAAGAAATGAAAGGTTCATTCTTCAGCCAAAGTCATTCAACCGTCCCTTATGTAAAAAGTCATGAATAATTCACGGAGCTCCTGCCGTTTTGACCAATTAATGATAATGTTTCTCAACTTCATAAGCATGATTTCAGATTTTGGACAAAGCGGTTTTCTCTTCCTTCAGAAACTCAAAGCTGGACGTTCTTTGAAAAGAGTCGGAAAGCATTTGAGGATTTGTCCAGTCTTCTAAGATTCTTCTAACAAGGCCAAACGCTCCTCTCCCGCGCAGTTTTCGGTGTTAGTTGTTGTTTTCCCGTTGACTGCGAAAAACAAAAGTTGCCAGATGAGAGGAGTTGTCTGTCAAGAGGCTTCTCGTCCCATTAGTTATGCCGTTTGATCTGAGCGTGCTCACTCTTGCAGGGTTCCTTCTCATTAATACACGTCACTCGCTGAACATCTGCGCTAAACTGAGGCCATACGCCGTCATTTCAGGAGTTAAACTGACCGAGTCGGGCTAGTGCCGGATATTCTGAGGGGTTCTGGTGCAGACTGGGTGGGTTTCTGGGCCTTCTGTTGAAATCTGCTAAGCCCACACCTGCTGGTTGGAATGGTGGTGGGCTGCAGGGACACGTCTCCGTGCTAGTTTGTGCTTGGCAACTCGATGTTAATGAGTCCAAACAGTGATCCATCTTACATAAGCACTCATTAAATACTCGCTTTCTCCCCGCAGGAAAGGTATTTTTAAACACTGCGTCTTCAGCTTGGACCAGTGCGTGGAATGTTCTGGGTTTTTGTCAAATTCCATCAAGAAAGCTTTATATTTATATACAGTAAAGGTCACTTTATATGAACTGATTGTGTGCCACGTTTCTTATTCAAATGGTAATCCACATATTTTAAGTGTGTAATATATGTAGGTAGAGAATATATCATCTTTTAAATTTTGTTTTTCTGTTTTGTTTATTTTTGAAAAGTCTTAGTGCGGAAAAAAATTCATGATAGCAATTTGCTGCCACCTAGTGCACAAGTAATTGCATTTTGCATGTTGTTTTGTTTCCTTTTTCATTGGTGTCTTTGTAGATGTAAATAATGTTTTATTTTAATCTTTATATTTAAAATTCATCCTTTTTAACTTTACCTTCCAGGAACTGGATCCGGTCACACTTCACAACCAGGCCCTGATGAACATGGACACCAAACCAACAGAGGGTTTTGAGAAACTTGCTTTTCTTGTTCAGCAAAACCCTTTCCCACCGGAGACTTTTGCCAACTTACTTCTGCTCTACTGTAAATATGAGGTGAGAGAATCCAGGATGTTTCCCGCCTTCAGGCCTAGAGATGCTGGGATTGGCTCCAGCTCCCCGTGACCCAGAAATGGAAAAGAGGTTCATAAAATGGATGAATAGATTGTTCTTGGTCGAGAGAGATAACTTTAGTAATGTTCTTATGAACTATGAACTATTTTTTTTCTTTTCTACTCTACAGTACTTTGACCTGGCTGCAGATGTAATGGCTGAAAACGCTCATCTTACTTTCAAGTTTCTCACTCCAGTAAGCTAAATATATGTATATGTGTATATATAATTTTTTCAGAAAAACACATGTCAGTTTAGAATGTACACGTACATCTTGTGTAGATCCAGTAGTAACCTCCATGGCATTTTCTGGCCACAAGGCATGAGCAAGTAATAACAGAGCACCCAATAATTACAGAGGTATCGCTGCATTTATTTTGACATATTTATCACTCAGAATCTGCTTTAGGGATGATTTTCTTGTTTTTAGTACCTGTATGAGTTCATAAATGCCATGATCACATGCCAGACTTCACCCGAGGAGGTGAGCCATTTACTTCTTTGCAGAAAATAATGCCATTAAATCTCATCCACTCTATAAGATTTTTTAAATTTTATTTCACAAAGGCCTTCCGGAAGCTTGATGAGATTGCAAGTAAAGACAGTGAGAAACTGCGCAAAACTACGAAACAGGTTCGATTTGGACAGTGTGTCCTGTGAGTTTTTGCGCCTTTCTTCGTATTATGTACCGCCATAATGACGGAAAACGAATCTGTCCTTGTTTCACTAAGGTTCAGGACGCAAGGCACAGCGGAGACGAAGAGTCTTTGAAAAAATATATCCAAATCTACGATGACGTCCTTGAAAGGTGAGCAAAATCATCCTTTGATCATAATGCAATCTTCGTTATTATGTAACATTTAAAAATATACTGTATCATGCACACAAAAATATGAGAATATGCTTTTTTTTGTATAAATGATCACGTTTATGTGTGCATGTATTTAATACAGTACGTATATGTATATTTTTTTTTCCCTTTATTTCGATTTTAACCATTATAATAACTAACAATTAGTGCCCTGTTTTGTTTTATGAAGATACATCCCTGTCTTAATGGCGCAGGCCAAAATCTATTGGAATCGCGAGAACTACAGCATGGTGGAGAAGATCTTCCACAAATCGATGGATTTCTGTATTTACCACGAGACCTGGAAGCTCAACTCTGCCCACGTGGTCTTCATGCAAGAGAACAAATATAAAGAAGCCATCGAATTATACGAACCCATCGTCAGGAAGCATTGCGACAACGTAAGTCCCGGTAGATGTTCGTGAGAGCGTTTGCATTTGAGCAAGTGAATGAGACGTATGTGCTCCTCTGCTCACTAGCTGGAACAGTGTAACATTCAAGGGTGTCCCTGCAAAACTAAACCTTCGGTAAAAAGATGATGTGACTGCATGGAGTTCCCAGCATGATGGCTTGATGTGGTTTTATATGAGCTCACTCTTATTGCAAATCTAACTGTTCGTTCTTTACGGACTTTGCCGCTTGTAGATCCTCAACGTCAGCGCCATCGTTCTCGCCAACCTGTGTGTTTCCTACATCATGACGAGCCAAAACGAAGCGGTGAGGAACGTGGGTTTATCACCCGTCAACCATAAGTCACTTACTTTCTATGTTTTTGCTTTGCGTGAAGGCTGAAGAGCTGATGAGGAAGATCGAGAAAGAAGAGGAGCAGATTTCCTATGATAACCCGGACAAAAAGATCTTTCATTTGTGTATCGTCAACGTTGTCATCGGGTAAGGAGCATTGTGATGTGGACAAACCTTGATTTTTTTTTGGATCATTTCTATCTTGAAACGTCAGATTATTAAAATAGGTATTAGAGTATTTTAGTACACTGCCGAGATAAAAAAGTAAATAACAAAATGACTAAAATAGACTTGAATCAGGTAAAGTTATCTGTCAATGGGGTAATTTTACAAAACTCTTGTTACACAGACCATTTGTATCTGCATATTAGTTTTGGTCTCATCGGCTTTGATATAAAATGTAGTTGTTTCTTAAATTACAAAAACTGTGTTTTTAAAATTAAAAAAATTGACTTGACATTTCTCGTTTCAGGAAGTTCTGTGTTAAAACATAATCTCTACAGTCTACTTTGAAAATGGTCTCAATTCAGTGTAAAATATCATCAGAATTATGTCAAGTAATGTCATCACAATTTCACAAATAATGTTTTTTTTTTTAAGCAAGAAAATTCAAGTCCTATTTTCCTGAAGCAAGCAACGTAATCTCTCACTCTTAATTCTAAAATTGGTAATTTATCTTGTTAGCAAGAATTCAAGATTTTATGATTTGTCAATAATGTATTTTTTGCAGTGGTAGAATTATACTTTTTTCTTTATTTTTTTGTTAACTGAAATTTGTCATTTGTTTTACTGAATTTGACCTTACAGGACATTGTATTGCGCTAAAGGAAACTATGACTTTGGCATCTCTCGTGTGATAAAGAGTCTGGAGCCATACAACAAAAAAGTAAGTGACTTAGAATTAGATTTTTTTTAATAGAATTTGTATAGAACTTGCTAATAGTTGTGTTGAACTGCAGGAACATTGTGTGTGTGAGTTCACTAATGTATGTAACCAGCTGTATCAACACTTTACATAACCGTTCCTGAGCTGTTCCAGCAGATGCGCATCTTCATCACACTCATTCGCTCGCAATGTTTTGTTGTGTTCTCAGCTCGGAACTGACATGTGGTTCTACGCTAAGAGATGCTTCCTGTCGTTGCTGGAGAACATGGCCAAACACATGATCCTGCTCAGGGATTCCATGGTGCAGGAGTGTATTCAGTTCCTGGAGCATTGTGAATGTAAGAGGGAAGTCTTCTACACATTAAAACTATGTGAAGCACAAACCTTGAAATAATGTGCAGAAAATTCCAATTCTTTAAAAGGGGATTCTGTATTACTCATTTTGAACAACGACAAATATCGGTTGTTCATTTTTGGGTTTTTTTTGTGTCATATTTGATCCATTTGTATCATACTTATTTGATACATTTTACTAGATTTGTACATTATTTTATTTAGCATTATGAAAATAGAAAATACTTTTGGTCCTTTTTCAGCCTCTTTCTTGACAATTCATATTCAGCTATCTAAAAATTCACGCACAGGACCAT
Organism: Paedocypris sp. Pulau Singkep; assembly: GCA_017309775.1. Taxonomy (NCBI): domain Eukaryota; kingdom Metazoa; phylum Chordata; class Actinopteri; order Cypriniformes; genus Paedocypris; species Paedocypris sp. Pulau Singkep. The sequence goes on from MU204432.1 coordinate 6,872,544, forward strand.
AAAATAGACGATTGTGTCTTTTGTGTCATTTATTCAAAAGCAATGAGCACAACTTTACTAGCAAAATGTAGCAGGACAATCATCATCATACAAGAAAAAGTACTATTGCTCCAAATGTACCAGTTTATGAAATGTACATATTTAATTACATAATAACTTTGAAGAAATTACTACTTTTGTTTTTTTGTTTTGTTTATCTACAACACACGGAATGCAATAATAATGATAAACGACTGATAGAGTTCAATTGAACTTAATTCTTAACCTAATAAATATGAATTTAAAAGCCCTTAAGAGTAACAAGTTTGATATGAAATCATCAAAATTCATACAATATGAATTACATATCAAAATTTCAATTGATTTTGCATTATAACAATCAAGTACTTGTAACGTGTTTTTAACAATTTACCAAATTAAATGTTTGTTTGTTTTTTTTATCATTAAAAATGGCAACGATCTTCAAAACAATTTTCTAGCAAGTCCACCGGGTTAAAGAATTACCGCCCTCTGGTGTAGTACCTCTGTATTGCAAATGTATAATTCCACACTCACATTTAGGCTATAGAAGGCTCCAGAAACTCGTAGGATAAATGCTCAGTGTCTAATGGATCTGATTCTTCCTGCAGTGTATGGTAAAGATGTGCCCGCCGTGATAGAACAGCCCCTGGAGGAAGACCGCATGCACATCGGCAAGAACACCGTGACTTATGAATCACGCCTGTTGAAAGCTCTGTTTTATGAAGTCACCGGATGGAATGAGTGATTCACGCGCATGTATGAAAAACCATCTACAGTTTTGTTTGCGGCAGTAGACGCTAAGACACGTTTTAAAACACTTTTTTCTGTTTTGATTAAATGTCACCTTCCGCTTTTTAACCTGCAGATTGTAAGCTGCTTTCGAGGATCCTGCTGTGTTTGGACCCAAGTCAAATATTTTCCGCTCAGAACTCGCAGGCGTCCTGTTCATCCAACGGCTTAGCTGAATGGCTTTGGTTATTAGCACTTCAATATGCTTTTTTTTTAAAATGCCCACAGTAGCAAAATTGTGTAATTGAAAAAAATCTGTTGCAGTTATGAAACATTTGGGTTGTTTTTACAGTGTGTATAGAATGTAAATAAAGTTTGTATAACATTCCGTGAACACACTCTTTCCTCTGTCTTCGTATTCCTCTCCGTTCAATTTGAGTGACAAAGTGAATTAATACGTACTACCACAAAAGTCCCCCCAAAAAGTCCCTAAATGGCGAAAAAAAAATCCTGGCCAAATAGTTTTCTTGAAATACTTATTTTTCTTCTTTTTTTTACAAACCTAGCTTGTGACATATCACTTCAATGTTGTTTTATTAACTATTAGAATAATAGAAAAACAATTCCTGTTTTTTTTTTTTTTTTAAATCCTGGAAATATGAATAAACTTATAAGCACCCCCCAAGTTTTTCAGTGTCTAAAATTGAAAACGAGTGTTTATGTTCACGTAAATACAGTGAATAAACTGACTAAAGTAAGACTTTGAAAGTCTAGATTTGACCTTAGATCAATGGCCGCTTAGTAATGTCCTGCTCTGAAAGGTAAAAGTTGAGAAAACCTCCTAATGCGCTCACAGCCACGCCCGTCATGTGACTCGAACAGCCGTCTGGGGGGAAAAGAAAACACTGGGTTAAGCAGAGAAGATGGAACTTCTGGACCTTTCTAGCTCTCACACACCTCTCAGGGTCTTTTCCCTTCTCTTGATGCGCTTATGAGGGGCGTCCAAAAATTCCTCAAAGATCTGCGAGATGTCATCTGTGGAGACGCACTTGCAGTCATTAATGCGAGGACGGTTAAAACTGGCCCAAGTGTTTAACTTACCTTCTTTGCCAAAGCAGCCCACATCCTGGTCTTGCCATGTCAGAATAGACTGCAACCAGTCCAGCTTGTAGAAGTCTGAGAATCCTTCTAAGCCACATAGAAGAACTGCAGGAACAAACACATTTCAGTTTTGAGCATCGTTGACCTTGTGTGGTCCACACTCACTGTTTTCTATAAAGATGTCTTGCATCTGTCCCGACAGACTGTTCTTGAAAATGTCCTGGTTGCTTTTCATCATGTTGGAGCAGAAGATCCGCTTGTAGTGTGCGACGGTGATGTTGACGCGGGAGAGTCTCAGGTCGCCCTTGAGTAACCTGGAGCATCCTTTCTGTCAAACACACGCTTGATCTCAAAACGACCTCCAGATGGACTTCAAGGTTATGTCACAGACTTTACCATTGTTCCTATCATGAAGTAGAGGAGCTGGTGGGATAGCGAGTAATGCGGACATCCGAATTGAGTCATGGTATCTCGGCAGGACTTTGTCACGATGCACGGGGTTCCGTTCTCTTTCCTTTAAATGAAAGCAAAGCATCACAACAACTCCAACTCATTGACTTCTTTAAAAGTCCTACCATGTTCCTAAAAGCAGAGTCATGCACTTGTCACTGAGGTGCTCATCATAGCACTCCATAGGTTTGACCGAGCTGTAGTAAAGTGATGCATCCGTGGTCCTCCATTCTGAGGGCGTGGACCAAAAGGAGCTGTCCAAAATGGGCTCGAATTCTGAAGGAACCGTAGATAAGATGTTGGGTAATTATTATTTTTTTTTTACACTGTTAAAGGACTAGTTACCTTTGTAGTATTTGGGGTCCGTCTCTTGAAGATCATTGACTGCATTGGAGAGACCCTTGTTCAACCTTCTCAGCATGGTCACTGCAGCCGTGCGTTGAGAAAGACTCAGAAAGTCCGAGTGAGGCCAGGTTCGGGTCGCCTCCTGCAGATGGGCTGGATTATGTAAGAAGACGAGACATTAATGCTCGTTATTTTAAGGTTTTGGATTAAGTTGAGAAAGTTGAGGTTTGTGGACCAGATCTGAAGAGATGCAGATTTCACCGTCTGACGTGTGTGTGAATAAAAGCTTCATGCCAGGTGCATGACATTTGCTAGATTTACGACGTTTGACATTTAATTAATAAATATAACGCGAAAAGTAATCCGTCTTTTTAAAATACACGGACTGTTTTGTTCATCCAATCGTTTTTCCGAGTGCGTCATCTGATCTCGACATCCCATTTAGTCAGTCACAAAATACATGAAATGCTAAATTGTCGCGTTATACATCACAATTTCGTTTTTATGCTCAATTTTACACATTTTATTTACAGATGCCGCTTCGATCAGAATCGAATTTGTTTAAATAATTGCGTAATCTTACCTTGCAGTATAATATATCCAACAACACCGTCCAGATTAATATTGCTGCCTTGCTTTTCGAAGTACGTGATCCCTTTAGATAGACTTGAGATTATGGTGTCAATTACATCTTCAGTTGAAAGGTGAATGGAGGACAGAAAAAGAAACACGACAAATCGATTCCACATATTCAAAGCTTTAATAATAAACAGGAGGGTTGCCGCAAATTGTGGTAAATATAGACGAGTGTTAGAATCTGTGCGGGAGTTTTTCTCTCTTTTCCCCAGGCAGCTGTTTGACGTTTCAAGCCGACCACGTGACTCGGATCCCCCGAAATGGCCCGATCTGTCCCCAGGGTTCCACATAGTTCGAATAGTATTGCTTTTTACTAACTGACATTCACCGTAAATTATCTGCCTCTTAGACAAAATAACGTAACGCAGATAATTGAAATTCATATAATGTGATAGCATTATTATTATTGTTGTTGTTGTTGCTGTTATTATTATTAATTGTTAATAAATATTATTAGTATGATTATGATTATTATTGTTGTTGTGATTAATTTTATTATTTATCTTATTAATAATAAGAGAATGAGGATGATGATGACGATGATCATAAATATTAATCACCGTCAACGAAAACGTAATAATAAACGACCCTTGACTAGTATATACACGAGTCAATTAAATTACATATTGTCATTTTGTATCGGTGACGTATTTTTTATTAAAATGCAATCTCAAAAAATAAAAGCGAAAAAGATGACACATTGACTGATGAGAAGCACCATAATTATTCAATTAAAAAAAAAAGCTGCGAAACTAACACGGCTCGTGTCTCTTTAAATGTCATGCCTTTCACTCGCTGACGTCATCATCAGGAAGGCGCAATGGCGGATGCCAATGCGGCAGTTGCTGTTGTGACCGTTTCGCTGGTGCTGTTGGGACTGTTATCGGGGTTAAGTTTATCCTGGGCTCTGCTTCCCGTCGCCGTGGTGGTGCTTATTTTTATACTCGCCAATGGACTGAAGGGGCGAGACGAGTTCGCCCATCTGAACGTGTGCGTGCTGGTGCTGGGCGACATCGGGCGCAGTCCTCGCATGCAGTACCACGCGCTCTCCTTCAGCAGACACGGCTTCAACGTCACCTTGATCGGCTTCCTTGGTAAAAAAAAATGCGCCTTCTGCATTCTGTGTGACGTGAATGTTAAGTGCAGGCTGAGTGGAACTGTGTGTTTACCTCACAACGCCTCTGACATACATCACAATGTTTACGTGACGTGTTTCTCCCGCAGGTTCGAAGCCTCATCAGGACCTTCTTGAGGACGAGAGGATCGACATTCTTCCTATTTCAGAAGTACAAGGGCTTAAAGGTGCGTGCGTGTGTCCTGGATATCTTCTGATTTGATGATCCTCTGCATACTGAATCATCTTCTGCACGTGACTTGTTTTTTTTTTCAGTTGGCCCTAAAATCTTCCAATATGCAACAAAGGTGATATTTCAGTGTTTTCAGCTTTTGTACGTGTTGATGAAGATTGAGGATCAAGGATATGTCATTATGCAGGTATCACTCACTCACTCACTCACTGTCACACTCTTTCTCCTCTCACTCTTACGTGCATGTTTTGTTCTCTGTCTTTTCATTCTTCATTTGTCTCTCCCTTCATTTCTCTAACTCTCTCTATGCATCACTTCATCTGTTTTTATTTTTTTTTTAATTTCAACTCGTTGTTTCCTCTCGTGTTTCATCACTCTCTTCTCTCTCACGTCCTCTATCCATCTCTCTCTCTTATCTTACTTTCTCCCCTCACGCTCTGAATATTTTGATTTTCATCTCTCATTTTCTGCATTTTTCTTTTTTTACTGTCTCTTTCACTCTTACTTTTTTTTTTTTAAAACCATTTTACTCTTCTTATTTTATCATTAAATAATTATCCCTCAAAATAATAAATTATTTCTCTCTCTCTCTCTGTCTCTCTCTCTCTCACACATCGTCACTCACATATATATTTGAAGAAAAGTTAAGATCCTTTTTTCAATGATTTTCTTTTCCTTCTAGAATCCCCCCGGGCTTCCGGCCATGGCAGTGACGTGGGCAGCGAGTCGCTTCCGGGGAAACCAGTTCATCATTGACTGGCACAACTACGGCTACACAATAATGGCTCTTACTCACGGGGAGAATCATCCTATTGTTAAAATAGCCAAATGGTAAACGCAAATTATCTAGTATTTATAAAATGTCTATTTTTCATGATTTTTGTAAATATTTGTGTACATTTTTGTGTCGTTTTTAGGTATGAGAAATTCCTTGGGTGTTTCTCGGATCACAACCTGTGCGTGACTAATGCTATGCGTGAAGATCTTCAGAAAAACTGGAATATAAAGTTAGTTGGAAATCTCGACTGTAGTTTAATAGCACATTTTTTACACATTCTATAAAATTCCCATTTTAGAGCAACAACATTATACGACAAGCCGCCCACGATATTCAGAGAAACGCCGTTGAAACTCCAGCACGAGCTGTTCTACAGATTAGCCAGTGTGTATCCACCGTTTCGGCCTCGGTAGGTTTTTATTCTTCTTCGCAGCTTTGAAACGGTCAGAGTTGGTGTTTCAAATCTATAATCTGCTGAACTCTTCAGATCCGAGGACACAAAAGAGCAGACGGAGTGGACGGCCTTCACCGAGCGCAACATCCAGACCGGCGCCGTCACGTCCTCAGCGGGACGACCCGCTCTTCTCATCAGCAGCACCAGCTGGACCGGTCCGTGTCCTCCACACTCCTTCTTTATGCCGTACTTATCAGATCCATAAACTTTTGTTTTTATTCACTAACCAGAGGACGAAGACTTCTCAATTCTTCTACAAGCACTTGAAGGTTCTTTAAACTACACACATTAAAAGCTGTTTATCCGTTCTGCTAATACAGTCTTTCCATCGCTTCTCCACTAGGTTATGAGAGGTTTATAGCAGCAGGAGATGAGCTTCCAGTCCTGGTCTGTGTAATTACAGGTAGACGATATCATTCACAAGGGCGTCGAGCGTCAGTCCTCAGACTCTCTGATCTGTCCTATCAGGAAAAGGTCCACAGAAGGAGTTTTACAAGAAGCTGATCGACACGAAAGACTTTAAACACGTTAAGATTTGCACTCCCTGGTTGGAAGCTGAAGATTATCCTGTTTTACTAGGTATGTTCTTATGTAAACTTACTAAATTAATTTGTGCCAAGAGCCGTTTTGTAAGGCGGAAATTTCCAAGTTGAGACATAATTTACATGTAAATGCATGATTTAGAATTCCAAGCCCCCGTAAATTCAGACACATTTTTACTAATATGATTAAATATTGTAATAGCGGTCATAGAAATATATCACATAAGAAAAACATTAAAATGAGTACTGTGGTACTAAAGCAAAAGAATAAAAATCTGTTTATTTCACTTTCAGGTCACACACACTCAAAAATGCAAAATCAATAACACTGACGATATTATTGTCTGCTTATTTGGGACAAAACAAGTGAGAGCTAGAACCCAGTGTAAAGTTTCACCAGAACAACAGTTTAATATCATTCTCAAGTGACTTTGTCATGTTTGCCAGTCTTTTGGCAAACATGTTGCATGCCACTTAATTGGACCGGTTGTCGATTTGGTTCCGATGTGTCCCAATTATCCAGAATCCACTGTATCCATTCCCGTGTTTTCACTGAACGATGCGTCCATCTACAGGTTCTGCTGATCTCGGCGTCTGTTTGCACAAATCTTCCAGTGGCCTTGACCTTCCGATGAAAGTGGTCGACATGTTTGGATGCTGCCTGCCAGTCTGTGCCATACAGTACCATTGGTAAGATGTGTGTTATTACACGTGTCATTAGCGGAGTAACTGAAGTTGTTCTCTTTCACCTGTAGCTTGCACGAGCTGGTGAAACATGAAGAAAACGGCCTTGTGTTCAAAGATTCCACCGAGCTGTCTAAACAACTGAAGGTAAAGCGCTAACACGCCGAATCTGTGATCAGTCTCTCCAGTAATTCGTGATTTTTTTTTTTGTGTGTGATTTCTGCAATAATATGGCCGAATGTGAGAACTTTTGTGGCGGTGATTAAAAAATTTTTTTTTGCAGCATTTAAAAACATTAAAATTGGATATCACATGTACCAAATGTTAGATACAAAATATATGCACATGACACAAATCGCAAAATATTGTACTTTAAAATAGTATATATTTTAGAACGCTTTATCAAAAAAAGGCCATGATTTATCCACAACATGTTTATTTACAAACAATAAGCATCGTAAACAAAAACTATAAAGAGATTTAGGACTTGAAACTGCATTTCAGTAATCATAAACAGAATAAACAGAATTTATGTGCAAGTATAAATTCTTAATCCTTGCACATATTCTGTATGAACCTAGTACTTAAAGCTATACTACTACTTCAAACTTCCTCGAATCTCCCACATGCCGACCTGCTTCGGTTCTTGCTCTTACTCCGGCCATTATGGTACATGTTTTTAGTGCGCTTTTGATGAGTGTATTACGGTACGTTAATGCAGCATGTTAATTACTAACAAGTATTCGTTTGATTGATTGGTTTTAAGACTGTGGTTTAGTGCTTAATGTTTTTATTTTAATCTAATTAACGGGCAAGTTTGTGGCCAAAAAGTCTCTTTGATATTAGCCGAGTTGCTGCGCTCGACAGTTCCACTTTGCAGTTTGATGGAGATATTTCAAACTGTGGTACTCTGACTTACTAAATGAATCTGTGCCGACAGCCGTTTTGTTCTGGGAACGTGTTTGCTGAGCCGCATTTTACATGTGATCCATCTAATCCGTGCCTTGACTTCATAAGTTTAGAGAGAATTTTGTCATAAGTGATAAATTATTAGTAATAAATGTGATGAAACCATGCTACATAGCAGTTGTTTAGTTTCCCCTTTGGCAGAAATGCATGACGATAAAGAAAAACAAACAACAGTTTTATACACGTCTGGACTCTATACACGTCTGGACTCTCTAATCTCAATAAATGCTAGCGATAAGAAATATATAGCGAAAATTGAGACGACCTTTTCCATTTCAACACTCGGATTTTTCGTTATCTAGGACATTCGTAAGTCCGGGTACCACTGTATATGTTTTTAGCCTATATTGCGTAAAATAATTATATTGTGATTGAAATGTTGTAATGAGAGGTCATTAAATTATAAATTTGTAAATAAAAAAATATAAAACAATGTATTAGGAAAAAAGATCTGCAGTTATTTTACATTTTAATAACATTTTGCATTAGAAAATGCGGCTTTTTCCAGATTTTGCTTTAAATCCAGCGCTCGCAGAACCAGAAGGGACTGATTGATGTTCTAGTGATGGCTGATTCGGTGTCTTCGGTGTCTCTCTACAGCTTCTGTTCTCAGACTTCCCCGCTGAGCAGGGAAAACTTCGCTTCTTCAGGAAAAACCTTCGGGAAAACCGAGGGCAGCGCTGGGATGAGAACTGGGATAATAACGTCCTGCCTCTGATAAAAGAGCACTGTGACTGACCAGCAGAGAAGGCCGGAGGGTCCAGACAGGTGCCATCGTGCTTGACTGCCGTTAAACCGAGAGCTACGTCGTGTTTTCACAGGGTTAAATCTCCCCGGTGCGGGACAATCAGCATTCCAGCAACGTCACGGGAAAGACTTGAACGAGAGAATACCAAGCACACTTTGTGTAAATGTGTACAAATAATTTATTACAAAGAGAGATTGATGGTTTGTCATACGTATATTTTGATCATTTCTATATGGGAAACTCGGTTGTAATGAAACACTTGAGTGACTGGATCTTTAATAATGGCATGCCTCAGTCCGCTTTTATCTGTACATAAGGGAATAGAGTTAAATAGACTTATTACGAGAAGCAAAAAAAAAAAAAAAGTAATCTATTACAGTAGTGCTGGAAACCTACCGAGCTCCTTCTTGAAGCCACTGTATGTCTGTGGGTTCCGTACAGTAGAAGCGATGTAAACGTCACGGTGGGTTTCTACCTCACATCGCAGAAAGCGCCGCAGCAGTTTGACCAAACACTGGATTATGTCGGGGTCATACACCACATCTGGATCAAGCAATCATGTTGTTACCGTGCCATAATGACCCATTAAAACGGAGGTTGTAGGTTTGTGTCACGCAATAAAGAGACTGAAATGTGTGTTTGGTTCCTTCACCTGCAGCAATAATGGTGTGGGCTTGTATCTGCAGTAGCTGCTCATCAGACACGTTCTCCCAGTCCAGCTCCTCCACACACACACCATCATCATCATCATCATCATCATCGCTGTGAGTCAAGTTGTTGGCTATGTTGTCCTTCAGCCTCTGGAGAACCGCGTGATGACAGTCAGTAAAGATGTATTTGTCCGGTCTGCATGTCTGACACACCACTATTCCAGTCAGGCCGACACCACTTCCCAGCTCAAGCACGCTCCTCGAGGTCAGGAAAACCGGTTTAATCATCGTGGAGATGTTGGGAGCAGTTGAGAAGAACCTTACTTGCTTTTGAAGACCTGAGGGTTTTCCAGTGCCCATTCTGCCAGGTACAGAGCCGCTTCCCAGGTGACCAGCCCTGTGGTGCCCGCGGAGATGACCGCCACGCTCTCGGCCAGGCTGACAGCGCCCCCTGTCGGCTGTGGAAAGACCACAAGCCTGGATGGATCTCAGAATCATAATTTTATACAAGTACTGTACTGTTTTTTTTTTTTTTTCCTCCAGGCATTTTTACCAAGGTGTGTGTTTTTTTTAAGTAACATTAAATGAATACAGATAGATGGGACTTTATTAATTCCACTTGACTAGGGGGAATTTTTGTGTTCAGCAGCAGCAAAAAACAAATAATTTTTTTTTTTAACAGAAACGAAAGGGACAATATAAATGACAGCAGTGAAGGCAAAAATGCAAACAGCAAAGAGAACGAAAGAAAGAAACGACAATAAATAGGTTGTGCAAAAACAATGGTGCAATTGTGAGCAGGTAAAAATATAATGTGCAATTCAAAAATTCCAAAATAAACACGCATAATACATACTTTATAAAATATAAAACATTTATTTGACCCACGCTATGGAAATTGACGTTTCTTAAAGAAGAAATATTGAATTACTGTACGTATTTTTGTTTGCTTGTTTGAATCTCAATGAATTCTCATGTACCGTAAGCCAGAAGGTAATTTTTTTTATTTAATTTGAATATTTTACCTACCTTAAATTTCAATAGAAAAGTGAATAGCATTAGAACAAGTTAATTTTGTTTTCTTAAGCAAATATTACAAATAATGCTTTTGTTTATTAATTAAGATGTATTTTGTCTGAAACTATGTCCAAAATTAGGATAACTAGACAAATAATCTTGTGACAAAAATAGTAAATGCATAGTAAAATTCTGTATTATGCTATTATATTAAAGAATGGAATAAAAGTACTACAACACACATCTAATGAATGCATTGATGAATTATTTTGAATGAAATTAAAAGTAGACGTGGCGCACATAAATTATATAAGGAACAGACAAAAAGTGAATTATTATTGTACTGTTTACCAGTATGTATGTTTTAAAGCACAGATCGTTCTCTCGCGCGCGCATGACGTCACCCAGCGCTTCGTACAGTTCATCCAAAGGTTCGTCAGTCAGCATCTCGTGCTAAACATTAGGCGGAGAAAAAGAAGCATTTGTGTAAACACAGCACCGCCTCGTTAAGAAATAAAATATACAAACCAACCCTTTTAATTAATTCTTGTAAAAAGCGTTTTCTGTATTTTACAGATGGTGGGTTCTTGAGACAAATGGGGTGTAAACATGTCTAGAGCAAAAGAGCAAAAATCCAAGCACAAACACCATCACAAATCGACATTTCTTTCACTTTAAAATCTTTCGTTTACCTGCTTCAGAACGTCCAAAAAAACGCTGGGCGTTTGTGACGTCATGTGCTCTCGGTCTAAAGACTTTAAATGAAGAAGACAATCAAAACGTTAATCATCATACTTAGATAAAAAGAAAATGAAAACAATTAAAGAATGTACATACGTCCCATGGGAAAGCATTCAGAAGTCCCATGGAAAAAAAGTTGACTTGAAAAGTATGTATGACGTCATCGACAGCGGTGTTCAGATTTTTTCCGTTACTTTTATTCTGATCTTTTATAAGCACCGGATTGTTCATATTCCTATAATCGCCACAAAACGCCAGGCTCCGCTCGGCGGAAGATGTTTTTGCGTTTCTTCGTGTATCAATTCAATGTTTTGGGGTTGTAGCGACACCTGCTGCATTGGATTCCGACTTTAGTCCGGTTTGATAAATAATACAGCAGTTACACATAAAGCGACTTTGACCCAAAAAATGCCCTTCAGAAACAAACACATAGACGTCAAGTTATGTAATTAAACACACACTCACACACTTTTGCAAGACTCGATTCGTCAGATGCGCAAGGCCTACATCTTGTGACTGTCTTATGATTTTAACATCCTTAACAAATGACTAAATTCACTTTCAGGAAGAAGAAGAGTTAGTTCTTGACTAAAAATAGACCCGCGTGTCCTTTTCATCCCTGTGATGATCATAAATGCAGGATTTGTGAAGTTTAGTCCAAGTGCCATTTATTTTCACACAGCGGTGATAATTTGCGGTCCGATGCTTCGCCCACTTTAAAAATACCAAGTATTCCAGCACACAGGTCACAAATGCATCACGCCTGAAAGCAAATGCTTGATTTTTTAAATCATTATCAGATAGTTTTGATCTCACCCGTCAACATTGTCAACAACTATCACTGTCATTAAATTTACGTGAATTAAAAAAAAAAAAACAATTACGAATGTAACGCGTACGTGTTTACATGTTTGTTTGTTCGTTATAGTCCAAATCTGAGAAGTTAATAATCATAACTTCATGTCTCTTTTGCTATTGGCCGGTAGTTAGTAAATCAGAATATATGATTGGCTGAAGGAATCATTGGTCAACTTAAAACCACGCCCTATCCGCAGCGGACATAATAAGCGACACAAATTCTGCTCGGACGCTTCATTCCTGGTGGCATCGTGAAACAGAAGATCGAAATGACTGTGAGTAAAACATGTTGTGCATTGTTTTTCAGCTGACGTAGGAAGTTATGTTTTAAACAAATCGTTAATGGCTCAAACAGTTGTTCACATCTATTTATATCTCATGCTTGAATAATGCATTACTGTATTACAGAAGAATGTTCTGTTTAACTCTGTCTGCCTTTTATGGTTAAACAGTCATGTGAGAGCTAATACGTGTTTCACATTTGTTCAAAAATCAAATCAAAGATTGTAGTTCTGCTTTCATTCAATTACAAAAATAGACAATTATGTAATGCCAGCCTTGAAATGTATAAGGTATAAGAATGTACATGTTTGATACAGAATCTATGAACGTGCAAAAATGAAATCTGAGACAGAAAAGTTGTGCTGTGTTTAGAATGTTTAGACTTTAGGGAATATTTAGACTTTTTTTTTTTTGAGTTTGCAACATGAATAATAATTGTGTAATAGTTGACTCTGAAACTGAGTTTAGAAAAGAATGTTTAATTATAGACTTGTTTAATTGTAGCAACAAGAACAAATTGAAGTACAGACTGCTAGTTTAAGTAACAAGGAAGTTTCACAATTTGAAATGAACCTTTACCACATATTTTATTGAGTATCTTTATAAATCAGGGTATAAGATGCAGTTATAGTATAAACGCAGCAGTTAAATAAAATAATATGGACAGAACATCTCCTCACACGAGTAGACTTCAACTTTCATCGATATATAAAGCACTGATAAAGCAGACTAGGTTGAAGTATTGATCCCTCTTGTCTTGTAGTGCTGGAAACATCAGAAGGCCGAGGTTTTCCAATCAGGCTTTCATGCCACATACGCAGTTTTTGCTCTGGCTCTTTGCCTCTTTGGAATTTCTTTCCAGCGCTCTGGAAAATCTGACGCCATTGATTTGTTTCGCTGGAAACAGCTGCAGTGGTTGCTTTTTAGAAAGCCACAATCCCCCTGTGCTCAGTGATCTTCTGCTTTTGTGACCACTTGTGAGATTGAAGTCTCGACTGATGGAGTTTTGATGCTTGACTTTGCATTCTAACATCTCGAACAGGGTGTGGTGGTGCAGAACATGTCCTTCAAGTCTGGACAGACCCTCAGTGTCACCGGCGTCCCATCTGCTGATTCCACCACGTGAGATGAATGGGCAAAATCCAATTGACGCGTTTCATTTTGGCATCTCAATCTCATTTTCTCATTCACAGTTTTGCAGTTAACATTGGTAGCGGCCCAGAGGACATCGCTCTTCACTTGAACCCACGTTTTGATGCCCATGGTGACGTGCGCACCATAGTTTGCAACTCGTTCCAGGATGGGAACTGGTGTGAGGAGCAAAGAGAAGGCAGCTTTCCGTTTAGTGAGAACGAGGAGTTTCAGGCATGAGCGATTTGTTCTGTAGTTCATCTCAAGCACTTTATATAGACGAATGAAGTTCCTGCATGTTTTAACCCTGAAGACTAATTAGATCTTTCTTTTTTTTTTCTTCCAGATAAAAATCACATTTACGAATGAGGAGTTCCAGGTGACTCTTTCAGATGGTTCTAAGATTTGCTTTCCCAATCGTCAAGGGGCGGAGAAGTACAAGTATTTGCATTTTGAAGGAGAAGCCAGGATTCACGGGATTGAAATTAAATAGACCAATTCAAGAGGAGTTCTGCATTTAAATGCTGATTCATTTTTTGCCTCATTTACTTATTAGGCACGTTGTTATTTTTACGTTTGGGTTTTCACTAATGGTTTATGTTACACTTGTTTGGCAAGTCAGCTTAATGGTATGTGTTACTGCTCTTTGTAGCCACTAGAGGCCGCGACACTACAATAAATAAATAAATTAGAAACACGTGGAAGCAAGAACGAATTTTTTTAAATCATCTTTCGCAGCAGGTTTGTGTTTTATATATCTGTCGAATTTATAGATTTTCCAAACAATAGCTGCTATATAATGCTTCTAATAAACTCCTGGTTAAAGAAACTACAAAACTCACTTTGTTTTTTTCACGTTTATGTAGAGCTGAATTGTTGAACTGTAAATTCTTACAATTAAAAGAAAACTTAATGACAACAACAACATATTTGATCTCAAATGAAATTATCTTAAATATTCGCAATACGTATATTTTAAATACATTAATGATTTAAAAAAAAGTCTTACTTGCAAATTTAGCAGAACAACACGATTATGTTTGTATGTAGGTTGAATTCTGATTTAGTTTATGTATTTGTTTCTTGATCGTAACATTAGCTAAATGCTAACTTGCCATTAGCTAACTTGTTGTCACCACTGTGAAACTCAATAACCCATAAGTCTCCGCGTCACTCAGCCGCTCTCCATCAGTGCAATATGGAACACCTGGGGAACGTGCTGAAGACTCCGTGTTACTTTACTCGGAAAGTAGTCGGACGAGTAACGGCGTTCCATTTACACCAAAAAAAGTAAGCAGCAAACACAAGAAGGCAGTCTTAATTTTCAGCAAGACGTTTGTAATTTCAGTGCTTTAAACAATTAAGTCTTTTCATGTTTTTTTTTAATGGATTAAAAAGCTGAATTCTACCAACTTTAGTCGTTTTTTTAGCTAAAATGCGTGCAAAATGCATGTGAAACTAGCTCTTTGTTATGGTAAGAAAATAAAAACAAATGTTTTTGCCGTGTTTCAGTCGGGCTAATTCTTCAGTACTTTCATCAATGCTCAGTTGTTGAGATATAATTTTTGCATTACACTATTTGGTAAATATTGTGTTTAACATATTGTACATGTTGCAATTTGTTTTATTTTATATTGTTTTATATACATATATTATTATTAATTTTTTATATTGTTTTGTATTATAGGTTTTGTATTATCAATTTAAGGCACATTATATTAGATTCTATTTAAGCTATTATATTCTATAATAAACTTAAACATTCTTTACTAAAAGCAATTTAGAGTTGTATTTTTATAACATTTTTATATCCACATTGTTACCTTCCCAACAGTATAATCAAGTGTGCTAGTTTGTGAATAAATTATTCACGTCAACATGTAATTTTTTCTTTGCAAATATTAAGGAATATAGAGTATTATTAACTTAGCATCATGGTAAACTATTCTGACATTCCAGTATCACAGTGAACGCCACAATAACTGGTGAAAATGAAATCCTGCATGCATGCACAGATTTTCCCGTCCCTAATCGTTCAGTTGCATTATTTGGTTTGTTGTTCCTCTAGATGTTAATTCATTGAATGACCCGATGCTTTTGGAGGTTGTGGTTTCCATGGAGAGCTGCATTTTGACTGTTAAGAGTGGACATGCATAATCTGCACCAATGTGAACTGGGATCTGAACTGGCTATTAGTGGTTTTTAGGATTCACATAGGTCAAATTCAGAAGTTTGTGTATTTTTTGATTACACATAACTGTACAAAATGTTTTCTGAAATTATAATCTATTAGTCATCTATTTGTTCTGTAAATATATGATGTATGTGTGTACTTATACAGATAGATGAATGGTATATTTTCTAACAATTTTGCGCATTGCAATTCTAATATTTAAACAGTCAGCTGAATAGTTATGAAATGTTCCAAATTATTCTGACCGTTTAATCAAAGCATGTGTAAGATTACACTAATTGCTGTAATTAAGGAGCAGAAAATCAAGTTAATGGGGCAATCAGCGAGGTAATTCCCTAATTTAACGCCCTTTTAACTACCATGATGAATAAAGCGGCAGGATGACGCTTTAGCGCAGAGTTAATTTTTTTTTCTACATCTGTTCGTTGTCACATATTTTCCTAACTTTGAACACAGATGAACAATGGACATTTTCTCTTTTTTTCTCCAATTCCGTATAGCGACTTTGCGTTGGTCTGGGACTAAGAAAAGCTCCTATATAAATAAACTTGAACATTTATAACACACGTGTCAAACTCCAGGCCCGAATTAAGAGTGTGTTGACCAAAAAATACATTTCCCACAATGCCCTTCTTTATTCACTTAGACCGTTTGATCCTTCATTAATGGAGTTATTTGGGTTTTCGTAAGCTGACTTAAGTTTAAAAGGATTTATGTTAGAGCAAAAAGCAAACTGGAGTTTTCTACGCAACTGCAATTGTCATAAATAGGTTGTAATAACAAATTTGTTGTTTAACATTGAGTAGTTACATTCATTTTACATTACATTTAGTTACATTTATAAGTTACATCTGGCCCTTTGAGGACAGACATTATGCTGATGACACTACTGATTTACAACATTCAAGTGTGTTGTAACTTTCAACTCTTTCATTCATTGGTTTTAGTCTGGCTCTTTTCTTGACCTACACTTTTGCTCTGAAACGCCTGTGTGTATTATTTGGTGAAATGGACTGGGTGCCGCTCTTGGAGTTGTGACAAGAACAGATGGGATAAGTAACCTGTGTGGGGAAATGTGTTTAGTGGCAGTGAGAGAGAAGGCGATAATGGGGCTCATCCGTTCGGGCTTTGCAGGGGTGCAGAACTGTGTCTAAGTGAGACGGATGACTTTGTGTTCAGACCTCACGGTTCATATCTTCAGGTGATGATTCTGGTTTTATCAAAGTGATGTGTATGTTGTTTAGGCTTTTTCCTCATGGCACACAGTCTGATGATCTGTATAATGTGTGTTTAAGAATTCCATTTGGTCAGTGATTTCTTCCAGTGTGTCAAACTGCTTGGGTGCCGCATCCGGACCACCGTACAGTTATTCCCGCCCCGCAAGATGCATTTTTAAGGAGCTGCTATTATTTTATACCACATCCCAAAAAGCAGTGCTTTGAATGCTTTGTTTTTGAATTTACAGTTGTTTAATTCACTTGAAACATTGTATCGTTGTATAATTGTAACATTTTCCTAAAATAATTAACACATTATTTTCGTTAGTTTTTGCAGCTCATTCATAGTTGTTTTATAATGACTTTTATGGATATTTTGGCATGGCATAGTTTTAAGTAAGTCTTTTGTTTTTGTTTTTTTTAAGTTATTAAAAGTAATTTTTTTAAACAACTATTTTTAATGTTTTTGGAGTAAAATTCCTGTCAGTTATTCAAGTCAAGTCAAATGTATTTATATAGCACATTTAACAACACCTAGGTGGACCAAAATGCTTCACAAGAAAGAAAACGGAGGATGTATAAGTAAAACATACAGTGAAACAAAAGTATTGAATTAAAAGACAGTAAAAAGCAGTACATTAAAGGACAGTACTTTAGAGTGTTTTTTAAATGCTTATTCTGTTCGGTCCCTGACTTAAAGTGTGCTTTTGAGTGTCACTGACTTCGACGCTACTGATCCACATCGTAGTTGTTAAATTCATGACCAAAGACATACAGGATGTCCAACCGCAGTTCACATTTTGCCTTCCAACAATGGGTTTTTGGCCTCGGCTTGTGATTTTCAGTGTAAATCTGGACTTGAGCGATGCTGTGACCCAAACATGAAGGTTGAAATCACTAGACATGCTTTATCGGCTGGCGTGGAACGGAACATTCTGTTTTAGTCTGGATGTTTCTGTGCAGGAATGCCAAGAGCTCGGGTGCCAAGGACCAAACCAGCTCTGGTACTGTTCACTTGAGATGAGAATATAAAATGATCTTGGCCAGAAGTCACCACATTTTTTGAGTTCACAGCTTTTGCAATTGGAGTTGCTTAATACTGTAGAAAAGTCGTTGGCTGAGGATTTTGGCTGAACTTTTCCTTCTCTAAAGCAAGCAAACTATCCTGACTCTTTGACATTTTTATGGACCAGTTTGCTTGTTCTTGGTTTTCTTTCCCAGCTCATCTTTCCTCTTTACTTTTCTTTTTACGGCAGTTTCACACGTCGCTGCACGACTCGTATTTTCCGATTCCCTCACTTAGCGTTTATAATTGCCTACACAACGTGATACAACTGTACTCAGAGATGTAAAGTACTTGAGTAAATGGACTTTGCTTTTTTAGGTGTTTGTGGAAATTTTGTAAATGTATTTTTACTAAAGGTATTTTTGGCTACTTTGTACTTGTACTGAGTATCAAAAAAATAAGCAACTTTTAAAATTCACGCAATAAATAAAGTATAAGTACTGATACAAATACTATCCTCAGTGTTTCAGTGTTTTCCTGTTTTTTTTTTTCTTTTTTGTTTATTTATTTATTTGGAATCAATTGTATTATACATAGGGTATACTTACAAAAGTTACAAAAATATCTAAAGTGACAGTCCATTTACTCAAGTACTTTACGCCTCTGAGTGTACTAATCCATTTTAATCTGCTGTAAAATAATACAACGGTAGCAAGAGTTTTTAATGCAGCTAACAAATGAAGGAATGTTCCGGCAGGGACAGAGACGTCTCATTAGATAATATTCAGATGCTTTTTGTTTTTTTTTTCCGGCGGTGTGGTCAACACAACCTGATGTCAGATTCAGTTTGAGCATAAAGTCCTAAAGAATGTCTAAAAATTGCCTTGTAATCTGTCATTAATCTTGAAAAAATGTTAACAATGCACTTCATAATCCAGATTATAATCCATATAAACCTGAAAATACAGTTCACAATATAAGGCCAAAAATAGCGCTCCAGTGACACGACCCTGTTGAAAACCAACCCCATTCCCTTGAATCCCGATTCCCGACCCTGGCCTTCAGATAGATCGGTTTGGGGTAAAAAGACTTGAATCGTCGCCCCAGCAGTTGGTACTTAGAACTCAGACAAAGCCACAGAATCCGCTGTCTGTTATCTTTTGGCGCTGATGTTCGTGATGCCACACGAGAGACAGATTGCATTTGTGTGTGCGGCGCTTTGTTCCTTGTTTGTTTGTTTGGGTGAGTCTCAGGTGTGTGAATGGTAATCAGCTCTCGGGGGTCAGAGGTCATCTCCCTGGAGAAGAGAAGTGCAGTGATTTGGGTACCATGACGACCAGGTTACTGGCTTCCATGTCAGTCTTTGTCAGAGCTGCTTTGCTCTTCTCTCACAATGATTCGCTACCAATTACGACTCTCGTCCTTCCAGTTGTTTGTTGCTTTGATTCCTTTCACTTGCGGGGAAACAATTATGGCTGTCCAGGAAAGAGGCATTGTAGACGGTGAAGAAGAGAGTGGACTGTTGGGAAGTTCCATAGAATTCCGTTTCTTTTTATTTACAACGTGGGTTTTTTTTTCTTTTTTTTTTCTTATTTATATATATATACTATGTATTTTTGTGCAAAACTTCTTTTAGGTGCAACAGTGAACATGTCTGTCACAAAGTTATAACAGTAAAATCACTTAAATAGAAGAACAATAATTTGGTTCATGTCAAGTTATGTCAACATTTTTTTTTTAAATCTTGCTCAGTATAATTTCCTGTACATATTACTTAGATTTTAAATATTCTTCTTAGACTTTGCTTTCTCTATATAGAGCTTTTTTCCGTTTACTCGGTCATTATCTACACAATTTACCCGTTAAAATGCTTTTGGATATCAGCCGTGCATTAATCCACTTATGAGGCAGTTGGTGGATATTTTTCCCTTCTTAAGGAATATATTTGGCATGTGAGACTCTGGATATAATAGACTTCTGTTTGAACGGCTTCCTTCTGGTAGAATATACCAGACTATGGACAAACTGATTTAAAAACTGGTTTTATCCAAGTCCCGTTTATTCTTTAATCTTTCTGTGCTGTACACTGTTTAAGTCATCTTGTGTATTCTTACGGAAGCCGTCTAGTACCTGAAACTGGAATTAACAGTGTGAATATGAATTTAGAGTTATTGATGTACTGTATATCTCAAGTTAGTCTTTTACTTTGTACGATATTTTAGTTTTAAACACCAGAAGTCTTTGCTTGTTAAAGCACAGGAAGAAATATATAATTATGGTATTTTATGGTTTCAAGTGATGTCTTTTGGGCTTAGAATTTCATAATAAACTATACTGATTTGATAATTATTTATTTTGCTGCAGTTTTTTTTTTGGTTTCCGTTGGAAACGGCCACTGACCTGCACAGTGATTATTGATTCCCGTGTGCGAGGAAGCGAAGAAGAAACCTGCTGTAAGTGCGTCGTGCTGATGTTCAATTTAATACACGTGAGAAGCTTTCATTTCTTTTATTTGTTTCATATATGTAGAATATGTGGAATATAGAATATGTATGTAGAGTATGTAGAAATGATCACTATCAGAGACAAAACCCCTCATTTATACTGTTGGTGTGCTTATGAAGAACAGAAGCAACATCTACAAGACTCTTTTAAAATTCTACAATACAGTATAAAGAAAACAGGAGATCATTCAAATCAAGGCATAATGACATTTATAATTAGTGTAACGTACTTGATGACATTTCGGCCACAGTGGATTAATTCAGACGTCTACTTAAAGACAAATACTGTTAATTGGTTTTAACACTTATTTAAATGTCATGATTTAAGAAAACCAGACAATATTTTGTTCAAAGATTACTTTTTTTCCTAATATGTTCAATTAAGGATTTGTTTTTGCGTTTAGCCATCATCGTCATCGTCATCATCATCATCCAAAAGGTTAGTTTTCATCCAAAGTAAATTGTAGAATATATTGTTTTTCTTTTGCTGTGTATGTAATTTGTACAGGATTTAAATACTGTTGTACTATGTTGTGTATTATGTTAGAAACGTGTCTATAAAGTGGAACATTTGTTTTGTGAAGCATCACATGGTGTATTTAAAGCACAAGCTTGTTCTGTGAATATTTGCAGTTGCTACTGAAACTTATACGGCTGTAAATTCTACTACATTTTTTCCCTTCACAATCCAAAGCGCAACGATGCGTTAGTGCCACCAAAAGCCTCTGCTTCTCTGTTGTCGGGAGTATAGAGGCATCGTGCAGCATGTTTGTGGTTTCGTCAGAGATGGAGATGTCTAACTCGCCTTGCTTTGTGCCCGTCTCAGGCAGAAAGGTTCAGACCAGACGACAGTTTGCCAGATTGTGTTTGCTTCTGTTTGTGTGTGTTGAGCTCCATGAAAGCGTGAAAGCATCAGGTTCAGCATCCAGATATTTTTAGCCCTGTCTCTAGACTTTTTCTTCCTCTCCTCCTTGCCCATGTCTTCACCCCTTCGCCCTTTTCCTTCTCACGTGTTGATGAATGACAGCGAGAGAAGCAGCTGTGGGATGAAGTATGGTTTCCTAACAGAGGGAATAACTGTTCTCATCAGTTTTTATATAAAGTATCCAAGTCTTTCTTGTTAGATTTGGCGATCCTTAACAAGACATTTTTGTGTGTAATTTTTTTTTGTCATTTTTCAATATACACTTGCCCGTTTGCCTGTTTTCTTAATTAAATAATTAATTTATTTTTTGAGTCATGTTTCACCTTTCTCTGTCTGTCAATGTTTTTTTTATTTTCCCAAATTACACATTTTTACCTGAAACAATAAATCCTTCTTGCTTCGAAGCTCTACCAACAGTTTGTGACTAAAATTGAAAGCATATTTAGTTTAGAAGATGTCTAAACATGCATAGACACACGGATATACATTCTGTATATTAGTGGTGGGCCGATCAGTGCTAATACAATAAGACTCTTATTGCATGATTTAAAAAAAAAATAATTGCTGTTAATCTTTTCTCAATGCTAGTCCCAGCCCCAAGTTATGATTTTTACATTTATATTTAACCACGCATGTTAAATTTATATTTAACCACAACTCTCGTACCTGTCATGTCTGACGTTTCTTATGAGGGGAGGAGATGGACACATTTGCGAGACGTTAAAAGGAAATTAAACAAATGGAAACCAAAAGTGCCATGCTGGGAAAGTGTTTTTTTTTTTAAATGCAATTTTAAGAAGAGTCCCATTGGAATTCTTGACAAGATAAAATGATTAGCACCTTTCGTCAAGTTGTTTTCCTTCTCAAGTGCCGCTTAAATGCAAAACGTCGAATCTGGATTAACTCCAAGGTTACAGTAAGGTTATAGATTAAAAAAAAATAAATACCGTACATGTATACCCACCTCTATTACTTTTATATTATACTCAGTCCAGGGCAAGTGAACTATCGGCGGTTCTTAGAGTTTTAGACATATCTAAAAATTTGATTGTGCGCTTTGAGACAGTTAAACTGTGAAAAACGCCTTACAAATACTCATTATTATTATTATTATTATTATTATTATTATTATTAAAAAAAGAAGATATCTACCGAAAAATAGAAAGTCCAAATTGGGATTACGGACTATTTGGTAAAATGGAGTTCAAGAGAAAAAGCAGCTCGAGCTTTCCTTATAAAACATATCTTGTGCTTTTCTTGCGCGCTGGTACTTTATCATTCAACAGATGGCTGGGATTCTTGTCTTTTCTGTGTGATGGGGCTAGAGAGGGTGTAATCAGGTTAACATGTCTGACAGTCGTGTAGCCCCAGTGTGTCATTACAGATATTACACCCCGTCCTCAACCAGCTGAACGTAGAGACCATTACAGCGTGTGGAAAGATGATTCCAACCAAAGTATGCTCGTTTGTTTGCATTCTATTCTGACTACTAAATGAATGAAGTGGATCAACTTTGAGATCTGTGGCTTGATGTTGTTGTGGTGAGAGGAAAGGAAAGGGTGGGTGAGAAGGATCCATAGAAAGGAGTTATTCACCCAGACTTACATAAACCCTGCCGCTATATTTAGACGGTGTGACTTCAGAATTCCGAACTAGAATGATCGACCACATTGACGTGTGTGTGGGCCACAGTGTTTTTCGTGCACTAACTGTCGTTGGAACGGTCGTGCTTTGCTTCACCACTGTGTTCATTCATTGTGTCTGTGTGACGTGGCTTTTTTGTTGTTGTGTGTCAAGACAAAGATCTACCGTTTTTCTGGCTTTTAATGGTTTGTTCCCTTTTTTTTAAATAAAGATTACATATGTTTTTATTTTTGTTTGCTTTACACACACACACACACACACACACACACACACACACACATAGATATGAGGTTTTTCTTAATTTATGCTATATACATAATGTTGTGTAATTTATGGAAACGACCAAAACAATGCAATACAACAAATGATTACAATCAATCATCTTAAAAATGTTTTTAATGTATTGAACCTCTCCACAAACATTACAATAAGAGATTACATTCAATTTTTTTTTACTGTAAACTTACACATCCCATTTTTATATTTATATATTTGTTCAATATCCTCTGCCTCTCTGTTTTTAATTTTAAGTAGGTAAAGTGCAAAACTTGAATTTTTCTTTGTCTTGTTTATTTCTGAATTTCTAATATATATATATATATATTTTTTTTGATCGTTTCTTACAGTAGACTTCTTGTTTCAAACCTCTGACATTTTACTGCCAGCGTCATTTTATGATCAAGTGCATTTCACTTTACACATTGTGTTGAATTTTACCTTCTTTGGGATAAAATTAGCTGAACAGTTATTATGTGCTTTCCTATCACATGTTACTTATGTAATCTATTACATTTACCATTTTTATGTTTTTTACTTGTCTGCATCTTAATGAGCTTTTCCGTTGGCGCTCGGTCTCCGTGCGCTGCGTGATTGTTCCAGGTTTGAAGCGTTGCCCCCTGCAGGCCCTGAGATAACCTCTGCATCTGATGCCACCTTCAGACTCTCCACGCTCTACACTTCAATGTCACACTCACTTGGCTCCAAAACACACAGTGTGAGACATGGAATCACGATCAGATGGAAATTCTCTCACCGTATGATGCTTGGCCAAAGATCCCAATAGCCTTTGATATGAATTTAGAACGACATTAGATCTCCGTGCACTGCTATATAGTGTCACGCTGGCATTCTTCTCCATCGACTTTGGGCGTAAAGTGCAAGGTCAAAAAAACTCTTTGAGACCTTAAGTTTACCTTGTGCTTGCGTGGGTCTCCCCTGGGTCACAGTCCAAATCCATGCGGGAAAAATACAGTTCAGAAATGTTCACACTCGTAGGTGTTAGTGAGAGTGTGAGTGTGCGTGAATTATGTCTCCCGCTCTGTGATTGGCCAGGAGTTCCGTGTGTGTTCCGCCTTCAGGCCTAGAGTTGTCGGGATTGGCTCAAGCTCCTCGTGATGCAGAAAAAGAAAACGAATAGGAGGAAATGACAAGTCCTCATAATTTACAAATATGTGCAAAGGCTGAAAACACTTTTGGATTGAACAATTCTATATAATCCCACGTTTGGCAATATATTATTAAATCTAGTCATGTTGTGTTTTAATGGTTAGTTTTAAGTGCGTTCCACGTGGAGCGGCTAGTGAAACACGGTGTAATTTTGTGTCAGCACGAGCTATTTGGATAAGTCCTTGTTGTCTCATTAAGTTGCCGTTTTTATAGGGCAGCGTTGCATCAGACCACAGCTGCTTATTGACCCAGACAGATAATGAAAGGCAATGAGTCTGTTTATATGGCTTTGTGCCTTCGAGACGACTTGCTGCTTGATGTGAGATGTACAATTTATGAGGAAACTTACTTGAAATATAGTCTGGATCTAATACTGTTGGATTTTTTTTTTTCCACAATTTTTTTTTTTTTTTTTTTTAACCCCCCAGTCAATACACAGATTTGTACTGGCAAAACATGTCAATAATTTCCATTTAGTGAGGCACATGCAACTTAATACAGCATCTAAGGACATTCCAGATGTTGTCAATGAAGAATTTATCACGTTAATAAAACCAAATGACTTCATAGGGTCACTTAATGGGTTTCTTTTTTCTCCCTGTTTTTTCCCCCTACACAATCTGCTGAAATAAAAAATGTAATACTATTTTCCTTCCTCAATGTCAATAGCTGTTAGTCATTGTTTTTTATATTGTGAAGTTGACATTTAATCTATGTTCAGAATTATTTTCAAAGATTCAAAGTTTAGTTTTAGAAATGTAATCTGATAAGATCAATTAACTTCAGTGACTAGTTGCCAAACCAGTTTCAGACCACCAGTTGATTTTGAAGTGTAGAACATGTGGTCAAAGTGGAATGTGAAATTCTTTAATTTGAAGATCTTCATAAATGAACGTAGTTTGAAGTGTGAAATACTCTCACCCAGAGTTAGTACTTGGAACACAGAAGAGGCACAAGATGTCAGTTTTCAGCTTAGCAACTGGAAACGCAACCCAATACAACCAGATTGGAACAAGAACAAATTGCTGTGTGTTTATTTGGCTAAGCAACAAGAAGATTCCATTCACTGGAAAGAATTGAGGCTAAGAGTCATTTTGGACCATAAAGTAGCAAAGTTGAAAATCTAGCTGGAGGCGGCAGCAGTGGGGTTCTTTTCTTATAGGATGTGTCTTGAAAAGACGATCCTATGAAAAATGGAATGAAAAAAGAAAATGGCGAGTACGTGTTTTAAGTGGAAAATGTGCACATTTGGACATGCTCCAAAATGGGTGTATTTTGGATAAGTTTTATAGAAGTTAGAAGATTTGTCAATGTTATTGTTTTTTTTTTTTTTTTTTTTTTTTACAGAAATAGGGAAAGAACAACAGTAAATGGGAATCAATAAATAAAAATCAATTCTCATCTTCAACGGTTCATTACATTAGTAGTTTTTCAATGGTAGTAACAGTTGTACTGTTATGTATACCAATAAGTATTGTTTGTGCGTGTGTTTATTTGTTTAGGATAGTGTATTTTTCTGTAATATAAAGTTTAGCTAAGTGTGATTTGAAGAGCACCTGTTTTTTAAGTGATAAAAACTGGAGTAAAAGAACAAAACGAGACTCAAGTAAGTAAAACCTCATAGACTTTCTAGTTTTTCACATCTCTTGGTGTTTTTTGAGCCTAAATTCAGTACAATACTTGAGTTCTTTTAAAATTGTATACTTTGCGACTTTTGCTCAATTCTTCTAGGAATTGGTGACTTGCAAAGGAATCATTTATAAGGTATCGTACTTTTACTCAAGAAGGGTTTTCAGGTGCTCTTCACATCTCTGGTCTTGATGTAATGGTGTAATTACAGGCCTTTTTAATCAGCCTCATTTAGTGAGATTTCCTGCATTAATGAACTGTGCAGTAGAGTGAAATCTCCCCGTATCTGTCAAGGTTCTGTTTTATCAGCAGTGTCCATGAGGGAACGCTCGTCCTTGAGATCAGTGGTGGGTAACTCCTCGTCTTCTTCACACACGCAGCTATTATAAAGTGTCGCTCACTTTCTTTTTGCACCAACTCTCACTCGTTTTCTTCTTTCTGCTCGGGTCCCTTTTGACCTGTTTGGTGTGAACTGATAAGCTCTTTGTCATCTCTGTCAGACGCGTGCGAGTGGGTTTATATCTGGTGTGTTTGTAGCCTCTCATCCGGAGGGTTTTCTCACCTTCAGCTTGCTCTCTCTCAGCCACTCCGGCCCGTTCCATCATCTCGGTTCTCCTGGTGCCATCTCGCCCCAAGCGTTGCTTCATCGGCCTTGTCATTTTAATCCACGTTGTAGAAGGAGTTTGTTGCAGGGATGAAAGTCGCGACAAGCAAATAGGGATGAAACTCATTTTGTCGTCTTATCTACAGAAAGACAAATTACTGTGAGAAATTTCTTCGTCGTCTCACATTCTACGGAAGACAGGAGTGACATTTGAATAATTCTAATCGATGCCACATCATCGTTCCCCACTGAGTTTAGTGAATGCTCTTGTCACTCAGAGTCATTTGTGTCACTTGAGGTTAGAGATGGCCGCGTTTTTATTCTTTCTTTAGTGGCTCGTCGGTACAGTCCGTGTGGCTTTTTCTTCACGGTTCTCTACTGAGAATCAATACCGCAAATAGTCGTAATAGAATCACGTTAGTAATGGTGGAACGGACTACGCCGCGTCTCTGTCCAATCCCCAGTGCGCAGAGAGAGAACAGCTTTGGCGGCAGGTGGATTGAGACGGACAGTTTTTTTATTTATTTGAGGAAGAAATATACCGAACTTGGCGTCTACTCCTCCTTGCTGGAAGAGATGCAAGATGTAATAATTAGACTCTTCAAGGTGATTTTTACCGGCAGTTCCAATTCTGCTTGTGTTTGTAGACGCTTGCCAGATTCCAAACTCTGTTTTATTAGTGCGTCTGCCACGAGCTGGAGATGGCGTTTCATTATCTAAATGGATGTTAAGTATTGTCTTTTGGTACTTGTTGGGTTTTACCGTTAATATGATGGATCCATGGATTCAGTCACACACTTCACTTTCCATTATTTATTTTTTTTTTTTAGTATCTTGATATGTTGACTGTTTTTGTCCTCTGCTCATTGTCTAGTCTGGTTCGTAGACTGGTACATTTTCACTATGGGAGTTTAAAACCGTTCATGAAATACTGGCCAAATAGAGCGGCATTGTGTGGTTTGTTCTCTGTTCCATAGCCATAATTCTTGACTCTGAATTTTTTATAAGGCTTATGGATGGACACGAACCCTGGTCTGCTTCTTAGGTAAGCAGCTGGAAATCCTCCAAAACCGTTTAAATTTACAAATAAATGTAAAATAAATTGAATGGCAAACACCTTTAAAGCAAACTTTTACTTATAATATTTAGTTTGTGTTATTCATCTACAGCAACTTTATTATCGAAAGGTACCATATAAACGTAACATTTGAATAAATAAATTTAAAAATAAATAAACTATTCATGCACCTGTTTAAAGAATCATAAGTTTAATAACCTTTTATGATCAAACTAAAGATTGACAGATTGTCAAAGAAACGTGCATGACCTCTGCAATGAATCATTATATTGATCCTATACTGTTTTTCTAAAATATTGACATTATTCCGAATCATTTTCATTTTGAGCTTGTCGACAACATTTTTCATGGCCTGGTTGGATCCTGGGTTTTTTTTTTTGCGGTTCAAGCGAGAACTGTTGAATTTGTGACTCCATGCATGCACCTTCGGGTCATGGATGATTACGACTACCCAGATTTAGCAGAAATGACTTTAGTCCCAGTGGTAATGCAGTCTCAAGGGATCTTGCTGTGTTGCTTGAATTAGTCTGCAGTGCCTACCGCTGGCTCGGCTGTCAATAATCTTTGTGTGCTCATTCTGTATTTATAAAAATGGCACGTCTAGACTTGTGATTTCAGAAGGATTTAAAATCATTACATTTTGTTAAGTGCAGTGAGGATAAGGATCAACTACTATATTGCCCAATAAACCTTGCTGCTTGCTCACAATCTGCGGCAATCGAAAATACGTTCGACAATTGGGCTGAAAACGTGATTATGATTACTGATATCATGGTACTGATATCATTGTTATGAAATGATCTTATTATAGTGATGGACTTCAAAGAGAGTAGACTTCCCAAGCGGAGGAGCGTGTAGATGTGTTCAGCACCATGGAGAGCGACATGGGCAGCACCATGGACAGCGACACACTCGCTCGCTGTGCTGCTTATTTGTTTTTTTTTTTTTCAAAAGCACATTTCTTTACTTAAAACAGTTTTTTAACCACCACCAAAACGCACTGAAATTGTTTCATAAATTATGCACCGTTAGATTTTACCGGTTAGCATCACCATTTCAGACCAATAAAGGTCACGGCTATTTTCTTTTAATCGAGCTGTTGGCGTTCGCGTTTAAAAGTCATCTATAAAACTCATCAGCAGTTAACGGTCTGTGTAATGTTACGTGTAAATTATGTCGTTCAGGGTTCAGTCTCCTGTTCCGCGTAAGATGCTCGTGCCCACAGGGTTCTCGCGCATCCAAATGGCATCGCACGTGCGCATTGTCGAGCTGGTACAACATCGCCACTCCCCAACTCAATAGTTACCTGCGTGTTTTCGGATTGGCTGGGCGAGAACATATGCGATTAAAGTGTTTTGTCTTATTTTCGTGCCCGTGGTTGTGCCAGTGCCGCTGGGCATGTGAGTGCCGGTGCGCGCATCATTGGCGTGCGCGCGCGTCTCATCTCGAGAGACGCAGGTGAAAAGGAGTCTGAACTCGTCAGTGCGCGCGCGCTCACGTCCGCGTCGCTCAGATGGAGTTCAGCGAGCGCGAGGAGGCAATGCGAATTCAGTTGTGGAACACTGGGATCACGCTGCGGGGGAAGCCAAGTTACTAGTAGACCGGCAAACAATGCATTTCCTGCGCAACAGTGTGTGGATTAAAGGACGTGCTGCGATTGACGCGAATTGTGGATTTTTGCGCGACAGTTTGAGATTTATGTGAGGAACTGTGGCAAGAACAGCCGAGAGAAGCGGCGCAATTCGCTTCGCCTTCACCGAAACAGGTCTTTTTTGGAATACGGCAGTGCTTGGGAAGAATTTGTAAGGTTATGAGTGAAATACTTTCTGCGGGATGGAACTGTAACGCCAGCGAAAAGCAAAGAGAAAGCTGACCGAGGAAATACACACTGGATGACGCTTGCTTGTCGGATTGAAAGAATCGTCACTGTCAAACTTAAATCGACACGTTGGGAGATGGAAAAACACAGCAACAGATAAAGATGATGCCTTGGGTGTTCAGGAAATTGGAGTACAGATGTAATCATTGGTATAGATGAACGAATCAATTGGTAAAATAAGTAAAAAAAAAATGACCGACAGGAAGGCGAGAGTTATTGAGTTTGACTCGTAAGTGGCTGAGGACAAGTGATTTTGTGGATGGTTAATCTGAGATTATGTAATGCTATGAGAATGACATTTCCTTGTCACAAAGCAGCAACCTGGGATTCCGCCTCGATTTGATTAGACATTTTCCCCTCCAAGGATCTTTATAGAAAATCCACGTCGGCGTTTTTTTTTCTGTTGCGCCCACGGCTCGCGATTTTGATGTCAGACGAGGTAAGTGAACTACTCCTTTGTTTCATCCCAGTCGATATATACACATGCTCGGTTTAAATATTCAGCATTAGTGTAATCCAGCCTGCAAATATAATAATTTATTTATTTTTTTTGTGAATTCATTAGAGGCTCCTCTCACACGTTTTTTTTTGGACCATTCTGGTATTTCTTTCGTTGATTATTGCTATGCCAATGTGACAGGATAAACCGAGACTTTAACCGAAATAAATACTTTTTTTGCTTTACACAGAAGGCTTGAGGTTGCATTTATCTTGAAATAAATTATAGCTGACTAGTTAGAATGCATATTTTGGTAAAGAAAAGACCCATGGTAAAATCAGTGCTTTAAAATCAGTTATATTAACTTTTGCTGTGATTGTTTAGTTTTTTTGCGCCATGTTTCGTTTTTTTTTTTTTTTCTTTTTTTTTAATCTTTTGTTTGGTCACTTGCTGGTAAAAATGCTTTTTTGTTCTTATGGCTCTTTTCACATTGTGTCCACGAGGTTTCGGCCACCTAGCGGTCACGAGCGGTTTGATTTCTTTTTTTTTTTTTTTTTTTTCGTTTTGCGGATTTCGGTTGTTGAACAAGCACACTCATGATAATGAACGAGATGATGGCAGAAATGGAAATTTACCAAGCTGCATTGATGTGTAGTGACAGGTGACTGGTGTGATGCAAGATTTAGGCTCTCTATAACACAGACACACACACACACACACACACACACACACACACACACACACACACACACACACACACAAAAGCACAAGGACTTGCGTGGTAATCCAGCAGGTCTGGCGAAGGGAGGGAATGAGAAGGACCTGCTTGAGTGCTCTTCACGTTGTAAAGTCTGCCCTCTGTACACACACACACACACACACACACACACACACACACACACACACACACACACACACTGTCCGCTCCGTGTGGCACGTTTCTTTAGTCAGGAGCTCTTCAGTTCTCTCGGAGAAAGTGACTCATGACAAATACTCAAAGCTCTCGGAATCTCCATCTCACTAAAACAACAATGCAGTTGATATTCCTTCTTAATATTTAGATGTTTAACTATATAAAATAAGTTGTTATGGTAGGTTATTATGTAGTTGTTCATTATCCGTTTCAAAATAAAAAAAAAATATGGATTGGATAATTTATGATAAATGCTTTTTGTTAACTCCAAATAACGTGCACACTTGTTTTCCCTCAAGACCCGGTTTGGGTTTTTTCTCGCTCACACTTTGTTCCTGTGGGTTTGCTTGTGGGTGATCTGGTTTTAACGGTTCAATCCGTGTGCTCTGTTGTTGGTGATCCATAGTGTCTCCTCAGCGTCAGCTCAGAAATGCTTCTATCCATATGACCAAGAAATGAAGAAATGGAGGGTTAGAAACGGCATGTAAGGATCTCGGCATTGAATTTTCGGATGCAAATTACAAAAATGTTATTGGGCCTTTTTAAGTTTGTTTGTAGTTTTAGTTGGCCTTACTACTATATGGCTGACGGCCTTTTTAAGGCGATTGTGAGGAATCTATTTGGGAGAGATTTTGCTCTTCGTTTATTGTTAAGTTTCATTAAAGAAACCAAAATTAATTGACACATTGACGAAATAATAAATAATGGTTTCTTTTAAAAAACACTTGATTTAAAAATCTCTCCTCTTTCTCTGTTTCTCCCTATCTCTCTCTTTCTCTCTCTTCTTCTATCTCTCATTTTCCCTCAGTTTCACTCTCATTCTCATTCCTTCCCCCCAATGGCCAGTGGATTCGAACTTTGTAGCTCTTCTGAATTCATGAAGCAAATCGCACACTTTTCTATCCTAACTGCTTTAAATTGATAGAATTAGGTGGGAGTAAATGTGAAATATTGCTCCCGGCCACCAGCTGTTTACTCTGGATAGAGGGCGACTCACTCTGCATACAGAGCAGCTGCAGGTGCTGCAGAAGACCGGTGACATCACCCACCCAGCGAGGGCCCGGGTCCCGGTGCCAAGGCCGCTTTTGTCCTGCACTTGTTTTTCTTTTCAGCTTTATTCAGGCAGGCGAACAGCAGGGGATTCACATCACAAAGTAGTCTGATTACCTGGATACATTTATCCGAGTTAATGGAGAACCACATACACTGACGGCGGAGAAACCTTTCTCCATCCACGTTTCCTGCTAGAGAGTTAGATGGTGATGTGAAGAGACATCCAGAGGAACGAAGACGAGCTGATGTCATTGTCTCCCATTTTACTGCAAGTAATTGTTCTGCATTAGTTTCAGCCCACAACGCTGATGTGTGGTAGAAACATGTCAGAAATCCTGTGCGTTCCCAGCTTGACTCATAGCTTTCGTTTTGTGATTTTCTGCTTTATGCTCCGTTGGAAGCGCATGGACGTTTCCTGGGAAATGTTTAGTGATGAAACCGATTGATTCCTTATCGTAAATGTACATTTGTGCATGGTAAATAGTGTTAATGGGATTCCGTTCTGCTCTGGAGTTTGAATTGTGAAGCTGGTGAACATCTTTTTTTCTGAAAGCAAAAAAAAAATATTTTTTCCTTCATTATGTTTTGCATCTTACAGAAGTAAAACTTTGTTCAGTGTTTCTTTACTCAAACTATTTAAAAGATTTGTAAGGAGTACTTGAAATACATACTTGAGTAAAAGTACAGATGCCTTGCTGTAAAAATTACTCCGTTACAAGTCACCAATCCCAAGACGACTTAGTAAAAGTATCCTATTTTAAAAGAACTTGGGTATTTTACTCGTACTGAATTTAGGGTCAAACACCCAGAAATGTGAAAAACAAAAAAATTTATCAACTTAATTTATGAGATTTTACTTCTAATGTAAAATGTAACAATAAATGTTTTTTCAAATGTAGTGGAGTACAGATACTCAATCAAAAGTGGTCAAGTCAGGTTACTTATATTTGTAACACTTAAAAGGCCATTTACTCAGGTACTTTACACAATTTAGAAACTTTTGTTTCTAGAAAATCGCGTGTCATGTGTGAGTGAGAATGTAAATGTTGTGCCTTGGTGTCCTGCTCTGTGATTGGTTGGCCACAAATTCAGGGTGTATCTCTCGCATTCCGGCCCAGAATTGCAGAGATTGGCTCTTGCTCCCCAGGACCCTGAAATTATAAAGACGTGTAGAAAATGGATGGATGGATTTCTATTATTGTTGATTTTTAGAAATCTCGACCCATTCAGATTGAGCTTTAAATCCAGACTGGTGGAGTTGCCTGAGGAGTCAGTGATGTGGTCAGTGATGTGAAGTGCTCTGAGTGATCCGCTGCTGGACCTGCTGACCTCAGGCTGTAATCTCTCCTGGCTGAGGGTTTAATTACATCCTACTCCTTAATTTCGTCTTCTTAATAGACCTCTAAGGGAGTAGAAACCACCTCACTTCCTGCCTACGCGTCCTGCTTTACGAGCCCGACAGGTTTGCTCACGTTTATTGTGGCTGTTGCGGGTCTCACTCGCTTCATTGGTAATTTAATTGTGGTCGCTTCATGCTCTGTTCTCTTTATCAATCTCGGCTTTTGTAATTCGAATTCAATTAGCGGCACGTGCAGAGACACGGGTGAAGCTTTGCATATGTGTACGTGTGGGTGGGATTAACAAGGCTTTGTTGGTTTTTCATGGCTGTTTGTTGTGGTATTGTTTTTGGCTGGAATACAGGAACACATTCTTCATTTTTACCTTGACACCTACAGAGGACGTTCAACAAACGTAAAGTATAGTTAAACTCAGGATAATCAGGATTCATTGGATCTCGTACAGTTTGGCTAGAATCACCGGCAAGCTAGTCGGATTATGCTATGCATAACAAGAACATGTCATCATGACCTTAATTGTTTGAAACACACATGATAGCATTCAACCATTTTATTTCGGTCATGTGTTTGTGCGGCTATAAATAAAGGACACACACTGTCTAGTGAACACATAGATTAACTCTACACAGAGTTAGGGTTAAGAACAGAGTTAGAATGTTAGAGTTTAGTACATCTAGTTAGAGTTAAAATGTTAGCCAGCACAGATTTGAACACTACAGAGAGTTAAACTCAACAGAGTTTGACAGTACAGAGTTAGACACTATAGAGAGTTTGACCACTATAGAGAGTAGAACACTATAGAGAGTAGAACACTATAGAGAGTAGAACACTATAGAGAGTAGAACACTATAGAGAGTAGAACACCACAGAGAGTAGAACACTACAGAGAGTTTTTTTTTCTGGTACTGTAGCATTGAAGCTCATTGTCGATTGCTACAACAGTTTTAATTGTTAACCCTTTAAAGTTACACATTAATTCTAGATCGGTCAGGACCTTTCCTGCAAGAGCCGGAAACTGTTGCTCTGGTTAACTGGTTGTTCCAGTCTAGTATATAGCCTGGTAATAATTGAGGTCAGTTGTGGCTTAGTGGATAGAGAGTTGGACTAAACGTTGTCAGGTTTTGGGTTTAGCCTTGAAGCTCAAATAGTTTCTTGGTTTATTGTCATAGCTGTTCCAGTATGCACAGTTTACAGTGTCAAAAGCCTTTTTTGTGACTTATAGAATACATTTTTTGGACTAGTAGTACTAAGTAGCACCAGTCTTTTGAAATCCACATCATGCCTGTCATTCTTCTAGAGCGGTTTTGCTCTTTTGTCTCTCGCGCTGGTCGATAAGGTGCATGCAGCATTAGTGCATCCTAGCACGAGACCAGGTCATAATGGATCGCTTGCCAAATGATGTGAAAATCGAAAGAGTCTATTTTTGCCGTCATTTCTTTTACCCTCTATTCATTTTTAAATAATCGGTTAGTAAGAGGAAGCTCCTTAAACTAGTAGATCTAACAACTCCCTACCAGGTTGTCTGCACTCGACAAGCGTGGAAGACGAGACTGAAACTCAAGCAGGGACTGTTGGCTTTCCCAAACTCTTTAATTTTACGCATTCGCTGGTGACGGCGTAGGAGTTTTTGTCTTTGAGGAATACGGTGCGTCTCGTTCTGCTTTAGTTTTTCTATATGTGACTCTCGCTGCCAACATAAACCATCTGTCCCTTCTCAGCTGGGGAGCGTTTAGCTCAGCTGTCCTGAGAGATGAGGAGAGGAGGAACAATGAGAAAACGCCATTATTGCTTTATTTCTGCTCTGCTTTATCGGATTCGCAATGGTCTAGTTCGTATGATCACATTATCCATGAGCAAACCATTCTTAACAAAGCATTCGATTATAAATACAGCGGATACTAACTTATTTATGGATTTATTTTGAAGTGGATAAAAATTCACTTTACATACCATGAGGTAACACACAGATTTTCTGTCTCCTGGTTTTCTTCTAGGTCTCCTTAAAGAAAATGATTTTTAAAGAATTGGACTTGAAATGAGTGTGATTGTGTGTGTGTTCTGCTCTGTTATTGGTTGGCCACCTATTCCAGATGTGTGTCCCGCCTTCAGGCCCAGAGTTGCTGGGATTGGCTCAATAACCTAGAAAGAGAAAAAAACAGTTTAAATCTGGCTTTTAAAAATATGACATGAGAAAATCCATTAGTGTGTGCGGCGGGTTATGTTTATTCATAGTGTGTGCAGTGCTATTTGTGTTATGTTAATGGATGCATGTTTATTTACTTATTTATTCTTCATATAGATGTTTTTATTTACATATAATTGTCTGCTGTTGTGACATGCAATTTCCCCGCTGTGGGACAATTATAGGCTTTTTGAATTCAATTTTCAGTTTAAAATATTGGTTAGGTTGGAAAAGCATGCATTTCCTTTTCAAGTAAAAAAAAAAAAGGGCTTTAAGACTCTTTAGCCAGTAGAGAAAGACGCTTAAAAGGAATTTCACATTCACTTGTCTGCATTGAAAAAAAATCACTGCTCAAATGTTTTTTTAAAAAAGCTTGATTTTACGTGTCAAAATACGAGTGAGCAGATGTACACTATGAGATCCAAAACCTTTGCAAAAGAATGGAACATGCATGAAAACAAACAAACAAAAAATACTTTTTAGCACTTTTGGGGCAAATAGACACCCACAGTGTAAGATTAGCCATGCAAATCGCCACAAGTGATTAGTGAAAGTGTCTAAAATCCCATAATCTCAAAGCATACATGGTTAAATAGACCATGTTAAGTATTTCTGTTTGCACGTTCCCCTTGGGAGTGATGCACCCTTCAACACAAGAATGAGAAACAGACACTTTCCCGCCCTCCGCGCTTTGTCACACTCCGTCTTTTCTTTCTTTACAAACAGTGTAAGTGACCGTGCAGACAGAATGTCGAGCTTCTCGTGGTGACATTTTCATATTGATTTTCTTTGTTTACTAGATTGTACGGCTGTGCAAGGCAAAAACCTCTTTTGTTATAAGCGCTTATACAGATAATATTCTTCAGGGCTGGAGTGACGAGACTGGCTCCAGCTCTGTGACCCAGAAATGAAAAAAGCGGTTTAAAACTGAATTATAATGGGCGACAAGCCGTACTTTAAACAAGTGCAGTGCTGTCTCTACGTAATGTTTTACACACATTTTATTAAGAATAAATCAGTGGTTTTGGGTGCCAAGAATTGTTTTTAGATGGAAAAAAGAAAAAAAAAATTTCCAGCATTTTCGGAACGTTTGAAAGAAAATAAAGCTAAATAAAATGGCGATTATATTCTTCCTTATCTTTTGCAAATTTGGACGGTTAACTTGTGACAATTCAGATTAAAAACTCAGGTTGAGGTTTTTTCTCTAAATTTGCTCTTAAGTAACAAATGGAGAGCATAATCGATTTAAAATAATTCTAATATTAGCGAACAGTCAGTACCCTTTCTTCCAAATGAACTAAAATCTCTAAATGAGAAAGTGGATATAGAAAGAAAATGTTACACTTTCAAGATCTGATGTATCAATGTATATTAATAGCCGAAATAAATGTTTTCTCTTTCCAATTTATAGTCTGATGTTGTGCCAAAACAAAGATGTCAACTGATCTATTATTAATGATACTGAAGCAAAGTCAAGTTGCAATGTTGTTCCATCAACGATTTGTTTGAAAAAAAAACTCAAGGCTTTTACATCAATATTTACCCAGCAATATTTATCCAGCTCGACAAAAGCTAAGTCTTACTGGAAAGCCTCGGTGGTGAGTGGGTGTCTGGACCGTACCAAATATACTACGAGAGGGATGCCGCTAAATCAAAGTGGGATGTGAAAGCATGGAGCCGATGGAGAGGCCAGTGTGAAAGGATGAGATCACATCGACGAGGTGGATATTCCTCTGCTTTGCTAGCATGCTACTCCCACTTTGTCCTAAAGTTGGTTTTGAGCTATAGATACAGGCACCCACCACCTTTGTTGTGTCTTTCATTCCTCCTGTCCGTTTTTCTTCCCCTTCCCAAAAGGCCTTTTGGTGTTTCTACACGGACAAACACAAGCATGTGCTTCTTTAGTCTTTAAGGCCGTCGGTACACAAGAGACCTGATGCAAGAGATCAGAGGACCAGACCGATCCATCTTCAAAGCTCAATCTAAATCGATTCATCAGAGACGACGCAGCACCTGTTCATCTCAACCGCATCACGAGAGAAACGCTGCATGGCGATGAATCACCGCACTTCAAATGAGACCCTCGCATTTTCAATCTCGTTTACAATCGAATAAACCAAATATCCGTTTCAAATGTACCTACTCAATCAACTAGCAGAAGATTTGCCTCGACAGAAGAATGGCACTTGCTCAGATTGAGGAAAAACATCTCATCCTTGAGTTATTCACTAAACGCTGTCAGGTGGACACGAGTTTGTGGCCTATTTTATTCGAATTTTTGCGAAGAGTTTGTGTGTTCTTGTGGTGATTTAGTCCCAGAGTCTAAAACACATCAACAGCAAGAATGTTCCTCAAAGCACCTGTGTTTAAAAGGCAGATTTTGACGGAATGTTTGTTGGGTAATGTCGCTGGCACTAAACTTCTTCCACTCATTTTCTGTTTTCTAGTGGAACTCTGGTAGAGTCAGGATTGTTTGAAAGCCAGAAATTGTAGGTATGATTCTTCGTATGTTTAATTTCCCCTCACTTTCAGTTGGAGAGTTTTGTTTTCCTAGCCAATGTGACATTTGTTCTTGCTCACTGGTCATAGCCACATAATGGACATAATGGGCATAATAAAGCCTTCAACACACACACTAGCCTCTTTGACACATTACCGGTAAATTGCCGGCATGCATGTGTGAACAGACTAATTCCGGTAAATTTGTTTAGGCAATTTTCCGGCAAGGAACCTGTGATGTTCCCAGTAAATTGGAGGTAAACTGCCCTGTGTAAACGCGAAACAAAGATTCCCGGCATAAGCACATGCTGACGTAAACGACTTCTCTGAGCCAATCAGTCGTGCGTTTGATGGTGTTAATGATGTCGCCAAGAAATACCAGTATTTTGAAAACGCTGTGTGAATGGTGATTTACCGGTAAAATGCCGGAATTGCAGGGCTTGTGTGAACAGTCTTTACCGCTAAAGTCGTTCCTGGTAATTCTCCAGCAATTTACCGCCATTGCTGTGTGCTAGTGGCTAGTGTCTTCAACTCACAAATGGGAAAATAAGCCAAACTAGAACTTGTCTGTCACTCACCTTTTTTGCTTCTCCTCCGCCGCGCCGGCTGATAAACAGACTTTTACTGCATTTGCCAGCGTCTCCAAAGCTTCAAATAAGTCATTCAGCCACCGCCGAGGGTGTCAGCTCTGAACGAGAGAATTAATGGCTAGATATGCTATGGAATAATGAACACTCTAGAAAGCAATTGTGTTTTTCCCCATAGTTTCCTGATTGCAGGTTTGTGAGGCGCTCAGGGTTTAGCTTGCTAGAAAGTGGCTGTGATGGGAAGAGCGAGAGAATGAAGAGCGTGAGTCATTCTGTGTTCCGTAGAGAGAGACTTGGAGATTATTCTTTTGGCACGACTTTATTAGAAATCATTCACTCTCGTGCGGATGTGTTGTGCTGATTAATAGTGTTCAGTGGTGTAAAGTACTTGAGTATTTTTGGCTGCACAATTTTTGACAACACATTTTAACTCGAT
Source organism: Paedocypris sp. Pulau Singkep (assembly GCA_017309775.1). Classification (NCBI taxonomy): domain Eukaryota; kingdom Metazoa; phylum Chordata; class Actinopteri; order Cypriniformes; genus Paedocypris; species Paedocypris sp. Pulau Singkep. The sequence continues at coordinate 6,911,580 of MU204432.1, forward strand.
AATTGTGCGTTAATCCACATTAGTTCTGAATTTTTGAAGATTTGTGCAACAAGTTACAAATTAGTTTCATTCCAAACGAATTTGCAATACCAGAAAAGTGCAAGAGGTCTGTCCATCCTTCCATCTATCCGTTCATCCATTTGTCTGTCCATCCGTCCATCCTCCTTTAATCTATCCATCATCTATTTGTTTGTTTGTCTATACATCTCTCCGTCCAATCAATGTCCATTTGTGTGTCTGTCCATACTTCTATACATCCATCCATTGTCCATTTGTTTGTCCGTTCATCCATCCATTGTCCATTTGTTTGTATATCCGTCCATCCATTGTCTATTTGTTTGTCCATCCATCCATCGTCCTTTTGTTTGTTTGCCATTTGAAATGGACGATGGAAGGATAGACAAATGGATGGATGGACAAAGAAGTGGATGATGGATGGGCAAACAAATAAGCAATTCCATGGATCATTCTTCCATCCATCATTGTCCATTTGTTTGTCTGTCCGTCCATCCATCCATCCATCCATTTGTCCGTTCATTCATCAATCTGTGAATCTATTCACTTGTTTGTCCATCTTGTCCATCCATTCATCCATCTGTTTGTCCATCCATCCTTCCAGAATAGAAACAGTTAGAACATGGAGTGAGGGAGAGATGACATTAGGAAGAGGAGGTGGGCTTTATCCTTTGAAACTGCAGCTTTTAATTCGACTCACACCTCTCTTGTTTCTCCACCGGCAGACAGAGAGCTGTCTGGGACTGTGAGCTTTAGCTAAAGGCCCAGTAATGATGATCTATTACTGGAGCCTCAGGTCAAACCCCGTGCTCGCATGTCGACGGAAGCCTTCCAAATGAATCTCCCTCAGAAGCAGCCGGACGAGGAAGGGAAGGGAGGGATGGAGGGATAAAGGGAGGGAGGGGTCGCGCTGATGCTTCTTTGTCATTAAAGGACCGTAGTTTAATGAGGAAACTAAAGGAAAGGCCTTTCGACAGATTAAGAATAAAAGAGTAGCGGAAGACGATGAGTCAAGTGGACGGGACATGGCACGATGTGGAAACATGAGATGAGGCTGATGGAGATGTATTTTTGGCTCGAGTGGCTCAGCACACACAAATAGAAACGGCGCAAATAAAACGCAGCGAGGAAAAACACCTCCTGCTATTTTTAAATGAAGTCATTTCAGTGGCACTTTTCAATTTAAAATTCTCATCATTGCTTGTGATTTATGCCCAGACAGTGTCATTTGTTTTATGTTTATCGAGAAGCCCCCCTGGGCACGGACCTTTCTCTGGTGTGATACCTTGAACTGGGACGTCGTGCCTGTGTTTTCCTAAAATTCTCATTTTAACGCTGCATTTCTTTGGCCCGTCTTTTGAGAAGCAGTGCAGAATGTTTCTTTATGCTTTCAGCTAAAGAAAAGCACCACAACAATATGGCCGGCGCTGAAAAGGTCTAAAGTGGTCCGCTGGCAGGTCTTCAAATGTATGTCACTTTTGAGCCTGTTTGCTCGATTTCTTTTCTATTTGTTGAACTTGGAAGTGTGTGTTCGAAGGTCTTGTGTTACAAAAACTACTCAAGTTAAGTCGAGGGATTTTATTGACTTTTTTTTTCCCCTCAAGTGTTGCTTTTTCTCTTCACAAGAAATGTATTCACTGTACCTACCATACATGCATTATTGTGACTTTTATCAGCATTGAATGCTACGGAATTCATAATCAGTCAGTTATGTTTTAAATGTTATTTAGAGTTGTTGCGTTATCACAATTGAATTTAAGATCTTATCTTGAGGTCACATTTATTGTTAGTAAATGGATTAAGATGCGATTATAACTGTTCTTCTAATTGTTAAACCTAATCTGTTAAACAATCTTTTTGATCTGTTTTACAAAAAATGTATATAAAGGTATAAATATATATTATACATATATTTATATATAGAGATGAATAATTGTTGTGATCTCACCTGTTTCCCCAAGATCTTCACTTGAATTGCAAATTTTTAACAACAAAACAAATTCAAATATAATTGTAATATATTATTGAAATGTTTAAAAAAAAAAAAAACTTTTTGATTATACAATATAACCCATATAGTAAATATATAAGTAAATATAACCCATAAAAATACCACAAGGGCGCAAGATGTTAATTTGTTAATTAAAGTACATGCAGTTCCCATATATAATTAAATTTATACGGTATTTGTCTTTAAAACAATACTACTTAGAACTAATGAATGAATTTAAAGGGCATGTGTTTTTTTAATTTATTTGAGCTTAATAACATTTTATCAAGTAATTTTTTAAAGGTCTAAAATTAATTTGTTTGACATTTTAAAATATTCTAGCTTTTTTTCATTAATTTGCCATGCCAGAGAACTGGATGTTGTTTGTCATCCATCCATCCATCCATCCTCCCTTCTATCCATCCGGTTTATAACCACACTGCAACTGCAACATCACAATATTTTCTGCAGAACCTGCATTACTGTCCCCGAGTCTGTGCGTTCCGGAACCAAACCTGACGCTCGCATGATGCCCGAGTGGAACATACAAAATTCAATTACAAGAACTCGATCCAGAGATGATTCTTAGAGAATCTGTACCATTGGAGTACACGCAGTTGACATAAATCAATACCGTCGATTTGCATAGTAGGCTGAAAGCCAGCAGAAAGTCCTGCCAAGAGCAAGTGTGAGATATTGATGTATCACTGAATAAACAGCAAGCGGTCGCGCACAGACTGCTGAACTATTGCATTCTCACAGGCTGCGTGTGATTTGCTCACCCAGATCTAGATTAAAACGCTTCCAGAGTTGCCCGTCTCTCTGCGCCATCACCTGTTGGTCCATCGCCGCGCCTTGGAGGCAAATAAACACGCCTGAAAATGTCATGGAGGGTCTCAACCACCATAATTTGTCCCACCCCTCAGGACTGCAAGGTTTAACGGCATCGTAAAATACTTAAATGCGAGTCAGTGCGTATCTGCCACAAGCGCTTTTTTATTTGACTTTTTTTTTCTTTAGAACCAGCTTTGTTTTCCACACGCTTTCTCTCTCTCTCTCCACACTGGCTCTATCTCTCTCGCCCTCTTTCTGCAGTGGGTGTCATTTGCTGGCATGAATCAGCGAGTGTGTGTGCGCATGTGAAGTGTGTGTGGGCATTTGAGAAGCCTGGAAGAACACTTGACACAGACCCGCGTCCTAAGTGACTCTGAAGCTCTCAGATGTTGCGATGAAGGCCGGAGAACAGTAAATAAACGCAAACGCAGCTGCGGGTCCAAATCCAGGCCAGACGCTTTTTGCAATCATGCGGTTGTATAAAAAAATCGCACTTGAAAGCAACTAGCATCATTTCACTTTCAGGATTTTAGAAGGTCATCTCTCAGCGCTCCACTTGTGGAGATGCCAGAGTGTTTCAAGGAACCTTTTATGGAGCCTTGAATAAAAAAAAAACATGAAAGAACTAAGAGATCTTTGGTTTCGAGGAACGATGATTATACTCTTTAGCTACAGACTCATAGGTCATCTACTGTACCTTTCAGCCAGTCGTGTGCAAAGTACTTAAGTAAACGGACTTTGTTGCTTTACTCGAGTATTTTGGCTACTTTGTACTTAAAAATATAAGCAACTTTTACTCTCAGTACTTTTTTGATTGAGCATCTGTACTCTTTACTCCACTACATTTGAATCGACCTTTAGTGTTACTCGTTACATTGTGATTGTGCACAACAAGTCGGAATCATTTTCTACCGCTGTCAATTTCTTGGACGTAGGAGACAATGTTGCCATCTGCAGGATGCTGAAGGTACTGGATGCTATTTTATAGCTCAATCACGTGGAAGTGAATTAGCGGTTGCATTTTTTTGCACATCGGAGCTTGAATGAGACTGACTTTTTGTTATTTTTTTATTTTTTGTTGTGCCAATTTGACACAATTAGGTGTTCAGTTTAGTTTCTATATTAGGAAATAAAGCCTGAAAAATGAAGAGTTTCTTTTGTTCCGGTGTTTTTGAGGCTAAATTCAAAGCGAGTAAAATACTTATTTTCAAATTGGATACTTTTAGACGTTTACTCAAGTCTTCTTGGAATTGGTGACTTGAAACTTGTATTGGACTAATTTTTTACTGTAAATTTTCTGTACTTTTACTCAAGTATGGTTTTCTGATACTGTGTACACCTTTGCGTTCAGCTGGTAGTCCAGGTAACAATTTAACTCGTAGACAAACGCTACATAAAGAATGGCTTTGAGTCTCTGAGTCGGGCAGGTAAACGCTGACCACACAGCTTTGGGCTCGGCATCTTCTCCTCCAGTCCGGATTGAGACGGGTTTCAGGAGGAGACAACCATTAGTCCATCACCCTGCGTTTCTTCATCTATCTGCTCTCTGTTTCTCTCCTAGTTGTCTGGACGCTGACAGACAGACTGTAATGACAAAGACAAGCTTCCGAGAGAAAACGAGTCAAACTGCTCGAGTAGTAATTCGCAAGAAGAAATAATAGTGAGGTTTTCCTAGTGTTTATTTCCTCCTGCTTTGCTTGGTGTTCTCCCATGGAATGCTTTGTCTGCTTTGACCTGGACTGTTTGTGTAATTGTGAAAGTGAAAGTGAGGTGTATTTGTCAATATGGCCACTAGGGAACATATCGAAATTGTGGTTTTTTTTTGTAATTTATACGTGTAACAGAGCGTGTTTTTGTGTATACCTAATGAAGGAATGAAAAAAGGATCCATCCATCCATCCGTCTATTCAAATTATTTTAAATTCGTCCAAGTTATTATTAAAGTTATTTTAATACATAGTTCATAAATTCTTACTAAAATGTAAAAAAGCTAAATGTAAAATATCTCACAGTTGATATCAAAGACTATCTATACTCTCTTATCCAACCTCCACCAGAAATATTTGCGCTTGTATATAAAGACTATAGAAGATTTGCTTTTTTCTTTCTTCTCGTCGTCTCTAATGACATTGCTGCTAATGAAATTACAAATTTCACCTTTATAAATATGGACTGAAAGAGACGTATAAATGCGCAGCGCTGCTCAATTAATCTAAGTTAATTATTATGAAGTGGCTTGGTGATGACTTTGTTAAAAAAGAAAAAAAAAATCTCTTGCTAATTTGATCTGACCTTCTGAATCAATTCAGCAGGAGGATGAAAATCAAGGTGACGGGAAACAAGACCAAATACATGAGATAAAACGTGAAGTAACGACTTTGTTTTGTTGGCAATTATTTTGTCTTTTGGAAAAATATTGGGGATTTTCTGAACAAAATTAAAACATTCCTGAGTTTTTTTACATTCATTTTTTTAAATTAATTACAGAATTTATTCATCACATTTTATTAACGTTGAAAAATCTGCCAGGTCTGTCTTGAAGCATCTGCCCATTTTCCATCATTCCTTCACAGGAACGTCTACGGTTTTTGTCTTCCTGGAAAAGCCATGCAATATGTTTTCTCGTCAGCAGAGAACTGGAACAAAAACCGGCTTTTTCAGAACATCCATCAAAACCAAACGCAATCCTGCATCTTTCAGTTCTCTGGTGATTCGCTCACTGTTAAGCGATCCTAACTAAATCCTCACCTTAAGCCTCTCACTACCTTCTCGAAATAGCTGCTTGTGAGGTTTCCACCGTGCTTTGAGTTTAAATCCAAGGCAAAAAATATCAAAATAAAAATACATTCGTAGCATGAGCTGCTTCATTTTTATTTCCAACCCAAACCAGCAGCTCCTGGAATAGTTTGAACATCACATCCTTCTAAACCTCCAGCAACGTCAGCTTAACAATCCCAAACTGTTGCCGTCCCGCTGTGAGTTTGTTAGTCATGCGACTGAGTGCCGACCAATCCGATCACCTTTTGTACCACAGCCTCCGCCAGCAGCTGGGTACCACGGCAACACCCTTCTAATTGGCTGCCCTGGTCAGAGTGTTAGAGCTTGTGCACTACTCGTGTTTAAGGATTCATGCTGCTTTGGTGGAAGTCAGCGAAGGATCTGAAATCCAGTGCGTTTGTGTATTAGCGTGAATGTCATTAGCGCAGATGTTGGGGAGAATCTTGCGGATGGACGGACAGACAGATGGACTTGCTTTTTTTTTTCTTCTTCTTTCTCTCAATTTGTGCGTATTGAGACAGTTCAAACTGTGAAAAACGCCTTAAAAATGCTCAGAACTTGAACTTGAACTCACTCTAATGTTTTTTTTTTCTGTATCATGTTTGCTTTCCATTTCTTTTGCCACACTGAAATTCTCTTTTTATCATTCTGTTTACATCTTTTTATCTCTGCATACTTATTTTTACACTCACTTTCAGTTGAAAATCAGTTGTTGCCACACTTCTTTCTTTCTCTCTTCTTTCTCTCTTCTTTCTTTCTTTCTTTCTTTCTTTCTTTCTTTCTTTCTTTCTTTATCTCTCTCCCTCTATTTCTTTCAGTCTACCTTTCAGAGATATTTGCAAGAATCTTGCTCATCCTCTTTGTTCTTCTTTCCTTCTTTCTCTCCAATTCTTTGCTTTTTCTTTTTTTCTCTTTTATTCATAGTCTATCTCTAGCACTTCACTTCAAGTCATTCGCTTTCCATTTAATTTAGTTTCCTTGTTCTTTCTTTCTTCCTGTCTGTCTGTCTTTCTTTCTTTCCTCTCTCTTCATCTCTGTTGCTCACTCTTTATCTCGAGAGCTTAAGGGACTGACAGCACCCAGTAGTATTCAGCCATTCTTTGCCTCCAAAAAAGAAGCATGATCGATGAACAAAGAAGGGTCTTTGTGTCCTTTTCCCACCCTCTCAATTCTCTCTCTTTTTTTTCCCCTTTCTGTCTTGAGCACTCTCAGTCTTTCTCGCTCTTTGCAATGCAAAAGTCAAATGAGCGATTCCACTAGTGTCAAGGGACACAAACTCAAAACTGGCAGGGATTTTATGGTTTCATTTAGATATTTCATGTTTTGTGAACATAATATTGTCCAAATATTGGGGGTTTTAATTAGAATTTCAAGTATTTCCTTGAAATAGAATAAAACAATAAAATAAAGTATAAAAGAATTAAAAAATTAAAACCCTAACCCTAATTAAAATATAACTAAATAAAAGGTTTACTAGAAAGACAACGTAAAAAAATAGACAGCCTTAGGATCCAAAGAACAAATCACTATGAGCCAGTCAATTACATATTGCTGACTCTAAAGAGAAGATTTTGTTTTGCATTTGCATGTGCTTGTCTTCATGCCTACATCCTCCTCCGTTCACTGATGTCCTTTTCATGTTGTAATACTTCCTTTCTAAATCCAAAACCAGAGCCAATTTCACAGC
>MU204432.1:6918983-6955178 GCA_017309775.1 Paedocypris sp. Pulau Singkep
GAGAGAGAGAGAGAGAGAGAGAGAGAGAGAGAGAGAGAGAGAGAGAGAGAGAGAGAGAGAGAGAGAGAGAGAGAGAGAGAGAGAGAGAGACGGAAGGAGTCAGAACCGCTTTTATAATTCAAATATTGACAGAAACAAATGTAAAAGTGAAGTAAATCTTTTTTTTTTTTTTCATACAATAATTTACACTAAACTTTTAACTTATTTACACCTAATTTAAAACAAAAAATTCTTGACAAGCCAAAAATCTTGAAATGACACTATAAATCTCGTTTCCATTCCTGCAAATATGAATATGACGAATTAACTAGCTTAGAAATAACAGTTTAAGAATAATTTGCTTGTTTCAAGAAAACAGGACTAGTTTTAAGCTGTTTTACCATGTAAAATTCCCCATTGGCAAATAATGTAACTTGATTTAAGTCTTTTATACTCATTTTGTTTTTTATTTTCTTTCTTTTTTTTTTGCATTTTTTGCAGTGCACCAGCTCCCCATGACCCAGAAATGGAGAAAGCTGTAGAATTGGAGAGAAACTAATTGGTTCACACCATGACTCTCAGTTTTTAGTGATTTTGATTCATTCACTTTTATTTTCTATTTCTATGTTTTTAGAACAATTTTTGTGTTTTTGTCATTTCTGTTCAGAGATTGAAGACAAGAATTGAAATCCAAAATGTTTGATTAAAAATAAAATCAAACAAGGAGTTTGAATACCAACGTTCTTTTAAAATTGGATACCTTATGACTTTTACTCAAGTCAAATTGGTGACTTGTAACTAATAATATCTAGTAATGGATGGTAATTTATACAGTAAGGTATTAGTACATTTACTCAAGTGTTGTTTTCAGATACTCATTACACCTCTACCACTGGGTTATGGAATTTCAAATAGTGAGAAGATGCGTTTTCACATGAAGTCATTTTAGTGTATATGTAATGGTCTATTGTAATGGTTTGTCGTTATAGCATTTTTAAGGTGCAGAATAAACTGGACTTTTGGATTTTGTGCTGGGGCAGAACTCTGAGTTCTCTGGAGCTAATTGAGCTTTGAAACGGCTTTATATCGTTGTTCGCACTGACTCTTTCCTTCTCGTTCCTGCCTGAGTCTATTGGACTGACAGTCAATTGAAAGCTCATTTTCCACCCTCTGATTCTTTCCTCCTCGTTTGCAATAGTCTTCTCCCGGATTCTTTTTCTCCACCGAGGTGAAGCGATGCATGCCTGCAAGAAAATTATACTTTCTGTCTCTCCGGGCATACACAATACACAAACCAGTGGAAGTTTGAATTTCCACCCATCGCTTTAAGCAACACAGCCGCTTGAACATGATCCATCCGAGTTTGTTCATTCAGTAGATCACAAATGACGCGCATTCAGACTTTGTCATGACTGTTTCAGGAATAACAGACCACAGAAGTCTTGGTAATGTCTCATCTCTTTTGGAATTGACGTTAAAGATGGAAGCAAACCAGTGGTGTAAAATGCTTGAGAAAATGGATTTCACTTGAGTATTTTCTGGCTACTTTGTACTTGCACTGAGTATAAAAAAACAACTTTTACTCTCCACTTGACTACATTTATGATTGAGTATCTGTACTTGAATTGACACTTTCATGTAATGGACGTTACTCATAACTTTGTGATTGTGCGCGGCAGATCGGCTTCTTTTTCTACCACGGTTAATTTATTAGGCTAACGAGGTGATATTGCCATCTGCAGGAGGCTGAAGGAACTGGATGCTATTTATGAGCTAAATCACATGAACATGAAAAGCCTCATTAATAAAGTTTCATGTTTTTCATAGTTTTGAGTGTTTAAGCGTAAATACTCAGTAGGAATAAAATAAATATATTATTTTAAAATTGGGTATTTTACGACTTTTATTCTCGTAAAACTCTCTTACTTAGTTGATGACTTGTAATGGAGTAATTTTTACAATAAGATTTCCATGCTTTTACTCAAGTATTTTCAGGTACTCTTTACACCGCTGAAACAACCCCACTGTCATTCATCCATCCATCTATTTTCTACCACTCCCTCCATTTCTGGGTCACAGGGAGCTCGAGACTATTCGCAGAACGCCCTCCGCATAGTTCCTTCTATTTCTGGCCAGGCTTTCTTTTCAGGCATTAGAGTTTTGTCGTTTTTTTTCGCACTCATGCGTCGAGTCTGTCGATTTCACCAAACAAACGTTTCAATGCGATCTGCTGTACAGGACGGAGGCGGCTATCTGCTTCTGCAGGACAGCGGCTCATGTGTTGGATCCACTCGCCACATGTCAATCACGTGAGGCCGAGCGCCGACAGGCTTCTCCAGGCTGCGATTAGTGTAGCTGCTCTGACATGTATTGTTACCCTGACAGCCTGGTGTGCCAACCAGAGCTTTAATACAACACACCTATCATTAAAAGTTGTTTTACAGCAAATAAATGTATATTTCTATTGTCCAAATATCCTTTTTTGTGATAAATAAGTGTATTTATATTTATATATAAGTTTGTGTGTAAGTGTTAAGGCAGCGTAGTGTAATATAAGTCATACGGAGATCATTTCAATTGACTTATGAGTGTGCGTGTGTGTGTGTGTGTGTGATAATACAGGATCAAATACTGTATATTTGTGTTAATTGGTTATGTTTAATTAATTAAAGCCAAACAAAGTTATTAATGTAAAATTAGTCAAACCAATTAAAACAACATATTTACTAAATAAAATTGTAATGAAACTAAATCTCTCTCTCTCTCTCTCTCTCTCTCTCATAACCTCTCTTTCATGCTCTTTTTCTCTTTTTTCACACACACTTCTCTCTCTTTTACACTCTCATGCTATTTCTCTCACATGCTCTCACACTCTTTCTCTCACTCATGTTTTCTTGCTCACTTCTTTCTCTCTTGTTTCTCATGTTCTCTCTCTCTCACTCTCTCTCTCTTTCTTTTACACCTTTTCACGCTCTCCCACTTTTACGCTCTCTCATTCTCGCACTTTTTCATATACTCTTCCTCTTTCACAAGCTCTCTCTCACAATATCCCTCTCTCTCTATCTCTCTCACACAATGTCTCTCTTTCAACCATAACCTACAATAAAAAACTTTCAAGTGTTCTTTTAGTCACAAAACAGGAGCTTTTCAGCAGCATTCGTAAAAAGTCATTTGGCAGTGCGATCCAAAAATAAATGTGCTTCAGTCACTTGAACTGCCTAATGCCTGTGAATTAGTTACAGCAAAGTTATCATGATGATTCTTCTGCCTTGCCACGGTTTCAGCGACCCGATGTTCTCAGTTGCTCCTCGTGGTCCACGTTTCCTTCGTGTAATTGCGGGAAAATATCATTTTTCTAACAGTGACTTTAGTTGAAACCACACGGATGAAGATCTCGGCTGTTCTGGGGTTCGCGGTGAAATGTCACGCTTGACTGTTTTCACACCAGCCCTAATTTAAATAATGAAATCCTCACGAAATTACACACACTGATACTGCGACTCCTCGTGCAGCCCGAGTAATATAATGTAACTTATTATGTGAGAGTATTTCAAACGGCGGTCTTGGCACATGTAAGCCTGTTATATAAGCTGCGTTGATTTTACGTAAGACCGCCAGAGAGTGTCTTCGCTAGATTCGGTCTGTCTTTAGTATCATCTAATAAATTCAGAGGAACATCTTTGGAATTAGTTCATTCTGGAATTCTCTCTGATACTAATGCTTTTAAATTGCGCCGGCCGCAAAGCCACGGCTTGGCATCGCAATGAAACTCTTAAAGCTAATGCTGGAAAACAGATTGCGCGAATGGCTTTCGCAAATTGCTAATCCACCGGCAAACACTCTTTGGAGCTTCGATGCGACTTGGCTTATTACAAGGGCCATCTAGGCAATGAGAAGAAGAGGAGATGATTCTAGAAAGGATGGAGTGGAGGTGTGGAATGGCTGGAAATAGGTTGATTCTTTCGGAAAGCTCCAGGGACTTTATGCTTCTTTTCAGAATTGTAGAGATGCCTCGGGCGTATTTGTCTGATGAAATGTGGCCTAATAAGACGACACTCGAGAGCACAAAGAGTATCGTATTGACTGCCTCTGCATGGATTTTTAAGCGTTGGAATATGATTGACATTGTAATTATGGGGTGCAAAGAAAGCCCGGCATGGATGTGTTTGTGAGGCGGGTTGAACTCAAATCGGCTGGAACTCAAAAGGATTTAAACACACTGTACTGTGCATTTGATGAAGAATTGTAAACGGGTCTTTTCTGGCAACCAAAAGTTGCTTTATTTTGCTGTGTTGCGGCGTAGGTATAATTCAAACTAGATGTATAATTCAAACGTATGTGGCCCACGAGAGCTTAAAAGGTGTGAGTGTCTAAAAATAAATACCAAATTAAGAGTGTGTTGACCAAAAACTACATTTCCCACAATGCCTTTCTTCTTTATTCACTTGGACAGTTTGATTTTTTTTTCCATTAATGGAGTTATGTGGGTTTTCATAAGATGAAAAAGTTTAAAAGTATTTATGTTAGAGCAAAAAGCTAATTTAAGTTTTCTCACACACACTCTTTCTCTCTTACTACCTCTCTTTCATACACACAATTCTCTCTCTATCACACTCTCATGCTATTTCTCTCACATGCTCTCTGTCTCTCTCTCTCAACCATAACCTACAATAAAAAAACATAAAAGTTTGACATCTTTTACTCATAAAACAGGTGATTTTCAACGGCAAAAAGCAAACTTGAGTTTTCTACGCAACTATAATTGCCATAAATAGGTTATAATAACAAATTTGCCATTTAACATTAAGGAGTAGTTACATTTATTTTACATTACATTTAGTTACATTTATACAGTAAGTTACGTCCGGCCCTTTGAGGACAGCCATTATGCTGATGTGGTGAAAATGAGTTTGACACCACTGGAATAATTGATAGGACACTGTTTTGCTTCTCGGTCCGTAGAAGGTTCGGAACTTTTCTAAATGCATAGACAAGTCAGACTCTGGCAACTACAGAACCGCTTTCCTATTTTGCGGAAATTATTTATTCCTAGCTTTTGCTGGAGCCATTCAGGTCTATAGTTCAAAAAGCACTCAATTATAATTGAATTTGATTTATTTTGCCTTATTTTTTTTGTCTGACAACTCTATTACCGATTTTCGCACTCTGTGGATTTCGTAGAGACAACAAGTAAAAGCTGGTACTGATGAAAGCTTCGCCATCCACTTCTTTAAAACACTTCGATTTGTTTATAATGGCCGCATTTTTGACATTTGGCTATCGGAGCTACAAATCAAATAGAAAGGTTGTCAGAAGACATTGTAGTTTCAAGCATGTAAATTCCCAAGACTGGCCAAGATTAATTGAACCATAACTGTCAGCAATCATAGTAATGTCTTCATAATGTTTCAGCTGCTATTATGAATGTTAATTACCATTTGGGATACAGATTTATGCTGCTTTTCTAGTTTGATATGAACATCTCTATCAGAGTTTCAGACTGAACTGTCACCGCTCAAACTTAGCGACTGTATTTGTTTTTAACTGCTAAAAAGAATCACAGTGTTACAAGAATTGACATATTGGGCTGAAAAGTTGTCGTTTTGTGCTGAGAAACAATGTGACAAAACTTGATCCAGATATTTCAAAACTTCTTCCTGAATCATCGCAGTAAAACAGGCATCGATGCTTATTAAACTAAGTAAAGTGAGTGCGCCAAAAAGTGATTTTTCACGATTCGACAGCAAGACCCATTTTAAATATGCAAATGTTTGTTTGAAAAATCCGAGGGTTTTCATCTATGGCGGAAAAATGTTGTTCTTTGCAAGAAGTTTCGCGACGTAACGTGGTAAACATGCGTCTGCTGCATTTCTAATGTGATGCAAATGAGTCTGAAAAAAAAAAGTCTTTTTAATTTCTCCCCAAAATCAAGCGTTATAGCGCCTGGCCGGTTTATTCGCTGATAGATTATGTCACTAAGTGGGTTAAGCGGAGAGCGCTTCACTCGTGAGAGGCAGATAAAGAGGCGGAAGCCAGACTCTGGCCTTGTTGTAGCTTTAAGTGATGTCCGGGGAGAACGGTGATAAAATAACACATGCATGAGGGTCTGCGGGGACACGCAGTGCTTTTAGTGTCTGTCTGGTGAAATGATTAAAAGGCATTATTATATTTCACAATTCGGATCAAACGTCCCACACGTCCTCTCTCTCTCTCTCTCTCCTTCATGCCGTGCTCATTCACAGTCTTTTTTTTGTCACCTTCCTCGCGTAATGTTGGGTGTTGGGAATGGCTGTCTGACCTTGACCAACCTTGTTGTGCGTGTGTAGAGAGACTACTAAATATCTGTATATTGCACACGCTTGGCATTGACTTCCTGAGCGTGTTTATTCTACTAGAAGGCAGCGGGGTGAGATTTATGTGACCCTATCAATGTCGCCCGCCATTTTAAATATTTCTTTCATCATCTTCCGGGAAAATTTCTGTTTCGGCTTTGTGGTCAAGAATTTCATATATGTTCCTGGCTGTTGGAGCTTTGTACGTCCTGGAAACGTTGATATTCGAGCTGATTTGGAAGCAGAAGGAGCGTTTGAGGCGTCCTGCGGGTTTTGCTATTGAATGTGAGAGTGTGTCTATTCTCCCATTAGGAGTGTTAATGTGTTTTAGCGTTAAAACACGAGAGAGGGACTTACCACTGTGAGCGTGAGACGAGAAAGATTGAGACACTGGGAACCTTTAAGAAACAAGGAACTCTGAGAATAGAGACTCATTAGGAATGGAATTGATGATCGCTTGACTTCTGCTGTTCTAAAATAGCACTTGTTTTTTTTCCTCCGCCGTTATATTTTTTCCTTGTTATTCATCATCGCACCCCCGATTGAAAGCGTTTCACATCCTCGGCCGTTTATCAGGAAGCGATGTGCAAGAAAATGAGCTTCCGTTTGTTAGCTCGGACACTGACGTGAGGTCGATTTTGTGATAAAAAAGTGATTTGTTATTGAAATTGAAGCAAATGCGACCATTAGAACTACTAGTACATACTTTTTTAGTGTACTAGTGGTCTTCTGCAACGCCTGATGCCTCAAATATGCAGTTTAACAAGCCAAAGAGCATCTGGTAGATTTTTTTTGGATTATTCTACCTATTACAAAGTAGAAAAACAACATCAAAGTGATGCTCAAGTTAGGTTTGATAGTCACAAGTTAGGTTTGTTAATTAAAAAAAAAAGTATTTTAAGAGAAATATAACTTAATTCAGACAGAATATCTTTATATTTTTTTTAAACAAATATTACTATATAATTTTTATAATATGTATTTATATTTTTTTTGAATTTTTTTATTTTTATCAGAGCGGTGCGTCAAATTGGGTCAAATTGACCTGTATTAAAATTAATGTATTAAATTAATAAATTAAAATTAAATAAAATCTTAAAAGTGTTCTTTCACTTTGAAACTTCTCCTGCTTGTCTTAGTGTAATCTACATAAAACAAATAATGGTTCAGTTGACATATTTGTAATGTCCGCTACATGTTTTTGTTACAAAGATAATGTTCAGACAAAGTGGATGCTAATAAGAGTCAGAAAGATCAAAAATGTGTTTCTTTGCAACAATGAGACATAATACACTACTGTCTCTAATTTCTCTCATTCACACACACACACACACACACACACACACACACACACACACACACACACACACACACACACACACCCACACACACACACAGTATCTTTGTAATATAAACATGTAGCGTGGTGTTACAAATACGTGAACTGAATCATTATATTTTTTATATGATGATTACACCAAATAAGACAGGCAGGAGAAGTTTCAAAGTACTTTAAAGTACAAAGTAAAAGAAAAAATACTTTTTTTTTTTTTTAAACTTTGAATTTTTCAATTTTTCACAAATTTTTCAATTTGACCCGAACATAATAGGAGGGTTAATTTAGCGGGGTGCTTATATTCACGTAAACACAGTGTATGTATTTGTTACTGACATCTGCTGTTTCCCATCCAGGCTGTCGCATCGTCGCCATGACGACTGAGGAGTGTCCCGTGCCGCTTGGTGTGAGCCAGGTGGGGGCGGGGCTATGCGAGGACTTTGGACAGGTGGATGACATCATAGAGGAGGTGGGGCCATGCGACGACGCAGGAAGTGACCTCAGCACTCTGGTCGTGCCATTCCCGGAGTTGGCACCAGTGGTTTTTTTCTGCCTCAAGCAGACCACCTGCCCACGCAACTGGTGCATCCGCATGGTGTCGAGCCCATATCCTTTCACCCCGTCCCGCTTGTGAGTACACGGTGCTTCCACCGATTTAATGGACTGGGTAGCTAGTTTATTTAATTGAACTTCCTGCTGCTGTGTAGTCAGCGAGTGAGTGATTAAGTGCTGTGCCATTGCAGTGACAAGCCGAACTAAACACAGTGGATGTGACAACACAAACCGCCATATCGCTTATTGTCTCCAACACGGTTTTACAAGCCCGTGACGGAAGCCGGAGCAGTCAACACATATAAGCATTATGGGTAAAACAATAAATGACAGTAATAAATGAACACGCTGAGTGGCATGGGTAGGTGTTTAAAGTGCGTTGTGCATTCAGTGGGAGGTTTGCAAGTTAAAAAGTGGATTTATTCCCTCTTTTTGTGCTTTTCCGTCAGCTCGCTGTGACTGCCTAGGGGACTTAGACTTCTTTGCAAAGTGTCCCAAATCGAATTTCACGTCTCTGCGTTGGTTTGGCTGACACTCTGATTTGGCTGGTTTTTGTGAAAGCTTTTTAGATGTGGTGGGCAGGGGTCTTTTTGCCTACCAATGTCCAGCTTTTTTCCCCCATTACGCTGGGAAGAAATACAGTTTAAATGGAATTCTGTGCACTGTGAGCTTGATTTGAATAACCTTTGGCTATAGTACTTGCAGAAATTACAGTTAATGATACATTTTTCGATGATATGTTGCTTTGAAATGAATGGCCGGTTTATTCACAGAAAATAAGTTTAACGAATTTAACTTGGGATTTAAGACATTGTTTTATGGATTTGATTCATTTTCCACCAGGTAGTCATGTTGGTGACATCAATGACAAATTTTACACACTTACTTTGAAATTGCTACTTTAAAAATGTCAAACGTTTTCACGCTTGTAATTTGCAGAGCATGCAAGAATGTTTTTAAAAGGGGAATGCGTCTTTTAAATATCATAGTCGTAAAAGTCCATGTTGGGATGCAATGGACAATTAATTTGAACGGAATATTAAAGCATTGGGACATGTGTACCTCTGGCACAATCAACCAAAAACTCTCACAATAATCACAGAATTGTCTATAAATCTTTTGTATAACCTACAATTACTTTTTCTACATTCACATTGTGTTAGTAGAAGGCCATGTGCCTAATATATACATTTTCTCAAATTAATTTTCCAAGAACATTTACACTATGAATAATGAACTTCATAAAACTCAATTTCTGGAGAACAGAGGAATTATTGATTTCAAATGGTTTATATTTTCAAAAATACAGAGTAAGGCGGAACGTTCTTTGTCAGGCCCAGCGGGCAATTTGCTAATCATTTGTTAATAAGAGAGATTAGAGAGAGGAAGGAGGAAACTGTGCCCACCCTACACGCAGTTTTCTGCATATTTAATAAGGCGACTAAATGAACCATTATCTTGTTAATAGTTGGCGCACAATGTTGGCTCCGCTGAAAGACTTTAATTGGTGAGTAGGTATTTTACGTGCTGAACAGATCCCAAACCTGTTTTGTTTGCACTTGAAGAACGCTGTAATCTGTGGCTGCTTTTAAATAGATGTATTAAATAAATGCGTTTACTGTGTATTTAAGCAAGTCCGCATGTGTGAATATTGCCTATGGCACAGGTTGGTGTGACAAATACAGAACTAATTATATTTTTGGCATTGTGGGATAGTGTTTGAACTCTTAAATAAAAAGAAAAGAGTGGATGTTTATTTAAAAGTCATTTAAAATGCTCTTCAAATGCTGTTGACTAAAATAACAAACTGCAGGGTAAGTGGAGTTAATTTAGATAATTTAATACAAAGATAATTGAAAGTGGAACATGTTAAACACGGGTTCTGTCTTGTTCAGCAATTTTTAAGTAATAATATAATAACTACAATATTTTTTACAATATTTTTACAATAGTATTTAAGCCAAGAGAGAATTATGTTTTAAAATGTTATAGATATTTTATTCGCAAATGTGTATATTCATTTGTAAATGCAATAATTAGCACACACATCTACACACAATTCCATTTGTCCAAGGTTGTCATCATGCGACTAATAAATATGCTAAATATTTAGACGGACTAATATGCTAAATACGATACTTGGAATTCTTATCACATTCTGCCGGGCCGATGATAAATCTCACAAGTGCGCGTTTCTATTTGTAAACCAAGCTGGAACAAAACATTTAGTCGCCTTGGATTGGCTCATTGTGTCGTCCCTCTGACATCCGCCTTCCAACCATCACAACAGCCATCAGCACAGTGCACTAATGGAATAATGATATTCCAAACCTTTGACTCCCAATGAAAGAAGGCAGATTAGAATCTGTCAACACTTCCGAACCCATTTAACATGGGGTTTTCAATCCAAATTCATGTTGTCAGGCGTTTTTGGAGGTCCACAGCTCCGGGTATTTATTGCCCTTTGCGTATTTGACCTACGTTATAATCGGTAGATGAGACGAAAAATCTATTGTCTATATGATTTTACAGTGTTACTCTGGACAGATTATTTTTCTGAGTTCTTGGTTTTTCTCCCGCTGTAATACACAATTAGCTAGTCGGTCTTGAGAGAAGGAATCCCTCCGTGTCTGAAGAGGAACAGGAGGTTAATTCTAATCTTCTGTCCTTACTGGCCTGTGGAGTTTTCTGTTCTCCGTGGTGATATGACAGCTCATCACACAAGCAGGCCTGATGCTCGCTCACCTTCTCGACCTGTCTCTTCCCGTGTCTGCTCTCCTGCTTTCTAAACCCTCTTTAAAGACATTGTCTCTTTTTGCATGTGTTGTTCAAAGGTGTGTTTCCACATTCCAAATTTCATTTCCTCAAGCAGTGTACGCAATGCACACAAGCGTTATTTTTGCAATGTTTTTCTATCTGACTGTCTATAAATCCATCCACGCAGATAAAAAGACAGACAAACATCTAAACAGCCATACTTTAGTATATGAATGATGGATGGATGGATGGATGAATGGAAAGATGGATAGATAGACAGACAGACAGACAGACAGACAGACAGACAGATAGATAGATAGATATCTAACTATCTATCTATCTATCTTTGATACTTTTCCATTTCCCCTAATTTATATAGAGAAAATATTTGTTTCTGAAAAATGTTTTCACAACTGATACAAATGTTAAAGTACAGTACATTTTATTGATATTGTATTTGCTTTAATACAATGTCAGCATAGTTGCGGATTACAAAAATTGCATTTCTTTTGGCTTAAAATTGTACAGACCGTGGAAATAGGTTAAAATGTTTCTTCTTTCCAGATGTCTCCTTAGAAAAACAAAGTAACATTTACTCAACATTAAAGCGACGGCTACAAATGATTGAATTGTATCCCGTATCCATCCATCCATCCATCCATCCACCCTGGTCTTTCTCCGGCTGTATCTTTTCCTTCCTCCCTCCTTTCCGCTCTCACCTCTGCCTCTTTGCTCACCAGGCACTCAATAAGAACTCTCCGGTGTGTGATTTATGTCACAGCATGTTAAAGTAATTACTGAGGACTAGCGTCTCTCGCTGTCTATCGCTCTCTTCTCCTCCCTCCACTTCATAAGCTTGCACTCGCTGTGCTTCAACACCATTTACTTGTCTGAATCCGACACTATGCAGTAAATTTAGGTCGATCATAGATCAGTCAGGGTTCTGTGGTAATGGAGCGTTAGAGTCGGTGTGTGCTGAGCGATGGCACGGCTCTCTAATTCCACTTCAGGTGGGCGCTGGGACACTAGACCCTGTTTTTGCTCGAGATCTCACCGTTCAAAAACTTGAATCACCCGACGACAGAGTTTGCGTAAAACTGAGAAATCCATTGACGCTCAGCCCGAATGTCATTGTAGAGTTGTGAAGAATTGAAGAATTGTGTCAAAAGTGGAACTCCAACCAGATTTTTCCCCTCAAGGAGTCTTAGACCGTATTGTTTCAACCTCCTCTGTAGTTGAGACACTTGAATGTTATAAAACTTGGCCAATGAAAACAATTCTTCTTTTCGACATTTGTCCAGCTCGTCCAATGATGAAACAATTACAAAAACGTCTAACTGGAATTCAGTCGCCATTGCAAATACTTTAAATTGAAAAGCTGAGGAAAATTAGTAAGATAGCAAAAATATTTTTCAAGACGAGCCCCTAATTTCTGTTACGATCTCTAAGGTTGTAAAAGAAAAGACGCCAAAGGGGGAATTTTTGGAGGGAATTTTATTTTTAATTGTCCTTCGCTTTTCACCAACTAAAGAGTCCACCGTTTCACCACGTAAAATTAAACCCTTTAAGTTCCCTATTCCAAAACAAAAATCAAAGTAAAAATACAATATGTCATCCCTAAAGCTCCTTCTAAAAAACATACAAATTATAACAAAAAAAAGCGTAAACGAAAAAGGCAAACAAGTAGTAAAAAGCACTCAAACTTACAAGTCAAATTTCACCAAAACTGTTTTACCTATTTTCCCTCTTTTAAATAAGAAAAGAAATTTGCCACCAGCGGAACTCAACTTTATTCATCCTCTATAATCAACTCAGACAAATGAAACGAAGCAACACAAATTCATAACAGTATGAACTGTGACATTGAATTCCTCATCTTCTGTCTAGAAAATGGATAGTATTGCAAAATTTAAGTTGGAGAAAATATCTCCTGTTTTTTATTTTTTTATTTTATTTGTAGCAGCGTCTGTGTGGGTGATGTACAGGAAATAAAACACAGGTTCCTGCCTTTTTTTTGTTAGAGCTAAATCAGTCTGTTCAAAGTGGAATCACGTATTTTTTTACTCGTTCGTTTGTCACTTGAGCTAGAAACAATTCTGACATTGTTTCAGGAAAGTGATGACACTGGTAATCTGCCCTCTGCCCTTTCTGTCGTGTTCTGAAAGGTGATCTTGTTCCGGAACTGAAAATGGTGTTGTGTGCTGATGCTTGTTGAACCTTTAACCCACAGATTTCATAAAACCTTATTTGTCTTGTGAATTGTAGTTGTACAAACGGTATTAATTTCTAACAAATTGCATGCAAAGATGTGCAAAAACCATTCAGTTAGAGATAGATACATGGATGTATGTATGTATGTATGTATGTATGGATGGATGGATGGGTGGGTGGATGGATGGATAGATAGATAGATCAAATGATGAAATGCATTCATTCATCAGACATATTTAAACACATCGAGCGTTTCACTTCAGGCGTATCTCTTTTCAAACAAATCACTTCTTATCCTCTGACAATGCTAAGGTAATTTTGTTTATCAGACGCTTTTTTTTTTGTTATTTATCCATCTGAGTTGGTGTCAGAAATCTCACAAGGATAAGATGCCTCTATTTGCATTGAAATGTTCACTTTGTGCTTTCCGCACAAATACTTGTCTAGCATTTCTACTCTTTCACTTGTCATTTACCTGGCTTTTTAATGGAAAGTGTTTGTCTCTTATCTGTATACGTATATATTTACACAAGGCAATCGGCAAGAGTAATAAACTTCTCAAGGAGCAGTATGAATGGATGAATTTAAAGACCGATAAATGGATGGATGGATGGATAGATGGATGAAGCGGCTGATAGATGATTACAAGGATAATTGAACAAACAGACCGATGAATTAATGGTTGTTTGAACCAACAGATTGATGTGTAGATGGACGGGTGGATGAATGGATAGATGGATGGATAGATGGATGGACATCCCGACTGATGGATTGAGAGATGATTGAACATATAGACTAGTGAATTGATGGATGATTCCGATGGATGGATGGATGTACAGCTGGACAAAAGGAGGAATGAACAAAATAGGAGAATGAATGGATTGAGGTATGGAAGAACATGACTATTGGAGTAACGAATAAAAAGAATAAACATTGTATAGGCTGGTTGATGGGTAGATACATGAAAGAATGGATATATCTACAGTGAGATAGATAAATGGATGGTTGAATGAACTTATAGGCGATAAATGCACTGGATGGATGGATGGACATATAGATGGATGGATGGATGGATGGGTTGATGGGATGGGTTTGATGAAAGTATGATTGGACAGAGATAGATAGATAGATGGATGGATGGATGGATAGATTGTGTAAAGCGTTGCTTTTGTAAGACTCAAAGATGAGTGGGTAGGTGGATGATTAGATGGATAGATGGATAGATGGATAAATGGATGGATGGATAGATAGATAGATAGATAGATAGATAGATAGATAGATAGATAGATAGATAGATAGATAGATAGATCTTCATACTGATAATAATGAAGACTCGGAACAAATGATGGATAGATGACTAGATGGGTAGTTAGACGGATAGCTCATGACTAAAACACAACTTATTAATAGTAATTTTTGTTCCCCTTGAAAATAATGGATATTAGGGTGTATTGTTAGGGTGTTGTGTCGTGTTGCGTGTGTGTAGAGGAGTGGATGGCTGCTGTCGATACACAGGTAGGTGGAGCGCTCTGCGTCTCACTGTGCGGTTGGCAGGGGCCGGTACAGGCTGTGCCCGGAACAGCGTGAGCAGTGACAGAGAGACGGGAAGACAAAGGTGAATGGAAGCGAAAAGCGGGTGTGAGGAAAAGCAGCATTTACTCCAAGAAAAAACCATTGGCTTTGTGTATTACTGACAGTCTGCGGACGTAGTGGAGGAGAGATGGATTACACACAAGTTAACCTTGGGATTTAGATGTAATGGAACGTTTTCCGAGACAACGTGATCTGATCAGATCTCCTGCAAACATCCCATGCCGTGTGTGTGTGTGTTAGGACGTTTTGCGGGCATAAGTGTGTACAATCTGGACTAGATTTATGAGATTTGCCTCTTCCCGTGAGAAGCGAGTCTTAAAGGGCAGTTGTGAGAGTCGAGGAAAGACAGGGATGCACAACAGGCATAACTCAACATTTGATTCCAGATGTTTCCTGGTGGGCCACTAATCTAGAGGCTTCTTCTTCGCTGCGAGTCTGTCTTAAACCTGTGTCGAGCTTTTTCCCCCATGTCTCCCGCTGACCTCGGATCAGTGGCTCTACTGTTCCCGGTGACATCTAAGTTCTCTCGGTGTCAGATTATTCCTGGATGAAGAAAATCCCTAGATTTTAATGCAGTGGCCAGATTAGTGTCACGGAACTGTCAGTCTGTGAAAAGACAAGAGGGAAAATATGTTTGAGAAGCCAAAGAAGTGATGGTTTTTAAGTAAAGTCTTTAATTTTAGTAAATAGTTTATACAAGATGTTTTGTTGTCCCTTTTTTATAATGAAGAATTTTTTATTCATACGCTTTTTATTTGGCTCCATAAACCTTAAAATTGTTTAAAACACACATTGGCATTGGTTTGCTTTTAGTCCATTTCCTTAGTTTTTCTGTGAATCAGAGAACGAGCTAATTTAAATAAAAGTAGGATTCCTTTTTTCAAGGTCAATTATTCAAAAACCCCTTAAAATTAAACTCTAATAGATAGAATAAAATAAAAGAATAAAAGAATAGAATACAATTCTCAAAATGTCATGTGTACCATGACTCGTCTTATCTAAACATGCAAATAGTTTCTTGCTGCTTTTTAAGGTTTTAAAATAAATGATTCACAAAATACCCTACTAGGGTTAAAAAGAAAAAAAGAGGTATATAAAACATTATAACAAGTGTAATAATCAATTCTAATTTCTATTAATTTATGATTTGATTAAAGATGTGACTGAATCATGCTATATACAGTACAGAGCTTTATATATGAGGATATAATGACTTTGGCGACTCTGTGACCTTGAGGGTCTCAAAAAATGTCTTTATAAACAAAATGTAGGATTATTATTATAATTATTAATGACAAATAGAATTCAGTTACAAGACACAACCTTAAAATGAGTTCTTTGTCTTCATCTTTATCTTTGTTTTGTGTTTTATTCTGTAAGTGACTTTGATAGCAAACAGTGACTTAAATCGTTTGAGACACAATTGTGAAGCCCAGAAGATTGAACACCACTTCACAGGAAAGGGTTGAAAAGATTGCAGAAAGTCATGAATTAGAATCTTTTGGGCCGTAGTGGATATGGAATATAGAGCATGAGTCATATCAGCCACTTTGATGCTTTTGTGCTGCTTTTGCAACCTTTTTGAAGATTGAAAGTACTTTATTCTTCTTTCATTCATGGGGAAGAAAAGATCAGATTTTCAGATTCAGATTTCTTTATGTGTTCTACAATGAAACGGAAAGCCAAGCTGGCTCAGAGCACAGATAGTTAATAACTTATTTTTGACTCTAAGGTTCTAACAAAGGTTTTTTTGCTCAGTTTTGGGTCACTTGTGGTCATTTGTTAGGATGTGATGCTTGTTTTAGCTGTAGAAATGAGAGTAAATCTTTTTGTCATGTCAATAATCAGACATATTTTGTCTACTATTCATTTTCTACAAAATCCGTACAATTTAAGACTCTCAATTTCCAAATATGAACATTTTCTCTGCCTAGCGTTTTTTTATGTTCAATACACACCGGAATTGATCGGACCATTGGGTTCGATTTATTTTTAAAGCATGAAATAGCACAGAGCACAGTTTATCAAGATGATCCTTTTGGACACTTTCCCAGGAAAATTAAAGAAGCAGACAGGAGTCCACAGAGATCCCAGAACAGTTTAGACAATGTTCTCAGCAGCCGGCCACAGATCACAATCCATTTCACCTTGTTTCAACTGTATATTCAAGATTTTCCTTCCCAGACAAGCGAGAAACGGGTTTATTTCCCTTTAGACATCAGTGTTTACATAGTGTCATTTAAATGGCATTGGTTATGGAGGCGTAAAGTACTTTAATTTTTGATACTTTTCCTAAATTCAGTACAAGTAAAATACTTTTTTTTTTTTTTATCGGATTCTTTATGACTTTTACTTACGTCTTTTAGGAATTGGTGACTTGTAACTTGTAAGGGAGTAATGCTTACAATAAGGCATCTGTACTTTTACTCAAGTGTGGTTTTACGGTACTCTTTACACCTCTGATTATTATGTCCTTTATTCCATCCACCACTTTTCCATTTCTGGGTCATGAGGAGCTATAGCCAGTCCCAGAAAATCTGGGCCTGAAGGCGGGTCACAACATGGATTTAAAAGTTCAAGTTGATTAATATAGCACTTTTCTTAGTCTCAGACCAACACAAAGCCGCTATGCAGAATTAGGAAAAAAGGGTCTTTAAAGAAGAACCTGTTCATCTGTGTTCAAAATAAGGAAAAATTGTCAGTTAAAAAAGAAACTTGTCCATTGTTCAACCGTGTTCAGACTTTGGGCTATGACCAGAAGAGCAAGTTAGATTGCGACAGTGGCTAGGAAAACAAAGCATCTCTGGCCTCTATAACTGGCCAATCACAGAGCGTTACACACAGATACACTTTTGTTTCAGGCACAATTTTTCAGACACACATTTTCCTCCATGTTTACGGATGGGGGGAAGAAAACCGGAGACCCAGATGAAACCCAGAGGACTTGTGGACAGTGTTATTATTCCTTAGTTACTCATGAACAGCATACACTATATCTTTTTCAAGAGTTTGTCTAATTGTAACAAATGTTGCATGGCTGTTGCTCGGCACAGCATCAGTGTTGTTAGTAACGTGGTGCGGGGACATTGTGATGGAGTTTATCTTGTCAGCATTCGGAGGCAGGTGTATTGTAAAGCTCTGGCACACACATGCCGTCAGTTTGCAGGTACTTGTCTGTTTTTGACCCTGCTGCGAGTGTGACTCATTGCTGGCTGTCCTCACGCTCGGCTCAACTGACATCAAAATCGAAATTCCACGTCCATAAACACACACACACACACACAATACACACAATACACAAATGCACCTGCTTTCCCGTCACTGAAATCACTCCCGGCACCAGTGAAAACCCTTCAACCAGCGTATAATATAGCTTGATGGAAATATGTGTGTATTATCTGCTTACACCACAGAACGTGGTCAAAAATGAGATGTTGGTGTTTTTCCTGGAATTTTATCACGCGCTTTAGCACCTTCATATTATCTGCATCCCTGCCATTTGTGCTCAAGTTCATACATGAAATGGATTTTATTCCACATGATGATGAACTAAAAGCTTTTTCGTTTTCGTTATGGTGAGATGTTTCTTTTGTGCTTCGTTTTTTCGCGGTGGAGGCTAAATTCAGCATTATTGGCTTTGAGCTCGGCTGGCGAGTCCCTGGGGTTGTGAAAGAAGCGAAGAAGCCTAATTTAACCCGCTATTGGCTTATTGTGAAGAACGTGTCTCCCTGACTTCTGAGCTCAGACCTTCCAGGACCTTTCTTTCTGTGTGTACAATTATCCCGTGCGGCGCTGATGCTCAGACTAAATGATGTCCTTTTGTTCTGTTAATACGTCCGCCTGACTCTCCACGGGGTCACGGTGGGCTGTATCTGCTTCTGTCTGTTAATGGCTTGTGTGAAGCGGATCTATTTCTTCTCATTTCAATAAATAACTCTTAAGGTTATTACCTTAAACACACGAGCCTTAAGGGAGATCTTTCTGAGAAATTGAGCGCTGTTAGTCATAATGGATCCAATGAAGTCTGACTGATTGGAGAAGTGGACGTGTTGAGGACGTTTTTTCAGAGGCTATTGTGAAATTATAGATTTTTTTTCTTATTTTTGGAGGCATGTTGGTTTTGTGGCTTTGTGTGGCTATAGAGAACACTATTAAGCAGAGGTGTCACCTAACAAAGTAAAAATATTTAATTTTGGCCTGTTTATACATTACTTGAGTACATTTTTTTGACTACTTTTTATTTCTATTTAGAGTTTTATACAAATGTCTGCACATACTACACTGCAAAAAATTCACTTGAGAGAATCAGAAAATAAAAAGCAAAATGAGAAGAGAAAAAAAATACTTTAAATCAAGCAAAATTATCTGCCAATGAGGTACATTTTACTTGGTAAGACAGCTGGAAACAAGTCCCATTTTCTCAAAACAAGCAAATGAATCCTTCACTCTTAGTTCTATGCTAGTTAATTTATGGTCTATTGAAAAATAAATTACATTTATTGTCTTATTTCAAGACTTTTTTACTTGTCAAGAATGCATTTTTTGCAGTGTAAATCAGTACTTGAGTAAAAGGTTAAGTTGACAGTTAAACTTCACAAATATTAAACTCAAAAGTTTTTGAACTCTAGTATCTTTACTTCCACTTGAGTATTAAACGTGACTCCTTTTGACAGCACTGCTATTGAACGATATCCCAGTTGAAGAGTTTGTGGTGGGTGTACGTTGTTTGAAAGCTCCATAATCTAGCTTGTCTGGTGCTGGGTTCTTCAGCGCTCAGTGCCCACAAACAACAGCAAACGTGGCTTCATGGCCGACACTTTTAGGAGTGGGAGCGGATGACACCTTCCCAGAGAGGCTCGTTTCAGCACCTCCTCTGGCTCCACAGCCTTCAGATCTCAGCCAAAAGTGGTCGGTACCCGATTGAATAATGGCAGAGGGTTAAGCTGAGCATCTGGCAGACCCAGGTGTGTTTGTACATCTGTTTGCGCGTGTGGGTCTGTGTAAGTGTGATTGTGCGGGTCCACTCGTGTGCTCTACACACCACCCCCTGCTGGCAAGTTGGACTCTAACGCCTCTCTCAGTGGCCAGCGGCTGCCAATAGCCATCAGCGTCAGTGTGGGCAGCCTGCTGTGTGCCTAGAGCCGAAGTAATGCTCCGCCAGCCAGCTTCAGCAGCGCCATGCTAATGTGTGCAAACCAGGGTGAAGGGGAAACATAGGTGAGCTCTTGGGGAGGAGGCTCAAACTGACCCGTGACATGAAGGCCGAGCTGTCCATCTCTCTCCCGCTCTTAAAGCCCACCACCAAACAAAAAAAAAAAACTAATTTCCGGTGAAAAATGTGAGCCACTTGCACAAAACATGTTCTAACAGTGTAGCTAATCTATCATCGTCTCACACTTTATGAGCATGCGGCTTGACACTGCGGTTTCTGTTGAAGACAAGCTTACTACTGTAGGTAGGAATCAGAGACAAGAATTCCCCACCACTGGACCACAACTGCCCCCAGATTGAAATCATTTTAAAAATACGGCCAGTTTTTGGGGGATTCTCTTAAGATTGATTCCCACGAAAGAAAGAGAAAGAGGGAGTGAGGAAAAAAGAAGTAAAGAGATAAAGAGACGAAGCAAAAAAGAGAGAGAGAAAGAAAAAATAAAAGAAAGAAAGAAAGAGAGAGAAATAGAGAGAAAAAAAGAAACGGATAGAAAAAAGAACGTAAAATAGAAAGAGAAGAAAAGCAGCGGAAGGCGTTGGGCTCTCTGACCATCTCTCTCTCTCTCCCTCTCTCCCTCTCCATCCCAATCTCTCTCACTCGCTCACTCTCTTTACCTGTCTCTCATTCGATCTCTCTTTCTAGCTCTCTTTCTGTCTCACTCACTCGCCCTCTCTCTTTCTGTCCTCCTTTCTTGCTCACCGTTTCTCTCCCCCTCTCTCTGTCTCCCTCTCTCTCTCCCTTCCTCTCACTAAAATTTGAATAGATTTATTAATGCGTGTTGCACTGGATAGGAAGTGGCTATAATTTCATTGTACATTTATATGACTCACATCGTATATGTGCACTGTGACAATAAAGGCTATTCTATTCTATTCATTTCTATTCTATTCTATTCTATTCTATTCTATTCTATTCTATTCTCTCGGTCTCCCTGTCTCTAACTCGCTCGCTCTTTCTCTTCCCTCCAAACATTAGAAAAAAACCAACCGCGTTTGATGTTAACAGTTGTAAACGATGAAAACAGTTAAACAGAATCTTCTCACAGTAAGAGTAGTGCAGTAGTATGACGCTAGTGAATCGTGCCGTGATCCACAATCAATCCTCACTGTTGACTGGGATTTGATCATTTGAATCGTAACTGAGCAAAATACGAGTGTCGCCTCTTACATATGATGCTCGGGACAGTCTCTCTCTCACACACTTCTGGTCTCACTTGCTCACTTCAGGTCTATCTCGCCTACTGCTGACTCCCATCGTGTGTCACTCTCATACACTTCATCCACACCTTCTAGTCTTCATCTTTTACACAGTTTTAAATGCAACAATCAAGATTGAAGTCTTTGGTGTAGACGGTGGGGACTCTTATTCTGGTACAGTTCCCAGACAGAGTTTGTCATTTCGTGTTTGCTTTCTTTGTCAAGTTTTCACAGTGGCCAGTGTGTATTAAAACATTTTTTTTTAATAAATATGCTGGCAGTTGAAGTCCAGTCTTTTGTAGTCAGACGCCAGCCAAGCATTGCAGGTTTGCATCCCGGTCCGATTAGACCCGGTCTCTCTCTCTCTCTCTCTCTCTCTCTCTCTCTCTCTCTCTCTCTCTCTCTCTCTCTCTCTCTCTCTCTTTCTTTCTCTCTCTCTATCTCTTTCTCACTTCATTTTCCTCTTCTGACCCATCCTCTCTACCCAAAACAAGACACTGACCCCCACATGCCCCCCAACCCCTCGACTCAAGCCTGCCCACTGCTCCGGGTTTGTGCGGGTTAACTTCACCGAATGGGTTTGAAAACCGAGCACGTTTATGATACGGCCCCTAGTGGCCACACTGACAACCTCACTTTCACTTTTCTTTTTAGAAATCATTCTACTAATCAAGCTGAGGGGGATTTTGACTAAATGCAGTAGGTGGAATAGTGTGAGAGATCAAACAGGCAGCCGGTGGTTAAATGGGACTGTGGGTTAAAGTCATGGCCGGCGCTGGGTAAAGGGCTGGATCCGTGTGGAGATGGCCTTGGCCCGGAGTCAGCGGCTGACTTAGTGTGACAAAAGCGTCCTGTCAAAATGTCACACCTTTGCCTCCAGACTGCTGCTGTCCCCTAGGCTCAGACTTCAGCTTGTCTGCTGTCATCCATTCTGACACAGGACCTGGATTTGCTCTCAATGTTGGTGTAGGAAAAACAAATACAACATGCATGAAGGTTGAAACAGCGGGAAGCTGGAAAACCGTTTGAGATTCCAGCTTTTTGCCCATCTGGGGATATTGACTACATTTGTTTCTGTCATGGATACAGTTCTATCCATGTGTTTAGCTGACGTTGTGTGCCCATACATTTCAGAATCGAATGAGTTTGTGTCAGTCTGTAAATAGAAACCTCACCCTAATTTTCCAAATCATTTAAACACAACTTTAATGGCTAAATTCTTCTCTTAACTCTTTAAACATGTAGAAGGACACGTTTCATTTTAGCTTTAGTTATGAAGCTGTTTGTATTGGTAATAACACAAACTACAGGGCTGTTGAAACACTAACTACAGATCCCACAATGCAATGCTTTAATTGTCTTACCTTGTATATGTTCTATCTATGTATTTTAATTGCATTCTTTATAACATTTACCTCTTAAAAGATGTGTAGAGACGTTGTGTTGGTCTGGGACTAGGTAAACTCTATATAAATGAACTTGAACTTAAAAGATCATTTTATTTTTTTTAGTGTTTTTCAACACGTTCTTAAGTCTAATTTGAATGATTTCGACAATGTTATTGGTAAAAAAAATATATATATGTTTTGTTATTTTAAGTCATTTATTAGCATTTTTAGATTATACGTTTATTTACGTAATCTTCACGTATTTATCTGGACGAACTTTTCAGCCTGTTTTTAATCTACATGTTTAGTTTTAGTGCGTTTTAGAAATGGTTATCCTCTTCAGCCCCAGACTTGGTGTGCTTGAGTTTCAGCCCCCTGTGCAACTCCGTTTGAGACCACTGGTTTAGAAGATGTGATTCTGTGAAAAGCTGAGGTAGATAAGAAAGTCAAGCATCGATGTTAGTGTAAAGCCACTGTCACTCTCAAATCTGCTTCACCTTTTTGAGGTCGCACGGCTTAATATTCTCTTATTCCGCTCACAGATATTTCTCCAGACAATCTGAGAATCTGCGCATACATATCGTCACTTATGAAGAGACACTGCAATCCTGTGTTTCTCTCTGTCATCTGTTTTTTTTCTTTACTGTTTTTTTTCTTCTGTACTTTTTGTACTTTTTAAAACCAGTATTTTGGTAATTAGAGTGTGTGTATTTATGTATGTATATATTATGTTCTATACTATCTATTAAATTGCATCTATTACACATCTATTACATCTATTATACATTGATGGGCTGTCAAAACAGTTAACGTTAAAAGTGCTGCTAATACCCGAGGGTCTGAATGTTTGATTCAGCTTGAGAATAACGTCCACTAGATATTACATTACAAACAGAACGCTTATTTTCTGTCCATTTATCTCATGATTGTCTGATAAAACAAGGCTTTTTAGTGGCCGATGTCGCTACACTGTACAATTAATAAACATGAGATGCAAATATTTTTTGCATCACTCTGTGATATGCATCACCAATAGAGTTTCAGACTTAAAAAAAAAAAAAAGAAAGGAAAAGGAATGGAAAACAGAAGTAGGATTGAGGGATCACAGTGTAGAAAGTCAGTTAGATGGTAATTAAAAAAGACAGGAACATTGGATCTCCTGCTGTGCTTGACGTGACTGGTAGAATGCCGCCATTAGAGGAGCGCACTCCCACCTCCTCGCTCTCCTCACACTCGCTAAATTAGCTTCAGAGAGGGAGACAAAAACAGACACGGGGATTAAAGTTACTCATTCAAGAGGAACATAAATCTGACAGATATTAATTGTAAGGCGGTTATTGTGGTGATGGGAGAAGATGGAGGGTGGATGCGACAAACTTGTTTGAAATTGAGAAAAGAATGAAAAGTAGGAAGACGCATTTTTGGCGTATTTTTCCACACAGCGTTTTTTTTTTTTTTAGCAAAAAAGCAATACTTCAAAAATAGATTGAGTAGGATTTACCCAACACATTGAATTTCAGTTTTAGGTTTTTTTTTTTAATTTTAGGGTCTGATCTTTGTATTTTGTTGTCTCCTGTTACACAACTGTTGCCGACAAGTGGTTTTCTTTAGATAAGGATTTTACATTGAGTCCAGCAAGCGTGGCAAATTGTTTACACGATTCTAGCTGGACATTAATTACATTTTTTGAATTGTGTAATTATCAATTGTTAAATTGCTTGTGATTGTTTGTGATGAAGCACACTGCTCTTGCGAGTTTAAAACAATGTTTTTGTAGTGATAATAAAAGGTATTAAGCACTCAAAGAAACAAGAAAAAACATGAATGCATAAACAAACGCAAATCAAATGAATAAATAAGCACAGTTTTTGCTTTTAATTAGGTGGTTGTGGTCTCTTAGGTTGTCGGCCACTGCTCCGGGTTTGTGTGTGTTCACTTCACAATGTGTGTGTAACTTCAGTGGATGGTTAATTACAGAGCACAATTTTGATACGGTCCCTTGTGGTCATATTTACAATATCACCCACTTTTTTAAATGTACAGCCTTAAATGTATTTAAAATAACCATGTTCCCTCATATTTTATTCAAACATTGTTTACATGTTTGTAGCGGTAAATTTCAAAGTTATATTGAGCCAGGCGAGATCATCAAACACTGGCCTTGTCTCCTGACGTTCACCGCGTTTATCTTTCTGAACTCTGACTTACTCAACCCGGTGTTAAGCTTGAATAATTTAGGACCTTCAGAAAGCACTTCCTGTCGGGTCAAATGTTACATTTCAACAAGCGTCTCATCTCATTCCTTTTCATTTCACTTGATATGGAGGTTGCTCTAAAATGAGTCATGCACGAATCTCTACCGGAGCACTGAATGCCATCTCTCATGGGTGCGAAAATCCTTCCAGAACATCTCAAATGAGATTTTAATTAGTCTCGAGGGGATTTTAAAGGTGAGACGTGTAATTTTTGTTCAGTTGTAAAATACCTAGTTGTGATGTTTAATGCTGAAGCTAAGAGTAAGCCATTAGGAGGTTGACTTCTCCAAAGAGCTTGAGCAGCAGAATGCTTCGGCTTCTTCTGGATTAGGCGGCGTTTCGGTCTCGTGGCGTGACTTTTACGTTACGCTGAAATAGATAAGACGGTGGAGTGTGTTAAAACTGTTTAAAGCCGCTCAATTACGCACGCAAATCTGCTGGAACGAAACCTAATCTTCAGCTTGCGATGCATCGTTTGAATTACGACAAATCGTTAAAATGGCGACAATCTTGTTTTGAATTTTGATACATTGTTTTTGGAACACAACTATCCTTGATCCACAAAACATTAGGCCTCAACTATTTATTTATTATTTTATTAGTTTGCGTTTTTTAGGCCAGACTTTCGGTGCGGCAGGACACTTTTAGATGCCTGTTGTGCATAATATGAAGAGCACTTAAGAGCATCGTTTCATTATGGTGCCAGTGAGACGACAGTCGAGTAATCAGGTTCTTTCATACCAGCGTATTAAATTTAGACCAACAGATCATGTAGCTGCTGATGGGCCGTCACGCCAGTGGTTCCTCTCTTCCCCGTGGCTGGCTCATTAGCAGCAGCTATAGGACTTTTCACATCCACCAGTGGGCATCCACCCATAGAGTGACAGACCCTCCGCTTCCACTCTGCAAATTGCCATCACAAAATGCCCTAGACTTTACCTATTAATAATGCAATTAGCTCGCCTTCTTCCTCCCATTGTCTGGCCTTTGAGGCCTTTGGCACATTTGTTTATTTTCCATTGTCACTTGGGTTCGTTCCTCCAAGTTCTTCATGATTGAAGAACATCCCAGCATCTTTTCGGAAAGACGGTGCCACACTTGTTTTTTGGTACATTTCAGGACTTCCAATAGCCAAAAGTTTGTCGAGTTTTGATTGCGATTCGCATGATTATTTTTGACGGAGAGGCATGTTAGATGCTTTATTTGTACCCTTCTTGTCCTGGCATTCATTAAACCTAATGATGAGCAAATGAGCCAAGCCACATCGAGATGAAAACCCCGCCTCCTCCGGTTACGCCATTCCTCTTGCCGTTTCACAATTTTTCTCGTTTTTTTTTTTTTTTTTTTTTCTGCACTGGCTGGTCTCTACTGATTCTGTTAAAAATGCATCTAGATTTGGACAGAGTTCTAGAATAATTAAAAAGGCAATGAATAAATCAGAGCTAGACAAATGTACATCTCAATCTGGCTACGTGACGTTTGCGGTGGGATGGGAAAGCGAGGGATGGTCTTCGCTTTCTAACTTGTTATGCCTTGCTGCACTCGGCTCGTCTGATCAGGCTCCTCTGGACATTGTATGAAAATGGATCATGTCTCGACTTTAGATGTGTGTGAAATATGAATGAAGGGTTTCAGCTTCAGGGCTTTCAGAATCGCTTAACTGCCATGTCCTATACCACCTTGAATCAAAAGTGTCATTCATGGGATTTCTACTCTTTCTTTTTTTTTTTTTTTTTTTTTGCCTAGTCGATGTCCTACCCTGTTATGTCATGTGTCTCTACATGCTGTGCTTATTAATTTACTATTAGAGTGGAATATTTTGAACCAACTTGTGTTTTCTGGCCCAGTTGGATGGAGAATGTCTCAATGGAGAAGCTTGTCGATGTGGTTGCAAGTTTTGGTCTTTGTGTCATGACCATCATGGATGAAAAGAATTGGGTGAAACCTACAGAAACATTTAAAGACTGGGAGAAACATAGGAGGAGGAAGGGAGCGACAGATGGCCGGAGGGATGCTGGGGTAACAGCATTGGTTGTCGACATGTTGAAGTCACTCCAATGTACACCCTTTCTCTCTCTCTCTCTCTCTCTCTCTCTCTCTCTCTCTCTCTCTCTCTCTCTCTCTCTCTCTCTCTCGCTCTCTCTTTCTCTATCTCTCTTTCTTTCTCCTCTCTCTATCTCTTTCTCCCTCTCTCTTTCTCCTTATTTCTCAATCTCTTTCTCTATCTCAACCCTAAAATATGGTTTTGGTTGATTCTCTATCCATATTTTCTCTCTCACTCTCCTTCTCTCACCCTCTCCTCCTTTCTGTTTCTCACATTCTCTCTTTACTTTACAGTCGTTTACAGTCTTTTATCCAAGCCACTTACAATTTTTACATTACAACAACTTCCGGCTTTCCCGGAAATTTCTTCTTCCGGGAATTGAACTCGTGATCTGTTGTTCCAAATAGGGATGGACGGTACCACAATTCTGATATCAAACAATTCTCAAAAACCAGCACTGCAATTGTATTAAAACGTATCAAAACAGTACATATTTAACAATAAACCATCATTTAACACATAGAGGACATCCGTTAAGTTTCAGATTTGTTTTCAGGAAAAGCAGCATTTTTAGGTTTAAGCCAATTTCACCTATATTTTTTCCCTTCCAATTCCAAATAAATTTCAAGTTAAAATTTTATTTTGCTTCATTAAAAAACCATGTCATGCACTGTACTAAATCTACGTCATGCACATCCACCTCCAGCTAAAACATGCGTAGATAAAGGTTTATAGTCCTACTTCATCCAATAGTCCTATTTATTGGACAGAATACTGTAAGATCAAGCAACTCACAACTCACTTAAACACGTGTAACGTTTTCTGATAAGAAAATGTAAGTAATAACAAACGTAAAGAGAAAAATGTACGGCATAACACACATAATAGATAAAATACATGTTTAAATGAGTATTGCCTTAGTGCAATGTAGGAAAAATTGTAAAGTATCAATACTCCCTTCCCTCGTTCCAAATACCAGCGCTCTACAAACTGAGTTATTGGGAAAGCTTAGCAAGGGAGAAACACCCCCCATCCCACGCCACCCATCGCTTGTCTAAGTTTATCAGTATATCTTCACCTGGATTACTCTCTCTCTCTCTCCCTCTCTCTCTCTCTTCTCGCCATCACTTGCTCTTGCTCTTTATTAACTCTTAATCTTTCTCAACTCTCCCACTCTCTTCTTCTTTCTCTCACTCGCTCCCTGCCTCCTACCTCTCTCATCACTTACTTATAGTTGTTCTTTTATCTGGATTGGATCTTGTTCTCAAACTCTTTATTTCTCTGTCCTTTGCTCTCTCTTTCTCCCTCGTCCTCTTTCATTACCCCACCACCCCCTCACTTTCTCTATACCTTGCCCCTCCTGTCTCCCACCCCGTCTCTCGCTTTCAGTTGTTCTTTTACCTGGGTCGATCATGTTCTTAAGCTCTTTATCATTTCTGACACTTTCAGATCATCCCCTGGCAAAGAAATATCTACCTTGCTGAGATGCTGTTTGAAAAACAGATGCGTCTAAGAAAGACGGTATCAAAGAAGATGCACCATTTCATTCTCAAGCATAGGTTTAGTGTTAACTAGATGTTTGCCTGCTCGTTGTTCTCGTCTAAGCACTTGACAGCTGCTTGTAAACATTTTGTGACTCTGTAATTGCTGTTTTTGTGACACTGGTGTTGACATTTACGACTCAAACTTTATTTTTTTGTGGCAATCACCTTTCATGGATGAGATGAAAGAACTTGTCTAATCACGCGCAGTGGAAACGATAAAAATGGGAATGTCTCAATGTTTTATAAAAGGCAGCGTCACATTTGAGCAAATATAATGCTGGCAACTTTGTGTCTTTCTGATTTGTTCTCACTTATTCTGGACAAAAAACGTACAGAGACAACGTGCAGTACAAAAAATTGCCTCATGCATCCTTGGTTCTCCATGCATTTTGTAAAAAGCTTTTCCATTTTGGTCACTCGGAGGAGGAGTCAATACCTGCAACTGGGCTGGGCCTGTAGCCAACCAATCACAGATCAGGACACACATTCACTCCCACCTCTACTAGCCTCCGGTTCTCCAGAATGCAAGTTATCGGAGAAATCAGGAGACCCAGCGTAACACATGCGAGCACCGATAGTACTTGCAAACTCACACAAAGTCCCTGACTGGACCTTTTAGATTAGGTGCTACTTGATCCCACAAAGGGGCCATTTTTTAACAAAAAAATTTTTTATTGGAAATTAAAATTTGCCACCCTTAGCCTATTAGCCCTAGACACGCTGTTTCTTAATTTTCCTTCTTAGCTACAATGTTATCAAATTCATTTCGGGCTGGTATTATGAATTGATGAAACGTTATTTTGAAGGGGTAGAAAACTTTTATTGACCCGTAAGGACAAAGAAGGGCATCTTTTCAAGAGCATGAACAAAGAGGTCACACACGAACCAACTCGCAACATAAAACGGCTGAAGATCAAACCCTGCTAAGCGTTCTGATACACACAGATAAAACATCGCCCTGATCAATGGATCAAAGACTTTTGGGACACAGGAGGATCAATTAGCACCCGGCTTGTGAGAGAGAGGCTGTTTGTGTGTTAACATGTGATTAAAGCCGCAGAAGTGCCGCGCCGAATGCCTTTTTTTCCCCTCTTCCGTAGAAGGCTTCACATCCTGGTATTTTTGACATCATTGCCTAATTACCATCCTTATTGTCATGTCATTGCTATGGAAATAGGATGCGTTTGAGCTCAGTCTGTCTCTCGCTTCATCCCGCGGCGTGATCTTCAGTTCTTTTGACACATGAGAAGCACACGCATATAATCAAATTGCATGTGCTCTTTGAATCTCCCATTTTGTTTCCCTCACAGGAGAGATGCTGTGTTTTGCTCGCTATCTAAAGAGGCTCCTCGTATGATCCTGTTGCTGTGGCAACAGGACCTGCCTTTTTTCCGGGCTACTGTCAGGGTCCAGCGCAGCTCCACATCTGGGACACAGTCACACTTCCTTCCATTACATCCAGGAACTCCGCTCTTGCGTTTGATTGACAGATGAGCATCTCATCCGTGGTCCTGTAGATCAGAATCTGTATGTTCAAGACAGAACACCAGTCAATCAGTGGTCTGTTCAGTTCCGAGGTGGATGACCAGAAGAAAAAATCAATTGATCAATTGTTGAGTAATAGCTAGTATAAACATAAATCTATACATTTTGTTCATTTTATTTCTGGGTCACAGGGAGTTGGAGACAATTCACGCAACTTTGGGCTATTATGTAGGACATTGTGCTTGCTAGATTGTTCTAAGAACTTCCATTAAATCATAGTCATGAAAGGTATTTTTTTCTTTCTTTATCTGCTGTTCAGGTGCAATTCATTCTGGAGTCCCAGAAAAAACAGTAGACGATCGGATAACAGAAAATAATTGCTTCTATTTTAGGGTAATGAAATTAAAACTCGCAAGAGGTTAAAACTCACATTTTTCAGAAACTCAATCACAAAACCAAAAAAAAAAAGTTTGAAGTTATTATTTTTTTTTTTAATTGAACCTTTTCCCCCAAAGTAAAGACTTAAAGAATCTTGTCTGTTTTCAGATTGTATTCATCATATTTTCATTGAGTTGTGCAACCTTCTTATTCTTCTGGAATATTTGCCTTCTCGATTCATTTATTTCATTTTATGCAAATCTAGCCTTACAGCTTACGGAAGGGCTTACAATTGACTGAGATTTTAATACTGGTTTAGGCAAGTTAGCTTTCTTCCTCTTCCCTCTGTCGTTCTGTTTTTTTTTTTTTGGCTGTTCTTATTAGGTTGTCATCAGCTTAACCTCAGGTCTTTATGAAAATTAGTATGTGTTGAGATTCAGACGACGAGAGGAATATCTTTGTGGCTTAATCGTATAAAGAGGTCAGCGCTTGTCGGGGGCTTTACTAAACCTTCCTCTTTCTCTCTGTCAGGAGGATTTTCAGTGTGAACAAACACACTCTGATATTTTTCTGATCTTGACTGTTGTGAGAAAACAACCAGCTGTAAAACTTCACAGAGTTTTACCAACTTTTGTGATTGGAGTTGAATGATGAAGTTGAAGAGTGAAACCTTAAGTCAGTATAGTTTACTATAAAAAAATTGTAAATTTTACTTTACTGTACTAACGGATTTTTTATTTTACAATACATAACCTGTTGATATAAAAACTCTCATTAGGAATCAAAGTTTTGTAGTATGATGTTGGAAACCAAACCTTTCGTTTTTTTTTTCTTTTTACTGGGATAATTTTCACGGTGTAGTTATCTTCTTAAAATATTGTTAACAAATTATTTAAGCTAATTTACCTAAAATAAAATAAAAACCTGAAACGTATTTCAATTAAGTTTAAACTAATTTATTAATTGCACTTTCCTCCTAACATTTTTTCATCATATGACTAGGTTGTAAACTGTAAAATGTACAAATTGCGTCAAACAATCAGCATGCAAAACATCTGAACGTGGATGTCAACTTTTTACTTGTTGAACTGTTCAATAGATTTTCAACTGACAGTGAGTTTACAAGTCGTAATTTTATTTTAAATTTATATATTTATATTGTGTACAGACTCATCACATTTCTAGGTTGTTTCTGGTGAGTTGCATATTTGGCTCTGACTCTACACATTTATGCATTTGACTGACACACAAAAGATAATTGCGGTTGTTGATGGAAAGGACATAAATCTTAGTATACATTGTGTCCGAAAAATATATTAAATTACATTTTCAACTAACCTGAATGTATCACTTCAGTTGGACCACTGCTGTAATAATAAGGTTTCTAGTTCCTGGAGAGACTCAGGATGCCAGCTTAGCTTTCGAGTCCTTTTCCTCCTCAGGCAATGAATTTCCCAAGGTCCGGGATTCGCAGTAGTTGTCGTCAGCAAGTTTCACACGGACACTCACACTTCGCATCACACATTCATCTAACCAGAATGCAACACGCACCGACACTCACATAACTACTATGTGGCTGAAAGAGAGCAACGTTCCTACTGCAAGTCAAGAAGGTCGTTGTAGAAGATCGCTTTTACACAAGGACGTTTCAGAGAATTTCTTTACGGTGTATATGAGCTTATACGCTCTAGGCTGAGGGAAGCTCGCTTTATATTGAACGCAGTAAATTGTGTAAGTCAACTGCCAATAGTAATAATTCTCTTAAGGACTCTTCAACCCAATACACAGAGCAAAGCCACACAACCTCTTCTGTAAATCCACATCGCCCGTGCGCTCTTTACATACGCACTCTTAATGCTAATGCACACGAGGAACTTGGAATTTGTTCACTTTTCCATAGAGGATTGTGTGGTTGAACAAGACGAGCGAATTGTGTGCAGTGGCACTCAGCCCGAAAAAATGGCTGGAGTTACTGGAACAGCTTTGCTTGAACAAAAGTAAGTCTGCCAGAAAATGCTTTGTTTTATTCGCTTACGCAATGAATGACGCTAGAAATGTTTAAGTCGCACGGAGCTAATGAGAAGTTAAAAGTAAAGGCTCACGCGTTGAGTCTTAAACAGGTCCTTGTTGCGCTGCCCACTGCTCCACCCTTGCCGCCCTTTTTGAACTCCATCACCCAAAATGCCCTGTGCTTCATAACATTCTTTGTGTTTCAGTGGCATGTCTGATAGAGCTTAGCTGTGCTAATGCTATATTTAATACCTCAAGAGAAGACATAGGGAAAGTGTTGGTGAATTTAAATTAAGACTTAAAGTCTGAGCGTTATTCTGTAAATGTGTAAAGCTGCTATGTGTATAATTTGCTATAAGTTGCTGTAATTTGAAACTATACTTGAAACTTACTTGCAAAAATGTGAAATGTAACAAATGCGGCAAATGCTTTGAAAATCAACATTACACATATTTTTTACGACAAAATATTTGGGAATCCTTAAAGTGTCTTTTACTGTAAATACATCATATTTACCGGTATTCAAGTATACTGTACAGTGTTAATTAAATCACCAATTACTCTGATACGTTTTTGCAACTATTTCTTGTGAACTAGTTGAACTACTGTAGATCTGTCGGTGGTTGAGAAGCAAAGCTGTAGATTTTCCAAATTAAACCGTGATGGACGCAGCTTTTTGTGGGCGAAATTAGCTCATGCACATGGCCAGATGTTCCTCCTGAAGCAGTGTTAGCACCACGCGCTAAACTGCCACCTCACACTGCATTGCTTTATCTTTCAAATCTCTATGTAACGTGTTTCAGTGCAGCACTGGTGGTGCATTTAAATCACAGTTTGTTTTGTGATGCGAATCAAATATTGTGTTTGTCTCGGGACATGGTCTCCCCTGTGGGACCTGGAGTCCTGGCCTCGTTATTAAAGTCTCCAGGGTTGGAGGAAAGCCTAAAATAGCTCCTTTCCCTCTTCTTCAACTTTAACTCTTTTCATTACTCTTACCCTGAGACTGATAGTAAACACATTTACACAGATCAAGCAGATTCACTTGGAGTTAGTGAGGGGCCTTTACATTTGTGCAGGAGGTTGATGATTGGATGCTGACTCGACTCATCCTCTACAGGAAAGACCTCGTGCTCATTGCTGATCTTTACCTTATCCAAAACTCCAAATAACATTTCACTTCAGTTCTATCCATCTGAAACATGTGTTTCTATGACTTATTTCCAATGTGACTTATGTCTAGCGGAGTAGTGATGGATTTAATTTTTCTCCAGGACATAGTTAGGACACATTATACACAATATTGCTAAAAGCAGGACACAAAGTATGTATAGTCCTCATAGTGGATACACACTACGTACAGTAGTCTTCATAGTGGTGAAATGTAAAATAGTCCTCATAGTGGATACACACTTCATAGTATTCATAGTGGAGACACGCTACATAGTTCACATAGTGGAGACATGTTACATAGTCTTTATAGTGGGACACGCTACATAGTCCTGAAAGTGACGACTCGCTTGGTAGTCCTAATAGAGGAGGCACACTACGTAGTTCCAATAGTTGAGACACGCTACATTGGTCTCATTGTAGAGACACACTACATTCTCCTAATAGTGGAAACACGCTACATGGTCCTAAAAGTGGAGACACCTACATTGTTCTCATAGTAGAGACACACTACATAGTCCTCATTGTGCATACAAACATTTTAAATTTTGAAATTGTATTACTGTGTGTGTGTGTGTGTGTGTGCAGTACTTTATCAGTATCATAACTTTTCTTCCCATCAGAATATAAAAATGTTAGACAAACAGTTGCTGTTGCGTCACTCCTCCCCTTCACTCTCTTGTAGTGATATGTTCCTCTGAGATTGATTTAGTGCTCCTTTCCCTTTAATATCATTTAAGTGTTTCTCTGAGCGCTTTTTTATTTCCTCTGCCAAAAGACCGCCTTAGAACCCAATGAGGTATCAACAATAAAAAAATAAAAAATAAAAAAAAAAGCAATTTCCTGCAGTAACCATAGCGAAGTCTTTCTGCGTGATGCTGTTTGCTTTAGCGCTTTGGGGGTTGCACTCTTCTCTCTGATTAAAGCAGTGACAAAAGCCTCTAAGGCTTTTACAATATTACACATGCAAGTTCAAAGTGTGGCCAACACTGTGGCAAATCCCTTAGTCTAATTGGGCATGCATATTGAAATGTACGTGTTCTCTTACATCGAAAGTTTGGAGGAGGTTAAAAAGAAAGAAACGTCTATAAATCACATTTTATCAAGCGCCAGAAGCATTTTTTCCCAGTGCGATGTGTTTTTTGGCATGTTCTAATTAGGCAAGGAACGTGTTCTGCTGTTGGATCCAGCACAGTGTGGAATCAGCGGGTCTTTGCCCTGTGGCTGATCCAGTTCAAACGCCAACCAGCGTTCCAATGAAAACAGGAAATAAGACAAATCTGGAGGATGGGAGTCCGGAGAAATGGTAGATGACGGATGGGAGGGGGGAACATGATGGGCTAAATGAAAAAAAAAGGTGAGAACAGGCAATATGGGAAAACAAAAAAAAAAATAGCCTGCTAAAAGGTTGACCAAGCTGAAGGAAAAGAGGGAATGGAGTAAATTGAAAAAAGAAATGGTCCATAAAGGTGAAGAGATGAGGCTTGTAGAGGTTTAGTGGTGAAGCTCTAAGATTTCGCTCCGGCTAAAAGACCTGATGTGCGAAAGAGAGGAAAATAGAGTTTTGTGGCTTTATGCGTGTGTGTGTGTGTGTGTGTGTGTGTGTTTTCTGACAATCATGGCACAGTTGGGCCTCAAACACTGTGGGTTTTTATACTAAAATGAGACCCTATTGGTACTTGTGAGGACCACAACTTTGAAGGTCTATGTGATGATCAAGATTGGATTTGAAGTCTGGATTGAGTTTTAAAGTTGGTTTTGTGATGATTAGGTTTAACGTAACAGGTTTGGGAAAGTCTTGCCAACGTTAAGACGCCACTTAGATGACACTTTGTCACTTGTATCCTAACAATGTGTAAGCACACGCCTGAAAAAGTAGAATAAAATCTAATTATTAAACACAAGACAATATGATTTAAAATGGTGATTAAAAAGGCATTAGATGAGTTATTATAATCAACACTAAATGTGCAGCTGCGCAACTTGTCTAAATTAGGGCAGATGTGTGGGTGTTTTAGTAAAACTGCATC
The DNA here is from genome assembly GCA_017309775.1 of Paedocypris sp. Pulau Singkep. NCBI lineage: Eukaryota > Metazoa > Chordata > Actinopteri > Cypriniformes > Paedocypris > Paedocypris sp. Pulau Singkep. The sequence continues at coordinate 6,954,453 of MU204432.1, forward strand.
ATATCTATTCTGTGTGTGTGTGTGTGTTTCATTTGTAAAAGTATAAATGTAAAAGTATCAGTTAAAGAATTAAGATTGTATCGAGCCGCTATAATGTGTGTGTATGATGTGTATTTATAAAGAATATTCCCTATGAGTAGAAGATAAAAAGTGTTGTTTAATTGTTTAATCTAAAGTACTGGACGTTTTGTGTTGCTGTTCTGCGTGTTTCTCGGTTTTCCTGTAGTAAACGCAGATGCGAGCTGGTGTTGTTTTCTGCTCATGTCTTCACACAAACGCTCTCCTTAACACTGATGTCCGCACGTGGTTCGAGCGCATCAGCATCATGGTGATCCTGCTGAATTGCGTGACTCTGGGGATGTACCAGCCCTGCGAGAACATCGACTGCACCTCCGAGCGCTGTCAGATCCTACAGGTCAGTGTCGCAGGCAGAAACATCACACCTCATGTCACCTGTTGTCCTGTTAATGTGTTCACAATAAAAACAAATTATTCAATTATAAAATAAAAGATTCTGAATTCTCTTGTCCGTTCTTTGTTTGTGGCATTCTGTTTGTTTAAAATCTGTCTTCTTTTAAGTTTTCTTTTTTATTTCTTTTGTGTAATTTTCTTGTCCGTTCTTTGTTTGTGGAAATCTGTTTGTTTAAATTCTGTGTCTTTTACGTTTTCTTTTAGTCTCACCCTTTTTTACTTCTTTTATGTATGTCTTTATGTAATTTGTTTCTA
>MU204432.1:6964267-7092345 GCA_017309775.1 Paedocypris sp. Pulau Singkep
GTTTCTCTTCCCATGAATGTGTTATGTCACGATGTGTGGCATTGGCGTGGCGGTGTCTTCCACTTCCTGTCTGCTGACACACTGTCAGTCGGACGTAATTGACGTAATGGGATTGTCAAGCTTGACAACAGCACTCCACTGCAGCGTTTATCTTTGGTAGTTCTGCAGAAGATACGGGCAGAGTTGTCGTTCTCTCTTTTCTTGCTGGCTTTCCATCACACGATACTGTCTTCTCCCTGAATGATGAATAAAATGATGAATATTGTTTTCTGATTATTGTCAATGTACAGAAAGTCTTTGAATTGATTGGTCGACATGATCAACAAGGTCAATATTGGAAATGCTTCGTTTTGACAGACTCAAGATATCTTTCTGATATATAATTTTAGTTTCAGTAGAGAAAGTACAATTTTCCCAAATTGAAGAATTTTCATCTTCTTCTTCTTCTTCTTCTTCTTCTTCTCCTCTTTCTCCTCATATTCTTCTTCTTCTTCTCTTTCTTCTTCTTCTTCTCTTAATGCATGTGTTCAGATTATTCACTTAGTTTATTGATCCTGTGATATTTTGTTGTAAAGAAGAGTTATTACTTGGAAAAAAAGCAGTGTAATGACATTCCACGTTTCATTAACCTTAAGTGTATCCTAAAAACAGATATGCCATTGTATTTTTAAACGAAATTTTAAATAATTTGGTAGAGGCATTAAATTTAAAATTTCCATTATTTATAATATCTAAATAAAATGGTATTTTTAAGCACATACAATTACGTAATGTGATTTAAAACATTATTTCAGAAGAACCTTCAAAGTCTGACTCCAGCACCATTTTTTCCCCTAATACTTACTTTCCTCCACTTTTTTTTTTATAACCTACTAAATATAATATCATTGAACGTGATTTACACTTTACAATTATATGTAGATATTTGTAGATTACAAAAATTATGTTGCATTATACCCATTGCTAACAACAAAGTACGCACATTTTATATATTAAAAAAAAAAATTATAACGATATAATAAAATGCCAATTATGAAGTTGCTACTACCCAAGAACATGAAACAACAATCTTTAGATGAATGGGATAATTACAATTAAACAAGTTAAGGAATAATAAATATGAATAAATGTTATCTGATTGGCTGTTCTGTACAATCCTGACTTTACGTGTTTTTTCAGAGATGTTGTGGAATATTAAAATGCGTTAAATTCCAGACTTTCATTTTGGGAATGGCGTGAATCTCCTCGTCATTACAGTCAAGTGAATAATTTGTTCTCTTCAGTGACTCAGCTATCGCCACAGAACGTCTCCCAGATGCAAATGAGATGGTGACATCACAGAAGGCGGGTCTGATTTTAAGGATTCCGCTTGGGTGATAATAAAAGGGATCAATTTGTGTGTGTGTGTGTGTGTGTGTGTGTGTGTGTGTGTGTGTGTATTTATCCACTGTTTCTAGTACATCTAGTGATGAACCAAACAGATTAAAGCGGAGATCAACTGCAGATGAGGCCTGTGTAGCAGATTAATCACTCGTTTTGTTCTCCATTAAACAAAAAAAGTCTCCCTCAGGACAGTTTAACGTGGCTTCACAAGTGGATTTACACTCAGTCGAGAGATTTAAAGTTGCAGTGCTGAAGTCCACAGCAAAATACTTGTGTCACACGTTTGTTTGGACGAGGACATCTCTTTCTTTTTTCTTCTTTATTGCATGCGTGATCAATGGTGGTTTGTTGTTCACAGATGTGTTCTGTTTGAAAGAACCGGAATATTAATTTCACAGATATCCCAGTGGAACTATATTAACCTTCTTGACCTGTACACAAGACCAGAATGCTGGATGTGAAATATAACAAAGACGAGTAGAATTCTGGAATTTAATCTAATTATTAAACTACTTTCTGAAACAATTGTGTATTATAGCAGGATTGTATCTGTTTTTTTTTTAATTATTATTCGTTTGTTTTATCATAGTTGTATTGTAGGTGTTTTTTCTTCTCTATTTCATTCTTTTTTTTTTTTTTTCATTTTTTTTTTATTATTGTAGGGCTGTAGTTTTTCCCCTTTTTTGTATTTTCCTACTTGTATTATAGCTGTTTTTGTATTATTATTATTGTTGGTTTGTAGCTGCTTTATTTCTTTTTGTTTTGTTTTGTTATGTTTCATTTCTTTTTTCATTTTTTTATTGTGGTTGGATTGTAGCTGGATTTCTTTCCCCTGTCTTTTGTTTAATGCATTATTTTACGTTGCATTTCCATCTGCTCGCTTAACTTGATTTTCATGCAGTATGCCAGAACGTTTGATTTTGCACAATGTTAAAAATGCGCTTTTCTTTCACAGGATTGTGGAATACTCTCTTGATCTCCAGAACATCAACTTCTCTGCCATCAGAACAGTGCGTGTGCTCAGACCACTCAAAGCCATCAACAGAGTTCCCAGTACGTAGACATTTTTTCCCGCCATTCCTGTGATCACATGATTCACAAGAAGAATCGACATTATTCATTTCATCTTCATACCTGTTGGATTTGGTGTGGGGTTTTGGTTTTGTGTAATCGGGCTTGAAACTGTATGTGTTCCAAACCCGGTCCTTCCGGAATCCGAGAGGCCTTTCTAAGCGGCAGAGCTGGGAAGAACAAAAGAGGATTTCTGGAATAATTCTGCTCTGCCGCCACCCAAAGCAAAGCCAGATTAACTCGGCCTGTAATTGGGTAGAAAAACAGTTGTCCTTGATCAAACGCCATAATTTATATATGCTTTTCTATTTCGGCAGAAACACTTTAGCTTTTCTTTTAGCTTCCATAATAAACCCAGGATTTATCAATATTTCAGAGCCCGTGGCCACGCTCTAGTGCATAAAATATGAATGTTAACGGAATTAGTTTGCGTTTGATTTCGCCGCTTGAAGTCTTGATGAAGATGTGGTGTTTAAGCGCGAGATTAAAGACTTGCCTGTGTATTGGTCTGTATGTGGGGAAATTAATGGTGGTCTTTATAGACTTATTACTTAATTCATATTGGAATATGAAATTTCTCCATTCGTTTATGTATATAAGTGATACATTTTCTTACATAAGGCCTGTGTGTGTGTTTGCTTTATGATGCTGAAAAAGTCTGCTTTCTCTTTTATGTTTCATTTTATAACTGTCACTTGTTTTAGTCCAATATTTCTGATATATAAATTTGGTACAAATTTTACAGCTGTGAAATTTTCCTAAACTTAAGAATTTTCCTCTTCTTCTTCTTCTTCTTCCTCTTTCTCATACTCTTCCTTTCTTCTTTTTCTTCGTCTTCTTTTTCTTCCTCTTCTTCCTTTTCTTCATCGTCTTCTTCTTCTTCCTCTTTCATTCTGTATTATCATTTCTTTACCACCAAGTTTATTGTTCTGTTTAGTCTTCACATTCATTTTTCGTTTTTGCAATCTTGCATTTTTCTTACCACTTTTGTTTTCGTCTTTTCACTCTTCTTTCTATTTCTTCTCTTATTCTCTTTTAACATGTATCATCCTCACGTAACCCCCTTCTAATCTTTTTTTTTTTTTTAATATTTGCTTTTTATTGTCTCATCTTCCTTTTTTCTTTGTTTCTTCTTGTTCAATAACTGTTTATTCTTATTGCGTAAAGAATATTGCAATAATTGCTCATTCTTTACCCATCTCTTCCAATTTCATTATTTCTTCCACTGAATGAAGAGAAACACGGCAGTTTTTTCTACACATCAGTCAAAAAATAACGATTAAGTGATTATGTTTTGTGGGAAGTGGTTTGTGATGCACAAGCTTATCATTGATTTGAAATGTGTGTGTGTGTGTGTGTGTGTGTGTGTGTGTGTGTGTCTGCAGGTATGCGCATACTGGTCAACCTGCTGCTGGACACTCTGCCCATGCTGGGAAACGTTCTCCTTCTCTGTTTCTTCGTCTTCTTTATTTTCGGCATCATTGGAGTTCAGCTCTGGGCCGGTCTGTTGAGAAACCGCTGTTACCCGGAGGAGAACTTCACCCTGTGAGTACTCAACTTAAAGAGTGAGAGAGAACAGTCTGTGCGGAAGGGATTTACAGTAACGGCCATTTAATTGGAGGCTGAGAATATATGATGAGGTTATTGTGATGACAGTTTAGGGTTTCAAGGATAAATGGATTAAATGTTGTCGGACGGATCTGATGCTATTTGGTGTGTCTGATCAAAGTCATCGGACTGGACTTGTCTTACAGTTGTCCTCTGGTCTTTTGTGAGAAGGTTCCGGAAGCGTCACGTGGATTGGGATTGGTCAAGCTATTTGTGTTCATGTGTTCACACGTCTTAAATAAAAGCTTAAAGGAAAGTAGATTTAATTTCGAGACTTGCCTCCAGACTATCTCCGTTCTCATCCCGTCTCTGTTTAATCTCTCATCTTGTTTTTTTTTTTTTTTTTTTCGACTTCCTACCTGCCACTAAAAATGCAAATGTGGTTTCAACCAGTGGAAGGCTTCAGTTGATTAAAACTCAGATTGGCGTCCATATTCATGAGTGGGTGTCTGCCTGGGGTTACCGTGCCAACCGGAGTCTGCCTGCCTTTCCCTGCTTGTGTGATTAGATTTGAAAGGATGCACGATGCTCGGCGGCGTGTGTTTGTTTGCACGTGCATGATTGAGTTGAAATACCAGGGTTCAGGGAAACTTTTCTGTTTTGATAAAGGGATAATTACCGACCGATTTTGGGTTTTGAGGTATTAGTAACACAGAGTTACCGTCAAAATAACATCCATTCATTGTCTGAGCTCCTCTTCTATTTCTGGGTCACACGGTCGGACACACCCTGGATTAGTGGCCAAAGTGGGACACACATACACACTCTCAGTCACACCTAAGGACAATTTTTCAAACTTAATTTCTACCGAGCACGTTTTTTTTTTTTTTAGAATAAATCGAAGACCAAGAGGAAGCTCAAACTTTATTGAACCAATACACCACTGTGCCATATACAATTTTTTTACTTTGCATATATAATACATTGTGTCAATAAGGAAAATTGATACATTGAAAAACACACAATTTTTTTATTTTATAAGACAGAAAAACTCTTATTCAAAATTAGATTGTTAAAGGTAAAAATTAACAATTGCATGATGTAGTCCTATTTATATGTTTAGAGTTTGTGTTTTGAAACCCTTAAGGTTGACAAATATTGACAAATTACAAATAATATAAGTGTATCTAGTGCGATATATGTGAAATTAGTATAAGTAGTTTGTATATGAGATTTTAGCAACAATGGATGCTTAATTATGGATGGATGTATGGAAGGATAGACAGACGGATGGATGGATGGATGGATGGATGGATGGATGGATGGATGGATGGATGGATAGATAGATAGATAGATAGATAGATAGATAGATAGATAGATAGATAGATAGATAGATAGATAGATAGATAGATAGATAGATAGATACATGAATGGATACATGGATTTTAGATAATAGGCTAAACATTTTTCTCAGAGAATTGAGTTTGATTTAACATTTAAAGAAAGAGCATTTTTATAAACAGTCTGAAATCATTCACACAATTCTCTCCGGTGGTCTCTTACCGCTTCAACCCCCCACCTGCGACGCTCCACAAACAGCTTGTCAGTCATTGGTCAATTATCTCTGCATGCGAGAGTTGTTTCACCGGCAGTTGAATGGCATTTTGAGGCACAGTTGGTTTGCCCTGTGCCACGCTGGGATGTGCACCTCAGTGGGCCGCCACGCTGTGCCCGGACCCTCGCACTGGCCCTGGCACAGGCATTATTCACACTCTGCTGCTGCTTTCTTTCTCTTCTTCACCCTATTGTTAAGCCCTATAGGGAAAACGGAATCTTGTCCAGTTTCCCAGATGTACTGAAAATGAAAGGCGCCGTTTAAAAGTTCAAGTTCAAGTTCAAGTTCATTTATGTAGCGCTTTTCTTAGTCCGAGACCAACACAAAGACACAATGTGAAAAAGTCTTTAAAAAGAAAAATGTCCATTCTTTATACGAGTTCAAAAAAATTTGGGAGAAAAAAAAAAACCGGGATCTTTGTGGAAAAACCACCGGGATTTCAAGCATCTCTGTGATGGTTTGATGTATCGACTCATTGATTGGTTTGGTGGGTGTGAACAGGTGCTTGGAAATATCCACACGTACATCCTTGTATATAACCATTCACGAGTGTGTCACCAGGTTGGTCCACCTAGACAAATTGCTTTCTCCGCTGTAGGCTGATCTACCCGCTCTCATTACAGCCGTCCAATGATTCAGATCTTTGACTGTTGTAAGCTGAAGGGCAAAGGAAAAATGTCTTCCACCACAGCAGACACATTCTTGGCCTTTATTGCGCTGAAAGTCTGAGTCCCTCGTTCAAATGAGGAGAACTGCACCCTTGGGATGAAACGCTTCTGTGGAATCCAGCGCTTTCTACATACTGGTCTCGGGTGTTTGTGTGTGTGTGTGTGTGTGTGTGCATTTAGATTAGCTCTCTAGACACAGAAATGGACGAGTTGATTACTAGAATAAGAGAGAATGGGATTTACCAGAACTTATTTCACGGCAAAGATGAAGTGAAACTGGTTTTTGAGGCATGTGTTTGTGTGTGAGATAATTGTGAGATGAGTATTCAAGAGTATTTCAAGAAGTTAGAGATTCCTTTCGAGACTCTCTATCTATCTGTGCCTTCATCTATTCAACCATTCATCTACATCTCTCTGTCTGTCTGTCTGTCTCTCTCTCTCTCTCTCTCTCTCTCTCCATTTTCAAATGTAAATCGTAAATCTTGTTCAAATATCAAAATTAGCAGGCTTGAGGTGAAATTGCTGCCTCTAGATCTCCATCATCGTCTCTCTCTTTCTCTTTTTTTGTTGGGATTTTGGCTTCTTGACAAAGTGGCTTGTTGCAATCTCCCAGTCGCACTGCGCGGTGAAGGATTGTGCGAAAAAGATTCATGGCAAAAGGGATTTTTGGAAGTTTTCCATTTGTTGTGAATGATTGTTGTCTTGAAAGTTTGCACCATGACACATTTATAGTAATTGTTTTAGAAAAATATAGTTTTACACAAAAATAGACAAAAGCCACCTGTATGCACGAACTCAACACAGTCAGTCTACTGTAATGGTTTCACTTTGCAACTATGGATTGTGAAAGGGTTTATTTGTAAAAGCTCTAAGATGCTTTAAGATCTTTTAAGATGACCTTTTTCTTACATTTCTTTAAGATGACCTTTTTTTTCCCTTCTCCATATTTTCATTTTGTCCTCAGCACATCTGGCGTCACACTTCCCACCCCGTATTATCAGCCCGAGGAGGATGATGAGCGGCCATTCATCTGCTCCTTGGCTCAGGATAACGGCATCATGTCCTGCAGCGATGTGCCGACTCGGAGAGAGGGAGGACGGGAATGCTGTCTGGATAAAGAAGACGCCTTACACCGCCAGGCTCTGGGTCTGAGTGCGGAGCCACTGGTCAATGGCAGCGCCTCGGCCATGGGCCTCTGTGTAAACTGGAACCAGTACTACACCCGCTGTCACACTGGGCACACCAACCCACATAAAGGAGCCATCAACTTCGACAACATTGGCTATGCCTGGATTGTCATATTCCAGGTATGAGCCGGTGATGTGCCAGTACAAACATCTCAGATTGAAAAGGCTTTTCGTTCAGCCCAAGCTTTCTGCTAACGTTTTTTGTCACTAGATCTGATATAACAGCTTTCCTGGATCTCATTCAGTAAACTGAGTGCTTACAAACACCAACATTTGTGGGTTTGAACAACAAGCCACTTTGTCATTTTTGTTCAAAGCAACAATGTGTATAATTTGTGGCTAGCGCTTTAAAATAAATACACCTTATTTAGCATTATCTAAGCATGAATAAGAACTTTACTCGTTATTAAACACAGTATGAGTGGCATGACCAATGCTTAGTTACACGTTTGTTAATGATGAACATCTACCATTTCTGGATTTTCTTCGACATTAATTAATACTTAATTAACAGCTTTCACGTTAAGAGGTCACAGAAAACTTTAACTAACTATTACCAATCTTCTGAACTCTTCATGAATCACAGTATGAGGTAATCATAACTTTATGCGTTGTTAAGTATTAATTAACAATGACTAAGCAGCTTGTTCATGAGCTTAGTCATTAGATGTTCATCATTAACAAACTAAGTATGTGTCATAATTAATATGTTGTTAATAATGATTAAAGTTCTTATTCATGCTTAGTTAATGCTATAGTTGTTAAATAGTGCTATCAATTTTGGTAAGTTAAAAATAAGCAAAAATGTCAAGAATAAATACTATTTGTCAATAATTGCTGTCTAACAATAACCAACTTTGCTTGAGAAATCAATCTACAACCTTCTTGTTGTTAATATCCACTGTATAATTTATCAATGAGAAGATTTAACTGATTATGTTAATACATTATTTAATTGTAAAATTTAAATTGAGTAACTTGTTTTTTGTTACTGTAAAAAATTCCAACAGACACGTAATATAATTGATTATTTGTCTTTATGTAGAAATGTGTACATTTTATTTCATATTTTCTATTGATTATTATAATCAATTGTATGTGAGATTTTTATACTTGTTTTTACTGTTTGAAAAATTCAAATGCAATCCACCTAGTATAGCTCCAGTCTTACCTGGCCATGATCCTCTGTGCAGGTCATCACTCTGGAGGGATGGGTGGAGATCATGTACTACGTCATGGATGCTCATTCCTTCTACAACTTCATCTACTTCATATTCCTCATTATTGTAAGTTATTTTTTGAAGTTGGTACGTGTTGTACATTGGGAAAATCCTGGTTGTGGAGAGTCTTTGGATTGTTAGTAATGTGGATGGCCTGAAGATTACTGACCTTTAACTGATCCAAAGCCTGGACACGAATTACGGCCTCGCTGCAAGGAAAATCAAAGGTCATGGGTGTGTTTTTTAGATGCTCAAATGCAATTTATTGGTTCCAATAATTACCCCCCCCCCGCCCCTCCACACACACACACACACACACAAACAAATAAAAAAAATTACAGACACTTTGTTCTTGTGACCTTCAAGCAAAATAAAATGTTTGTAGTTCTACTCATGAACCTTTCTAGTCATTTCCCTGGTATTAGTGGAAGACCACCGAACGACGATAGACAGTTCATCATCTCGATCAGTCCAACCATATGGTGCTTCTGCAATTAGAGCTAAAATATCTGCATAATAAATGACGCATTCTTCCCAGATGCAAACTTTCCAGAACTTTTCTCGACACCACCATGCATCCACAAAACTCCTGCTGATGCAATGCTACTGTAGCTCCCTGGTTTATTAGCCCACCGCAGAGGTCAATGAGTCAATGAAGGACAGCGTGGAGAATCAATAGCCGGACTCTTTAAAATGAATTTATCCCTGCGTGATGGAGCCGCTTCTCACATCACGCCACATTTCCTGGAGTGGTGAGAGCAGCAGTGGATGAGACAGTCCTGCAGTGAGATGTGCTTTGGATAATGTCTCCTCCCAAGATTAAAGCCGAGAAAGAGCAGAGAGAAGGACCCTGAGGACATGGAGAGGAAGATCTGAGGCTAAACGACAGCAGGAGGCTAAAGGAACCAAAGAGGAACGCGGCAGATTTTGGAAGTGAGAGGTGGAGGTCAGCGTGTCTGTGCTGTTCTTTACCTTCTTCCTCTTCCTGGTCAGACAGCTGATCGCTCCGCTGGAGGCGTCATCAGCCACTCCAGCCCTGGCAAAATGTTGGCGTGTCTGCGGCTAATGACATCCTGTGTAGGTCACACAAGCAGACGCATTAGCATTTAATTAGACGCCATCAGGATTGCAAACCCCTGCTACCATCACAGCGTCTCACACGCTTCCTGACAGAGACCCCAGCATCTTCACGCCGGCCTCCTTCTGATCGGTCATGTGATGCGTCCCAGCATGCACCAGTGAGTGAGATGTGTGAGCGGCGTCATCGTTGGCCTGATTCCTGGACGTTGCATTATGTTGTGGAGGAAAAGCATCCTTTGGATAATGGTTTCCTCGCGCATATGCTGCTTCCTAAGCAAGTGGTCCAAAATAGCAGTTGGCAGCGGTAAAACGAGCTGTTGCGTGGACTAAAAAAATAATCACACACACACACACACACACATTTACAAGTCTACTGCACACAAGCATTTGAAAAAAATGTGTACTGTAAATAGTATAGTATAAATATAAATATTAAATATACCATAATTTATAGCTAAAAATACAACACTATCAATATTAGTTCATAAATATCTATATTATAATTATTAATCATATGGCAACAACAATCATAATAATAATTATACTTTTTACATGATTAATTCAATAATTTTACATTTCTATAATCGATGTTTAATAATTTTTATAAAATTGAATATTTGATTGATTGCCAAAATCGCCATTCAGTATTTTATTTAGATTTGTACATTAATAGAACTTGAAAAAAAAATGTGTACCCTATATGGAAAAAAAGTTTAGGAACACGTTTATAAATGATGCGACTTAGTCTGAATAATACTATATGTTAAAATCAGCTTTTTACGAAGAATTTTCTCACTAAGTGTCACTAAGGCACAGCTGGAATCAAAATTGTGTGTGTGTGTGTGTGTGTGTGTGTGTGTGTGTGTGTGTGTGTGTGTGTGTGTGTGTGTAAAACAACATCACGCGAGTGCCTCTCCCGGGACCTTTATTTACTCCCTGGTGGCCCGCTCGCTCGGTAACCTAGCAACCGCACAGCCACCCGATGCTACCTGTAGAGAAAGGCGTCACACCCTGCTGATGCACCTCTGGACCTTCTATTCACGTCTCTCCATCATCAGGCCAATCTATTCCTTCAAGTCTCTGAGCTCAGGGTTTTCCTTTTTAGTTTTTGTCCTCTTTTGTTTTCATGTTTGTTTATCGTAATTCCTGTTGTCTGATGGTCTGGTCATGAGAAGCCTGTGAATTAATATTTCTTCTGCATATTTCTTTGTTGTGTGAAGCATAAGTTAAATATGTATATGTTAAGTATACTGTATGTATAATGGTGTATATGTATATGTTACGTATACTGTATGTAAGTTAACAGATAATAACAATTACACCATTGTTATACGTACTTAATAACAAAGACAGGCAATTTTTTTTCACACTTTCTATTCTGTTTCTTTCGTTATGTCACTCTTTCTATCTCTCTTTCTTTCTGTTTTTGGTATACTTTTCACTTTTTTTCTCCGTCTGTTTCTACCATCCTTTTCTATTTTTCTTTGCCTCTATATTTCTATTCATTTTCTCTCTTTTCCCATTCTCTCTTTTGTTCTTATTTTCTCTTCCGTAGTTTTTTCCCAACTGTTTTTATTCTTTAACTTCTATTTTTCCCTTTGTCGTTTCTCTCTCTCCTTCAATGTTTCTTTATCTCCATTCCCTATCCCTTTGTTTTTACCTTTCACTCTTTCGTTCCTAATTTCTCCCTTTCAATTTTTTTCACCTCATCTGTTTCATATATTGTTTCAATTCATATATAAAACCACTCTCTAAATTAGCAAAAGAAATAATTCCTAAAGGGGGAAGATTTTAGCCGATGACCAGCCCTAACAAATTCATTACAGTAAAATACCTTTCAATTCACTTTCTCTCTTTTTCCCATTCTCTCTTTTGCTCTTATTTTCCTAAAAAAGATTTTAAAGAAAAATGTCCATTGTTCACTGGTGTTCAGACTAAGCACTAAGGCCAGAAGAGCAAGCTAGATCGCAACAGTGGCTAGGAAAACAAAACCTCAAGTGAAAACAAAAGAAATGACGTGATTTTGACGTGTTGGAGAAGCGATCGGCTCTGCCTGCAGATTTCTGAGCAGGTGGTCATCAGGTCACTGCCAGCGGAGAAGACCCCTCTGTTGTAAGGACAGTATTAAATGAGAGAATTAATCACGACCTGTCATCTTTCATCCTGCTGTAACAGCTGAAGAAAACTCACTAACCAGCACCTTCCCGACCTTTCCTTTTCCATCCCTCCCTCTGCATCACTGTGCATCTGACCCCCGCTTTCTTTCTTTCTTTCTTTCTGTCTTTCAGGCTTCTCCATTATTCCATCGACGGCTCTTCCTCTCCTCACACAAAATCGTTTTAAGAAAATCAAAGGAAATTGATGCTTAAGAGTGAAAATGTTGTTTACAGGTTAACGGATAAACAATATACGGTATATAAAACATCAGAGGATGAGCTACATGCCAGTATGTGGAAAAGTGCAGAGGAGGAAAAATGATGTGAAAGAAGGTGTTTCTCCTCATAAATCAGAGATGAAGGAGAGAGGGTCCGGCTGTTGATTAGTTCCAGTCCGCACATTAGAATCCCAAATCAGACCAGCAGATGTGAAGGGCAGGACACATCTGGCCAGACACACATGTTTCTTCTGTCCACATGTCATTTCTCGTTCCAGGTCCTACAAATATCCATGAGTCTGTATTTACTTTATGAAATGCAAATTTTGTATTTTTTAGGTGGATATGTAGTAGCGGCATAAACTTGTAGCTCAAATGATAAATATGGAGTTATATCCTCAAGACCGTGAGTTTGGTTTCCAGGGAAAGGATGCAGTTGTTTTGTGCAATGTCAATTTGCTGAGATTAAAGCATCTGCTAATTGCATAAATTTCAAGTAATAAATAAATTAAGGGCTAGTTTTCTTTACTCTACTTTTATATGGGGTGGCAGAAATGTTTTATTCTCGAGAGTTAAGGTGTTCACGAAAGTGCTCAGTATTTAGTGCTTTTTAGAAATGGCATGAAGGTTCTAGTTGAAGGTTCTAGTCTTTTCAAAAACTAGATTTAATGGTGGAGGATTATATAAAGAACAGTACCACGAGGTAGGATGATGCAGTACCAAGAAGTCTTTAATAAGATAACGCTTTAAACTAAACCAGAGCAGCAACTGGTAAACAGTGTAAGGAGACAAGCAGTGGAGTGGTTTTGCAGTTTACTCAGTCAGCTATGACCAAATGACACTAATTTGGAAAAAATGAGTTTGCGTATAAATGCTGGTGTTCAAAATATACATTTGTAAGATGTTTTTCTGACTACAAAGTTTTTTCTGTCAACAAATGCACTTCTTAAACATCTTTCTTGAAAAGATCTTTCTTTCTTGATCTTTTTTGAAAGAGTAATTGGTTATAGTCGCAGAAATACTTGAATAAAAATAAAGCCGAATTTAACATGACTATGACAATGAACTTCAATATGACTATGACTAGTGGGCAAGCAGAACGGCAACAGTGGCTAGGAAAACAAAACTCTGCAAAATCATGTGCGATGTAGGTTTTGGAGGCTGTATAAATGTGAATAAATCTGTGCAATTCCCAGGAAAACTTCAGTTCTTTTCTTCATTTGTTTAAAAAATGCACTGCGTTGTAGGAATCAAATTGACTGCTTGATGCATAGATGTATATCTCTGTAGTTGACATTTGTGTGGAAAATGGCGACAAAACCGTTCATTGGAATGTGAATGTTCACGATCTTTTATTTTTTTGTTTCCTCTCTAGATCGGCTCGTTTTTCATGATCAATCTGTGCCTAGTGGTCATTGCCACTCAGTTTTCCGAGACCAAGCAGCGGGAACACCAGCTGATGCAGGAGCAGCGTGCTCGCTGTCTGTCCTCCAGCACACTGGCTTCACTGGCTGAACCTGGAGACTGTTATGAAGAGCTTTTCCAGCTGGTCTGTCACATTCTGCGCAAGGCCCGTCGCCGCTCAGCCGCTCTGTACTACATGATCCGTGGCAAAGCTCCTCCACCTGGGGGAGGAAAGGGGCGTGGCAGAGGAGGGCCGGAATCCACGGGGGGAGGGGCCAATGTAAATGGTGGAGAGAAGCATCATTGTCCTTCAGTTCAGAGTAAGTTTGGCTATTTAAAACTTTAAGGGAAGTAACTCAAAGCTTTGTTGCTCTAGCATACGTCTAGCATAGTCGTATTTGTGCAAATATAAGCACCCTTTTTTTCCTCAATTTTAGACACTCAAAAACTTGAGAGATTCTAATTTGCACATATTTCTCAGGCTATGAGTATCTTGTTCCGATCACTAGAATACTTTTTTTTTTTATTTTGTTCAAAAAAGACAACATCAAAGTCATACAAGTCACAAGCTAGGTTTGTTAAAAATAGAAAAAAAGTAATTTAATGGGGGGTTATTTTGGAATTTGTTGGAATTTTGGAAAAAGTCAACGCTTATATTTGCGGGTTGCTTATATTTGTAATTAATAAAATTCGAATAAATATTGTAATTCGAATAAATATTGTAATTTAACTTCAAAATCTGAAGAAAGAGATTCAAATTTATAATGCACAACCTTGCCTGTTGTTGGATGATATATTCATTATTTAAATACAATAACACATATTAACTAAACACCAAACTATAATCGACAACAATTTTCAATACATAGCCTTTCCATTTTTCTGATTCCCAAATTTTGAGTTCAACTGGCCGTTAAGTTCACCTTTCCTCCTGTTGAGCGAGAGACTCACAGTGGCTTTGCTGACTAAATAGCAAGCTATAAAAGCAAAGAGCAGGTTCCAAGAAAAACTTTAACAAATCCATCCCAGTGTTTGCGTTTATGGCCCAATGACATTTCAGTTCTAGACACCAGCATGGCAGTAGCCTCACATACTGACAGGCAACAATTCCATTGTGTGACGTGAAAATGTCAAACCGAAATGCTGAATTTTTCATCTCCTCTTTGTACATTTCTGTCACTCTTCAGCGACGCACTGTATTCAAGAGACCAAGTTGGACCAAGGTGGCCAGTCTTTGGAGAACGCTCTCACCTTCCCAGCCTCTCAGAACCCTGAGGGGTGCCCACAGTGTGCGGCCACCATGTCCCTCACAGAAGAGACGGGTTTGATGGGGCGTGGTGAGGATGGAGACAGGAGCTTGGATGAGACAGACAAGGAGGAGAACCACTTGGATGGAAAGGAGGAGGAGACGCTTACTAGAAAGCGCACGTGCTTGAGAAAGTGCAAAGACGTCTGGGATGAGATGAGGGTGAAATTGTGGGGCATCGTTGAGAGCAAGTACTTCAACAGAGGCATCATGATTGCCATCCTCATCAACACAATCAGCATGGGCATCGAGCACCATAACCAGGTAATTCCACCTTCAGAGAAGTGGATGCGTATAATGAACCAACATCACAGAGCATTTCGGGCTCATCATGTCCAATATTACTGTAATGGCTGGTTATTTCTGCGGCGTGGATAGAGCCTTCACAGGGTGTCATTCAAAGTAATGAGCAATGGCCTTTGGAGTCTTGTTGAATCGTTTTTTCCTCATGAAGAGCGGTTAATAATCGTTGGAAGACGTGGAAGGCAACTGCTATTCATGCTCATGTCTTCTTCTCAGTTCTCCTCCTGCCCGACTCACCTTTCTGTCAACAGTGCCGCTTTTCTCATTTACGTGGCCTATAGATGTATAAAAACATATAAAGATATAACCAGAATTTTACGCTGTTCTGAAACCTTTTTCTAAAATAAGCTAAAGTGCAGGACAGATTTTTTCTAGTCAGTGGAGTATGAGCTTTGAATTGTATAGCATGGTTTTTCTTCTTTAATAAACTATATATATTCTATTGGTTTTAATACACCTCTCTGTCATAAACAACCGTCATACTGTAATTTAGTAATACAAATGATAAGATAAACTGATCTTGGCTACAGTTGAGAAAGATCCTGCACTTTTTGCCTCAACTCACTTTTTAACCATGGTGTAAAGTACTTGTATCCTTTAGGTTTGTTTTATTTTTGTACATTTTGTAAATATTATGAGTATATTTTTACTCCTTAGTATATTGGACACTTTTTTCTACAAGTACTACTAATACAAATGTAATACATAAGTATATTTACATATTGTATATTTACAAAATGTACAAACATTTCTAAAGTGTACTCAAGTACTTTACACCTCTGCTTTTAAATTAATTGGGGGGATTGATTTACTCTGCAAAAGGCCTTTTTCTAGCACGTTTTTTTCTGATGCCTTCTGATGGAACTACCAATCAAATCCAGCTAAATCCAGAATCAAATCCAGAACGATTGCCTTTTTTTCCCCCGTGTCTTTCTGTTTGCACTGTTTTTGTTATCTTGCCTTAGAATGAATCTAACGAATTGCTAATGAATTTATAATGAATTGTTGAAGAATTAATTTACAGACAATCAAAGTGGAAAGAAAACACGTTTCTTTTAGACTCATCTTAAAGTGCACTCATCAAGATTTATCGCATTACTTTTTATTTACGGTAGAATTACAAAAAATGGAGTCTGAAATAAGCAAAAAAATGTATCAGCTTTCATTTAAAAGAACAAGTACAGTGTGTTTTTCAATCCGGGGATTGATCACGCCTGTCGCATGGCATCGTCCGCTGGGTAACCTGACTGGCAGATTGCACTGTTTACACACGTGGGCAAAGCGTGGTGGTGTGTTTGTGCTAGCACACACCAGTCGAGCGACAGGGTGTCAGTGCGGTCTGTCTTTACACAGAATGTTGTGACTCACGTCTTCAGCTGTGCCCGGTTGCCCACCACTCACAAAGCAAATCATTCCCTGATGTCTCCTCACAAGCAGTTTACAGACTGTTTGTATGTTTACAGACTCCATAGATGTTTTCAGTTGTTTCACTATAACTGATCAATTGGAATATTGGAACATTTTCAGAGTTGCTGAAACTGTTAATGCTTAAATAAGCTGCTAATAGATCCAATAGTGAATTAGCAGATGGATAAAGGACAGACAGAACAGCCTAGAAATAAAACCGAAGAGGGTGAGCGTGTGGATTTACAGGATGCTTTGCCTTTATTACAGGTAATTGCAGTGTCAATATTCAATTCCGTTAAATGGCATCTCCCCGGAGCTGCCAGTGCTTCCGTTTTTAGTCGTCCTTCAGCTTTATTTCTCTGATTTAACTTGTCAATGGAGAGATATTGATCAAAGGAGGGTTAGCGGGAGAAGGAACAAAAGGAACAGCGTTGGAAATTCTCTTCTTGCTTTTCCTGAATTCTGCCGCCATCACAAAGCAGCCGGTTATCTTTAGTGATAAGACATGGAGTATATTTGAGAGCGGAAAATAAATCCTTATCCGTTTTTAATCCACCAGTTTTTTGACAAATATTTTACCGGGCTTTTGAGGTTGGCGGAGCCGTTATTTAGAGGACAATTTATTTGACGGACATGGTGAAATGTATTCAGAGATTTCACACTTGCAGACCATTTAGTATGAAAGCTGGCACTTTATAGATTCATTTAAAGGTAGAATTGTGGCTGTAATTGGACAGTTCTTGGCTGGAATGAGCTGCACAACTCCAATTCTTTCTTCTGGCTTACAAGGCACATATCAATATTTTAGTGATGCCTCGCTAACTGGTGGTCTGCCAGGATTTTTCAGGTTTAAACTGTTCGCTGTGACCTTTATCGTATATTAGAGGTCACGACCTGTCTGAGGAAGACAGATGTTGTCAAAAGCTGGTCCTGCGCATGCTACAACGGTCTTGAATAGACAATATACTGATCCGAAATGACCTCTCTGCATCTGCCTATCGTTTCATCCTTCCAACTTTTGTCTGCAGCCAGATGAACTGACCAATGTCCTGGAGATCTGTAACATCGTGTTCACCAGCATGTTCACCCTGGAGATGATCCTCAAGCTCACCGCCTTTGGATTCTTCGAGTACCTGAGAAATCCCTACAACATCTTTGATGGCATCATTGTAATAATCAGGTCTGTTTATTTTCATGTTTATTTATTATTAAGTACATTATACAGTGTTTCAATAGGTATAGTATTCATTTGGAATTAAATTAAAATGCCTTTATTTGTCCCATAACGAGTAAATTGCATCTCACAACAGCAGAATGTATAAAAATAAGAATAGAGAATACAATGTTTATCTTAATCAATAAGATACAAAAAAAATATACATAAAAATAAGTAAATAAACAAGCATGAACATCAACAACTATGTACACATCATGAACAAAGTACACAGCACACACTGTAATATTGACTTTTGGAATATTGTGATGCTTTTTTTTTAATATGTTTATGTTTATATTTGCAAGTCAGTGTTTGTTTATACATTGTTTGCTTTTACAGTGTCAATGTTTGTATAACATTGTATGTTTGTTTATCTATTTGTTTCCATAATGTTAGAAAAATATAATACAGATTTTATTCTAAAAATTCTGAAAAATATTGTTGGTAAAAAATTGTAAACAATTTTGAATTGAATTGAAAGTTGAATTGAAAGCTGGAAAATTGCGTCTTACAACAGCAGAACGAATATATAGACGAATAGATATTTAAACTATAAAAATTTGAAACATAAACATCACTGCATAAATATGTATTGTATAACAAAAAGAATAAAATGTATTATATCATTATTTAAAGATGAAAATAACAATAAAATCATGTATCACTTAAATAATGGCCAGACTGATTTTCGATATCCTCATCTTTTATTGATTAGTGTATTTGTGTAAATACATTTTGTATGTTGTTAATAATACCTATAAAAAGCATTTTTTATACATTTTACGTCACTGCTCTTTGTCCTTCTGTCCAGCGTGTGGGAGATCATCGGCCAGTCTGACGGTGGTCTCTCAGTCTTGAGGACCTTCAGACTGCTGAGGGTGATAAAGCTGGTGCGGTTCATGCCGGCTCTCCGCAGACAGCTGGTGGTCCTGATGAAGACCATGGACAACGTGGCCACCTTCTGCATGCTACTAATGCTCTTCATCTTCATATTCAGGTACGCTCCATCTCCATCATTACACCCAGAATGGTTGGACTTTTAATCTCCCAGGCCTACAGCTAGATGTTCCATGCGTCTGAGATACACCTTAGCGGTGGCTGGCGAGTGACAGACCCATAAGGATCAGAGTGAGATTGATGAAGAGCAGAACAATAACACTCCGGCCCCTGGTGCCCACTGACGTTCCCCTGCAGTGTTGAGACAGATGATGGCTGCTCCAGGATGGAGTGCACCAACCAATCCCGATGATCCGTCTTTCCCACTCACGTTCAGCTTTCAGCCTCACCCGTTCCCCATGCATCTCCATTTATAAGCCCTCATTTGAAAACAATACCCTGATTTATGTCTCTTAAATGGATGGAGTTGTCCTCGGCTTCCTCCGCGTAGTGGCAGAAGGCTTCTGAAGGTGTTAGCAGATGCCCGCTATGATGTATTGTCGGAGAAAATGAGGAGAATGCGTCAGTGTTACAGACGAGGAGCCATGGGCCTGCCAAGTGTTCATCTGCATCACTGTCTCGCTGTTTTGGAGGAAAGGTTTAGAGTTTAGATGAAGAAGCCGTTGTGAACCATTGAATGGTCATATTGAGCCTCTGTTTTTTTGTATCATGGTGTGTCCGGTTGTTTTATTGTAAAGCGGTTGTGGCTTCCATATGAGCCATGGTTAGGGTTGTGGCTTCGATTCCCAGAGAATTAGGAAGCTGGTTGAATGTAAAAAAAAATACAAACCTATAGTTTTTTTGGATAGTATGAAGGAATCGCTAAATGCAGACATTTATTGAAAATGCACCCATGCCATAATTTTCGTTTACTTTTCTTCAACTTATTCACAGCCGTATGTGCCTAGAATTCCTAGAATTTTGAAGCTTTTTGTTCAATCTTTTTTTTTTTTTATTTAAATATTTCTTATTTAACATTCATTTGTATATTCCTACGTGTTTGATAGAGATGGAGCGATTTACAGTAGAATATTTTATTTGTATTTAAATTATTTTATTTAAATTCATATTATTTTTTAATCGATTGATTTAATTTCAATTATTTGATTCAACTGATTTATTTATTTTTTGCTAAAATACCACAAAACAATAAATGTGCTGAACTACATTTGTGTGAGCTGGTTTTGTGGTCTAGCTATGAAAGTAACCGGGTTTGTGTTCTTTCACCTGTTTTATGCAAAAACATGAATTTTTCACAATGTCTTTCAAGTGTTTTTTTCCAGAGAGACACTCACACAGTGACACATGTGATTTTGGGATGAACTATGCCTTTAATCTCTTAGACTGTGTGCTATCAACAAAAGAGCCGAGGGGATGCTGTTGTCTTGACAACTGCAAAGTTTATTGCGACAATACCTGGGAACTCCTGGGACGAGTAAATCTGCTGCCCAGCCACAGCGCAGACTTCAACACTTGTTGTTTCTCTGTACAGATTTATTTCCGTTTTGATGGTTGGTTCATAAGCCAACTAAACCATTTCGAAACTCAACTCAGATCTCATTCCGCAAAACGAATAATACTAGACCACCACTTTACTGTGCTTTCAATTTTCCCAGACGTTGCAGATTCGAATCCCGGTCTGGTGGGTCCACACCTTGAGCAAGACCCCCACATGACCCCTGACGCCACGGCTTAACCTCTACGGACCCGAGCTCAGAAATTCTCTTTAAAATGTGCTTTGCTAGTTGAGCTGTTAGGAGCGCAATAAGTGTAATAATTAAGCATCCATTTTTTTTACATGATTTAGTGTTGGAGGTTTAGACTTCCCACTGCTCCGGGTTGTTCCGGTATAAAACTTCACTAGATGGTTAAATACAGAGCATCGTTTGTGGCCATATTGACAAACTCACTCACTTTCATCTCACTTTAACATTTATCATGGACCAACGACTGCTTTATTTTGAGTTTTTTTTTGTGATTTATTGAGGAATTGTTCAGCAAACAGTGCTTTTCGTCACCATCACCCTGTCTTCTTTCGTCTTCTTTCCGATGTGTGTGTATAAAAAGGGGTTAGAGGAAGTGTTTTTGGTTATTGGTCTTCTATGCCATTTGAAATTCGTTTTTAAAAGGAGACTTTGGAATGTTTTGACTACTGGGATGAACAGGGGTCTTCGGTCTACAGTTATCTAAATGTTTTCAAAAAGATTCCAAAGTGGAGTTTTCGGCTCTGTGTATGTTTTCATGTGTCTTGTGTCGCCCTTCATTCTTTTGGTGGGTTTTGCACTCGGAATTCTGTGATCTATCTTCCCAACATAAGGTTTCATCTCTGGCTTCTGTCCAACCAGGACATAAGTCTCCTCACATGGCTCTGATATCATCTTTATAGCCTCATTTCTGGCAGACTCATTCATCTCGCATCCCGTCGAGGTTGATTGAAAACACACGGTGGCAGAATCGCTAAACAAGGAAGTAAGATCCCGTTCTTTCTTGGTTCTTCTCCCACAGTATTCTGGGAATGCACATTTTTGGCTGCAAGTTCAGCCTGAAGACAGAGGCGGGCGACACGGTTCCAGATCGCAAGAACTTTGACTCCCTGCTTTGGGCCATCGTCACAGTATTTCAGGTGGGTAGAACTTCCAGAACTCAGGAAGACTCGTCTGCGGAGGAACGCAAACACACAACAACCCGGATTTTGGAAACACAAAAAGAGCTTTTAATAGATGAACACCAGGCTTTATTTTTAAGGAGCTTGGGCTTTAAGAAGTACAGAATGTCTGGCGTGTACTTCAAAAGCTCCGAAATGCTTGTCTAGACTCTAAACCTTAAATCTGAGTAAAATCTTGCTCCCAAAGCGCTTAAAGTGTATTTAAATATTAGCTTTATTCATGGCATATAAATACACTGTTGACCTGAATTGAAAACCGTCTATCAGCTCTGCGTGAATAAAATGGTAAAAAAAAATTTGAAATCTGAGTTGGCTTCTGTGCAGTTGAGCTTTTTTTCCGCCTAAACAATTTTCGAACACAAGGAATTGTGGGTAATGTAGTGCAAGACATTTAGATCCACAACAATGTAGCAGCTGATTCTGAAATATTACAAAAACGTTGGTTGTTGTGGGGATTTTGTTGGTCGATAATGCTGCTCTTAAATTAATGCTTGGTCTTGTAAAATTATAATTTAAAAAATGGAGTGAGTTTTTCGAAAGCTAAAGATGAATTCTTTATGAATTACGTACACAGTTAAGAAGAAATTACTAACGTTCTATTAGTTTGATCCAATAACTTTTTAACACATTAGTAGAATATGAAAATTCAACTTTTACTTTTAATTAAAATACCGTAGTTTTTCCTTGTTTCAAACTAATTAGTCATTCATTTGAATTTGACACAAGTTTCCTGTTGCTGTTGGTGGTGGCCTAATAAATACATGTTATGCTGTGTGTGTGCGTGTGTGTGTAGATCCTAACCCAGGAAGACTGGAACATGGTTCTGTATAATGGAATGGCTTCCACATCCCCTCTGGCCGCCCTCTACTTTGTGGCCCTTATGACCTTTGGGAACTATGTTCTCTTCAATCTGCTCGTGGCCATTTTGGTGGAAGGATTTCAAGCTGAGGTAAGAATTACGCCTCATAATCTGGATACGTCTCCAGCTGTCTGGATTTTAGGCCATGGCATATAACAAGAAAAAAAAATACCTTTTCTTAAAAAAAAGTATATTATTTCAGCCAAATGACACATACAGAGGTGTTACGGCTTGCTATCAGGTATTTTTGTTTTATGTATTGTGTGCATAAGCCTCTGACAGGTGAGTATAGAGACTTCTGGAGCAGGTTATCTCTCTGGGGATGATGTAGAAGTGGGCCTTCAGGTAGTGTAGTGGTCTAGATCTGGAGCTCAGTGTACTGTACCAGGGTGAGTGGGGAACTGGAGCAAACACCGTTGACTTTCAAAAAGGGGACGGAGATGTATTTCTGTAAACACTTGCTCATGGCGGCTAAGTGATCAAATATATGCCTCACCTTCAGTTTTTATATAACCGAAAAATGCACAATTTTGATACGGTCCCTAGTGTCCATATTGACACATACGTATTATCCAGTCTGAGTTTGACAAATGCGTGTGGATTTTAAAAGGTGTCCTCTCAGTGTTTTATAACTTGAATCTTTTTTGTTTTCTTTGTTGTTTACAGGGCGACGCCAACCGCTCTTACTCAGATGACGATCGATCCTCTTGTAACTTAGAAGAACCCGAGAAAAAGGAGTCGCTGCAGCTGTCAGGTACGGCAAAAATCCCATCACAACCACATGCATTGGACTATTTAGGAATTAAATTTGTGTGTGTGTGTGTAAATCGATCTGCGCAATTCGTACTTGCCAACAAGAGCTCTTCAGAAGCCAAAGTACAGCCAGAAAAAAACGACGCTGAGATCTGAAGAAACGCCGGCATGAATAATGCAACGCTTTCGCTCGACAAACGTTGGCGCTCCCGCCAGTGTTGCGTGGCATGAGAGGAGGGTTTAGATGTTCTCCAAACCACACGCCTGTGAAACTTTAATGGGCTGAGAACGCGATTGTTCATGATTCTGCAGCACAAACACAAAACATCTATTTTTTTTTTTGAACGTTTTTGACTTTTTATCCCTTCCTTTTCAGATCCCAAGATTTCCACTTTGACTCCTAATGGGCATCTGGACTTGGCACCGTTGCCCAATGCCAGAGGCGTGTACGCGTCGGAACGGCTGAGCTTTGCACTGGGTTCTCGTAAGAGCAGCGTGAGCTCTCTGGGCAGAGCCAGCCTGGAGCAAACCACACTGGTGAGCAGGTCCACACGCCACCGTCAACCATCTTACACCATAAAACACAAAGTGTGGGAGAAGGTGAAGGGTTACAAGCACAATATGAACTCAGCCGCTGGATGTCAAAGCCTGGCTGATGACTTTATTACCTCCGATAAGACTTGCTCTACTAGACGCTATGCTACACCATTCCAGAACTGATAAAAGAACACAATAATTATCCAACAGTTCCGCATGTATTAGCATTTAGCAAAGCATTAATAAGACACTTACTCAGCACTTAGAGCGTCTACTCGCCGAGCTGCCGGCGTATTAGGATACACACTGAGGGTCATTGAGCGGGCACTCCAAGAGCTGAGAGCAACTTCTAAACTACGTAATTATTTTTTCAATGGTTTAAATAATAATAGGCTCGGTGAGGAGGTCGGCTTTTGAGAGTTCCACACCGTGAGGTGGGACTGAGAGAATGGAAGTGCGCTTCATTTGCATGTGCTGTCTGCGCCGCTTCGGGTATCCGAGAGCAGCGCAGGAATTCCGTTTCTCGCTCGATGGCGAGTCAAAAGCCACAGTTTCTTGTTTAATGGCGAGAGCGGCCGCGGAAAGACTTTCAGCTCTGATTATTTTAAGAGATGGAAGACGTTAGATGTGCACATGCCTTTAGATATTCATCAGTTGGAAATCTCTGAAACATCTATAGTTCTGCTAAAACATTCAGCTAGCTGCTGTTTTAAGCCTCACAGATGTGGCCACAGATGTTTGTTTGTTTGTTTATTTAAAATATTTACTGGAGGATTCCTTGTTCTGGAGAACATGCTGCTAGGTTTTTTTGTTTTAATAATGTAACAATTATGCCATTGTTGTAATGTAATAAATTGTTGCAGTTGTAATAAATTCTGATAGAATTGTTTGCCTAATTATCAGATTATTAAATTATCATAATTATCATTATCATAATTAAAGGCTTTTACAAGAATTTCACACATAATTAATGGGTTTGCACTTGTAATTACTGTTGTGCTGTTAAACAATGGTGCAATCATTTTGTGTAAGTGGATTACATATTTAATTTAACTCATTTTTTTTGTTATTTCGTGTGGCCCATTGTAAGTTTGGCCCATATAAAGTGTCCCATTGTATGTTTGTACAAATGTGACCTCAATACATTTTTGGCTAGATTTTTAAAGGGAATAAAATGCAGCCTAAACTCTGTGTTGTACAGTGACCTTTTTTTTTTTCATCTGCGAAATGTGTTCAAGCAAAATGAAACTTTTTTTTTTTAAGGTTTTAGTCAATTTAGCAGTAGCTGATGCAAAAACCTGCAATGCATATTTCATAATGAATGCAATTATAATGATTTTATCGATTTTATTGATGCAAAAATTTAATAATACATAATAATACAATTTTAAAATAATAATACTGTAATAATACTTTAAAAGTACATAACATTGCACATTGCTGTTTTCAGCTTTTTCTATTCAATTGTAAAGCAATGGAATTCTATGGTGTTATAATACAAAAAAATATACAAATAACAGCCACTTAATTCCAGATTTAACAATGACTGGACCGTTTTTTTTCACCCTGTCTGTGTTTCAGTGTCCAGGCCGGGCTTCTCTGTACCACAACTGGGGACGACCCGCTCGACAAAGTGTGTGGAGTCGCAGGTCGAGTTGGAACAGCTTGAGCCGACCATCCAGGTGTCCGATAGCAGGGGGCAGTTTAAGGGTCCGGAGCCCTCACTCTCGCCCAGCTGAGCAGGAGTCCTTGCTTTCTCCTCCACTACCTCCTCTACATCCACCTCTCCTCTCCAGACGCTTCGTCCCACGCAGAGAACGCCGGGCTCTTTCTTTAGAACTTCCAGAGCTGTTGCAAGTGCCTGGACCAGTGCTGCCCCCTCTTCATCCTCGGCAGCGGAAGAAGAGCTTCTCAGGGGGCCTGGGGAGCGTTGGAGAGCACCAGGACTGTAATGGGAAGACTCCTTCAGCTCAACCTCAACTTATCAAAGACGTTTACCCTCAGGTCAGCACGCGTAAAGGAAGGGATGATCTGGATGATGAGCTGGACTATGTAAGTGTCGGATTCTTCTGCAGTCCTCTGTGAAACATGTTGCTATCGCACTGTACGCTTAAATAATAATATTGAAACAAATTATTAAGATTAAATGTACAAATACAGTGACATATCGTATGAATAGAAGGATACATAAATGAATGGACGGAGGGACAGACAGACAGATAGATAGACGGAGAAAGAGATGGATTGATGATTGGACAGATAGATAGATAGATGGATGGATAGATGGATGGATGGATGGATGGATAGATAGATGGATCTGTTTATACAAGCAATGTTCAAAAAACATAAGAAAAAAAATATTTTAAAAATCGACTAATGTAAAGAATACTGTAAAGTTGTTGAGTTAAACGCATAATAAGATTGTTTAAAATTTTTAAAACAACAGCAAAATGCAACAATACAGTAGCTGTTTTTTTGTTGTTGCTGTAATATATATAAATGTAATTTTTACAGCGTTGTTAACTCGTAATTAACATAGTTGTTATGTAAATAATAAAAAAAATATATAATCTGAACAGTAATCAACACAAAACTGCCTCAAGAGCATTGTATACACGTTTTTACATTCTATACTCATTTTATATATGTGGGATTACAATCCCTCGTCTTCCATTGGTTTAGGAATCTTTTCCTAAGAATAAAGCGTTTATAGGCACAATAAATTTGGTATTGCTAGCACAAGCGTCCTGCTGTCAAGATGAGCTACGTGAGTTTGACTGCTACTGTAGTACATTACGTGTAGAGATCCAGGCTGACATCCTGTCTGCTCAGGTTTGCTAAGTCTGAGAAAAAAAGAATGTTTTCTTCATTGTAGTGACGTTTATCTAAAGAGAAGTGGCAGAACAGTCCGTAAGAAGCCTGGTTGTAGAAGTATTACAGCCTCAGTTTTCATGCTATTGTAATGTTCTGGTTGATGCTTTCATCACTGTCAGCATGGCATCTTCTGTCATGCAGCACGTCCCATAAGTGTTTAACATCGGGGTCAGTTTGTAATAATTATGACAAGGTTACCTGTTGCAGTAGCTCGGGAAAAGCAAAGTGTGTTATGAATTATTAAAAAAAAAATAGAAGAAAAAAAAAGATTGTGTTAATGCAAAAAATGCTTGTAAATATTTTAGTAAAAAAAAAAAATGGCACGTTTAGTAGAAACGTCAGCCGAACGCTGCGTTGACTTTATTATCAACTACTGTATATTTCACACATGCTACTAGAAACCATTGTCCATGATTGTTGGAGATTTATATATTTTTGCCCCTTTTTTGGCAGAGTCTGTGTTTCCGTGTGCAGAAGATGATAGAAGTGTACAGACCAGACTGGTGTGAGACCAGGGAAGACTGGTCCGTCTTCCTCTTCTCTCCCCAGAACAAGTCAGTGCTTTGGCTTTGATTTACACTGCATAGTAATCAAGTACAAGAGCTAAAGAATATATATTTGTCGTGTTAAAGGTTTGTTTTACATCGTAACACATGACTCAATAACTACCTGAAAAATAAGATCAGCCGTGTTTAATAGGTCAATAACACGGAGTTTCATTGAATCAAAATAATGTTTTAATAACTGTAGTTAATGGGAAAAAAAAACCGAGATGATACATTTTCTGCATTACATTTCTGCTTTACTACAACAGAGAAAGAAAAGAAAAGTCAGAATTCTTTCTATGAATGACCTTGTGAAAAATAAGATTTTTGATTGCAATGCTTAATTCTATTGTATAACAGTCAAATAGCATTTAGTGTTATTGTCAAAGCTGCATAAAAACCATCTCAAGCATCTCTGCACATTTACTTTGCCTAACTGGTTTAATCTGTATGGAATAAGATTAGTGCCAAAAAATATAAAACGTAAATTTTAAAGAAACGTAAGAAAATGCTTCACATTTAAGGTTTTTTTTTTCACTTGCTATTACATTTGTTTTTGTTTTTTTTTGCGTGTAATCTTCACGTTTTTGTTTGAAACTTTTTTTTTTTCCGCTTTAAATTTTTTTAAATATAAAAGACACAACGTAAACATGAAGCATGTTCGTACGTTTCTTAGAATTTTACATTTGCACTCACTTTAAGCAAAACTCTCCCTGGCAATCCATTCTAACACGATAAGGCCGCACAGATTAGCTAGTAGCTGCTTCACACCTGAAAGCGGATGGAGTTTAAGCAGATAAAGCGAAGCTGGTGTCACAGGTTGTTTCCCATCGTGCCTCTGATGTGATCTGTGAGTAACGCCGCGGACAGGATGCCCACACATCCATTCTCTCGGCCAACAGTTATTCTGGTATCCCTACCTGATCAATAGCACTGATGGGCTGCCAGCTTCTTCAGAGAGTGGCTTGATTAGGATATCGATCTGCTTCAGTGAGATAGCAGAGGATTATTCCCACCCTCATTTGTGTCAGTCCAGCCCACTATCTAGTCTCTGTGTCTAGCCACATTTCCGTCGCAAAGAAAGGATAATATTTTCGGTCCTGGAGCTAAATTTGTGCTGGACTCCCAACTCCACCTAGAAGAGCAGAATTGGCACAGGACAGGACTTGGGAAGCCATTGTTGCATATCTTACAAGCCAAGCGTTCCCAAAATAGCTTGAGGAGAACGGGAATCCATTACTGCAGATAAAGAGGTTAATTATACATTTGTGAAAGTCAATAAATGATGGTTCTACAGCTTCCTGATACACATCTGTGTGTGGCAGAATAGGAAACGCAAACAAATTGATTCTTACTTTCTCTTTTTTTTTACCCCAAGGAAATGTTAATGCAGTTAGAAATATAAATGCCTCTAAAATATTTCCCACAATGGGCTTTTTTGTGTCTTTTTTGGTTGTTTGTTTTTTTTTTTTATTTGAACATTTTTAAGTGTCATTTAACATTTAAAGATTTTTTTTTTACTTTTACTGCAATTTGATTGTATATTGCTTATTATTTTATATAGTATTATCTATAGAGCTTATATAAATTAAAAAAAAATAATAATTGTGAAAATATGTGAGTCACTTTGGATAAAAGCATCTGCTAAATGACTCTAAAGTAAAAGTAAAGTAAATATATAATTCACATTATATATACAGTTATTTATACAGTACTGGGTATAAATACAAATATATGCAGTAATATTTATTAATTTACAGTATAAATTGATATATGAAATAATATTTATCTAATAATAATATATATTTAATATATATTTAAATATTAAAGGGAAACCCACACTACTGGATTTTTTTTTTATTTAATAATGTAACAATGTTATGTAGCAGTTGAAATTCATAGTATCTGTAATTTAAAACTTACAAAGCCTCTTTTTTTCATCAGGTTCCGGTTGTTGTGCCAGTCCATTATAGCACATAAGCTGTTTGACTACGTGGTTCTGGCCTTCATCTTCTCAAACTGCATCACTGTTGCTCTGGAGAGACCCAAGATCCTCCAGGGCAGTTTGGTAAGGCAGTGGATTGTTTGTTGTATATTTTATTTGAATCATTTGGGCGTTATTAATTTGTTAAGTGTTGACATAATCTGACTTTTTTTAACTTCTCTTTCTTCTGTTTGTACGTCCTTTTTCCGCTCTTTGCAGGAGAGGCTCTTCCTCACAGTGTCCAATTACATTTTCACAGCCATATTTGTGGGTGAGATGACACTGAAGGTAAATATTGATATTCCCAGCTTGACATATTGTGCTATGTACAGTATGGATTTTTTCATCATATTCTGAATGTGCGGCAGTACTTCAGATGTTTGCTCGAGAATCAAGAGAAACTGATCAATACTGAGCTGCGGTTACAACTTCCCAGACCAATTTTTTAAAGAATGTATTGTTAAAAATAGCTGTCTGTCCTCACTGATAATGCATTTTAGACTTTTAATTGTCTAATCATTCAGTGTGTGATTTCTGGACATCACGGAGATGTATTTGAGATGATTTTGCTGCCTTTACTTGTTTAGCTTTGGTTTTCTCACACTATTCAAACTATCCGTTCACAGGAATTAAATTGACTAAAAATGGTGCGAGATGAATGAGTGTGTTCTGTCCCTTTGTCTTTTACTCGTCATTACTCGGTGTTAGCAAACCTAATTCTGAGTTTAAAAAGCAAGCAGTTAGTGCAGCAATGTCTATCGAACACAGTTGACTTTATCACCCGTCTCTTAAATAACGGAGCGGAAGCTGCTGATGGGACCACGTTATGTGTGTGTGGCGATCTGATTTGTTTAATCACTCTCTGGTTGGTCTTGCTCGCCTCTTTTCATTTGCACGTTCTCCTCCGGACCACTTGAGAGGGGGTGATTGGGTTTTCTGCCTGTCTCATGACGAGCAATTAAGCAATGATATTAATTAGAGGCAGTTTCCCCTTTCAGATGCAGTCAATCTCACAGCCAGGCCCATCTATTCCGCTGTGAGCACTTGGCACTTGTAGGCCATCAATTATGTAACCTAATCAATTATTAGCCAATGGAACAATTGAAAGATAGACCTGTCAAAATTGCCACTCACTGCCAGGGGTCCGCGACTGCAATGCGCAAGACTGTTTCTCTTTTTACCCGAGGGTGCACGCATTTTGTTAGCCGCGTCAAAGAAGATGAATATGGATGGATGGAAGGATGGATGGATAGATACATAGATAGATCGATAGAGGGTGATGGACAGACAGACAGACATACATACAGACAAATAGATAGATAGAGAGAAAGGGTGATAGATAGATGGATGGATGGATGGATGGATGGATGGATGGATGGATGGATGGATGGATGGATGGATGGATGGATGGATGGATGGATAGATAGATAGATAGATAGATAGATAATAATAAAATAATAAAAAACGTGTGATTGTCGAATTACTGCACGTTCAATGTTAAATTTGACTTTTTTGTAATGTTTTCAAAGAAATCAATTATCTATTATTAACTGTTATGATTACTTACATTAAGCCCTACATTTGATGTGATCTGGTATTAGAGATAATAAATACTTGCTGTACTTTATTCTATAAACTTGACAGAACTGCTGTATAAACTGGTGTGACTCATTTGGATAAAAAGAAGTGGTGGAGAGTTGAAATTGTGACCATCAAGCTCAATGTTTAAATCCTGGACCAATCAGGTCATTCTGTAAGACATCACATGGATGAGCAAATTCTTGTTCTAGTAGACTAACAGAACCTCATGGAATCATGGGAGGAATCGGTTACAGATCTACTTTACATTTAAAAACGTGTCATGTCAACATGTCAAGTCTCCCTCAAGCAGTTATTACCGCTGTATTAGAGAGTATTACTCTAGAAGTTTCTTAAAGTATTAGTGCGGAGAGAGACCGTCAAACTATGGTTCCACTTTTGCTCCAGATCCAAAAAATCAACAATTACATCTCATCCCCAGGGACGTAGATTTTTGCAGCTTTTGCAAAAATATACTTTCCCATACCATGTTGCCTGAGGGCCAAGGGTGATTTTTTTCTGTCTCCATCCCACACACACTGGACTAATAGGAGTTCTGGAAGCAGATCTGCTCTCACTCAGAAAGCATCTCTTTAAATTGCTGGTGTGACTGTCACATTACTGAGCTCGCTGGTATATGTCGCTGATTTATTATTGGCTTTTTGGCCCCGTTGTAAAGAACTGTCAAGTTGATAACGCCCAAGCTGATCACGAGACTAGATCTGCATTGCAGGTTGTTCATTTCCTGTATTATTTTCTGTAAATTGAGCTCGGACAGTTCGACTCTCCAGGTAGCACATCTGATTTATTTGATTTTCGCAGCAAATAAATGAATATATTCTCAGCAGAGTCTTTCCGATCCGTGTGCTCAGCTAACTTTGCTGTCCAGATTTAGACTGTTCTAGATCGGTTTTAGACCGGAGCAAGTGTGTTTCTGCAGGTTTCCGGTCAGTTTTTTTGTAGAAAATTTTTTTTTGTCCAGCAGTGCTGTACTTGCATTTTTACAGCAGATAACTGAACAAAAACAAATACAGTAAATATAACAAGAAATACAACTATTTATTTTTTAAATAATAAGTCAAGCGAGATCTTGTGACTCATGACTGAACATTTTAGGATTATTTTTAGGATCATTTTAAATGCAGCATTAAATATAATTATAAGTATAGGTCCTGGTATGTTAATTTAATCATATATAGGTAAATAATTATAAGTTATATGAATATAATTTTTGTCCATATAAAAAATGATCATTTAAACTAAATACTCTTGTATATGATCAATGATTATTTTTGTTATAATAATAATAATAATAATAATAATAATAATAATAATAATAATAATAATAATAATGTTTTTTTATTTATTAAGGCTTTCAAACAAAACCCTATTAAGTATTTGTGTGGGAACATTTCCAGCTTAGTTAGCTAAAAAAAATAAATGAACACAACATGTGCTAGTTTCACAGCTCTGCTCGGACTAATGTGTGGTGTGTGACGCTGGTGTTGTAGGTGGTCTCCATGGGCTTGTATCTGGGCGAGCAGGCCTACCTGCGCAGTAGCTGGAACATTCTGGACGGTTTCCTGGTGTTTGTGTCGCTGATTGACATCGTTGTGTCAATGGCAGGCGGTGCGAAGATCCTGGGGGTCCTGAGGGTCCTCAGACTTCTGCGCACACTGCGGCCCCTCAGGTAGCGATTGAGGAAATGATGCTGTCATATAACATTTGCTTGGTTTAATCCTCGGCTCAGACTCGCTAAATGTGTGGCTCGGTCTGACAGGGTTATCAGCCGCGCTCCAGGCCTCAAGCTGGTGGTGGAGACCCTGATCACGTCTCTGAAGCCCATCGGAAACATCGTTCTCATCTGCTGTGCTTTTTTCATCATCTTTGGCATCCTCGGAGTCCAGGTAGAAAAGCTCTGGAAGTGCTTCCGAAATGAGAAATTACAAGTAACTGTAAAATGGTTTTTGCTGGTGTTTAGATTTGTTACAATATGTGTTGGTGTTCTTCCAGGATTTCACTGTTTGATATTTGGACCTTTTTGAACAATCTTTTTGCTGTAATATTAATTATTCATTTGTAAGGACAAAATTAGGATTAATTCTAACATCCAGCTTTGGCATAGTGTGTGTGTGTGTGTGTGTGTGTGTGTGTGTTTGTTGTTTTTTATTATTTGTAATAATAATAATATTTTGATTTAATCGTGTTTTTATTTGTTCATTTATAATATTTTTAAATAAATATCATTTGAATATAGAATTTTTTTCTATAGTTTTTTTTTTTTTGCATTGTTTTTTTTTTTTTGCAACATTTTACATTTTTTTGCGTTGTTTTATGTTATTTCATTACGTCTTTTTTTTTTTTTTTAAACTTCCTCTGAAATTGGATCAAAATAAAAGTTATTGATTCCACATCAGAAACTGTTTCAGAATACTTTCCCTTAATTCTGAAAAAAATAAATCTAAAAGAAATACATCTTCAGTGTCAGAACCTGTCGGAGTGGGATTTGAACCTGCAACCTTCCGAACACAAATCCAATCCTCTGTCAATCTATGTTTTGAGTGCTACTTCTCTTCTTATTATTATTCCTTTTTTCTAACAATATTATTCTTCCAAATCTTCCTCCGTGCTCTGACAGTTTTATTAAAGAGATGCTCGAGTCATGCGGTGATGAGTGACATGAAGACTGTGGTGTGTCTTTCGCCTCAACAGCTTTTCAAAGGCAAGTTCTACTACTGCTTGGGCCTGGATGTCAAAAACATCACCAACAAGTCTGACTGTCTCTCGGCCAATTATAAGTGGGTCCATCACAAGTACAACTTTGACAACTTGGGGCAGGTTGGTTTGTTCTGTCACGGGAAGCATCACATCACATCACATGACATAAACCCAGGATCAGAATCACGTCAAATCACTAATTTCTCCACCGCTTGATCTCGATTCATTGACATGTTTGTCCATCAGAATTACAGATAATTACTCAACACATCCCGTTTTTATTTTTTTTATCCTCATGTCCTTGCCTTTCTTGTTTGTGTCCAGCGATCTATTTTTGTCACTTTTGACTCCCCATCAATCTGTGTGGTCTTGCATGTGCTCATATTGTGTGTGTGTGTGTGTGTGTGTGTGTGTGTGTGTGTGTGTGTTTGCAGGCGCTCATGTCCCTGTTTGTGCTGGCCTCGAAGGACGGCTGGGTCAATATCATGTATCACGGCCTGGATGCTGTAGCCGTGGACCAGCAGGTACTGTTTCCTTTATGCTCCTCTTCTTCCCGTCCTGCCATGTTGACAATAATAGAAGCCATATATACCCTCCGATGAACCCCCAGTGTGCACTTCATCTACTGTAGGTGCTGGGAAAAAATTATTTTTCTAAGACAGCATTGCCAATGACAAAACTGTTTCTGAACCGAACGGAATCAGTAAAACATCTCAACGTGTAGTCGAGATTAAAAATATTAGTACAGAGAAAGAATATATGTGTATTTTTTTTATGCATATATATTTTTTTATTCTTCTGAAAAATCTTGACAGTCACATTTTTCATTTTTTTGGTCTCGTGGTAGGATACATTTCATGAAAAAGTCAATTTTTAATGTTTATTAAAATTAGTAATATATATATATATATATATATATATATATATATATATGTTTATATGTTTATATATGTTGTACAATATATTGTATTAATTATTGTATTTAATATACATTAGTAAATATTATTATTAACAATCATAAAAGTAATTCATTTAATTTTTTTGGCACCTTTCGAGACGGCCGAGGTATATATACACTGTATGTGTGTATATTAATAATTAATATTTATATTATTTTAATAATGTTGCTTCTCTTATTAGATTAGAGTGGTCAGACGAGTTTAGTAGCTTTAATGAATGTATGTCATATTGCATTATAATTATATATATTATACTATTATTATAAGATTATAACACCCTTTATATACATATAAAAATATTGTAAATGACAAATAAATATGAAATCAAGTAACAGGAATTTATGATTGAGTGTATGAAACAATAAGCCGAGTATATAAAATAAATATGAATGTACATTTCCAGAGTGCTCTTTTTTAACAAGACTGCGGGCCATTAAATATTAAACGCCTCGATTGCTTAAGTTTTGACTCCTTAAAATGTCTGAACCAAACAAGTGTGCTATTTTCACTGCTTAAAGAGCTTTGAGGAATAAGCGCTCAACAGTGAATATTTAATCCTGACAACACATGATCAGCTTCATGAATACTAACGGGCTTTTGGCACTAAACCTGGCAAACAATCACTTTGAAGAGTCCTCCACTCAAAAAGCGCTGAGCTCGCGCCATTAAACAAGCAACACGTGATGATGGAGCGTGGAGAGTCCCATAAAGAAGACCACGGCGTCTCACCAGGGTCAAACGTGGACCTGGAGGAAAATCCTGGATTAAACCGGAGTCTATTGCCAGATGAAAACATAAGGAAGCGTCCCAAGTTCTACCAGCGTTCTCATCCCGTGCTTCGCAATGAGCTCATTTAGACTTCAGCGCCTTTGTTCCGCTCCACGCCGCTGCTAAGCAACCCAGTAAAAGCTGCACCAAAGTTCACGTTAACCTAATTCAACCAATTTCCCCCAAGCTTATGCGCGTCTGCATGTTGATTCAAGACGGAGTTGGGTTCATTATCTATAATTAAATTTCACATAGCGCTTCTGTTCTAGCAATTTCTCGTACCGCGTTGTTACTATGTGGGCATCACAGTTCACCTTCCATGAGTCAACAGCTGAAGCCTGCTACATCAATAAAAACGTTTCGTGCTTTTTTGTCTTTGTTTACAGCCCGTAACCAATAACAACCCCTGGATGCTCTTGTACTTCATCTCCTTCCTGCTAATTGTCAGCTTCTTTGTGCTGAACATGTTTGTGGGAGTGGTGGTGGAGAACTTCCACAAGTGTCGGCAGCACCAGGAGGTGGAGGAGGCCAAGAGAAGAGAGGAGAAACGACTGAGGCGGATGGAGAAAAAGAGACGGAGTAAGAAGCTCTGTGTAGATCTGTAGTGATTCTGCTCCTGTGTGAATACGCGCGAACCAAACGTTTGGTGAAGCATTTTTGAAAGACTTTTTCATGGATGTTCTTTTCTCATTGGATAATATTCTTTAACTCAACGTGAATTCAATTGAATTAGTGAATTAAAGAAAATTAAAAGAAGAACAAAATTGTAGACTTTTGGTCAAAAAACATTTGGTTAAATGGGACTGCCAGATGAATGCGCTCTGACAAAACATTGAAAATCCATTAAAAAATGTAATGAATAAAAAACAGAAATATCAAACCCATTTTGACCAACGCAAAAAATCGATTAGACTTTACTGGTGTGAAACCAACCGTAATGACAGATGAACTGTGCCAAACACCCAGAAATATAACGTGAAATTATAAAACAGCAAATGAGCAAAAAAAAAAAAAAAAACGTAAGGCAGCAAGAGCAGAAAATGAAGAAAAAAAAGAAAGGATGCTCTGGCAGTAAATACAAAGAAATGATTTGATTTAAACCCAATTTTCTTAAACAACTAGTTTAATTCTCCAGACACCTTGATGAAACCATGTTAGCAAGATGGAGAAAGCACACAGATGTTCCGTCTGGGATCTTGTAGAAAAATGAGCCTTAGAGCAGCTGCATGGCGAAAACTTTGTGTGTGTGTGTGTGTGTGTGTGTGTCTGTGATGTTTTATCGATTATAATCTGGTAATTTTGGTATTTTTCTGATGATCTGTCTGGTATTTTTGTAGAAACACGTAAAGACTTTGCACATTTTGAATAGATGCTTTTGAGCAGCACGTTTACTCATAATCCGGATTAAATCATCTGTAATCAAATCATCTGGAATGAAATAATCTGGGATTAAAACCAACTACTTTCAGACTTTAGTTGTGATTCATGTTTTTTCTTCCTCATAGAAGCCCAAAAGCTGCCATATTATTCAAGTTACAGTCAGATCCGACTGATGATCCACACGCTCTGCACCAGCCACTACCTGGACATCTTCATCACCTTCATCATCTGCGTGAACGTTGTCACTATGTCGCTGGAGCACTACAGCCAGCCTCACGTAAGATGTTTTCCTGGCTTTTGAGTAGCTTTGTGTTCAAAGACGCATGGCCTATTTGGCTTTTTAAAATATAAAACATTCATAATACAGTAGAATATTCATACAATGCGAGTATAAAGTCTTCTAGTGCGGCGCTGTGTACCTGAGGCGAGCAGCTCTTAATCATGCACGCCTCTCTTGTACTCATCCTGTCTCTCTTCCTGTCTCCCTGTCTGAATCTTTCTCCACGCTCTAGTCTCTGGAGATTGCGCTCAAGTACTGTAATTATTTCTTCACCAGCACCTTTGTGCTGGAGGCCGTGCTAAAGCTCACCGCGTTTGGCTTCCGACGCTTCTTCAAAGACAGGTATTCTTCTTCCCTGTTTTTTTTATCTTCCCGCTGTCCTCTTCTGCAATCAGTAATTGAAATGATAATTTCATTAGATGGCGATTCCAGCTGAACGAATCCTCTTAGTTTGAGCCACCCGAGGGTGCGTTAATGACAAAATGTTGCTTCTGCGTCTCCATTTACCACTGCAGATAGAAAGTAAATGAGCCCTGCGTGGTGTTAATAGAACAAAGATCACCTGACGTTCACGAATATCCTTATTTGCCTCGGCGGTTTATTACAAGTGTGCTTGTTTCCTTAATAGAACTTCTATTTGTCATCAGCCGACAAGAACTTCACCGTCAGGGAGAAACGCCGAGGCATTTATTTTTGAGAAATCCCGGAGCGCAGGTTCCTCGCTAGATGTAAACATCACAGCACTTTGTGGCTTTATTAGAATATATGGTATTGACCCATTTAACATGGTGGAGAAAAACCAGGCTGGCACCGCGGTACACTTTGTCTTTTTTACTCACGCATATGCAGTTCTGACACCGGAAAGCTTTCAACAAGCCATTATTTATTGTTGCAGCTCTCTGTGCCTCTTAACTAGGTCACAATTACAAGCCGGCTGGCAGAGGTGTGTGTGTGTGTGTGCGTGTGTGGCTGGTCTCAGGACTGTAGATGTAGGCGACTGAGATTTGTACTTTAGTGTAAAAACGAGACTTTTCTCTGTCCTGCATTAGCAAACGGGGTCAGCAATGTTCGAGAGGGTCTTTAATTCTCTTTAATTGAGTGTTTTAAGTGGTCCCCAGCAACACTTCTGTTCCCAAACTACCTGTATTACTGGGCAAAACTTCAAATGTTAATGCCCTGGAAGCCACCTTTTAGCAGAATGCATGGCCAGAGCTGGATTAGCATAATAGAGGTTGAATTTAAAAGTACAGTGGTGAGTGAATAAACAGTTCTTCGACAAATTATGCTTTGGTTGATGAAGACACGTCTTTCGAGAGGTTTACATTTTAGAAAATGCCCTAATTAGTTCAAAAGGAGCTGCTGGAATTAATTAATTATGAGAATTGAATAACTAGTCGATTAATTTGTTTATGCGTTTGTGTATTTGGGAACAGTATTTCCTTACTGCAATGTTTCTAGGTTTCTGAAAAGTTATGAGACAATAAGATTGTGATTCTTTTTGTTGAATTGGAATAGTGTTTTCATGAGTATAAATAACTATATTTCAAAAGTATTTCAGGGGTAAAATAGAGAAGAGAAGGCTCAGGAAGTGATGTTGTAGTGCGACTAGAAAGGTTTAAAGAAGCTGAACTTCTGGTTTAATAGCAGCCGCCTTATCAATTGAATTATCTGTTCAAGTTTAAAAAAAAACAGAATTGTCTTAAATTAAACGAGAATTCTCCCCTCACAGTCACTATTGTGGGTTGCCAGATTTATTCTAAAAAAATATTTAACTTGATAAAAAGTGCTGATGTTAACAGTCGCGAAAAAAAAAATATTGCAAAAAGTTTTTTGGAATAATGAAATGAATTAAAATATTATTTTTTAACATTGAATTGTGTAATGTTTTTCTCTGCATTATTCCTTACTTGCGTTAAGAAAATGCCAGCTAAGAATTTTTTGGAGTGCCAGATGTTATCATCAAAAGAGCCACTTCTGGCCCACGAGCCACAGGTTCCCAATCCCCGGGTTTCTTGTTAAGTTGGAATTGCCTAGAACTGATTGGATTGATAGTATATCAGCAAGTAAAATTCCTGTAATCAATTTCTATTTGGTAATAAATCCTTTATCATGAAGTAAGTTCAACATCTCATTTTCAGTGCTTACACAAGCGTAACTATGCCAATCTCTCCTTTGTGTGCAGGTGGAACCAGCTGGACCTGGCGATAGTTCTGCTGTCAGTCATGGGCATCACACTAGAGGAGATTGAGATTAGTGCTGCTCTCCCCATCAACCCCACCATCATACGCATCATGAGGGTCCTGCGCATCGCCCGGGGTTAGTCCCCTGTTCAAATCACCTTCAATCTAGTCATTTCGTAATAACAGCAGTCCACATGTACATGTTTAAGTGTTCACATGCTTGTACCCCCACACACACACACACACACACACACACACACACACACGTCATTTTCTCTTCATGGAGCCTGATCAGTGGCCCATGTGTTGATAAGCCGCCGTTGGCTGATGAGTCTTAACTCCGCCTCATTACCCAATATGTGCCATAGAAATATTGACTTCATCACACGAAAATGGTATTTCGCACAGGTCAGTGGCGCTCCATTATTGAAAATTGATCTGTGTGTCTAGAGTTTAATCACGTTTTTAATCCTGCTGGTGTCCTCGGCCATGACTGAGTCGGGGTGCCATCACTCTGCATCTGCATGCTGTTTTATACAGGGAGAGGGCGGCAGCGCGGGGTTTAATTTTAGACCTGACCTTTTCCTTCTCTCCTCATTAGCCATTTAGGCTGGAATTGAAGCGAGGCGTGGAGAGACCCGTGTTTGCGTGACCACTGTTTGTGTTTCTCCATGCAAACATACCAAGTTGTGTTGTTTAACTGTGTTTGTGGTGGTTTTTTTACACTTCGTATTGTCTCTGACAGTGTTAAAGCTGTTGAAGATGGCCACTGGGATGCGAGCGCTGCTGGATACTGTAGTTCAAGCTTTGCCTCAGGTAGTATGACCACATGGCTCGGACAAAAAAAATGTGTCTTGTAGTTGATTTAGTTGTAACACATTTAGTGTGAGGAGCAGTGCTGTGTTTGCTCTTGTGTTTGGAACAACCAAGGTTGAGGATTCTATTCCCAAAAGCAATTTGTCCACTAAATTTATTTTATTAGCAATAGAATTGACAAGGCAGTCTATATTCATATCTATTATGAAAATATAGATTAAAATCCCGCTTCCGCAAACCACACAAAGACGAAAACAATTCTTCATCAGTCTCAGGTACGCTGAGAATTGATTCTATGATCAAGTTGTTATCAATGTGTCATATATATTTGTTACCTTTAATTTTTGAACTGCAGGCATTGTATAGCATGACTTGGCAAAGTATACAACTATTTTTCTTGCATTTTTATGCACATTGTGAAATGTACTTTGCCTGCAATTGGTATTGTGAGTATGATGTATTTGGTTATAAAAGATATTTGATGACAAAACGTTTAAAACAAAAGCACTAACACAATTACAAATGCGAGACAAGCTTATCAAGGTACATTTTTCCTTCTCTGGCCTTCATCGTAATCTCCAGTGTCAACTGATTGTTGATACCACGCTTTTTTTTTTTTCATTTACTGATTGTGTATTTTGAGCTATTCATTTATATTTTTATAATATTTTTTTATAATTATAAATATATTTATTATTGTTATAATTATATTATTATTATAGTATATTATATCCATATATATATATATAAATATATATATATATATATATATATATATATATATATATATATATATATATATATATATATATATATATATATATATATATATATATATATATATATATATATATATATATATATATATGTGGATATAATTTGGTTGGATTTAGGGAAGATTGTCTATTGACTTTTTTTCTTTTGCATTCTTCTCAGCTTTCTCATATATCATCATCATCATCATCATCATCATCATCATCATCGTCATCGTCATTGTAGAAAGAAATTTGAAATTCAGCAGACATGCATCACATTCTTAATAGCTTTGTGTAGCTTGTATTTTAAGTGGCTTGTGAATTGTTCCTAGAGATCTAGTGATGTTAACACGTACCACTTTACAAGAAAAGCTTTTGGAAGCTTGAGGGGAGTTTCCTGTCTGTCATCTCTTAAGCAACTAAAACCAAATTGTTCAAGTTAAGCATCGTATGATAAAAGTCCTCGACTGCTTTTTAACACTTTCCCTGTTGCGTCTCATAAAACCACACCAGCAACTACATTGTGTAACGGCACAAATAGCGACGTATTCAAGGATAATTGCTTGATTTACCATTTTACAAGTTCTGAACGCTTTCACGCCATTTTTCATAATTACCAGCACTTTAGTTTAGCTGCATGGCTCGTCTGGCATTCTTCTTCTCCTTCAGCTTCAGTTTGCCTTTTATTTTATTTTCAGTTTGCACTCATCAGATTTGCTGCCTGGATGATCATTTTATCTCTAAAAGCAGCAAAGAATGTTCTTGGTTCATTAGCTGCATGGGACTTTTCTTGAATTACACAGATTTTGCATACATATTTTCAAAATATACAGCCAGACAGATGAAAAATGTAAAGAAAAATTATAGATTATTGTTGTTACTAGAGGAAGTATTATTATTTTTATTATTATTATGATTATTATATTAACATTTTTAATAGT
Organism: Paedocypris sp. Pulau Singkep; assembly: GCA_017309775.1. Classification (NCBI taxonomy): domain Eukaryota; kingdom Metazoa; phylum Chordata; class Actinopteri; order Cypriniformes; genus Paedocypris; species Paedocypris sp. Pulau Singkep. The sequence continues at coordinate 7,005,578 of MU204432.1, forward strand.
AGCCATCATTTCTTCTACTCATATTCCCAATATCTCATATTTTTTAAATAAATAGACATCACAAACTGCCGTAGATTTCGACAGACGTTCTGACAAAAATCTATTGTGTCACTGTAAGCAACTCTCAACAATACACACCCAACTGTTCTCACTCCGCCCATTACAGTGATGTCACAAAGTGGGCTGGGCGGTGGTCGCAATAAATGTGACCACCCATTACAATGAAAGGCAGTGGCACTAGGATGTCTCTCAGGGGCGGAGTCATTGTAATGTGATTATGCTCCTCCTTCTTTGTGCTTATGTCATAAGTCATGTGCATGTATTGAGATTGGAAATTATGCATCCCTCATTTCTGATAGCATAACAATGTGTGTAATCTATTAAACATTCCTTAATGTCCACATGGGGTGTTTAGTAATGTAGTGATGTAATTATACTGTGTGTATAGTTCTAGAGTTTGTTGGGAGTGTTGGAGTTGTGCTGATCTAACTGCTGTGTTTCAGGTGGGGAACCTCGGCCTTCTCTTCATGCTGCTCTTCTTCATTTATGCTGCGCTGGGAGTGGAATTGTTCGGAGAGCTGGGTAAACACACATCTGTTCTACCGTGTCTCCTGTGTACTGACGTCTCTCGAATCTGTGTGGGAAAACTTTCCAGCTGCACGTTAAAAGCTCCATTAAAGTTTTTATTGTCTTTCCACACAAGGTAAAACGCATTAGCTGAATGAAACGCCATTTCGCTCCAGCTACCCACAGTGAAGTGAAAATGAGAAATAATTATTTGTTCTTCAAGAGTGTTTGGATTTTACGGGTTGGTGATCATTATGATGCACAGTAGCCTCCCACTTACTACACAAATTAAGCTTGAGAGGTTTGTGCATAATAAACCAGGAAGGGCGTACTTGTGATGGACCACGCCTACATCACATATCAATGTTTAATGCATTTTAGGGAAATTTATATAATTATAAGGGGTGGAATTTGCATACTTAATCGAGATGCATATTTATTCAAGTATGTGCTTAAGCGGCAGGCTACTGTAATAACGAAGTAACAACAATAAGAAAACTGTGTGTTCTGTGTGTTCCTTGCAGTGTGTAATCAAGACTACCCATGTGAAGGGATGAGTCGTCATGCCACCTTTGAGAACTTTGGCATGGCTTTTCTAACTCTCTTCCAAGTCTCCACTGGCGATAACTGGAATGGCATTATGAAGGTAATGGAGAATGATACGTAGCACAAAAATGTCAAGTTTATTGTGGTACTTCTTTGTGATTTTTCAATTCTCTGCTTATTGGAAAATGGGCAACATTTGCGTGTTTGTAATTCAGTAGGGGTTTTTTTATCGAATCAACAATAATTCTGATTGAATTCCCTTGAAATATCAAAATAACACTAACTCTGAGTTAGCTCTCAATGCTTAAAGATCTTATAACGAACACGTCAAGTTGTGTGAGAAGATCTATAATTGGTTGAATCTCTAAAGGTTCGTATGTGAAAACAGCTCTCGCCACAATGTAAAAAAAAAAAAAACCCTGATGTGTTCCACCTTCCTGCTCCCATACTGGCTTTCATATGGTAGTAACATGAAAATCCGCCAGCTCAGCTTATTCACCACAGTAAAACGTGCCTGCATAAATGAGCAGATCATTGCGGTATTGATGTAGAATGTCCTACACACCACCGGGTGTGTTTGATGGAGGGTGACTGGCTCATCCATTAGGCTCACACACAAGACATTTTATGGTGGTTGGAGACCAAGAACCAAAGCGTGGTAACCAGAGCTGTAAATTACCACGAGATCCTATAACACAAGTGCCTTCTGAAAGTGGCCACCTCTTTCCATACGGATGAGAGGCCATATGGAATTTCTGCCAGACCCGTCTGCCTTCGTTCGAGTTCAAGTTCAGAGCGTTTGTAAGGCGCTTTTCACAATTTCAACTGTCTCAAAGCGCAATTTGTCGGATTTATTGGATTTGTCGCCGAAGCTTTGAATGTGAAGGGAGAGTTGACTTTACATTAAGAGAAACTATGTGGGATTTGTTCTTTTCGCACGGACAAACTGTGCATGTGGTAATTGGTAGTTATTTTGAACAAAAGAGGGAAGTTATTTCTAACTAGCAGTGATGCGGTAATTATAGTAGTCGGTGGAATAACTGAAAATCAGTGGTTTAAATCATTATATAACATCAGTGTATCTGCAAGTGTGTGATGCTTATACCGTAAATGTGACATTACACATAACAATGTGCATGTATAAACATGTGCTTTGAAAATATTTTAAGACAAGAGAAGACATTGACAATTTGAAAATTGAATTTTGCCCTTTTCCAAGGCCTTTTTTTTTTTTAAATATGTAAACTTCATTTATATTTCATATTATAACATTTTGAAATCTGTAACGCCTCTGAAAAGTTTCATGGTAAAAGATTTAACAATAAAAATCAAGACAGAATAAAATCTTGAAGATGTGTTTGCAGCAGCAATGAACTTGTGTTTGATTTATACGGAAGGCCTGTTATTTCACTGTTGAATGTGAATCAAATGGGAATTTTTTTCTTTTTAATTGACTTTTTTTTTTCTAATTCGAAATAAAGATGAACATTGGATATTTTTTTTTCTCTTTTCTTTTTTAAAGACTCTTTTGTCCCCCCAATTCCACATAGTGGCTTTGCATTGGTCTGGGACTGAGAAAAGCGGCATTTAAATAAATTTGAACTTGAATGTAATGCAAAAAGTGTTAAAACCCAACCTGCACAAAATCTGAAAAGATAGGTGAAAAATAAATGTGAGAATAAATATCTTCAAGCGATATTGAACAGCAAATCCATCTTTTGGTGTTCTTCTCTCCAGGACACTTTGCGTGAATGTCCACCAGGGGAATACACCTGCAATCCCAGCTTACAGTTCATCTCTCCTCTGTACTTCGTGAGCTTTGTGCTCACGGCCCAGTTTGTTCTCATAAACGTGGTCGTGGCCGTGCTAATGAAGCATCTGGACGACTCCAACAAAGAAGCCCAAGAGGAGGCAGAGATGGACGCGGAGATCGAAATGGAGATCGCTCAGGGAACACTCTGCTGCATTGGAGGTGTGGGTGGTAACGGAGGGTCTGCAGTCGACAGGAGCAGTGGGGGGCTTCAGATAGCTGGACCCAGTTCCTCTCTTCCACCACGTTCCCCGAACATTCACCTGGGAACCCATGAGTCCATCAGCGCTAGGAAGCTCTACTCACCGGCCCAGGTACAGCACTGGAAGGATGGATGGATGGATGGATGAAAGGATGGACATACCGGTTAATAGATGAATAGAATTTTGAATGGACATACAGACAGATTCATTGAACCAACAGACTGTAGTTTGTAGTGGTTGGTTGGATGGAAAGTTTGATAGTTATTGCATGGATAACTGGATGGATGGATGGATGAATAGATGGATGGATGGACATACTGGTTGAAAGATGAATTGGACATACATACAAACATACGTGCATTGATTAATTGAATCTACAGAAAAATGATTGGATAGATGATGGATGGGTGATTGGATGGATGGATGAACATACTGGTTGAAAGGTGAAAGTCTATAATGAATGGAAAGATGATACATACAGATGAACATACAGACATATTTGTTGGTTCATTAGACCGCTGAATGGATGGATAAGAGTGACTTGACCTCAATATTTTTTATGCATTTAAGATACGGTTGAGAGGAAGAATGATTACAGGTCATGCTGAAGAAGAATTGATTTTAGATTCGCTCGTAGTATTTAAATGAAAGAGCCGGTTGATTACAAGCTATAGTTGAATGGCTTCCTGATTAATACTGTAGATAGACGGGTGATAAGAAGGTTGATGGACTGATTCTTAAATCTGGAAATCTTAAAGCTGGAAAAATATATTCTGTTTTAGAAACATTTTAATTGTATGATCTAAATTATGGATTTGATTCTGTTTCATACCCCTAGTGGTTGAGCTCCAGGAAGCTCTTTTGATATTTTCCCTCACTTGTGTCTGCGGATGCGTCAAGGCATCGTTGCATCACACGGTTAAAATAAATCCATACATTTAATAGTTAGAAATATGGTAGACAAAGTGCATCTATGCAATGCCAAATACATTATGCTTGGAAAAACATTGTCCAAAAGTTCCCTTCAATCAGTCTTCTTTTTTAATTTTCGCAAATATTGGAATTTATTTGAATGAAGCAATAGTCTGTATACAGCCCGGTAGGTAAATGCTAAAAATGGGATTGTGATAAAGTCTGTGGTGCGCGCAGTGATGACTCACTGACAGGCAGCTTTTGTGGAGCTATAATTGTCTTTACCTGTCCATTTTTAGCTTCTGCGGAAGATTATGTAAGAGTGAGTGAAGAGGAAAAGAGGAGGAGGACAGAGAGAGAAAGAGAGAGAGAGAGAGAGAGAGAGAGCGAGAGAGAAGACATGGAATGATAATTGAAGGGTTGAATTCCATGCAGTGTTAAGCACATTGAAGCAGTTGTTACGCTGAGTTTGTTTATGTACCTGTTTCCATGTGTTCGCTTTTCCTCCCCAATAATCTTTGAATCGAAACTCCACTTTCTTTTCAAAAAAAGAAAAGGACAATACGACCTAATGGTTGGAGAGTTTGGTTTGCGATCTATTGGATCCCGGACTGGCAGGTACCACAAGTATCGTTGAGTGGGTGTCAGTGTGTGTCAAATACTAGGTTTGTATGGTAAAGTGGGAACCTATGGTCACTTGTGGGGACCTTAGGCTGGACCCACTACTTTGAAGACCTGTTCCAAGAATAAAATGGAATTTTAGGGTTTGAAGTTATAGTTGAGTTTTGGTAAGGAATGGGACCGTTAGAGTTTTTACTTATGTATCAGTCAATATTCTACTTTCTATTTTGCTATACCGTATTTTTTTCTATGGACTACAGTATATGGTGCACTGGATTGGCGCTCATTTCTTTTTAATCATTTTTTATAAATTTTTATGTAATCCAGCAGACAGTCAATTTTTACACATTTTAAGGTTTTCTAATTGAGCTCTTATATTCAGAATAATGTATGTGTACTATTGCTTATAAAACAGCCTTTAATATAATGTAGTGCTTTGCTCATGCGATATTTGCTCCTTTTACTTCTGACGTGATCTTGTGATCTTTAACAAATCGGCTGTAAGTTGGACGAGTTGTCACGGATGGACTTGAGATTGGAGGATCATCGGTTTATGCTCGTAAATAAGCACTGGATACTTTATCACAGGACGTGAACAGACCAAAAGAGAATTGAGAGCCCATCCTCACGTAGACCACATGTGGACAGAGAAGTTCTATGTGTTGGAAGTTTTGTATTGCTTTAAAGTAAAGAGAGTGAGATGTACAGAGTGTAAATTTTACTTTACTTTACAGCCATTTGGCAGACGTTTTCATCCAAAGCGACTTACAAAAGTTCAAGTTTTTTTATATAACGCTTTTCTTAGTCCCAGACCAATGCAAAGTCACTTAAAATGAGCAATTTTTTTGTATTGATGGTCCAATGTTGTATTGACGCTTCAATAAGCCAAAACTAGTTTGGAAGTGTGTGTGTTTGTGTCTGGGCGGCATGGTGATGTAGTGGGTCCAGGAACATGGGTTCATGAGAACGAAAATTGCTCAGAGTGTGTCTGTGTGTCCCGCTCTGTGATTGGCCACCAATCCAGATCATGCATCCAGATCATCAGGCCTTGTTGCTGGGATTGGCTGCATCTCCCAGTGACCCAGAAATGTGAATCAGTCAAGAAAACGGATTGATGGATGCTTGTGTCATGCATAAAAATACACACAAGACGACGCAATTCAAGAAATGATGGTGATGCTATTTCCGCAAACCGTATTCCTAGTCAGTACATCCTCGCTATTCTGCAGCGGTACTTTAGTGTTTCAAGCAGACACTTTCAGACTATTTCGGCACAGTTCAGTCCAGGGAATAGAGCAAAACTTAAGAGCCTCAAAAACGCTTTTTTTTTTTTTGGGTTAGTCTTTCGTCCCATTTTTTCCGCAGCACCTGTGCCGGATCTTGCGGCTGGTGTTTGCTCATTTGAATATCAAGATCAATGCTTGCGGGAATTGATGTCCCATCCCTGTTCAAGGTCCAGGCAAGATGGTGTCAAACACAGAGACTCCTCCACAACACCGTTAGAGGAAGCGCTGGCTTTCCGTGCAGAGAAATCCTTTCTTATCGCTACCTGCAGGCTGGATGCTGAGCGAGAGAGGAGACAGAGAAACATCGAGACCAGGATGTGGCGTATATGACAGTCAGCAGAACAGGAATTGGGGGAAAATAGTTTGACTTCAAGCAGAAGCCGTGTCAGCAGACTAAAAGCATCTCGTCTCCTCAGAGAGAAAGAGAGACAGAAGAAGGTTGAGGCAGCGGGAATCCAAATGTGTCCTTAATAAGGATGCTTTCTTCTCTTCACAGTCAGGCTGAGGTTTGTGTGAATAAAGAATGTTTTTTTTAGTGGACCTTTGCACAGATTTACTTGCTTATGAAGAGTAAATGTGTGACAATGATGAGCTGCAGTTGTTTTCTTCGGTTCATTTGTGACAGTGGTCTACAGTGCTTGAGAGAATGGACTTTGTTACTTGAGTATTTTTGGCTACTTTGTGCTTGTCCTGAGTATCCCAAATCTAAGCAACTTTTTCTCTCTACTTGTCTCTTTTTTTTGATTGAGTGTCTGTATTCTTTACTCCCCTACATTTAAATGGACATTTACCGACAAGACGGCATCTTTTTCTACCGCAGTTAAATTCTTGAGCGGATGAGGTGATAACGTTTTGTTAAGCCTAAATTCAGTAAGTTATTTTAAAATTGAATGCTTTAGGACTTTTACTCAAGTATTCTTGAAATTGGAAGGGTTACAAGTAACCATGGAGTCATTTTTCCAGGAAGATTTAAATATTTTTACTCAAGTATGGTTTTCAGGTGCTCTTTACACCTCTGATTTGTGATCCTGCCGTCAACATCAGCTCCACGTGTAAAAGCTGACAGGATGTTTCTCATGAAATAACAATGTCCTACAGAGATGCCTTTTGAACACTAGGTTGGAAATATGTGAATGCATAACACAGCACGTTCCTATTCATGTGCGTGTAAGACCTACTTAGATGCCAACAGAGAACACACAAAGCAGGATGCTCAGAAAACCTTTTGGAAATGAATCAGACAATCATCTATAATGCAGGTAGAAAATGATTTGGAAATCACAAACCCTTACACAAGAACACAAGAAAAATGCCACAACTCCTTTTAAAGTCTTCCTGCCCTTATCTAATTAATTAATTTATTACTTAATCCTTTACACAAATATTTTCCCCTCATTTAGCTCTGTTTGTCGTCTTCCAAAGATGAACCGCTGTGCCAGCACAAACCTGCCTATTATTATAATTTTCCTAATCCAGAACAACCAAACCAAGCAGATATTGAGAAGGGGTTTACAGTTGAGTTCAAGAACAGTTCAGTGCATATTTATAATGGGATATATTTTAAATGTAGTAGGAATCACCTCCCACTGTCGACATCTCTTCCCAATTCTCCCTCGCCACTGACACAGTGACTGCAGCATTTCTGCAGAACAGCTTTTCTCATCCTCAAAGCGCTTCAGCTTTTCTGGTCACACATCAGGCCTTTTCCAAGACAAGCATAGTGATTTTTTTTTTTTGGAGGGGGAGGTTCACGTTGTGCTGTCAAGTGCATCTTTTGTGTGTGTTTTTTTGTTATTTGATGTGTGTGTTAGAGTTGGTGGAGAGATGTTTCCATAATCAACAACAAATGATAATATGATGCTGTGTTTTTGATACAAAGTGAGAGCAAGTGAAGAGTGAAATCCAGTGGGATTTTATGTGACTGTCTGTTATTTTTCTTTGTGGCTGGAGATCTTGGATGGATGGATGGATTGGTGGATGTAGAGATGGATGGATTGGTAGATGTAGGGTTGGATCAATGGATGGATGGATGGATGAATCGATGACAAATGTTGACAGTCACAATAACAAATATACACGTATACACACTTACAAAAATAAAACCGAGGATTAAAATAATAGTAGTCATTTAAGCATTGTTTAAAGCAGCGATGCTCGACCTGTGGCCTGTGGGCCATGTCTGGCCTGTAAATGTCTTTTAATTCGATATTATATTTTAGGTATTGAGTGCATTTGGAATAAGAGATTAGCATTGCATGCTAAAATTACAATAATTGTCTAACATTTTTAACACATTTCTAATACATTTTCTGACTGACAAATCTCTACCATAATTTTTAATATTTTTAAATATGTTTTAATATTTATATTTTTTATAATATTGAAATATATTCATTAAATATTTTTGTAATTTTTTTTGTATTTTGGAAAAAGAAGGAACAAAAGACGGAGTCAGGCCACAAACTTGGCCATTACAGTTGATTCTGATTTTGATTCGAACTGCCACCAGTGAATATTCCCAAATTGAGAATGGAAAGGCCAAAATGAAAAATCGGAGTTATACATTTTATACTGAGTTATACTGTACTTCAGCCATCAGTACTTAAGTATTTAAATCCGTGTTGGTCTGTTTTCTCTGGTTTCCTGTGCGGCCTGAGCGCTAAACTCCCGACACTGACACCAGATTTTCGTCTTCGCTCGGGCTGCGACGAATTACGACCCACGTCAGCTCTGCTAAACCTCTCGTGCTCATAAACGCTAGCACTCGTCCTCGAAGCGGTATTGAAAATGATTGTTCTCACACTACAGGCCATGACCGTGTTGCCCCGTGCAATGGCCGCAACCAGACCCAAGCGGCCCATTATCTCTCCGGGTCACGACTGGAGCCATAAATTGAAGCGGAGAGGTGTATGCGATCCAGTGAGCTAGGTGCTAATCTTCAGGGGATAATGGCCGCCTGCAAGCCGCTGTCAGGTTTAACTGTGATGCCTCGCAGTCCTGCTCTCATTAGTGCTGCCCAAAGTGAATGCTGAGATGTTGCTTTTTCTGCGTTGGAAGCCGCATTTACTGTAAAAGCTTTTGTTTGGCGCGTTTGTCTCCAAGATGACGTGTGCTCGTAACCAAGAGCACTCGCATCCAGATCTTCCGGAGGAGCTGGCGGGTTTTCATTAAATCGCGCGCAAATTAGCGTCGGTTTAATTGTTTGTGTTGGAAAGCCTTTCTGCCTAATAAGCCGATGCTGACGCAGGAAGCGCGTTGGCTCGTTAGATGAGGCGACATCATGATTGCCTAGCATTTTGAAGTTCTTCACCGGTGAAATTTGACGTTGAGCAAAATTCATTCGCTTTTTCGGCGTCCGCTATTAAAACTTCTCGAATTGTTTTTTTCCGTGTCCACAAAGGCTTGTGAGCGACTCCAGCTTCTTGTGAGCGCTTCTGAAGGCCTGCTGTGATTAAGAGTGGTCCTGTGACAGTCAAGGAGACCCTTTCCCTGACCTGCCCACTCATTAATGTCTCCCAGTGTGATCCGGGCTTCTCTGATGTTCTCTGACCACTAAGATGGTTAGACCTGGATGGCTTGACATTGCGGGGTTGATGTCGCTCCTGATAAAGAAGCTCTTCAGATCCAGGTTTTGTTCTTAGCGCTAGTTTCTTTAAAGGAAAAATTAATATATAATAATGTGTTTACATGTACATTCTGGAAAAAAAACAATCACATTACGGCACATGTGTTGTTTTGCGTGGAGATCAGTTTGTAGACGCTCTCTAAAATTGCTTATTTTATGATGATGATGATGATTGATGTTGTTGTTGTTCTTGTTGAAAATAACAGTAACACTACTAATAATAATAATATATATTTTTTTATTGTAAATTGAAAACGTGTTTCTTTAAGGATAAATTATTAAATAATAAAATATGTTTAAAGATACTTTCTGAAAATAAATAACGATTGAGTGTTTTTGGTGGACTCGCATTACTCCACTTGTGTTACTTTGTGTGGTGATCAGCTTGTAGACCCCCTCTAAAATAGCTTATTTTATGATGATGATGATGATGATGATGAGAATAAGGGTGATTCTTCTTCTTCTTCTTCTTCTTCTTCTTCTTCTTCTTCTTCTTCTTCTTCTTCTTCCTCTTTTTGTTGTTGTTGAAAATAACAGTAACAATACTACATAATAATAATAATGTTTTTTTATTGTCTTACACATCTTAGTTGTTTGACTTTACAAATTGTGTGTTAAAATATATAAACACATTTTTGTAAAATACAAATAATTAGCATATACAGTATATAAATTGGAATATAGGAATTGCTTTTTGGCAAATGAGTAGATCAGGAACATATGGAACACATAAAAAAAATATATACTTGAAATTAATACGGCATACATTTTTATCCAAATCAATTTCATCACATTACATCCAAACTTTAAAATGTAACATAAACCTAGCTGTTAATAACAATTTTTGAGAGCAATTCAAAATGAATCTTGAAATAAAAGGCTAATACTCCATCTTCATTGAAATGAGACCTGTTTATATCGCAGGAAAACCTGTGGCTGGACAGTGTGTCTTTGCTCATCAAAGACTCGTTTGAGGCAGAGATGCTGATGATTGACAACCTTTCTGGCTCGGTCTTCCATCATTACTCCTCTCCCCCGGTTTGTAAGGACTGCAGAACTCATCCACAAGAGGTACCGCATCACACTTCAGAAAAATCGTTGTTCGCTATCACTAATATGAATTACATTTACTCAATCAATATTTTTTTTTATTTTACAGTTATTTAAAATCTGCCGACTGTACAAATACAATGTGGATTATGCCACATTGCGTCCAAACTAGACGAAATCTTTTTTAAGCCTACAAATTAGAGAAATCGAGGCCGGATCCCCTCAATGCTTCTAGCAGCTATAGTTATATATATTTTTTCATTATATTAAATTTAAATATTTACATTTTTTCCTTGACCACATTGGATTGTAAACATTGGACTGATCCTGTTGTACAATGAACGTTGCCGACTTGCCTTGTTAAGCGCACTGGGTGTTTAGACTCTCCTCACCATGTTGCTCGTCTACCGTACGGTTATTCTGCGAGCTTTGCCCAGTTCCATCACACTGACAGGCAGGACGGGGGCAGTTCAGGAAGGAAGTAATTCAAGCAGTAACCTCCACACATGTCATCTTTCCATTCTGCCTGCCTGCCAACAGTGTCAATCCATCAGTCTTTTTCTCCTGGCTTGTCTCTGCACTCTGTAGAGCTCTGATTTGCAAGCGCTTCTCTTCCACTCAATCTGTATGACCCTAAACGTCTCTTCTCTGGAGCTACCAAAGCTCCTTCCTTTGAAAACATCATTACCTTGTCAGGCATTTGGAGCTCGCCATAGAAGTTCAGTGGATTGTGTTTTTTACTCTCCATGGAAAATTATTTCAGCATCAGGGTGGTTTTACTATCCAAACAGTCCCGATAGGAACTCAAATAACGCTCGGCTGGAAACGTTGTGAAATCTGTCTCCCAGCAGATCCACATGGCTGAACTGGAGCAGGCGTCTTTAAGGTCAGAGCAGCTCTCAGACAAGTCGTCCTCTCCAGCCCTGCCGGATGACCTCAGCCTGGATGAGCAGAGCATCTACCAGATGGCTGGCAAGGTGAACCTTTGTCTCGCAGATGATGCTTTGTCAGTTTGCAGACGTCACGCGTGCACGTCTAATGTCTAGACAATGCTTGGGTATATTTCCTCTAATGTGAAAAGGCGATGCTAAATATAGTGGTGCCTCGGTTCGTCAACTTAATTCTGCACTCCACTAGCACGATCTTCATTTTTCCACTGGTGTAAAGTACTTCAGTAAATGGAATTACTTAAGTGTGTTGGCTACCCTGTACTTAAGTAAGTCCTAAAATAAGAAACGTTTACTCTCCGCTTGACTACATTTGGGATTGAGTATTTGTACTCTTTACTCCACTACATTTGAATGAATGACTATATTGTCAGGCGCCCTGGGCGAGACTCCCTCTTGCCCTAATATTACCCTAACCCCTTTTTAATATCTTTACATATAAAGTATGTTCTATTTTATACTATTTGGTTGAATATATTTAAATCCATGGAAATATATTTGTCTTCTTTGGGCTTTATATGAAGCATGTTTTAACAATGTATGCATGTATGTTAAAAAACATTTAAAAATGTCCCATATATTGTATATATTCAATCTAAATATATTTAACAATGTTTCTTCTCTATATGGAACACTTTATATATAGTCCTTTATTGATAAAATAGATATTGATCAATAAGATAAAATATATAAAATATATAAAATACATGATTGCCACTGATTGTGACAAGTTGGCATCTTGTTCTACCGCTGGTAATTTCTTGGGCGGAGGAGGCAATACCGCCATCTGCAGGATGATATTTATCACGTGAACATGAATTAACGGTGGCTCTTTTTTAGCAGTCTTGTGGCTGTGTCTGTGATGCCTGCAGTGATCTTGGTAAGATTTATGGTATAGCAATTATAGTTGTATTAATTTTAGACAGACTTTAATTAAAAATTAATAAACATTGCTACAATACGACATTGATTGAGCCTGTAGGAAGTCACAACTACGTATATGACACAGTAGGAAAGTTTTGTGCTACTCTCATTTCTCAGCAGAGTTTGCGAACACGAAGCATATTTCTGCGCATAATCTTTGATAATGATCGGAAGTGTTTGTGTACGGCTTGACTTGATTTGCATGAAATCAGGCCGGCGGTTCATCAAAGCAAGATGAAGCTTCATTTTGGTGACATTCGTGTTGGCACACTCAGATGACGAGTCTTTCCCTGAAGACCTGTCGCAGGAATCTAGCACTATCCGTTACATAAACTGCTGTAATCTCTTAAATGTCACGATATGAGCCTTTAATTAAATGCAATGAGGGAGTGAGCGTACACAGACTCTCTCTAATTAGACTGAAGATGAAGAAATGAAATAATTCTGGTGTAAGTCCTACAGTCTCATGGGCCATGCAGCGCCGCTTCTTCTAAACACTGGGAGACAGTTTTAGTGATTCGTTTAAGCCGTGTTTAAACAGATCGGACAATGGGAGAGACACGTGGAGAGCTTGATCTTGTAGTTTATAATTGTTATTTAATCTTGTTGGTGTTGGATTAAGCTACGGATGCTGGAAACTCTTTAAGGGCTCTAAACTGGTGGGCTGGTAATAAATTGCGTTAAATACAGTAAAAAATACTTTTAATGTTTTGCGATATAATTTTTTTAAAAAGGAATAATTAATTAAATAAAAACTGATTATATTTCAGTACAATATAATCCAAACTGAAAAGTATCTGTGCTATTAAAATAGTAATAAAATACCTAGCAAAAAAGAATCAGTAATTATCAAACAATTTAAATGTCAAAAAATATAAATACATAAATAAATATAATAAAATAATATAATATAAAAATATATAATAAAAAATATAATAAATATTACAAATTGTTTAATTTAATTTTTAAAATTGAAATAATTTTGCTATAAAAGCCTAATTTTGTACGCATTAAAGAAGGATAAAATTCAACAGCTTTCTTTAACAAAAAATCAAAACAGAAGAACAGGATTTACATTGAAGTCTGTTAGCAAATTAAGTTCAAGAACCGATGCACCACTGTATTCACGGAGCTTGAAAGAAGTGAACAATTTAAAAAGTGACAATTTCTATAAGACATTTGAACCTCATGGTAATATCTTAGGAAAAAGGCTATGACGAATGTTCCGAAGATTCCGAGTGGAGAAGTCTTAGCAGGCTACGGCGACTTTCTCAGGTTCCGAGTTCCGGAGCAGAAGATGCCACAGGCCGTCCGAATTCTCATCAGCACCATAACACTCCCGCTCGTCACAGCATAGGTATCACCACACGCTTGTCTGTGTGATGTATAGCCAAAGAAGTAAACATTCAGTGATCTTATTCACTCTTGTTTGAAGGTGGACTTCCATACCGCAGTAGTCAAGCGTCCCCTGGTGTGTCAGGAGGTTCAAGCAGCTCCACTACTCCTGTTCGTCTCCCCGCAGAATTTTTCCACCCAGTTGCTGCTGCTGCCCTTCCCGGACCCCCGCGAGGAAGACTGGGCCACAAGCCGAGAGCTCTCAGGCTGACGTCTCCAGCCTCATGGGCTTCTCTACGCTCTCCTGGAGCCAACACCAGACTTCTCAATGCACAGGTATGTTGAAGGAGAAGCTTCTCGTTGCATCTTGTTCAACTACTAGCTTGACTGAAGACGGAAAATTTGCATACAGTGGCATTGATTTCAACAGCTATCCAAACCTAAACCCCGCCCTTAACACGCCTCCTTAAATCAGACATGTCAAAGCCCAACCCCTCGATTTTTTTTAACTAATTGCAAGACCACTTTTGACAATTCTCTGTTTACATTCTGGTTCTTCGTTCATTTTTGACTGGTTCTTTACTTTGATATTTTTGTCATGCGCAGAAATGTAGTTTACATCTTGTAGTTTAATTATAACTTTTGTTTAATTGTAACTATGTATAATCTTGTTTGATTATAACTATTGCTAGTTTGCTGTTTTTGATGTAATTTTTTAATTACACACCAACCATGGTTGGACATTTGCACTTTTTACTGTTTGTAATTAGCTTTTTTATTGTGGCTTCTTTTTCTCCTTGCTCAATTTTGTTACAATAATCGTTGGCCTCACTGTTTTTGTTGCTGACTTGGAAATTTTCCCTTGTGAGATAAAGTCTCATTTATTCATTCAACCATTGTTAACACTTCTGTAGACATGTGAATGCATGTAATTGCATATGAGTATGAAATATAACAATAATGTATTTACAATTTATGTTAAACAATACTCATTCTATGAAATATAAACACACACACATACACAGTTTTTATAAAATAATATTTAAAATATACACACAAAATGTACTAACAATTGTATATGTATAATACGTATGTTATTTGTAGGCTTTTTAAACAATTTCTTCAAGTTCTTTATTCTCACCAAGTAAAATCAAATTTATACAAAAAGCAAAGTTGACCATCAAAAACAGACATTCATGTAATAGTCGTTTTATTAATACGTCCATCCGCATTGTTCCTAATCTAAGCTTGCTTGATGATAGAAACATCTGTCTTTATTTGCCCTCCTTATTCCTTATAGTCCGTATATATATGTGCATATTTTACCATTTTTTCCCATCACTTTGCTGCTAAAACCACCTTTCTCTACCCGTAGTATCCATCTCACAGTGACTCGTCCCTGGCCGCTGGAAGCTCGGAAGGCAGCCTGGCCACCACCATGGAAGAAGGGCTCCGATTTACCGCATCGGCGACCCAGCCTCTGTTGGACTCACCGCTCAGTGAGCACGCCAGCCTCTCCACCGAGACCCTGAGACCCGGATCTCCAGTTGCCCTGACCATTCGGGGTCACCAGCGCAGCCAAAGCGCTTGTGTGACTGGTGCGGAAAACACCGAGCGAGACTCCAAGGACCATTTAAGGGAGGATGTGGGTCTTTCCGAGACTCCGAACAGCCAGTCTTTATCCTCGCTGCTCCTGCCCTGCAGCGTGGTTCCTTCCTTAGCTAAAAAATGCAGCAGCACTGGTAGCCTAGACTCTGGAAATCTCTTGACGGATGAAAAAGAGCTGCAGGGAACCATCGCCAGTCCCTGGAAAGACAGGAAGGAAGAAGTCGGAGAAGAGCAGTCGGAAGGACAAGAGAAGGAAAACACAAGCCAAATAACAATCGTCGGGCCTGGGAATAACAGATGAAAGTGTACCGGGGGTTTCTAAGGCTCACAACTCAACGTCTCTGTTTTTTTCAGAGAGCAGATTGATGCGTGGCGTTCCGTCTCAGAATAGCTCTCTCTATCTCCCTTTTTCATTTGTGACCTGTTACCATTTTGTACTTGCTTATGGGACCGGGTTCGGAAGATGGCCAGAAAGACCACTGAGAAGAAGAATGGAGAGAGTTGAGAGAAGCTGTTCAGCCCCTCAGTGCATGATAAGGTCGAGGCGGCTGTTCTAATGGCTTTGTGTCGGGGGGAAAACGTTCCCTATGCAATATTCAGCGGAGGACTGAGCTAGTCAAACAGTCAGATATTGTTCCATATGCAGAAGATCCGAAGGGGAATGCGCTACTGGAATAAAGGACGGTGCTTTTATGCTGGTTTGATTCATTTAGCTAGTTAGTTAGTTGGCTAATTTGTTAGTTAGTGAATTCAAACATTCTGAAATATTTATCTATAATTGTTTATTTAATTATTCTTACAATTGTTTCTTTGATTTATTTATTTATTTATTGGCATGAGCCCAAATCAATGTATATTTTAGCCAGGTAGTTAAGTTGTAGCTTTGATCTTTTTTTTTTTCATTATCACTTGTGTTAATTATTTGTTTGAAGGATTGAGTTTGTTTGTTCCTTTATTTTCACATTCACTCAGGTCAACTTCATGAATGGCCTGACTTTTCTTTTAGGAGATGGAGAAGAAGCGACTCCTGTGCATGATGGATGCTCTTTACACAAATGCTATTTAAGACCACTCAAAGATGTCAATGCCGGATGTTGGCGGTGAGGTTTTTAATCTGGTATTTTTTTACAGATGTGTTTTGGATTAAAGACAAGGGTAGGTGACCCACGTCTCGCGGTCCCTTTCTCATCCCCTCGGAACTAGTGATTTTTTTGCATTGGCTTCCATTTTTCTATCCCAAATTGGAGAAGACTGGAGAAGGAATTTAAAAAATTGTGAATCCTTGGACTATAAACAGTTTGAAAGTTGTCATGAACACTTGGATATTTTGGAGGTTGAAGGCAGCCAAACGATGAAGAACCTTGGGATTTTGAAGTTTCTGGACGAACCCTGGAGCTTCTGCTTTATTAGTCCTTTGGATGAGAACCCAACGTTTGATGAAAAGTGATGGTGGGCTTATATATACCCGTTTATTTGCTCAGGCATGGTTGCAGCTCTTCTGTAGGCCATTCCTCCCCTACAATTGCACTTTTTATCCCCTCTAGCTTAGATCCGTTCGGTGGCTGCTTTCTAATGCAGATGGAGCAGCAACCGTTGTGATTCTTGAACTATCAAAGGTATGAATTCGGTTCCTCTGCACTACTATATAGCACCCTGTTGTGATTTCTTTCTAGAACATTCCGGTCCCTGTACCAGTCATCCGTTGTGTCGTGGTTGTCAGGGCCAAGTGCTTGTCTTTTGTAGGAATCGATCTGATATTGTTTTCGTGGAGCCACAATGTGAAAAAAACTAAAGAGCACCGAAGTAGTGGAACTTCGCAGACGAGTAAAACAAAGGGCTTTCTTTACGATTTTTGCTATTAGTGCACGACTTTATGGACAAGTCTGTCACTTCAGCAATAAACAGTAACTTTGTGTGCCCCAAATAAGCTTGATGATGTCCGTGTCTTTCTAATCCTGGTCGTTTACTCGTATTATTTCATATGCGACGTGAGGGCTGTCCACATCTCGCGTTGAGAATAGACCGGCTGTCAATGGTTCGGATGAACAGATGAAGTCATTTAGAACTCAGGGCCTTGGAAAATACCACTGGATTCTTAGTTTCCTTAGGGGGGGCCGGGGAGGGGACGACTGTGTGTTAAATGTTAATGCTCATTTGATCTGACTTTGCATTTAATGCTCTGTTAAGCTTGTGTTAATGCATCGCCTTTGTGGCCCAAACGACCCGTGGCCGGTTTTCTATCTGTAAACTGAAAGCTGATTTATAGCCGTGTAGTTTGTCATTAATGACGGACGCCGTATGTAGCCTGGATTTTCCTGTTGATGCATCGAGGACAAACTCGTGTGTGAAACTGTGTATGAGAGAGACTGACTTTTACATGAAGCTTGATGTCCCATCACGGGGTTGTACATAATTTTTTATAGAGTTAGCTAATTGCATGTGTGCCAAGACCATTGATGATGCGTTTTAGAGTGGTTGAGGTGTTTTTTTCGTAGCCCACGAGGTCTTCCCAAAGCCCGCCATGTATTAATGATACGGTTTCCATAAGACAGAGACCCGTCTGCAGTTTGGAAGAGTCTTTATTATTAAATAGTCCTTATTAGTCCTCTTCATTGATTGGCTGAGGGCAGGATTGCGAATTGAAAATGAGCTGGAGAGCAAGGTTACGTGGGTTCGTCTGAGTATTCAAGGCCGTGATGGTGAGAGCTACAAATGTTAGAGTTGACCTTCACTATGAGGCTGTTGGAAGAAGAGACGTGTGTTATTAAAATTTGATATGTCAAAAAGGCAAATGTTTTACAAGACAGTGGTACCCTGATCTATGAATGTCCTTGATAATGAAAATCCCGAGTAATGAAATGTGTCATCTGGAAATTTTTGTCCCGAGTTCCGAAACATTTTTGCTATAGGAAAAGAGCACGTGTTTTTCTTACGGCTAGCTTGCATTGAGATTAGAGAGTTCAGACGTGTACAAAACAGTCACGCACGTCAAAATTTCATGACCTGCGAGAGACGACTGAGTGACACTGAATTTTGAGTTTTAAGGTCATAATTACACAATATGTCCGGTGTATTTGCATAATACATAAATTGCGTTCCAATTATATTCTATTTGTTTATTTACATAACCAGAATGTTTTACAGCAAAACACTGTTGGTTTAATAACGGAAAGTTGCCGATTTTTTTAACTACGCATCAGGAAAAAACTTCAGTATTGTGCTCTCATAAAAAAAAAAAAAAACAGTTTATGCTGTACAATAAAAAATACAGTAGGCAATCGTAATTTTACATCATGCTCTTGGATACCACAACTTCTGGTAAAATCACCATTTTTCATTGTGTCATCAAACATTTGCACTATTTTCCCCAATACTCCACATGTCACCGCAAAAAGAAAACTTTTATTTTATATTTTATACATTTCTTTCATATTTGACAATTTCGTCATCATTCTAACTCCAGGCTGAATCAAGTTGTGCTTCCGATGCACACGCTTTGCTGCCTTTTATTACTGTAGGTTCAGATGCAACCGACACGACCCGTTCAAGAGAGGAAGTCAATTAGTATCGCAGGCACACCGGAGCACTGGGAACGCTGGGATCAGATCAGAAGCCTCTGAAGCAGAAACGCTTGGGAGAAGTGTTGTTCCTCTACACCTCAACCATCTCTCCCCTCCAGCTATCTGTCCTTTAAATGTCAAGCGCTCTGCTGCTTCACGTTCTGACCGGGCACTGGCGAGGCCACGGCGTCATCAGCCTCGGGAATCACGCCACTGTCACACTACTGTACAAATCAAATGGAAATATCTTTACCATGTACGATGACGGGATGATCTTTGGATATCGTTTCTGGCTGAGTGGTAAATTGGTCTCCGAGGGGAATCGTTTCTGTAGTCTCGAAACTTTTGTAGGTCAGAGGCTTTATATTTATCGCGTACAAGCTCTGGAATTTTCTTATCTAATCATTACAGCTTTGAGAGACTGTCCAGTAGATGTATGGATGCTCTGATGTGATGTCTGCATTAGTGTTTTATCTGGAAGTTGAGTAATGCCCAATAATGAAAAGGACACCTTTGAGAGAAGCGCGTGGCTCTGTGCCTTAGTTTAAATGTGCTTTGATGTAGAAATTAATTTCGGAAATGAAAGTCCCAATTGAAATTTTAATACGATTGGAGCCCGACGTGAAATTAAAAGCACTTTCAGAACCCAGATTTCAGGAACTAAAGGTTGAGAGTGACTTTGATGGAACCAGCTAAAGTTTGTTCTTCTGCCAGTGTGAAGCTCAGAAGATGGACCACACGACTGCACTTGATCTGCTAGATGCTAATTTTCATATTAACTGTGAAGCATCATAGCTAAATGTAGCCTATGTACCTGTAGATATAAATTTATTTGCTATTTAAATTTTTAAATTTTAACTCTGGGTTTGCATTTCAAACATATATTGAAAAATCCATAGCCAATTTATGACTCCAGATA
This sequence comes from Paedocypris sp. Pulau Singkep, assembly GCA_017309775.1. Lineage (NCBI taxonomy): Eukaryota > Metazoa > Chordata > Actinopteri > Cypriniformes > Paedocypris > Paedocypris sp. Pulau Singkep. The sequence goes on from MU204432.1 coordinate 7,025,491, forward strand.
CTACAGGTGTATACAAGTCACATGTCACCAATTCCAAGAAGACATGAGAAAAAGTCGGAAAGTATTCAATTATATATAAGTATTTTACTAGTTTTTTGTTTCTGTGAAAAAAAAACACAAAATATGAAAAAGAGAAGCTTTTTTGCGGGTTTTATTTCCTAATATAGAAATGAAATGTAATACATTACATAAAAGCAGAGTAAAATAGATAAAAAAACTGACATGATTTAGCTGCTAACTAGCATTAAGTACTTTAAGCATCCTGCAGATGGCGATATGTAGTGACGTAAAGAGTACAGATACTCAATTTAAAAAACTAGAGAGTAAAGGTTGATTATATTTTTGATACTCAGCACAAGTACAAAGTAACCAAAAATACTCAAGTAACAAATTCCATTTACTCAAGTACTTTACACCACTGCCAAATACTGGCTATTGGAGAAATATTGAATAAATTGGCTATGGAATTTTGGATTATTGAACACTTTCTCAGCCGAACCTATGTGCATTCAGTATTCAGATCGTTAAAACGCTTGATTTGCGTTTACTTGGTGCTTTTTTTAACTCATCTTACCATTATGTAAGCGATGTATGTTTTTATTTTCTCTCATTGGTTAGCAGCCAGGAAGATGATGTCTGAAAATTATCACCGAAGACCTCCTCAATGTTCAGTTTGAATTAAACTGGTTGTTTGTGCTTTTATTTATTTATTTTTTTTAAGAAAAATCTAATTCAGTGCTGATCTTGCAGCGTTTGGAGTCGGTTGCTCTAATAAAAGATTGGTTTGGCACTTTTGTCTGGTTCCTGTGGGTTCTGATGGCACAGGAGGTGGTCAGGCTAGAAAAAGCAGAACGTGGAGATGTTTCCCAGCGGAGGTTCTATTACTATGCAGGTTTTCTCCCCCTAACATGTCCATCAATATTCATGTTTCCTACTGTTCGCTAATGAAGATTCAGGTTTAGTTTACTGATGTTGATGGGTGATTATCTTGGACTAGTGATTGCTATTGATAACAGATTATTGAACTGACTTAGATTATGAGTGTTGATTTTTTAACTTCTTATTCATCAATTCTTGATGTTTCCATAATTAAAAGTCTTGGGTTGAAATACAGTAATTGCTTTCAAGTTTGGTGTCAGCAACAACTATACTGGGTTAAATTCTCTAGGATTGTCTTTTCAAAGTTTCATAAAACCATAGATGTTTAGATTAAAATAGTCAAATTGCATAGTATTTGCTAATTCTGGATTAATTTTAATCTGGTTACACTGTACGTTGCTCAAAAGTGGCCACAAATGTATCTGCTCTTCATCTTGCGATCAAGTGGAATGTTCTTACGTGTCAGATCAAATCAAAAGCGAGTTGTAAAACGAGCCACAGATGTTTCGTTTCAGCTGGTGTTTCTCCGTTTCCTATTAGCCTTCATTAGTTCATCGACGTCCGCAGCCCGTTGTTTACTTTTTCCCGCGACACTGACATTCATTAAGTGATTTGTGTCTGCATCCCCCGGGCGTGTGTCGTGTTTTCATCTTTTCCCACACTTGATCATTCACAGGTAATTCACACTTAATTAGTCCATTATTCCGTTTGCTGTTTACGATCTTGTTTTATCAGGCAGAACATGCTGAATTGTGGGTTTGTGTTTGCTCCAGGTTTTAATTCCACGGCAGATGGAATTGTGCAGTTTGTCAGAAAACACTGCAGCCTGCATTAGCCTCGCTAAAAGACTGTAATTCAGAACGCTTTGCTTAAAAGTCCATTATGTAGCATATACATGTGGCAATAGTGGTCACGTGATCAGTGGTTGGACCTGCTACCCAAGCTTTACAGGTTTGAATCCCGGTCAGGTTGGTTTTAAAAACCTCACAAGGCTGCCCACTGCTCCTGGTGAGTGTGTGTGTGTGTAGCTTCACTGGATGATTAAATGCAGAACACAATTTTGATAGAGCCCAAGTGGCCATAATGACAAACCCACTTTGTTTTAAATACATAGCTTTTAGTGAATGATTATTTCAAGGTTATTTTTTTTAGAACAAGGATGTTTTTTTTCTCCACATCGTTCTTCATCTCTTTCATGATGTTCTCCGAACTCTCCAGTCCGTCCTGTGCTCGTGTCGTCCTAAGATGGAAGAGTTTCCCACTTGTCGCCCGCATTATAATCGCATAAAAATGCCAATATTGTCATGCGTGGCTAAGTCGGTGATTGCATTTCAGAAGAGAGTGATGAGTTAAAGAGCCATTCATTCGTCTGATTGAATTTAGTGTCACGGCTAAACATGGCGCCGCAGGTAGACCCACTCACGCCCCTCGTCTTTGTTTCTCGTCCAATAAGTGGCCATTTGTTTGCGTTTGTCCAGTGCATTAACTCGATAAAATCCCCATCCGTCTCTCTATTAGATTGTGAAGTGTTAATATTGGAAAGCGATTACTCAATGACTGCGCCGCACTGGTTGACATTAATTCAGCGGCTGCACAGTTAGAGACAAAGGGAAAAAAATCACTAGCAATTTTTTTTCCAGACGCTACGCGATCTCTAGCAATTATGACGCCGGCCTATTGTGAGAAGAAGAAAAGAGATGCAAAGATAGCGCTGCGTTTTCGCAGATGCCTCGTGCAGCTATGGATCAGTCACAACAAACCGCTCCTTCACCCTTGCTCTCCTCCATCTGTCTCTTCACTCGACTGTAAGTGCTTCACGCGGCTTTGGCGCGGATGAAGAAAGATTTGGAGAACTTCATGCTACTGGCACTGCCACTTGAGGATGAAGACCATATTTAGTATTGGCATTAGGAAATGTGTGCAATGTTTGGATTTTTTTTCCATTAGAGTTGGGCATAGCATTTTCTTTTTTATTTTTAATACTAAGCAAAAATTATCTAGAGTCTAGAATCTCAGATTCTAGATTCTAGACTAAACTAGAGTTACCTCTTAATTTAATCGCAATTATACAAAGATATATGCAGTATTTGATTAATTTTTATATTGTATATCATATAATAATTAATCATATTAATTTAATAAACGTATATGTGCGTCTGTGTGTGTGTTGCTATAATTATTTTTATTCAACGCTAATTCATTATCATACTCAATCTTCCATTCTTTCTTGCCAACCGCTATATCGACTATCACTAAACTAGGCAATCACTCATTTTTATTTAATCAATACAACTAACAAATGTAGGGTTTTAAGGAAGGGTGAAGTTACTGCATGTCCAGACTGACCGTTGAGAAATCTGATAATGGAAGGAATCGGACAGATTGCTTTAATAATTCATAAATGGTGAAGAGCTTGCCATCTTTATCTGATGTTTGAGATGGTTGGTTTTGCTGTCAAACTTTTTATTAAAAACTCAAATTCTCTTGACCTGGAAGAATTTATGTGCATCGATTTTTCGCGACAATTTTGGCGTCCCAAACAGGATTCTCTCGCTCCTTTTCTAGTCAATGGCGAAACGAACCAAAAGAATGGCAAACCAGCCAGTGGGTCAAAATAAACGGCCCTTGTTTAGTGCGTCGCACGGCATGTTCTCACGTCTCAAAGCCTCTCCACCATGATTGCTGGCCTTTTATACTGCTGTTTTCTTTTCTCCAGCTCTGCTTTCAGAGCAAAATGGCTGCTTGTAGGACGGAAAATGAAGAGCATGGTGTGAAAAGCTGCGATAAGGGTTTGCCCTGGCAGGCAGATAGGAACCAGTTCACAGATACCAGCACACTTGGTTGTGAACTGCCCCGTTGGACTGATTGACATATGTTGTACAGCCACAGGCTCCGGGAAATCAGTCCAGAACCGGAACCGCCAGCACAGGATGTTATTGTAGGTCTTGCAATTCACCGTCCCGCTCCCAGCCATTCATTAAGAGGCTGACTGTGAAAATTTCCAAAGGCATCTCGGAGATACCGTGCCGCACTTTTACACGTTCACTAGCCTGAGGAGATGTGGGATAGGTGGGATTCGGTGGGATCCTGATTCGTATTCTCGGTGGCGTGCTTGAGTCGATGCTTCGTCAGTCTCGGCGGTGCATGAATGAAGGGATGAAGCATTAGCATCTCCTCACATCGGTCCTCTGATGTCTCCTCACTTTGATGTTCAGGAAGATGGACAGGAAGAGAGGATGTATAGAGAGGTGATGGGGGAAGGGAGAGAAAAGGCAAAAGATGAGAGAGAACGATGAAAGTGAATGCTTGGAGAAGAAAGAAAATGACGGACCGTTCCACTTTTCACATGGTTTTTGTAGTATCGTTTAGAAGATCTGCCCTGATAGAGACATCGCTTGAGGAGTCGGGAGTGGAAGCTCGGAGAAGCTGCACGTTTGTGTCAGTGTGCATTGACTGCCTTTCGGTCTATGGAATGATTTTGAGAAGTTAGTTGGTGATTCTGAATGTGTTGAGGGAAATTGTTGGGCCTTTTTTAACGAGTATTATTCAATTTGCTATTTTTTTTTCCGTATTTGTCTATGCAGTATTTGACGTTTACAAGAAGTATATTTATCCTTGAATTTAGATATATGATGTCTAGTTATTGCACTACAGATTATTTTTGCCTATTTACTCACAGATCTGGAATTTGAATAAATCTCCAAATGATTCGACTCACTTTCACGTGCTGCTTTTATATTTTCCTTGGTCATGATTTGTATTTATTTGTTATTTCATATTTATTTAATGAACCACTGCAGAAAAAAGAAACACTTAAAATTTGCAAAAAATGTTATTAGGTGAATATAATTGAGGGGAAGAGCCACATGTCTGTTGCCAGAATTCTACCAGTAGAGGACGTGTCCACATTTTTATTTTTTTAAAGAATTATAAACTTGTCCACATTTGGTGAGTTTTATTCCCATTTGCGTAAGATTGGTTTAACTATTCCGTTTTTCTTTGTTAGTACTTAACATTTATTGCCTTTTGTGTCTATATTATTCCTTTATCATTGTAGTCTTTTAATATTCACTGGGTAGATAACATTTCATATTTTAATAGCAAAAATGTCACTAGCTTTAAAAAAAAAAAAACAACCACTGGAATACAACTGAGCCAGTTTGAAAGTGATTCATTAATGGGCCCGTATTAACTGTACATGGGAAACTGAGCGTAAAAATGGAAGAAATGCTATGTGATGCATACTAGAGTTGAAATATAAAATCTGTGATGTGTCTTGTTATTTTAAAAGAATGGAGAGCGCAAAAAACAATTCATGAACAAAACTGATGGGCGACTCAAACCGTTGATGCCAAACGGTCAGTCTCTATAAAGATAAAGGGTTTATTTTGTTTTCTGGTTTTTCTTTTCAGGGGATTTTAAAGCTAAAGACTTTCTGAAAACATATATGATGTTCGTGTATATATTTTAATATGTCCGCACAACACTATTTTACTTTTCTATTTGACCAAAATGGATTGATTTATTTTGTGATGCCATTCATATAAAAACCAAACAAAACGTTGTGCAATAATGAGCAATGGACAAAATACATTGTAACATACTGTAAATATTTAGCCTGCTGGCAATAAAGAGGTTTAAAAAATGGAATTGATTTAAAAAATGATTTGAATGGAAGCGAAGGCTGAGGTTGTTCTCTTCTCACCTTTGTAAATTCACCACCACTGGCCCTGTTTAAAATATCATTGTAAAGTGTATTGTATGAAATAAAATGTAAGATATGGAAACTTTAAATAATGACTCTGAGTTTAGTTTTTTAAGGCATATATATATATATATATATATATATATATATATATATGCAAAACATACAGTGTTACACTTTTGATACCATGTACAAAAATCTACAAATGTTTAATCTCATTTGCAGATTTTACCTCATCACTTTGGCCAAAACTGACAAGCCCAATAGTGCAATGGGAATATTCTAGAATTATGTAAACACGCAATCTCTATCATGTAATATACAAATTTTAGCATCTAAATAGATGCAGAGAGGCAAATAAACACAAACAATAACTTGCATATTCTTCCCACGTCACCTTGAGTATTCCTGCCTCGTTTTAACACCTAATGTCTCCCGGGGCCTAGTGCTTATGTAAATGAGCAGCATTCAGCCTCATGCATATTTTATATTACACAAGATTCCATAATGTATGTCGTGTATTTGTCTGCGGTGGTGGACATCATGTCCTGCCTGTTGAAGGCAAGTCTGGTAATAAACCGACCAGCAGAAAACAAGAACAATATTCAGTTTCTCTGCGGATCTGAGTCTGGATGGAATAAATGACTCGATAACTCTAGTTTGCCTGAAGCTCTCGAGTCTTTCTCCAACGTGAGGGTCTTTTTAATTGATTTTCCCGATAACTGTCGGCAGATTTAGCATAGACGCAAGATTCTGGAAAAGCCACGTGAGCTTATTGCTAGGAAAGGATGAGAGTAAAAAACAAAATTCCGATCAAACTCGAATCAAGTCTGTTTACTTGACCACGTTTGATTAAACTACGGTGGAGGAAATTGTGGCTACAGTGTTGTCCATTTCAAATTAAATGGGTCAAATGTAGCGTTATTATGAGGCGTGTAATGATATTATGGATTGAAATCAAGCACTCACGTCGTTCATATCACTATTGATTGGTGAATTTTAATCGGAATTGCATGGATTTTAAGCGGCGCCGTGACCTTTGACTTTAAGGTTGACGACTTCACCTTTTAAATGTTAATAAGCCCCACAACACAAATCGCTGACTACATCCTCTTCGAGAAGACAAAGGTTTTCCTTTTTCTCTCAAGGTCAAACGTGCATTCAAAACCACATCATGTTGTTTAATCCTTCTCCTCTGTGAAGTGTTTGATTCCACATCACGTCAATCTGCTCCAAACAGGAACATCTGATCCCGCTGCTACTGGAGCAGAACACACTCGTCCAGTCACATCACCGTCACCATTCCGTCAGTGAGCGTCACCTTTGTTTAACTCTTAACTCTGTTTTTTTATGCTTAAAATTGAGTTTTTATGCTTTCTGACTTGTCTTTGTCTACCTTTGTCAGTCATCATTCACTTCAGACTCTCGGAGATAAGGTTAGTTGAAGATCAAGTTTGAGGAAAGAATATATTGTTTGTATAACTTTATTTGGGGTCCCAGATCTTCAGGTTTCTTTTTAAATAATAATTTTTGAAAAATCTAATTTAGCTTTAACTATACTTTTATTACTTGTAGAGCATTAAACTAAGACACAAATATTAGGAAAAATAAAAGACAAACATATTAAAAACAATTTGGGAAAGAAGAAATGTTACCTTTTAGAAAGCAAGCAATTAAAACATTTGAAATAAAATATATTCTTCCAATAGTCTGAACAGGGTGCGTATTCTGGGTCACACTGGGTTAAAATTAATACTTTTAAAATACATAAAAGTTGCTTCTTGCAGCTATATTTTGGCTCTATTTCTTCTTGCCTTAAGAGATTCTTCACATTTTTCAAGTACCACATAAAGCACATGTATTTCGAAGGTTTTGCTGCAAGACTAAAGCTTGAATGATGGGAAAAGAGTGAAACGAAGTGAGTTTTACCGAGAACGAAGAAGGTCCATTAGTCTTCCTGGCATCTCAATTAAAACATCTCCTGAAAGGTCATGAGCGAGACCGCTGCCCTCTTGACAGTTAATGTGCTGATCTCGGAGCAGATATCACAGACCCGTGATGGACCCATCCCTGCATCTCAGTCATTACCTTCCTCCTCCTCCTCCATTTCTTCTCTCATTCATCCTCCAGATTCCATTTAAGTTTGATTGAAAGCCAAATCTTATGTTGATTTAATTGCTTGTGTAGATGCATTATTAAGAGAAAACGTTTAGCATAATTGGATTCATTGAAATGCATAATTTAACTGTTAAAAATGATATGTCTCTGCTGTTTGATGTCCACAGTTAGTAATGTAAAGTACTTGAGTAAATGAATTCCGTTACTTTACTTAAGTATTTTGGGCTGCTTGTACTTCCAGGCAAATTCAGCACAGATGCGTTACAACTTTTACTCAAGTTAGATGGAATTCATGTCATTTATACAGTAAGGTATCCGTACTTTTACTCAAGTGGTTTTCAGGTTCTCATTACATCTCTGTTCACAGTAAGGATGAAGGTTGAATTATCAGGTTATAAGGTTAATTATTGTTTTTTTACGTGAAGCATTTTCTTCTCCTCGCATCGAAAAGCAAATCTTCAGATTGAAATCAAACCCACAAGGCGGATCAGTACATTTATTAACTCATTACATCTCTTCATGTTTCATATGAGAGAAGCCAGACTCCAGACGTGAGTAATGTGAGCAGAAGTTGTGGCGTGTTAATGTAATTATGGTTTTTCTAACGCGCCTGTGCTCTTTCCATCGCCTCGTGTCGGCACGGTGATGAATTCCGGCTCCGTTTGTGTGGACAGACCTTTCACCCGCATTCTAGCCGTAACATCGATCAGCACGGATTCGTTTTGTGTTGAAGAGAACAGGAAATGTTTGCAATCGAGTTCTACATAATTGCAATATGTAAATATACATAATTTGAAATTACCATACGGATATTAGCACCTCATTTTTACAATTTTAGATGCTCAAAAATTGTTGCTTATATTCACAGGGTTAATATAATTACATTTGTGTAATTACGAAAATTGGTGCAAAAATTGGCTTAAATTTGTGTAATTGATAAGACTTTATTAATCCCACTAGAGGAAATTTTTGTGTTCAGCAGCAGCAAAAATCTGAAAATGAAAGGGACAATTTAAATGACAGCAGTGAAGGCAAAAATGCAAACATCAAGAGAACAAAAGCAAGAAACGACAATAAATAGGTTGTGCAAAAATACATCTGTGAAAACTAGTGGTGCAATTGTGACGAGGTAAAAATATAATGTGCAATTCCAAAAAACAATAGTGCAATTTTGAGTGACAAAATGTGTCACGGCATTACAGAGTTAAAGAGTCTTATTGCCGTGAGGAGAGGCAATTACAAAAATTAAGAAAAAAAACAGTTATTCAAAATTAAATAATTCCGAAAATATTCGTTGGTCTATGATCATGATTCAAGCTTCAGTTGTGGTCCAACGAAGACAATTGGATGTTGCAGGTTTGACTGCTGGTTTGCTACATTAGAGTGTCAAACCAACTCGCTCCCTAGGCTTAAGACTGCCCACTGCTCCAAGTTTGTGTGTGTGTGTATGTATCTTCACTAGATGGTTAAAAGCAGAGCACAATGTCGATACGGTCCCTAGTGGCCATATTAACCAACTCGCCTCAATCACATCCTGTTTATCCTGCTAGGAAAGACCAATCACATCCAGTCCCTCAATCTTTGCAGTATAAATCATAGTGACAATGGCTGAAGGTTGCGTTTTGGAATTAATCAGCCCTTCTTTTCCTCATTTCCAAGGCTCCTCCTCACAGTGGTGTCTGTGAGCATTAGAATTAATTGTATATAAGATCTTGATTCAGTCTGAGTTTTCCACTCGCAGTAGTTCGCACCTCTTTGTGTCAGCTCCTGTTCCCAAACCACGGCCCTGATGAGCGTCTTATTAGCTTCATTACAGACACACACACTTCCACTGTCCAACAGTAACCTTTAGTGGGAACGTGCAGCTCACACACACACACACACACGTACTGCACAATAAAGACGACACTATTCACCGTCACTCAACTCGTCCCCTATTCTCTCTCTCTCTCTCTCTCTCTCTCTCTCTCTCTCTCTCTCTCTCTCTCTCTCTCTCTCTCTCTCTCTCTTCTTATATTCAGTATTTATTGTTCTTTCTGTCTCTCAGTCATCCACCCATCCATTTATTCATACAGCAGTGTCATTATCTTTTCATTTATTTAACTGCACATTCAAATTCATCGTTTTATATACTCAATTGTTAATTAGTAAACTCAATATTTTGTTTTTCTTTCCCTATGTTTTGCTGCTGCTGAACTCAAAAATTTCCCCTAGAGTGATTAATAAAGTCCATCTTATCTTATCTTAATATTCGAGCTTATTTATTTTATAATTAATCACAGTAACACTACAAGTATAACACCCATGAATAAACACACTTCATAATTTTAAATACCGGTACATCCTTTATTCATAGGTCTAACTTTGCTAAAATAATAGAGAAAGAATAGAATGTCCATCTCATTGCATAACAGTAATCTTTTCCTCGTCTCTCCAGAGACACTGAATGTGTCGCAGCAATAAAGGCTATATAAAGAGCAGAATAAAGTCCCTTTAATATTTTCCAGCACAGGTAGAATAGCAGTAGCACCATCAACATTAGCTCTCTCCTAAGCTTCTCTCCTCCACAGCATCACGCTGGCTTTCGCTGTGCAGTCATTTTCAGTCCCTCTGCGGATATTGTTCAGCGAAACAATAACATGCCCGAGTGTGTTATACATCACACGCTGCTCTTTGGGCTTTATTGTAAAGCAGGAGCCTGTGGATTTTTTGTCTATAGCCTTGCGAAAAGGAAACGGCGTAAAGAGATGCACAGAGGAACTTTAAAAACATGCCATTCAGGCCACTTTCTCGGGCAGAACGGTTTATTGAGGCTCTTTCCTCGTGGTGCAGGACACAAATAGCCAAGCCGGAGTGTGTTTGCGGCATGTCGGACACGCCGAGACCTAGAGAGATCTTATCCGCCCCACCCCGGGGGTCTTGTTAGAGGCGAGTGGTGGTGACACAGCAGACTGTTACTGTAAAAGTCATCAGTCACTGCGCTGTGTGGGCGCGGGGAAAATCTGTCGCCACATGCTGCAACCAGAGCAAAAATCCCATGAATCTCCATCCGTCTGACTGATGGCATCCGTCATGAGCTCCGGCTCTTCCCGACGCTTCGACTGGCCTGTTGCTAGCACCGGATGCGTGTTTGTGTGTGTTCACAAGTGAGGAGCAGGTCGTCATCAGGATGATGTGAATAATTAGCATGTTCAGTAGTGCATGTGTTGAGCGTGTGCGGTGAGTCAGAAGATAAACCTTCTGTTTGCTCAGCGCTGAAGGCACTTTCAACACACACTCCGCCGTAACTATGTTTGGACAACTCGTGCTCGGAATCTGCACAGCTTTGCACTTCTGACCAGCCATTGAATTTTCATTAGGTGCGTGAAACATGCGTCAACATGGAGCTCAAACGCACGGGGTGTTGCTCAGGGTTGATGGCTTTAAGAGATTAAGAGCTTCTAGAACGTCTCGAAGCGAATGTGTGAAATAAGAAAAACTTGTAGGATAATTTAACCACTGCAACAATGGAGCAATTTAGGGACAAAATTTGAGTTTTGCCATATTGTTGCTAGTTCAGTTTAGTAGATTGCAGGGTCAATTTGAACACAAATTGAAGTGCATAATAAAGGACAATTCGATAACTTAATATGCAAGGTCAAATCGAGAAATTAATTTGCAAATTCAATTTGAGAGACTAATGTCTGTGCAAGGTGAAATCAAGAAATGAATCCACAAGGTGAAATTGAGAAAATATTTCGCAAGGTCATTTCGAGAAACTAATCTGCGAGGTCAAATCAAGAATTGAATCTGCAAAGTCAAATCAAGAAATAAATAATCTGCGAGGTCAAACTGAGAAATGAATTCTCAAGCTCAATTTGAGAAATTAATTCTCAAGGTTAGTCTGCAAGATGATTTTAAGAGGTTAATTTGATGAATTCGAGAGTTGACCAAACTAGCCAATCAGCATCAGTGGGCGTGTTGACTGTGGATGGGCAGTGATTTCACTCAGAAAAATGGATGATAATTCATTCACTGTGGTTTTATTACTCAGAACTAAAACTCGTCAGTCAGACGTCAGAAGCGAGGATGTGGTTGCCACAAGAATCGAAACCGCCTATTCAGTCCCAGAAACACATTTGGCCCTCCCACTGATGCTGATTGGTAGATCCTGTCACCTCATAAATTGATTTTGCATATTGATTTCACGTGTTGACCTTAGAAAATACTTTTGAAATGTAATTATCAAAGCGAATGCAACAAGTTTGACAATTCAATTCGACAAATCTTTTTGAGTATGGCAGTTGACCATCGAGCAAGGAGAAAGGCAACGGTGGCTAGGAAAACAAAAGAGGATTAAACAGTACAGTATTTATACTCGACTGTTCAGTGATGATGGCTTTTATTTTGCTGTTATTACTACTTCCTAATGCTTGAGCAGCTAAAGCGGTCACCTTTGTGTCCATTTTTGTCAGTCCATTTATCAAGATGAAGAGAGACAACAGCCTCAGATCTTCTGCGAGTCAATAAGGATCAATACTTTGTGCAGTTGGAAGTAACATTTGCTCTCGGCTGACCTTGCCACAGTGTTGCTGAATTAAGATGTTTTTAAAAACAGTTTCAATTCCTTTCATTGAATGAGTAGATACTTTATTTGTTTTCAGTGAGTGTTAGAACAACTTTCTCTTTTTTTAATGGGTTTTATTGATTCATTATTTCCTTATTAGAATAATAATTTTAAATAATTAATTTAAATTTAAAAAATGAATAATTTTAAATATTCAATCAAATAGCTTTACTCTAGGTTTGGAAGTGAGGTCAGATTTGATTTATGATTTCGGTTAAAATCGTTTTTTTTTTTAACTTTTTTTCAAAATAAGATACTGAACAAAATACATTTTATTTGCAAAACACTTTACATTTGCATTCAAGCCTCAAATTGTTACAGTAAAAATAAAATTAGAATTGTTTTGTGTCATGTACTGTTCATTTTATACTGTGACTTTTTTTTCCTCAAGTAAACACTGTAAAATAGTAAAAATGTTAAATACTTATATAAAAATATATAAAAACAAATATTAGGCCTATTCAGTAGCATTTCTGAACCCTCACGTGGATGGTTAGTTGGTTTTTATCCTTTGTTTTTGTGCGGTGGAGATTATGGGATGTCAGGTTTGAAGTGTTGCCATGGAGAGGGCCATGCACGAGTAATTTCGCATCTTGGCGTTTAGGTTTTGCTCACCTGCACGTCTCGGCTCAAGTCAAATAAATTGTGCATCGCATTACTTGTGATTTAACCACAAATGTAGAGCTGCAAGCACTCACGGTCTGGACTGCATCCACATATCCATCCATTTCTGGAAGAAGAGAAGCAATTGCCAAGAATGCTTGCACTGCAAAAAGCAGGGGAGGGATTTTTAAAGGAATTAAATTGGAAGTATAGACGTTGTATGGTGGCAAAGGTTCATGTGTGCTTAGTGAGGTTTCTGTGTTAGCAGGTTTAGCAATGGTGATGGCATCTTCTCAGTGAGAGCATGAGATCAACATTTTATTTCTTCACCCTTAATATTTAAAAAGAGACTTACGTGGTTGTCATGGTTGGAAAGAGGTTTGACAACATCACAATGAGTGATCACATCGTGTATCATTCTAACATATACAAGTGTATGGAAGAAACATTGGCCAAATGATAAAAGATGTGAGTTTTGATGAAGAGAGTGTTTTTTTTCTCGATGAAAGTCAGACACTGCCCCCTGTTGCCTGTTTACGGAATTAACACTGATTTTACGTTCAACACTGCTTGTTTTGTTTATTAAAATCAACATTTGTACATTTAAAAACATAATTTAATATTTTGTAAAACGTTCAAGTTGTAACGTTTTGTAAAACATTCTTGCAACGAGTTGGAGAAAGCACACCTTGTTTTTGCATTAATGCTTATTGCGATTATATTATTATTACCAAATTATACTTTTCTGTAAAATTAAGAGTGTCTGAAGACAGCAACTGTCTCTCAAACCAAAAGTTATTTCACCGATTAACTTTAATGCCATAAGTCGATTTTGGTTAAAAGCGTCAGCAAAATGCTTAAAATTGATGACAAAATATAGATTAGTTTGTCATTAACATGTAGGATATAATTAATTAATAGATTAAAGCTATACTTTTTAAATGGAACAGATGTAAAACAAATGTACATTTTTTTCTTTAGTAAAAATCCAGAGAGCTTTACTCTATTGTGATTTAAAACATGAATACGTTTCTGAAAATTCGGAAATCGGAAAAAAACACACACTCATAGCTTTGGATGTGACAGCAAAAACGATTAACGTCTGGTGTCATTCATCTTCTAATTAAATATCCGTATGCAATTGATCCTGAGCTTTTTCTCTCCATCTTACATTAAATTTTTCTGGCCAGATTTCTGGCCGCTTTAGCTGTTTCCTTTTCCTGACCATCTGCTGCACACATGGCATCACCTCGATACTGGCAAAGCCAACCCAACAACACAATCAGCATTAAAAAAAGGCAAGAAATGGCCTTACATGCATACAGTCAAATGATTCTATCATAACAAACAAGGCTCGGCTTCTCATGACTCTGGAGAATTTGCTGAGTTAAAAAGCAATTCCACTAGACAGAAACGTACCAACAAGAAATGGCAGCAAGACTTCAGAGACATGTTGAGGAATTGACTATGACTAGTGTCCTTGCTGTTCTCTTTCTGTCAGGTTTTTGATTCCTCTCAGATCTGCAAGCAAAGTTGTGTGTTTCAAAGGCAGGCAGGAACTGACTTAAAGATGTTTAAGGAAATGACAATGGATTAGAGAGAAAAAAAAAAAAAAAGAAGATAAAAAAAAATAATGACTTTTTTTGTAAGATGTAGGGATTTAAATGTTTTTTTTAGATGTAGGATTTCATACTACAGTTCTTTTAAGTCGTTGGGAATTCATTTCCATAGTGTTTTTTTTTTTTTTTTTTTGTTTTAAAAAAAAATGATAATGGAATGCAAAGATCCATTTCGATAAATAATAACAATAAAAAAAAAACAATCAGGGCAAGAAAGGGCATTACAGTGGTACCCCCACTTACAAAATTAATCTGTGCCGTGAGGCGATTCGTTTGGTGAAAATTGCATGTAATTATTTAACTGTAACCTATCTAATAGGTGCCATGACTCCATTAGTTTCAGACACAATTCTTAGGCAAAAAGTGATGAAATATCGTAATTGGTAAATATTTTAAGCTACACTTGAGACGCAGGTGGGAGAATACGGGCTTATTTTAAATTTTGAAAGCAAGATCTCAGAAACTTTATTTTGCTATCAGTTAGAAGACTAACTGATGTTTGTGCTGTTTTGTCTTTATTTGATGTGCGTGAGGGATATAAACAACAGATTTTTACTTTTCTGAACTTTTTAGGGTTATTAGTGGTAAGAAAAAGACGCGTTTGCTTTGTATAGCGTCAATTTTTTGGAACTCGGGGCGAAATTTTGCGGCAACACATTCCGATACTTATGATTTTCATTAGACATTCGTAAACAGGGAGACCAATGTACAACTTTTTTCGTTATTGCTGTAAAGTCGTTGTTCCAGGTGGGATCGCTGGTCACATGCACAGCCAGGAACTTGGTCCACCACAGCATTGTTGATGGACAGAGAGGTGGGCTGGGTGAGCACTCTCCACTGTCTTACCATCTTTGTCTTCTACACATTCAAGGACTTTTAGTAAGTTCCATCACCTTTAGAGATGAAGCCTACTATTGTTGTGTCGTCTTCAAACTTAACAGGGATGTGGATGCTGTGTAGACGTGCAGTGGTGGGGTGAAGAGGAGAGGGCTTGGAACAGAGGAAGAGAGTGAGGTATGTGTTTACATTATTACTTAGTTGTGTAGCATACAGTACGGCTAAAGCTTACATGCTGTAAAAATACAGTCTGAAGAACTGTGATGCAGGATGTGTGTTACAATAGGTTGCAGTCTTTTTTTTTCAGTCATTACCCACAAACTCATTTGTTGTACATCAACTGTTTAACTCAGAATAGTGTTATATGTTTTGATCCTTCTCAAAATGAGAGTTGCGTTGGCCGGAAATCCTGGAAGATGCATTGGTCCTTCCACTCTTACTTATTTGAAAATTTACACTACTAAAGCAATCCTGAATTCTGATGAATTGGCCTATGAGACCACACCCACGGTATTAGAAGTATACATCCAGTCCCTCTCTGTTCTGTCTCTCGACCCGACCGAGCTGGGGCAGGTTACACTGGCGTAGTACAGTCTTCGGGCATAGTAATAGCTGTAGGCCTAGCACAATCTGTAGACGTATCGCAATCTGTAGGCATAGTACAATCTGCAGCGCAATCTTTTTGCACAAGATTTGCAGGCGTAGCGCAATCTGTAGGTGTAGTGTCTTTGTCTTGTCATAAGTCATAGTGATAATCATAGCCATTTATGTAACACCAACAACCAGACGATCAAATGAATAAAAAGCAACAATTATTTTACATTTTTACAAGAGCACTTTGATACAGTTAAAACTGTGAAAAGCGCCTTGCAAATACTTAGAACTTAAACTAGTGCAATCTGTAGGCGTAGCACATTCTGCAGCGCAATCTTTTTACACATGATTTGCACAATCTGTAAGCGTAGCGCAATCTCTAGGTGTAGTGTCTTTGTCTTGTCATAAATCAAAGTGATAATCATAGCCATTTATGTAACACCAACAACCAGACGATCAAAAAAAAAACGACAATTCTTTTACATATTCACAAGAGCATTTTGATACAGTTACAATTGTGAAAAGCGGCTTGCAAATACTCAGAACCTAAACTAGTACTATCTGTAGGCGTAGTACGTACAATCTGCAGCGCAATCTTTTTGCACAAGATTTTCACAATCTGACGGCGTAGTGCAATCTGACAGCGTAGCGCATTTTGTTGGCGTAGGAAAATCTGACAGTGTAGAAAAATCCGAGAGCGTAGGAAAATCTGACAGCGTAGTAAAATCTGAAGGCGTAGCAAAATCTGACGGCGGAGCACAATCTGTCGGCGTAGCACATTTTGTCGACGTTGCAAAATCTGACGACGTAGCACAATCTGTCAACGTAGCGCAATCTGACGGTGTAGCACAATCTGAGCAGCGATCCTGTATTCTGATTAAATGGCCTTTGAGATATACCACACCCTCGGTATTAGAAGTATACATCCAGTCCCTTTGTGTTCTCTCTCGACCAGACCGAGATGGAACAGGTTACACTGGCGTAGTACAATCTGCAGCGCAATCTTTTTGCTCAAGATTTGAATACATCCCCCCGTATTTATTTATTTTTTTATTCTCAGTTACAATGTATACATATAGTTTCAATTTTTCATTAGAATAGTTAAGTCTGTTGATCAAAATGTCTTGTACGTGTCAACACAGTGTTTTTAATACTGTAAATATTAAAGACTGTGAATTAGAGCCACTGTGCACAACGATATAAAAAAGCATTTAAAGAAAGCATTCATGGATCAAATTTAATTCACATTTTTTTTTGCAAGTTTCGTCCTTGTATAATAAGTTTTTTAATCAGTGATTAAAAACAGGTTAACAAAATTGTATTCTTTAAATAATGTAAGGATTCCAACGGCAGACAGACGAAATTATCAGCAGAGATTCTATTGCAAATGTTAGTATTTGTTCCAATTATAAAACAGTTAGTAACGGTCACACTTTAGAACAGCTCGTTATTTCTGCTTTGTCGAGAGGGCGGAGTCGACGATTCCGCTGGTTTCCGTTAACAGTGACGTCACGCGGCTGTGGTGCAGACGCAGGTTGAGCGCGAGTCGGGGGCTGAAGTGACAGATCTATCGCCGGGGGCTCTTCTTCTCCGCCGGCCAGTGATACAGCGAGACCACGGTAAAGTTGCTCGGTTCTCAGTTCTGCATTAATGTAGCGTTTACGTTTGCCTTCTCAAAAATAGACGTGCTGAAGTTCTGAGGGTTGTAACGTGGTTTTTCGCTGCAACTCTTTCAAATCGCGCCTAAAGTCCATTACGTACATCATTTTTTATTATGTGATTTATTTTGTTATTTAGGAATGTATTGTCTCGGTGTTTATAGTATATGTTAAGCAATGTGATGTCTCTTAAACGTAATAAACATTACATTTTACTAGTAAATGTAAAATGTCACTTTTTTATACACATTATTTTAGATTTAATGTTATTCTGGTTTTGTTTTATTATTTAACAGGGTTTTACAATAATATTAGTTTAAGCAAGTTGCTGACTATGTATGTAATTCATGTAAATTAGCGTGTGTGTGCGTGTGTGTATGTGTGTGTGTGTGTGCGTGTGTGTGTGTGTGTGTGTGTGTGTGTGTGTGCGTGTGCGTGTGTGTGTGTGTGTGTGTGTGTGTGTAAAGAGAGGGGGGATAAGACAGGATTTCACAAATTTCCTTGATCACAGCTGTTCAAATGCTTTGCATGTTTTGTGGTTTTCTGTGTGTTGTCAGCTTGTGTTTGCATACGTTCTGTTGTTTGCTTTATGTATTTCATCTACAGTTCATGAGGAATTAATATACATTCAAGCTCATAACAGTTGATATTTTTGAAATGCTACCAAATGTAATCCTTTCCGTATTAGTAGGTTGTAGTTAGTGTGATATAACACTAAGTGTGTTTGTGTTTTACAGTGTGTGGCGCCTGTATATGTTGTCAATTTCCAGACATTTGCATTCAGGAAACACAAAGAATATCTGTGGTCTGACTTCTGTGACACTGCACACAGTTGTTGTTGAGCATTTGGTGCTGCTTTCTCAGACACTCCTAGGAACAAGAGCGACTTTGTGTGGGAAACGCACACTAACCTGATTGGTTAATGTATCAATGGCAGATCAATTTTTTTTTTTTTTACATAAAATGCACAGTAGAACTTTTCCCATAAGAGCTGAAGCATTTTTATAGGAAATAAAAGATAAGATTTTTCTCAAGGGTTTTTTATGTTTATCATTTGAGCAGAGTAGGAATATATTACAGTTTATTGTTTACATCATATTGATATAAAAACATTAAGTATAATGTAAAAGTTGGCAAAGTAAAAAGCTCCTATAAACAAAGATGTGTGGAAATTCCAATGTTAACTTATTTGCATATTCAGTGTATATTTCCCTCTAAAAGTAGTACAGTAATTCAGGTTTTTTTAAATATCATAAACAATTAAGACGATGATGGCCTGAAAAAAAGTGTGTATGATTCACTAAATGTGACTCAGTAAACTTGAATGACATGAATGCTGATTATCTTAGATTTGGTCTGGCAGAGCCATGCATGTTAGTTTTCTGATGTCATTACTGTTGACAAGATAATTTGAAGAACCCGATACTGTAAAATGATAATACAACTCTGAGTCTTTTGCATATGACTAATTAACTTAATAAGGTTCCTACAATTTGGTTGAAGTTGTGAACTAATTTTGGTCAACACAGTTTTTTGGAGCTTATGCGGCTTTTTTGCTTCCTTTTTTTTTTTTTAATTGAACATTATATATATTTTTACTAATATTTTTGTACTATTATTATTTTTTATATACTTTACATTATATATTCATATTTACTCAATTTTTAGGTGGAGCTGTGATGGCATCTTCATGAAATAAACAAGCCCTTTAGTACACACTATCAAAGTAAGTAAGAATTTAATGATTAAGCGTAGCAAGAATTTAAAATTAAAAAAAAACACCATCATCTATTTGACCTCATGAGGCTTGAAGCTTTAATCAAATTTCTATCACCACCATAAACTTCCTCTAAAATGTTAATGTGCTTGTTTTTTTTCATTTGCAGATTTTTTTTTATTCTACTCGGTTCCTCTTTGTTTCCTCATGGAGGCCAAAGGAAAGTTTGATTTTAATGGCTCAGCGGAAGACGAGCTCAGTTTTCGGAAAGGAGACATTCTCAAAGTCAGTGATGTGACTGCCATGTTTTATAAGCACAATGTTTCATGTGTTTCCCTTTTTTAATCAAATGTCTTTGTGATTCGATGCTTAAAAGCATCTCAAAGCAAAGTTCTGCCGGTTAGACCGTGACACGAAAGCATTGCAGAAGGTGTTATTACTTCTAGCAGTGCAAACAGCGTATGGTTGAGAAACATGTCTCCATGTCATTTTAGTTAAAATCATTTTTTCATTTTTTATTTCATCAATAATGTGTAGTAGTTTGTTTACATTTTGTGAAAACCAAACAGCTGAAGTATTTTAAGAATCTGTACATTTATTGCAGGCACAAATTCACCAAAAACTAATATTGTTTTCTATAGTTTTAAAGCATTAAAAATGTCATAAAGCTAACTACAAAAAGCCTAAAAGCACATTATTATTATTATTATTATTATTATTATTATTGTTATTGTCATTATTATTATTATTATTATTATTATTATTATTATTAAAATGCTAGTACTTAGGCATTAAATTATTCAGAGGCAAGTTGAATGAATTTCTGACTTGAAATGTGTTTTTCATTAAAGTTAATGCAAGTTTCTCATTTCATGACATTTTGTTCTTCAGATTCTGGGCTCTCAGGATGAATGGTTTAAAGCTGAGCTCCATGGTCACGAGGGCTTTGTGCCGAAAAATTATGTTGACAGGCCCGTGCCAAGGTGAGCGTGGGTTTTACCTTCTTAAAATGCCATCTATGAGTTTTTTTTTTTTTTAATTATTTGTCACCTAATGGGCTTGCTGAGGGATCATAGCCACGTTGTCAAGTTGTAAATAAATATTCTGTTAAATTGTAAGGTTCTGCACAGTGAGAAAGTAAGTAATCATAAGTAAGCAAACGTGTATCTTGTAGATAGTTGCTGTATTAAAACTGTTTCTGTATTAAAACAGGATTAAAAATAATGTAAACTGGTGGTAGTCACAGGAGGAAGTAATCAATTACTGTACATGACAAATCCAAATTATAATGAGTCATAATGATCAAAAGCGCATCATTGTGTTTGTCTTGTTTCTGCAGCTGGTTCCAGGAATCTGCCTCCCGTAACTCGGCAGAAGACATGCTCATGTCAAAGGATGTGGGATCATTCCTGATCCGAGGCAGCCAGAGTTCCCCCGGTGACTTCTCCATATCAGTGCGGTAAAAACATGAAATACATTTTGTACAATAATGCATCTGTACAGGCTTTAATTGACTAGAAAAATCAGACATTATTATTAAGCTGCATCTCTGAGTGTTATAAACCTCAAATCCTAATTGTATTATCCCTGGAAAAGTCCTGGAAGATGATAATCCTGAAACACATTGAGTCTAGTCTCAGGAAACACTCCATCAATATTAATGTAATAACATCCATCTTATTACAGCAGTCAGACTGTCCGTGCGTTTCAGCCATCCTTTCATAAATCACATAGGGAGCTGGTTATGGCATTATGTCATATTAAGATTTATTGATTTCATATAGGTTGAAGGAGTCTCTTGTTTACTATGGCCAAAGGCGATGCGTTTTTCTTTTTGTATTGGATATTACTGTAAATGTGTGCATGTGTTATTCCGTTTCTCTCTTTCATAGACATGAGACTGATGTGCAGCATTTTAAAGTGTTGAAGGAAAAATCCGGCCAGTACTACCTGTGGACGGAAAAATTCATGTCCTTAAACAAGCTGGTTGAGTTTTACAAGACGACCTCCATTTCCCGGCAGAGGGAAGTATTCCTAAGGGATGGAAGCCTGGAGGAGCCAAGACCAGCACCACCTGTAAATAAGTCGGGGTCTCTGTAGCTGTTCCGCTTTGTGTCTGATGTTAATAATGAGTTCTTATCTTCAGATAAAGAGTCAACCGGACAATCGGCCCCCCCACGGTGCTGGCTCTGGCGGCCCCCAAACATCAGGACAACAGCGTGTGCACGATCAGATTCACAACCAGAAGGCATGATTAACCGTTTAATCTGACGAATCAGCTGTTTACAGCGCACTTGAATCTGATAACAACCTTTCTGTGCAGACCAAGTGGGAAGACAGAACCAACACCGGGGCTTGTGCAAGAAGAAACAGCCCGACTTTACCTGCACCGGTAGGGCATTTCACCAGTATTTAAGATGTGAAAGAAATTTATAAAGAACTGTGGCAACTTCTTTCATTTTTTTGTTACCCATGTTTAACGTTGTTATTAAAATTATATACATTATTCTGAAAGTAGATTGAATTTCTAAATATAATAATATCAATCAAATAATATCTATGTATTTTGTTTTTAATTTATTATTCCTTGACCCTTACCTATTAAGTCATCCAATTATATACAGTTTGTATGTCTTCTATTTCTTATTATCTTTGACTTTTTGTTTAACATCTCTCTCCCTCCCGCACATTTTCATTTTCTTTCTCTCTCATTCTTTCTTGTTCTCAAACACTTTTTTCTTTTATGTTTCACTCTCTCTCTCTATCTCTCTCTCTCTGTCTCTCTCTCTCTCTCTCTGTCTCTCTGTCTCTCTCTCTTTTTCAGATGCCTACAGTACGGGTGAGAGCTATTTATGACTTTAAAGCAGAAGAAGATGATGAGTTGGGTTTCTATGCTGATGACATCATTGAAGTACTAAACCAGTCCGAACCGTCCTGGTGGAAAGGTCGATTGAACGGGAGGACTGGTCTGTTTCCC
This sequence comes from Paedocypris sp. Pulau Singkep, assembly GCA_017309775.1. Taxonomy (NCBI): domain Eukaryota; kingdom Metazoa; phylum Chordata; class Actinopteri; order Cypriniformes; genus Paedocypris; species Paedocypris sp. Pulau Singkep. The sequence continues at coordinate 7,047,804 of MU204432.1, forward strand.
TCCAACTACACCGAGCTGATCTGAGTCACTGAGGAATTGAGTCACAGAAACCAAGTCAGGCCTATTGAATATTACTGTCCCTACTTGATGTACATCAAATGCCTTTATTTCATTTTCTGGAAGTTGTCGAAGCTGTCTTAAAGAAAACCTTGTTTCACCGGATATACGTTAATATTTCAATGTTTCTTGTTTGTAAAAAAAATACAAAAAAAAAAAAAGGCCTTTGTTCAAATGTGCAAGTAAACTGTAATTACTTATTGAATTATTGCATTGTACTTGGACCATCTATTAGTCCCAACAGACATTGATCACAAAGACATGAAGAAAAATATTTTTAGAGACAAACACACTAATAAAATGAAGTCAATATCACAATGCATTTCTTATTAACCTGTCCTCACATCTACTTTTCTCTATTCAGGTATACAACACTAATTGTTTTCTGCATTATGTACAATACGGCACAGAGAAAATACAGTATATTTAGTATCATTTGAATGAAAAGTTTCTAAATTCTAGAAAAAGTTGTTTTATGCCAATGATTTAATGCATTCTTTCACTTGATTACCACAAAACAAGATGACATCTTTGATAAGTTCATTAACCGTCATTATTAATCATTATTTTTTATTTAATCGTGTGTTTTGCTCGTTATTGATTCAGTGCCAATATTATTCTGAGGCGTTTCATCCACAATTCGGTTTTATTTCATGTAAAACAAGTGTCGTCATTGATTCCCGGGAATTTACCTGGTCGGAGCTCCGCCCAAAGCCCCACCCACATCCTTCCCAGCCACATGCAGTTGGTTATCCAAACAGTGACGTCAGCAAGCGACTCCTCCAGGTGCAGGTGCGCTCAGGCGGTTTCCTCATCCAGCCACACAGGTGAAGCCGTCGTTTCCGGTGAGCGGAGCTGCTATGGCAGAGTCTCAGTTACTATGCATGGACGACGAGCACGTAAACGTCAAGATTCCGGAGTCCAAGCCGGAGTTTTATTACAGTGAGGAGCAGCGGGCCGCTCTCGAGGAGCTTCTGAGGAACGGCGATGGCGCGTTCAAGATCCGTCTCAAGGAGGATCACGTGAAAGACTTTCTCTCGGCTCGGGAGATCCGGTGGATGCGGGACACCTTTAAAGAATACGACAGTGACCCGGACACCTGCTGCTCTCGATCGCCCCACGACACCAGCAAGGACTCGGGCGTCCACTCCACTTACTGGCCGACCATGTCCGACACGGAGATCCCTCCGCTGGACATCGGTTGGCCCAGCAACGGCCATTACAAGGGGGTGACTCGGGTGTCCGTTTACACCCACCCGCCCAAAAACAACACTCCTTATATTAAGGAGGTGGTGCGGAGACTCATTCAAGAATCCACGAGGGTAAGCTGCTCTCAATGTGTTTGTGTTTTTGTAAATGAAGGGAATACAGTGTTTAGAAAGTACTTGTTGTCGTTTCTTTACGTAATGAAGAAGTGATAAACGAGCTCATCTTTGACCTGTTTTATCGTATAATGTTCGGCTGGCGTATCATCAGGTGACGTAATTCGCCTTGTGATTGTTTGCTTTCTTGCTGACGTCGTAGAAACTTATGAAAGTCCAAATAACTTTCATTTGACAGGTGGAAAGGCAGAAAGGTTTTGACAAGAATCGGGGCCAAAATAAATTAACTGGAAGAAACGAAACGTGTCGTTTTGGTTTTTTCCAGCTGAATTTTTCTTGTGTGTATTTGAGAACCGGTTCTAGTTGTTGTTTGGAAATCAGGCTTGTAAAATGAGATTTTATTGAAAACCATTTGTCTGAATCGTCTCTAAAAATCATCTCAGAATAAAAGAGCAGTGTTTGGTGGTTATGTAATGATTATTTTATATATTCTGTAAATGTATATGTACACACACACACACACATACAATATATAGGTAGTGTAAATTGTACTGTTATATAAATATATTAACCCTTACAATATACATTTGGAACTAGATTATTACAGTTTTTTTAACTTTCTTTAATTAGTTTGGAATCACTTAAGTATATGTATTATATATAATATTATACTTAATTATAAGTTTGAAAGCACCTCTTCGTTCTTTCTCTGTTTGCTTTCAATAAAGGCCACAAGAACTTGTATTTACATGTTAGTTTTGACACTATCCAGAGATCCTAATGAAAGGAGAAAAGCATATTTAATTGTTTTCTGCACCAGTGAATGCTTTTATTATCTTGACACCTGAACAGTTAAAAGCGTCTGACGTCTCAAACCTTCTAAAATGTTTTGTTTTAAAAAAGCATTAAAGCAGATCAAAAGAATGTCATAAAACTGTAATGTTATTAAACAAATACGTACGGATAACTGAAGTGTGTCACCAAAAAAAGAGCATTCAAGCATTTTATATACAACTTAAACATATTTAGCATTTTCATGTTTATAACTTGTTATGGGTTACATTCAGAAGACGCTTTCGACTGAATTCAGGTTTTCAGGTTGAGATGATCCTCTCAGACAAGGTTTGGTGACCTACATGCTGGTTATTTGTAGGTTTATGACTAAGACGACAGCTCAGATGTTTAAGACTGGAGTAAAGCCTGGAATCTATTTGTTTTGTCTTTAGCCATGAATCAGCTCACGTGTGGAGCATCTGCTTGATGTTCTCCATCCAACGTGAGACTTCACACGTTCACTCACCGCTGACATGGCTATAGTCAGCAAGATTAGATTCTGAAACCATCTGCGAGTGTTTGACTTTAACCAGTGCTTGTGTTTCAGCTGGTGGCAGTGGTGATGGACCTGTTGACAGACCTTCAGATCCTGCAGGATCTCTTCGACGCTGCCAGCAAGCGAGGGGTGGCCGTGTACTTGCTGCTGGAGGAGAACGGCCTGCCTCACTTCCTGGATATGAGCAGCAGACTGCAGGTTTCCGCTCCGCACCTGAGGGTGAGTGATGCTTCGCTTCTCAGAAGATTAGTTTGGCCTATGGGCGTCAACATTTCCAGGTGAAATATATATTTTTTACATGGCCATTCATGGTTTTTTGTTTCTGGTATAAGGTCAATCTGAAATTTGTTTTCAGATCTTGAAAAAAATTCCATTAAAAAAAAAAAAAAACTTTTCAAGATTACCAAACTACTTAATATTACATTCAATAGTTTAAAAGTATTCATTTATTTTTTTGTATTTCACTTTTTGGTTTAATATTAAATTAAACCACATTTTTGGTTTAATTTTTGTGGTTTAATATTAAATGTTAAAATATTTTATAAATCTAAAAAAAGTGTTATTTTTGTACAATACATTTTTGTACAGATTTTTGTTCTGAATTGTTTTGATTTTTTTATTATAAACATGTAGTGTCGTTTATATTAAATGTAAAATATTCGGTACATTTATTTCTAATGACAGAAGTTCTCCATGCAATGTAATTTAAGAATAAGGATAATAAAAGTTTAACCAAAATTTTCACAAATAATAATACACTCACGTACATACACACATTTTTACAAAACCGTGTTTTTGGCGGTACTGAAACCCTTACACACACAAAAATGTTTTCTGCATTATTCAAAAATCCCCCAAAAGCTTGTTTTAATAGTTTAAGTCGTAGATTGTTGACATCACGCAGTGTGACAGAGAAGTCAGCAATTTACAAGCAAGACAGGTGACTCTCTCACCAGCCGCTCCTACGAGAGAAAACAGAGCGACACTGTCAGAGAAAAACACACGAGAACTTAGATCCTTCTCAGATTTCAACAACCAAACAGAATTCACTAATAAACGCTGTTATTATAAAGTAAATACATCTACACGTGTTATTAAACAATCCACCGCTGTTGAAGAAACTTGTGTGAACGCAACACTGGATCTGATCTTAATTTCTGAATCTTTTGCCTTAGAATTCAATGGATTTCTTGAACGGTACACACACACACACACACACACACACACACACACACACACACACACACACACACACACAAACACTGTAGAACAAGCCCAGTATTCTCTGCCCTAGATCTCCTGAAGAGACAACAACTCTTATCTTCTCTATCTGGGCTTTTTTGGGGACTAGAGCTTATTATCTTATTATCTATTTTTTTTCTTACTTATTGCGGAACACTAGCTTTATACTGTATAATGTAGTATTGTCATATTCTGAGAGCCAATCTGCAAATTTATAATAAACTTAAAATGAAAATAAAAATATGTATTTCATTTAATGACTCAATATAGGCTCTAAAAGTCTTTGTACAAAATTGTAAAGTACAAAAGTACTAAAAAATCTGGGTCACTTGTAGAAGAGATTTTACACATTCTGGATGGCTTTAAGTGTGCGTGTGTGTGTGTGTGTGTGTGTTTGTGTGTGAGTGAGAGAGACTATGACACGTACTGGCAACATTTGTTAAAAAAAAAAAAAACTTTGATTTGGAAAATAAAAATACTGGATTTGTCAATTATAATGACCCCATGGACAGAATATATTCTACAGGAGATGTGCGTAAATGCATTTAATGAACTTTTTCTGTCTTTCAGAACCTGCGAGTGCGAACAGTGAAAGGCTCCGGCTTGGCTCTGTCCTTCGGCCGTCTGCCGGGATCATTATGCTCCAAGTACATGCTGGTGGACGGAGAGAAGGTCATGTTTGGATCATACAGGTCAGCATATAGACGGGTCAAATCTCAATTTTTTTTCTTTCTTGAGTAGTAAAAACAGAGCCATAAATGATTCTAGCGATTAGAGTTGTGTTGCAATTTCACAGCCAAGTTAATTTTTTGCAGTTCTGACTAGTAGATAAGAGACATGATTGTGATTTTCAGCAATTGTTTCGCCTTCAAACCATCTTTTCTCATCGCAATCCAAAAGTCTGTAGAGTATTTATCACAGGCCTCCTTCATCTGGTGGTGTCTCCACAGCTTCACGTGGAGCTCCTCCAGAATCAACCGCAACACCATCACCGTAATGTCCGGACAAGTGGTGGACTTCTTCGACAACGACTTCCGAGAGCTCTACGCCGTGTCGGACAAAGTCGACCTGTATTACGAGTTTCACATCAGCAAGCCCTCCATCACCGTTCCCCTGCTGAAAACCCCAGAAGAGCCCAGCAGGCCTCCCGTCATTCCCGTGTCCACCTCGCGCTTCCAGGTCTCGCTCCAAGACACGCCGAGGGCTGACCTGAAAGTGCCTGCGCATAAATACCACAACCCCAAATACTCTTTAGTGGTGGGCAACAGTCTGGGGGTGACGGGCTCCTTGCAGGACCTTTCTAAGCTGAGGGATTACGTGGATCTCGGGAGCGTGAGCAGCTCCAACGATGACGGACATCTCCAGGCTCCTGCTTCTCCTGGCGAGGACGCAAAGTCAGGTTCGAAAAAGCAGCGCTCATCCTTCCGACATTTCTTAAAGGGCCGGACGAACAATCCCAGTCCGGATGCCATCTCCACGGATTCAAAAGCGCTCGGAGCATCTGCAGAAGGTTCCGTGACGGCCTTCCAACCAGAAGCCACGTTCAGACACACCACGGCTCGCCAGGTCTCCGAGACAGAGAGTCGTGGGGAAATGGACGACGCGTTTGAAGCGAAAGAGACTCCAGTGGTGAAGTTCAAATCGAGGAAGAGCAAAATGGGTCCCAGGAGTGTTTCGCTTCACACCGTCGCCACAGAAGACGGTGTGTGTTCGTTCTTCTTGTTAAACTGCCACCTGATTTGTTGTGTTAAAAGGCTTTTTTTGTCTGTTTTAAAGGCATTAAGGGCTTGAAGAAACATGGCTTGAAGAAGAACTGCATCCAGTCTTGAGCTTTTCTTGAGAGGTTCGGAATTTCAAAGGAATCAACACACACGTTTGTTAAGCGACTACTATTGCACATCCTTTCATGACCATGTGGATCTCAGATGTGGATCTGAACGTTAGAGGTTAGACGTCGGTTGTTGTGTGGAGTCGTGGTTGGGTTCTTCACAAATGTTGATGATCTCGGCTGATGATGATGATGGTTTGCTGTCGAGTCCCAGAGAATTGACTAATTCACCAGGATTACAACATTTCCTGAAGTTTAATCTCTTTGAATGGATGTTTACACCAAGAAATGGAGAAGTTTTGGAATCTCTAACTGACTCCTTAGTGGGTCTCAATATAAATTCTTGTTTTAAAGTCCGTAAAAGGAGAAGCTTGTGGCTTAAGCTGCTTGAGATGCACAGCTCATTGTTTTACACTAAGAGTATTTTTGAATACTACAGTTCTTTGTTAAAGTAATAGTTGTGAAGTAATTATGTAAAAAAAATAAATAACTTAAGTGCCAAATAATAAAAAGAAACATGGCCTTAATTTTGTGCTTAATCTTTTATAATTTTGCTGTGAATAATAAAAGGTTCAATGTAAAGAATGATGTTAATATTTTTTAATTAATAAATCCTGTACTAAAAATGATTTACTTAAAAAATATGTGGAAAACTTAAATTCTTTTATAAAAGATCTACTTGACATGAACTAGAAATCTACAAGGCTCAACTTGACACCCGAGCTGCGTCTGCAGATCTGCTCTGCTAATATAGGTGTGACTGTATTTGCTTTACTGTAATAGGATTTGGATTGACTGTTTTAAATTCTCCTTCCAACAATTTTTAACAATGGCCTGGACTTATTTGCCATGACGCAACGTGTTTGGATGCAGCGTTTGAAAGTTGAAGTTTGTAGTTAAAATATTGAGTCAATTAACTTACTAAACCCATAAGAGCGGTTAAACGGTTTAACTTAAACTAGCAAGAAATAACAGCGAAAAAGGAAGTGATACTCAGGAAGAGGGGAGCGTGCGCTTGTAGACCACAACAGCTTTACAGTGCAAACCAAGTCTGCAGTATTTGAGCATTTTTGCAAAAGTAAAATGAAAAATTTGATTTGAAGAAAAGCAAATCTAGCTTTGAAATGGGGATTTGTTCTCAATGTTAAAACGAGACAAAACGTTTCATTCATCAAGGATTCAAGACAATACAAGGGCGCCATCATGTGGTAAAACCGAGGAAATACGTGTGAAGTTCATAACGGTCTTAACACGACTGACAGTTCAAATTAAATCAGGCTTCGTTAATAAGATGCAAACTTTTTAATTCAGTTGTTTATTTTTTTATTATTTATATAATCACAATCTGCTATGTAAAAACGTGTATTACAATAGTGCAAGCATATCATGATATACATTTGAATAAATACAAACATCAACAACAATAGGAAAATATATATTTTTTTAAATAACAATATCAAAGGCTTGGCAGGAAAGTGAGAACAATTAATCGACAAATAGCTTAATTTTAATTATTTATATAAAACAAATGTGTTTATACATTTTTCTCAATGGAACCCAAATTTTTTGTTTTAATATTTGTTTAACCTACTTGAAAAAAAAAGCTATAATAATGTTACAATAAATACAAAAAGACCAACAGTCAAGATCAAGAATCACAAGATCACCATAACCATGAAAAATAATTAAATGACATCTGACAAACAATTATTAAGAAGTTAATTCCAGTATGACATATCTAGCATCTAGATGGATGATTTACATTATCTGTGATTGTGCAAAATACTGTAAAAAGCATGTGATGGTGAGGACCAGTGAAGATGTTCTTGTTGACACTAGATGACACTAGATCAGGTCAGAACGGTGGTGGTGTTGGCGTTAATGACCTTCTCCTTGCGAGCAGATACTAGGTCATAGAACGGATCTTTAGTGATGCAGGATCTAGATTTAGAAAGCAAAGTGTCAGTTCCTCTGAGTTTTTTTTTTTTTTTTGTTTCACTTCCGCTTCTCACACGACCTTGAAACGCGGCCGTGAGCACGTTTGATGTTCTACTTTACTTTAAAAATATTTCCTTTTTGACTTCTTGAAAAAGTAATGTTTTAGGTGTGTGTGTGTGTGTGTGTGTTATCTGGGGTCAATTATCAAATCTTGCAGTTGATGATAATCTGTCCATTAATCTGACTCTAAAGCAGCAATGATTTTTCAAGTAACTTTTTTTCTCCTATTAAAGTTTAAACTCTCCTATATTTGAGGAGATCTCAATTTCAACATAAGAGACTGATCTTAACCAATCACAGGACACTGCTGAGTTAAGTATTTATTTACATCCCAATAGTTTTAATTAATTAGTAAAATTTACAAATGTATTATTTATACACAATTGTATGTAAAAAAAAAAAAACTAAAAAAGTATTGGATGCAATCGAATCATTTAAACGAAAAAGGTAACTTTGTGAATTACTGTATTATACTGGTCTTCATCCATTCTAAAATAAAAAAAAATAACAAAGTCAAACTGCGCCCCCTCTGGTTAGTTTTGGAATTGACAGATCTTGGGCCAGTCTGCTGTATGGCGACTGTCTGATACCTGATGGCCTGAATCCAGCCTGCACGTTCCTCAGCAGACGAGGCACAGAGTCGGTAAGACTGGTGTTTGCCCATCACAACTCGCCCGTCGGTCTCCGTTTTACACGCTTTTATAGTCTCTCCTTTACGATGAGGGCTAAACAACTCCAAACAGTACTAGAATCACAGACAATAAGAGATCATGTACGCGGCAACATTTTTGAAGGGTTAAAATCAAGTTTCTCCCAGACCATGTGTTATCACAAGCATTTAAATGTCACTGGTTTGTGAGATGCTCAGATGAATACAGAAATCAGGATCTAGCAATTATTCACTGAGCTTGAAATGCTGTTAATCGAACTCAAAACGGGAAGTTAAAAAGTGCATAACCATAACTGATCATCTAGATATGGCTGTTCCTGCTTCAAAGTTAATGTTCTACCTGTTTGTGAGAATCATCCAGCTCTCTAATGCTCAAGTTCTCTAGCGGAATGATGCCCTTCGGCTCTTGGTCCTGATGAGAGAGAGAACATATCCCAAATTTCCCAATCAAATTCCTCTGAGTTCTATTTTAACTAATGTATTGCACTTACTGTTGTGTACTGGAAATAGTAGAGGCAACTGTCTGTCAATATAAACCACCTTCGTTTCCAGGTTTTTATTCGTCCACCTAAGTGTTCGCAAATGGAATTGTTTGATAAAAGGACATAAAGTTAAAAAATGACCAATATGTCTACAAATGTTAAAATTGTGGAAATATGTCCTCAATTGACTTGACAAAATAGAATAGAACACCTTGTACAACGTCTTGGTGACATTGTTCAAATGTATACACATTTTAATATATGTAAAGCATTGCCAGATGTGCATAATTGTTAAAATGTACAGTTATCAAATTATTGACATTATTTTAATTAATTTAACTTAATTGAGTAACATATCTGGACTGTTATTATTGGAAGAACAACACACCTTCTTTCAGAAGCCATCCCTCCTGATCGGGATTGAAAAAGGTGTGAGTGAGATCGTTCCCATCGTCTTCTGGGATCTTGAACGGTTCGTTCTTAATGCTCTCGTACAGTTTCTAAAAGAACAATTTTTTTCATCTTTTTTTAATGAAATTTAGAAATGGGGATTCACGAGCAGGAGGTTTGTCTTCACCTCTAGTATTTCAGGGGGAAGATCTTCACCATGATTGATTCCCCTGTTCATGCTGATGAAGCGTTCGAGCGTCGGCTTGTCTTTCACGTTTGGGTTGTGCAAGCTTGTGTTCAGCATGATGACAGAAAACGACAGGATGTAGCAGGTGTCTGTAATGCACACACACACACACACACACACACACACACACACACACACACACACACACACACACTATTAAAATGTGATCAAAATCTCTCCAAACCTTCTTTTTCTCTACTGCCCTCTGGTGGAACTACTTGTGAAATCCAGCTAGATCAACCAGCATCCTTATAACTTAAAATATTTTGGGTTTTTTTTAATAAATTGCACAGAGGTGTGAGTGTGAATGTGTGTTTGTTTGTGTGTCTCACTCTGTGATTGGGTGGCGATCACCAATCAAGAGTTGCTGTGATTTGCTTCAACTCGATAGACTTAACAATTTATACCAATTTAACCTGTGGACCTTTTTTCCCTTTGTGTTATTTGTTTATGATTATTTTTATGTATACTGTTTATTTTTAAAATTTATTTCAGACTCACCAATGGTCCATGACAAGAAGAACAAATTTAATTATTTAATTATATTTTATTATAGGTGTGTTTGTATGAATACTCTCTCTTTTCTGCCGTTCTTTCTCTCTTTCTGCTGTTGTAAGATACAATGTCCCCACTGTGGGCCTGCTAAAGGCATTTAAACTCTATGTTTTACTCTAATGCTTTAGAAGAACAATTGTTGGTCTTCTAAAAAAAAATCACAAAAAAAAAAAACAAAAGCATCATAATTTACCTGTGGACTGAAAAACCTCTGCGTTACAGGTGCAGTATCGCAGAGCAAAGGCCTCCATCATACGATCGATCTTCTGAGCCTCTCCAGGCAGACGGAAGCTCCAGAGAAACTGCCTAAGTTCACATCGACAACCGATTCAGCACAGTCAAACCAGTATCAAGCTCAAAGAAGAACGAAATCTCCCACCGTAAAGCCTGAACTAAATTCAGATTGGAGAACTCATGGAGGTCAACAAACGCCTGCAGGATCTGAAGATGCATCTCCTCCCTGTGGAAGCAACAAAACTCCAGTAAGTCCCGCTCAAATTTGAAGGTCAATCGAGGTCACTCAAGGTCATACCTTTCACCTAAGAAGTTGCCGATGGCGTTTTTATTCAAGCCTTCCTCTTTATAGAGAAACTCTGCCACTGTGGTTGCTTTCCACTCCAGTAAATTGTTATCTACTAGATACTGCACACCCTGAAATGATAAAAAAAAATGACCAACAACTGGTTTGTGAGCAAACATTTATCTGAAATAATTAGAAAATGCCCATTAGCATTTTATTCATAATTCAAAAACTGTATTATTATTCCTAATATTATTTACCAGTGAGTATGCACATGCTTCACAGAACTAAACTTTATACGCTTTATCTTTATACGCTAACACCGTCATATGCGTGTATGATTGGAAATAGACGTGTGGTTTGCAGTTTACACAGGATGTGGTTCTTTCTGTCTTTCTCTTCCGCCTCTTTCTGTAACCTACTTCAGATGGATCTGCTTTTAACCGTATGATGCTTGAAATCCAACCAGCAATGTATTTTACACCCTGGATGACCTCTAAAATGAGTCTGTGTTGGTACCTTCTTCGGGTCCATGTTAAACTTCTTTTTCCCACATTGGATTCTCTTGTTCTTGGTGATGTTTTTGCTGCTAAGGAAAATGATTTGTTAGTAAAGACAGACACAGAAAACTTGTCCAATTCTGTGTAATTCAGGTGTCTCAACTCAGTGGTCATTACACATCCATTTTGGTTGCTCCATCTCATTTGCATTAAAGTATTAGCGCATGAAATTGCCGGCTTATCTTACAGCTAAAGTTCTTCTCGTAACCGTGGTGGAAGAAGGAGAAAGCAGATGCAAGCCCACGCTCTACATAAGGGTTTGGGGAAATACAAAAACGCTAAGTTACAGCCATCAAGGTAAAATGAAGTTCAGTGATAATGTCCCAGATGCTTTGATGCAAACGGATGCGCCTGACACTCGTTCAGGCAAAGATAATGTAATAATGAATATAGTGTCGGTTGAATGCACAAAATATAAAGAGCAAAATATTAAGCGGATTTGTTATATCATGTGACATGATTTTTTTATTTGACAACTTCAGAGAAATCAGAAATAATAAAGAGAACAAAAATCCTACTGACTTGTCATCATCAGCCTCTATTGTGTGAATTTCTGTCATCATGGTTTCAATCTCAAGTCTGAGTTTCTGTCAAAGAGACAAATAGGTCAGTGTTATATGGCACAATAAAAGCAAAAGTTTGTTTTCTAGATGGATTGGACTTTGAAAAGGCTACATTTTTAAATCAACATTTAAATGCATTTGAATAGAGACATAAAAACCAAACCGGTACCAGAATGTCATCCAGAATGACGTGCTTGTGAACGTTGACTTCTGTCTGCTTCTTCTCCATCGAAATAAAATCTAAAGGTGCTGGGAATAACATTAGACACTTTTTACTATACAGGATCATTTTTGAGCCTTTTGCGGATTTTTAGGTCAAATATTGACTTCTGATATTCAGCGGTTTATTTATCACAGGATGGTAATGATTGATTGCTGCACTATACTACAACTTCTTTACAAACTAGAATGAACCAAATACCAAACAAAACTTACCTTTTCCCCAGAGAAAACTGTCTTTTCTTTGGGTTCCCATGCTGCAGGGTGACTGAAGTCAAGCAAATGTAATAATTAAATAAAATTCTGTATGATACATTTCAGCCTATAAAGATAATATCGTTCATAAATAAAGAAAAAGGTTAAAATGAAACATTTCGCACTGGTTTATGAGTTAAATGGTTTCCAATGTATTGGTTTCCAACAATTCCCAATTTATTAAACGGCTGGAAAAATACAGATATAAACACATTGACAGAGAATATAAAAGGTTTCTGAAACGTACCTTCATATGTGTACTTCTGTCAACAGGTATTAGATTAGCGACAGTTCGAACCTGAATGGTAAATGCACAGAGAAACTGATGGAGAAGCGCTTTTGCGAGAGGATGTGACGTCACGGTCTGCAGCTTCCTTGTTTGAGTTAAATGCGGTATAAAAATGAATATAAATATTTTTTTTATAAACTTGATAACTCTTTGCCAAAATACACACACACACACATACACACACACACACACACACACACACACATATATATATATTACTATACATATATATATATATATATATATATATATATACATTCAGTGTATACACACATATACACATATATATAATATATACATATATATATTTATATTTATTATATATAGGTCATTTTCTTTTTTTGTATTTTCTGACCTTTTATGTTTGTTCGCATATTTGTTTGATAAATACCCCTGATTAATAATAATAAAAATGTTTGTGTATTTGTTGTCAAATGAACTATACACACGCACCTGCTTAAATAACGTTCGACGTTGCCCACTTGTGGTAGACAATGCGAATAGCGTCATGAATAAAGTCCTCACGCGTTGACGTCTCGTTTTAAAGCTGTACCACTTCCTCATGTAGTGTTTAAAAAAAAACGTGCAATCAAAAAGTTTAAACTACTTTGCCGGGTGCGCGCATGCGGGAGCGAGCGCTTGTGCACGCGCGTGCGAGAACGAAAGACACCGAAGAAGCAAATCTGTTTCCTGTATTGCTACTGACTAAGTTTGTTAACAGTAGTTATCCAGTAGGAGCCGGTGAACTCTCCCCAGAACTCTTCAGAAATGCAAGCTATTAAATGTGTGGTGGTCGGAGATGGGTAAGTGAAGTGACGTTGCTAATCGAACTTTTTTTTTCAAGTTGTCTCAGCGATACAATTTTTACTAACGTGCATTGACGCGCTTGTGTTTTATAACAGTATGTTTCAATGGCGCCTAGTGACGTTCACGGAAACGCACTAATATTTCATCGATAACATTTTATTGACTTTTAATTTCCTCGTTTGTCACGTGAGGTGTGTGTTAGCAGCTGCGCGCTCTTAAGACAGACACACTTCCTTCACTCTTGCCTCATTGCAATTTAATTTGTTAATTTATTTAAAAAAAAAAAAACACCCGGCAGCTGCTTTGCAAAGCTTTTAATCCAGTGGTCAGTTAGAAAACACATTTTCTGCATTCATCCTACAGAAATTGGTAAAAAAAAAAAAAATTGCAGTGTGTTTTCACGCTGTCTGCAAAAAAAAAAGTTGTATAAACTCTGATTTCTATCACTAAAGGAGTATATCACATGTGGAGCGTGTGTGTGTGTGTGTGTGTGTGTGTGTGTGTGTGTGTGTGTGTGTGTGTCCGTCCGTCCGTCCGTCCGTCCGTTTATGTATATTTATTCATCTGTCTGTTATACGAGAGAATGAAAGCGTGTGTGTGCGTGATCTTTTAGCGTTACTGATAATCACGTTTTATTATCTGGAATTAAATTAGGTTAACAACTGTGTGTGCGCGCGCGCGCATGCGTGCCCGCGCGCTCCCGCTGATCATCAGACAGTGAATAAAGATGGAGGATGTGATGTAGAAAGTCTGAAGCTGTTTTAGGATGAATGTGAGTGAACATGGCTCAGAATTACTAGATCAACAACTTAAGTATATTGCATCATAGCGAAAGAGTTGAAACAAGAAAAAGCAGAAATAATGAGATGCCGCACAATTAGTTTTGTTTGATTGTTTGCAAGGATATCCTGTTTAAAGCCTTTTCACACTTCTCCATTTTGAAGCATCTGAGCTTCCTCTTGTGCGGGTACTTGTTGACCAACCGTTTCTATAACCGTTGTTCTTTCAGTACGTTTCCAAAGATGTTGGTGTATTTTCTGCAGCTTTTGCGTTTCGTTCAATTATTGTGTTTTTGGACCACTTATAATCAACTGTCAATTTAATTCACGTATAAGACACAAATTTTTTTATTACAAAGTGCATAATCATTTTTTTTCTTTTACTTTTTGAAGGAAATTCAGTGCACCATATAGGCTTATTTTTCAAAGTTACTCGTCAAATAGATGCACGCTTTCTTTTTCTTCTCTTCCTGGGCGAGAGCGCTTCACTTCCTGTCACCCGTCACGATAACTCCAGGCCTCATATCTTTATCCGTCTCTCCGTGTCTATCTGATTCCCAGCACGGCTTCAGAAACACTTCACTACTGTGTACTGGAATTTGTGTAGATTAAAACTAAAGTCTAATCCAAACAGTAGCCTGGAGCATTGTGACTCCATCAGCTTGCTTCACGGTGGTTTGTGTATTGGTTGTTCTATGAAAAACAACCTCTTACAGGGACTTTAAACAGTAAAACGTAAAAGGCTTGTGAGGACATTTCTTCAAAGCCCGGCCCTTCAGTCAAGTGTGCGCAAGTCCTGAAAACTCACGGCATGCGGTTCTTGGCTCACGTGTTTTTATGGCGTAAGAGAAACAGCCAGAAAGGAGGAATCCTAAACGGAGCGATGAAGAGGTAGCAGCGCCGGAGGTGTGTGTTTTTGGCCTTGCCCTTGAGAAGCTTCAATCTCGATGCTACAAGATCTAGCCGCAGGCCACGCTCTCCCAGCATTCCTCACTCTCACTGCCCGCGTGCAGCAACATGCTCCACTGGAATTTGTCTCTCTTATTCGCTTCTTACATTCATGTTTGTTTTGTTCTGCTTCAGCTGACCTGTATTCATTGTGAATGTCATGTGTTATGAGGCCGTTGTCCAGATCCTTTTGTTTTTCTGATCGCTAGTAAAACCAAAGACTGCTCTTTTTTTTTTCTACTGTCATGTTGAATGGATGCGTGTTTTAACGGTTACAGGTTTTCAAAATTTAAGCTTTAAGGTCAACACACACACACACAATTTGTTTTTCTGTGTTTTATGAGAACCTCTTCAAATTCTTAGTTTTTAAAAAAATGTAAACTATACATTTTTTGGTTCATTGATCCGAATAAATAATTTCAGTCAAATATTATCATGATCAATATAGATTTCAGTAATTCATCTCGTAAATTATCATTTTACTGCATCTTAAAAATGTGTCCTCATAAGGTAGGATAAAAAAAAAGAGTGCAACAAAGAAATGTATGCACACTCTGCTTTTTAAACACACACACACACACAACATCAGTTCCTCAACATTAACCAGGAGAATGTGGTATTGTATTTGAAAGGAAATATATTGATGTACTATGAAAAAGCAGAAGCAATGTACCTTTTTGCCGTACAATGGTTTTGTCACAGTGCGCTTTGATGTCATTTTACCTGCCTGTGTTGTATAGTACTGAATGATGTTTGTGTTCCTGGGACCGGGTGAGTAACTACATTTTGTTTTTTCTGCTTTGTGTGTCAGTGCTGTGGGTAAAACCTGTCTTCTCATCAGCTACACGACCAACGCGTTTCCTGGAGAATACATCCCCACGGTGTGAGTATCTGGTCGAGACAGACCGGTGAGCTGAACCGTCCAGTGATTGTGTGGTTGGGTTGTTTTTAGGTTTGATAACTATTCGGCCAATGTGATGGTGGACAGCAAACCGGTCAACCTGGGGCTGTGGGACACAGCTGGACAGGAGGATTATGACCGACTCAGACCACTGTCTTATCCTCAGACGGTACCTACCTGCCTTCCCTGCGAGTATTCATGTACATTTACATTAGATCATGGTTGGGATTTCTAGGGACAGCATGACATAAATGGATTTTAATTCAAGTCACTTTGAATAAAGGTGTCTGCTGATTTTAGAAAGAAAAGAAAGTTGAACAACTATTGTTGTCTTTTTCTACAGCCAAACTCTCAAACAATTTGTGCTTTTCCTGATAATCTTAATTAGATGAGAAGATTCTATTTTATCAGGACTTCCGCAAATCCACAATGTATTTTATACTGTTAATAAAACGATTATCTGTTTAATGGATGCTAACACACACATTTCTTCATAGTAATATGTGAAGACAGGGTTTATAACCAGTATTTATCAAAAAGATGGCAACCGGTCCCCACGAGGTACAATTTAGTCAAAAAAATAATTTTGAGGAGATACGTTATTACATGATCTAAAAACCATGTATCTGTTGACATGTGTGATGCAGTGTTTATCTCCAGGACAATAATGTGTCCCCACAAACTGAAATTGCTCTGTTGCGCTGCTGCGTTTTAATAGGATTTATTGTGTCATGGATTCTATTACAAATATTTATGTTTGTACTGGCATACATGTTGGATGACATTTTTCATAGCCAGTATTTATTACAAGGATGAAAGAAAACATGTTCCTACAAGAAGATCTAGGCCAAAGAAAGAAATCTTAGGAATGCCTTAACCAGAATCTGACAGATGATGTGTACAATCAGCTTACAAATTGCCAGGTAAATGTTAAAAAAGAAAAGTTTTGGTGATGTTGTGCTTTTTTCCAGGACGTCTTTCTCATCTGTTTCTCTTTGGTGAGCCCAGCATCATTTGAAAACGTCCGAGCCAAGGTGAGCCTTCATTTCGCTTGATTTATACAAACAATCAATGGCTAACAAGATTTGCACAGGAAGTAGTGGTGGATTTAGCCTCTCCAACTCAGATTATTGTTATATGGCACATAATGACAATAAAAGATCCTGATTCTGATTTTTATTCTATTCTGTTTCTTGCACTACGTCACTTTGGCCGCTAGATGTCACTGTGTAGCAAACCATGAAACATTCGCCGACCAAAATAAAGTGTGTGTAGGGTTATATATAATAGAAAATTGTGACAAAGGATGATTCGTGCGAATTATTTTACTTGGAGGTCAGGTTTTTAGAAACAGGAATGTCTCAATAGCTGTACTGAAAGACTCTTGGTTATAAAACCACAAGTACACAAGACATATTTTTCCTCATATCACCTTGCGGTATTTTACTGATTCTTTTTTTTCATGTATGAGCATTTCTGCTGGTTATTTTTCAGTCTTGCAGATGGAAATAATGGCACAACCTTGGCATGTTCAATGTAACAGGAGCCTCATAACACACGGACATTGTTCACGGTCCTGAAGTATTTTTTTTCTGCTTGTTTTATGGAAGGATGGAAAACAATTTTAAGAGTGAGCACAAAAGGAAATATCGTCATTTTAGAGAATGATGCTTCTGAGATTCCAAATGCAATCAGGGGAAAGTTAAACGTCCTTGAGGCAAAGAAAGAACGAATATCTAGTGTATATGGCTGTTTGACTGCTTGTGTTTTAGACTGCAATGACCATTGCGACCTGCAACTTTAAATGTATTTTAGAAAATTTGGCTTTTTCCTGTATTTTAGGGTTTACAATTTTTCCTGACTGGAAGTTGGTAATATCTATATAGTTGTATATGCATATTGGTACATGTTTCTGTGTGTGTTCATTAATTATGTTGGGTTTGTTGTTTTGTTTTCCGTAAAATTATTATATTATGTATTTTTGAAACCAATGGCTGTATTTCTCATGTGTGTAAATTCACTGCATGATTAAATGCACAACACAAACTCGCTACAATCCCTAGTGGCCAAAATGACAAAAACCACCTAAATTTAGTGTTTGGATTCTAAATAAGATAAGTGAGGAATTTTGTCACACAAACCCCAAGACCAAGATTCGAACCTAAAACTTCTGTGCCAAACCGGCCTTCTCTTGTCTACGGTATATTCATTTGGATGCAATATTAACATTAACATGTAAAATATTTTTGTCATATATTAACTCACACAAACACACATCATATATACAGTATATATATACTATATATATATATATATATATATATATATATATATATATATATATATACAGTATATATAAAAATAAAATGAATTTTGGTCCTTTCAGTCATTTTGCTACTTTCAGTCATTTGGCTTTTATCCAAAGCTACTTACAAAAAAGTATAACGTTTTTTTATTATTATGTTTGGAACATTATTTATATAATAATCCTCTTTTGCTTATGTATATGCTTCGCTTCTGCTTTCTACCAGAGATCATGAGAGGCTCAAAACCAGCCATCGCTGCGTGCAGCTATATTTTAGAATTTTTTGAATATTTTTAAATAAACTACACATACAGAAAAAGAAAAATCAAAAGCTTTGTGGATTCATGTCTGATTACCTAATTGGTATTAGTTGATTTCTTCTCCACATGGTGTCTGCTTTTGAAACGCAAAAGATTCTGTGAATTAATGACCTGATGATTCGGATGTCTTTGCCGATATTTGCCTCATGCTGGACCGAGAAGCATCCATGATTTGCAAATCAATTGTTTTCTTCATTTCTAGCCATACATACCAATATACCCCATCGTAATTCCCAGCATTATTGACGTTTTAGAGATATGCACGACATGTATTTTTGATCAAACAGAGATCATCGTCAAATTCCAAGCTGTGATGCAATTATTCGCCTTGGTTCGAAACGACACCTAGTTTGCAGAGATGTGAGGATCAGACCAGAAAGTGCCAAATAATGAGGAATTGAGGCAATAAGTGGCAGAAGAGCAATGCGTTTCTTCTTCTTTGAAGGCGGCTGTGTGATTTAAGCACGTTAGAGATGAAGGGGATGAAAAGTGGAAAGTGATGCGTTTTTCTCGTGTCAGTGGCCTGAGGAATGGACAGTACGACGTTCTGTTCTAATCAGCGACGCAAAGGCTCGCTGAGAATAGAACCACAATTGAAAGAACAAAAAGCTCCTATGATTGAGGAAGGGAACATGCAAAGAGAGAAGGGGAAAAAAAACAGCAATCATAAAATTTTCACCGGCAGAGCTTTGTAGTAATCCGTCATCTTGTTTTTATTCGTTTTTGATCATGAGACGTGCTTTTTTTTTTCCACTTGTTGTTGTCTATATCCGACATTTCAAGACCTTCTGTGCCTGAATGTGCCTGAGATGTGATTTGTGGTCTCAACAGTTCCGGAAACTCTGTCTTAGCCAATTTACCTGATAAAACCGGCACAACATGAAGAAACGGCGTCTTAGCGACTCCTTAATGTCCTTCTGCTTTCTGCGTTTTCTTCATTACCTCTTTTTTCCCCTTCATCATTTCCACAGTTTATTCCCAAGTTGTAACCATGGCTACGCCGGCCATATGCAAATTCCGTCTTGATATATTGTGAGAGGTTGAGGAATTAAAATCTATTTAAAGCACATTGATGAAGATATTAAGGGGGGTCACGTGATCCACACAAACACTTCCGCGCAATCACCGATGAGTGCGGCGAGATCGTTTCTCATCACCGACTCGGGCTGATCGTGTGTGAAAACGGGCCTGTTAGCGTCGACTGCTTTATAAACGCCGCCTCGCCCACCCACCTTTCATAAATGCCGTCCTCGCAGACGCGTTTCAACACCCATTTGAAGTATTTTATTAATAAGCCGACAGAGATGAAAAACAAAGATATCTCTAGTGTCACACAAAAGCCCAAATGGCTCGGTTTCCGTGAAGCGGGAATTCATAAAAAAAAAAGCAGATGACTCAGTGTTTACAAAGCCACGGAGATATAATGTTGATTTATGCATATAGCTGCTTTTCAAACGGGCTTTTCTATTCATTTTAGATCACAATCTCGCTTGTGTTTGTTCCCGGAAGCCGAGCGATTAGCTACCAACGCCTTTCAAGCGCTTTAGTGTTTTTCGGCGAGTCATCCGCTGAATTGAGTTGGGAACCAGCGTCCTCGATTTTTGGCTTAATGATTCATTGTTGGTGTAGTGTGACTTTTGTGTGCCTGTGTGGACAGTGTGGGCTTCGTTTTGCGCGTCTGAAACTGAGATCGCTCAAGGTCAGATGAGTGCGGCTGCCTGCGTGCGTGGAAACAATGGCGCGCGTGGCAGATTGAAGACCACATTCACGCCGAGGCCTTGGAGGCAGCCGCTCTTTGTTCTGGTTTTGTCACGTTGTCGTCGGCTAAAAATGTACGTTTCAATTTCAGGGATCCTGACTGGTTAATAGGTGTGGAATCAGATTAGTGCCAAAAATATCAAACGTAAATTTCTAAGACACGAACAAAATTGCTTCACATTTTACGTTAGGTTTTTTTTTTTTTTGGCTTGCAATTACGTTTGGGTTTTGGATTTTTTTTTTTTTTTCGCGTTCATGTTTTATTCTTCGCGTTTTTGTTTGAAACTTTTTTTGCTTCGGATTTTTTTTTGTTCATTTTGTTTTTCAGCACAAGCTTCACGTGGGGGCGGTCCTTACTCAGATTGGCTGGTGAGAATGTGATTGGCAGCTGCTTGAAGTTCAAACAAAAAAAAATGAAACAAACAAAAATCTGAAGCGAAAAGAAAAAATACGTTTCAAACGAAAAACGTGAAAAAATTAAAAAAAAAAGGCTGAACGTAACTGCAAAGGGATAAATAAAAATCAAACACAAATGTGAACCATTTTCGTTAGTTTCTTGGAAATGTACATTTGATATTTCAGGCACTAATCTGATTCCATTCTATATGCAGCGTTTTGTAAGCGTTAAAACAGGAAAGCGGATTGGCTGGCGAAGTGGGAATGAACTGATTTGCTCTGCTCCCTCTAGTGGTACCCTGAGGTGAGGCATCACTGCCCTTCCACTCCAATTATTCTGGTTGGCACCAAGCTGGATCTCAGAGATGAGAAGGAGACCATTGAAAAGCTGAAGGAGAAGAAACTGGCACCAATCACTTACCCGCAGGGTCTCGCTTTGGCCAAAGAAATAGGTGAGACACTTTCCGTGCCGTAAAAGTACTTTGGGGAGAACAACAAGAAGAATGAATTGTAATTGAAATTTAGTTAAGAGCTTTTACAATAAATCATAGTTAATCTAATGTTTGTATTTAAATACATATATAACATTTAGCATTTATTGTAATGCAATAAATGAAATGTGTACTTTTCTAGTTCACAAAGGTACAGTATTAATACAGTATAGAGCAAGTAATTCAACAAATACTACCAAATTTAATTGTTAAGGTAACCATTATATGAAAAAAACTATTTGTACAATAAATATAAATAAAAAGTAAAGTGAGGCTTCTGTTTAAAACACTGTTTAATTAGGCCATAACAAGACTTTAAAGTCCATCCATTTTCTGGGCCGCTTTTCCATTTCTGGGTCACGGGGAGCTAGACACACACTTACACCAAAAGCCAATTTTCCTGACTCTAATTCTCGCATTTGCATGTTTTTGCACGAGAATATTGATATCTTCAACTTGAAAAGCTTCAAACTTGTGTCGCATAAACGTTCCTTAATGTACATATTTCACAGATACACACTAACAGAAATGTAACAAAAACATAGCAAAAACAATAACATGACCTCATCATCAACGTCAGCAATCTTGATATTGTCGTCATATTGCAATGCAATAAAGACGTGTCACATACCATAAGATTTTTAAATGCCATAATAATACAAGGAATCACATATCCTGCACATACACACAACACGCACAAAATAATCCTCGTAAAGGACCACGTGCTAAATGCTCCCAGCTCGGCTCCCGCTAACATTTGTGCGCCACATGGGCCCGTCCGCCCACACGCTCCCAGACGACAGATCCGCACACCTACTGCACCCAGACATCTGCTGCCCGGGAACCCACGCAGGTCGCCCCGCTCCTGTCGTCTTTAACCTACATGTGTGTTTGTGTGAAAACAGATTCCGTGAAGTACCTGGAGTGTTCGGCTCTCACTCAGAGGGGTTTAAAGACGGTGTTCGACGAGGCCATCCGTGCCGTGCTCTGCCCACAGCCCACCAAGGTCAAGAAGAAGGGCTGCCTTCTGCTCTGAGCACCGGAGACGCAAATGTGAGTGTGTGTGTGTTTCATCTGGAGACCAACCATGTGGCAACTGGGAGAAATGGAAGCACATTTCGCAACCATCTCAATTATATTGAAAGGGTTTTGCTGGCGTGTTCAGATGCAGCTCCAGGCGGAAGTTAAACACAGTCATTGTGATTCGTGTCAAAGGTCGTTGTTAAAAATGAGGATGCGAGGACGAGGAAGGACCACTGACCTTTTGTTCTCTCTCCTCCAGGTTCGTCACTGTAATGGTACCAGAGGAACTCGCTTGTAAGGGATGAAACTGTTTTAATAACTTTTTCTTATTTTAATTGTGGCAGACTTTGAGTCGAATAGGATTTGAGGAGTATTTAATCACGATGCTGTAGTGGATACGACGGGTTTATGAACGCACCGTCGTGTTTTGTGGTACTGGATGATTCTTTTTTTACATTTATTGTCTTATCTTATCACATTAAAAGTTTAGAATTGAAAGATGTACGTATGTCATACAGACACAGATAGAGTGAAAATAAAATCAGAAATTCATCAAAAATAGTCATTCTGTTTTTTTTTCTATTCTCATAAATAAACTGCTTTGTAAAGCTAAAGATTAAACATTTACGATTTGCTTTTGTTATATACATAAGTCTTATGGTCACTAGATATAACTAGATCAATCCTTTGGAAATAATCCAAATAATGAAAAAAGTATTTCTATAATATAAAGAATATATTCATATTAGTATAGAATAAAGGTTATATTCACTTGAATATGGATTATTACTATATCATAATATAAAATATATAAAATAAAAGTATTCTATAGTTTAAAAAAATCTAATGAAAAATGTTCTTATTTTTCTGATCTGCTCATGTGTCTTTTATTGGTATATTTTTTTCATATGCTCCCAGAAAGCCAGCATGCCTCGAGCATCACTGTGGCTTTCAAATAAAGCCGTGACGGGGTCTGCGAAATAACCGAGAGTAGAAAAAAAATCAAAAGGTGCTCGGGAGCGAGAGAGTGTACGGACCACAAACAAAATCAAGTGGAGTCAAGAGAGTTTAGCTTCCACTCAGGCAGCCAATGGCTTATAAAATATGTGTGGATGAAAACCGGCTTCAGAAGCCCGGCACATTCCGTGAGGTGTCGTCTGATCTTCAGAATGCTCCCGATAATTCAGAAAGTGATGAAGCCTGGAGCAAGCCCTCTACCACAGCAGCGGAATATTAATCTACATGATTTTCTCTGGATAAGAGGGGAAGAAAAGGCTACAGGGCAGAAAGGAAGACGAATCGAGAGATGGATGCAGAATGGCAATCTGTCACGATGGAATTGTGTGCTTTTTTTTTTTTTTAAACGTGACCTTGTGTTTCTTCAAATTGTATACGGCAAATCACAGACGCGCATTAATGAAACACAAGGTTCTTTACGATTGACATAAATAATAGGTTATTGAACATGTATAATTGGAATATAGGTTACCAGAGCTTAGTTTATCAGAGAGTTTAATATTACTACATTATTCTCATGCTATCTTATAATAACTTAATAACTATAATAACTACAATCTGTTATCCAAGCAAATGGATTCCAATTTAGTTCTAGACACCAAAATCAACATTTCTGTTCAGCATATCCTTTCATAATAAGGGTTCTAAGGCGAATGCATCTTTTACACTTAACATTTGTTGCGTACGTGTCACATGACTATTCGTCACGTGACCTCTTTTTTTTTTTTTTAATGTAGAGGAAAAACACAGTTTGGCAACAATGTAGCTTTTTTTTTGCTCTGATAACGTTTCGTTTTCAGCAAGTGTTGCATTAAATAGGAATCCATCTTTGTACGCTAGACTTAAAACGGCTGCTTCTTTATATAAATTCTAGCTGAATTGTGTTTTTTTTTTCAATACAAAATCCCAGTCCTAATTCCATCTGAACTCCAGCAGGCCCAAGTCTGGCACTCAGTGAAGAGAGTAAAGATGAATTTGGACAGAAACGATAATGCTCTGAAGCATAGCAGACAGCCTGAAGGTTTATACCTGTTGACATTTACAAGCCCCATACTGGCTTAATGATGCAGGATGGGAAGCAGCCAGCCCACCTCAGCCCTGACCTTTAGCACACTGTGAGGGGGAACCCACAAACCAGGCCGGTCCGCCGCTACGGGACGTCTGATCTAGCGTTCCACCACGTCTGGCTGGTCGGGAATCAAAACATGGTGTCCTTAGTGTGTATGGATTGCATGTCGGATTGGCCATTAAAACCCTCGGCTGTTTTGAAAGGCCATAGATGAGGCAAATAAACAAGGCAGGATCCCCGAGTCAAGTGCAAGTAATGAGCTATTGATTGTCTGCATCCAGTGACGTGATGTTGACAGCTGAGAAGATCCAGTTCACTTATGAAATGAAAAAGCCTTCTGCTCACTCATCAGAATCGCTAAACTACATCTTTTGCCCGTCTGTTAGATGGTAATAAGTGGTCCGTGAACTGGAATTTCTAATAATTGAGTGAATCATAATTCAGTGGCGTGATGGAGGATCTTAACTACTTCATTGTTCTTGCTGGCAACTGCGTGTTGAAGGATTTTTCCCTCACACGAGCTTGTTTTGTATTTAAAATTGTGATGCCATAATTATGAAAGTCATTTTGTTTAAGTTCATGTTTGAAATGAGCGACACTGATTCACTCAAGCACTGGAATTTGAATTGATGCTTTGAAATGTCTGTATTATGGAATAATTTCAGGCCTCGGTGAAATGACATGTCATTTCTTTTAAGCGGACGCCTACATGATCTCGCCGCTTTAATGTAATTCGGCGAAGCAGACATTAAGGACAAAATTCATATAGAAATGTTTTTACTGCATTGCACTCAAAATTAACTCCTGTGAGGATTTTTGTTATTCAGCTATAGTGTTCATGTGGGTCTACTGCACCAGTGAGGTTTTTGCTTTTTAAAACAATATAAAAAAAACTATTTGAAGTTAAATACTTGACAGATGGTCAATCCTGCTTCAATCCAATATAATGAGCAAACATTTTTGTCTTTTTGCTTTTTTTAAATTAACCTCCAATGGATTTTGCCTGTTCACATTAGCTTATACAAAACATGAGGTGCAGAGTTTTAGTGTGTGTGTGTGTGTGTGTGTGTGTGTGTTTTGCATATTTATTTCTTACACATTGCATTTGTATATGTTGGGCTCATAAACACTCTCAGTAGCCACAGGGTGAAGTTACAGAACCAAAACTTTCCACACTTAAGGGTCCAGTTCAGTGGACCCTGTGTGTAATGTAAATGCAAATAGGACGCAATAGAATGTATGTTTGGTTTATGTTCTTCATGAGCCAAAGCCAATGAATTTCGTGTTGTAAAAATTATTGCTTCATTTTCGTTTGATTAAAAACTAACGAGTCAGACCATATAGTGAAAACATAGTTTTGTAAATTATCCAGCTTAAAAACAATTATTTCGCCAATCAATATTTTTATTTGTTAACACTATGCCAATTATAACCTATAGCTTTGAGTTGAATTAAAAGTCTTTCGTCCCCACAAGTTGGAAATTTCACCGCTGCAGCAGCAATACAATTATAGTAGAATCTGAGTATTATGATTTAAATACAGTTTAATTGAAACATAAAAGAACGAAATGTTTATGTTATAATGTTTCAGTCTTAAATGTTTTACATAAAAATCGGCTAAAATTTCGAATTTTCAAGAGGAAAAGAACCCGGGGATATTTATGCATTATGACGCCATTGTGTTTTTTATGACTACTATTATTAGCAAATAAATGAGACGATGAAGAAATTTAGTAATTCGGCAAATGGACGTCAGTTGAGACCAGTTCATAACGACTTATAAACAAACGCACGTTGACTGGTTGATATAACGCCTACCTTCCATCGGCGTGTGCCTGCGAAGGACCGTTACCTGGTTACGGGGAGTGATGGAGCAATGAGTGAGTGAGTGAGTAGTGTAATGCTCGGGACTCAGAGCGCGCGACTGAGATGAGTTCGCTCGCACGCGCGCGCAGAGTCGAGCCGACGCCGCAGCAAATCTAGAGCGCGCGAGCGACCTCCGTCTCCCGAATACCACTGCAAATCTCACTGTTATGACTCTTTAGTGTCTCCCGCTTTTCAATTATAGGGATCGAGCTGCCAGACGAATGTTGCTTTTAAGGTAAGAAACTTTTATAAGAGCCTTTCTGCATGCGTTTGCAAACACGATGTTCTGATCGCTTTGCATAAAACTATACGTCCTTTATATGATTTATTACATATGTGATTGTTTTTTTTTTGCCAATGTATTCTAATCTGGAATATTTTTTTAATTTGTAAATGACTTGTTAGAAGGTTTTGCTGGTTTGATGGGCAGAATTATTTTTTAACCATAGTTTCATGATAACGGAGAGTTTGGGGGAAATATGTTTTCCTTTTACTCATTACTCAGTGTTCCATTTGCTGGCCGTTCATATGTAACGACTCAGGCAGAGAAAATGCGTTTACGTTTGCATTCAACATGTAGATAAATGCAGTCTATAACACACAGACACACACACTCACCCACAGACACACACACACACACATATCAGCTCATGCTGATATAGATCCTGCCAAGAAAGCAGGGAAAGAGCCAGGACACCAGGCCTGTTCCACTCTCCAGCTAGACGTGTCAGTTTTGACAGGCTTCATCGTGTAACTGCTGAATTGGCTGGACTGGTGGAACCAATGGGGAACATCTTGACTGTTTCTTCACCTCCTGCTTCTCCATCCTCCATCCCGAGTCCCCCACGATTAACACGCCTAAATCTCCAAGTGTGCAATGGATTGTAGATAAAATGGCATATTTACCAGACGGCAGATGTATATTTAGTCTGTCTGCCCCCCAGCTCCAATTAACAGTACCTCACCAGTCCTGCCTCCTCCGAGCTGACAGTGCTGACAACCTGTCTCTTTAAATCGAACCCAAATGATATTTCCATCCTCAGTCGGCTGCTAAATTTCTCCACGTTCCTGGGCTTTGAGATTCTCCCTCACTGATGATCTCCCAGCGTCGTGTGTTGTTTGCTTTATTTCTTTGCCCACAGAGCATGTCATCACCTCTGTCTATAGCCTCTCCTCCACCAGTGTGAGCAACAGTGGAGCTGCATTGTCTCCAGACGTCCTAACACTGCTCCAACTGTTCCTCCCACACACCGTTATATCTCCAGCAGACGCTTCACCATCCATCACATACACGCTCATGTCCACATAGTCAACTCGGGGTTTTAAACGTGACCGTCGTTCTAATTTGACGTTAAACTGGGCACGGTCTTGTTTTAAAAGAGCAGATTTTCAGGGAAATTAATCGGTTTCAGATTTGTTGTGGATTTTTTTAATTTGACTTCTTACAGTAGTTACAGAATGTACAAGTAAAGAAAAGTGAGTGCGATTGTCAATATGGCAAACTGCTTTAGTTGGCAAGGTTTGTGCGCACTTAACTAGCAAGTGAGTACTTAAGACTGACCACGCCCACACCTTCACGATTCAGCGGATTTATGTGTGTGCTTACTGGTTCTTTGTTTTGTTATCAATTTTATATTGAAATTTTAAACACCGTGACAAAAATACATAGAAAAAAACAAAATAGACATACAATCAGCATATTGCAGTGAGTATTAAACAAAGGATAAGCACCTGCTGGTCTGAAACGTTAATGACTTGTTGTGACAGGCCAAAAAAAGGAAATAAATACATAAAAGAATGATTAAATGGTATGAATAAAGCGAAAGAATACAATAAAAGGGGAAAAACACAAATACATTTTAAGAACAATAACTGGATATAACTGAATGAGTAAATAATAGCTCACTGCACATAAAGGACAACAAATGATAATAGTGGTGATCTATGATAATATTTTTGGGACTATTAAAGACATCTATACTTACTTGCTTTTACTCAACTCTTGCATTTTGCTGACACAAGTTAATCATTAGTTTAATAAATACTGTAAACATTTGTGACCAATGTGACCAATTCCAATTCTGCATCCAAAGCCAGCTGAACAAAAAAGTGTGCGCAACATAAACTGAGGAGTAAAGAGAACCGCACAAACATACTTGAGTAAAAGTACAGACACTTGAAATTACTCCATTACAAGTAACAAGTCACCAATTTCAAAAAGACTTGAGTCAAAGTGGCAAAGTATCCCATTTTAAACGAAGTATTTTACTCGCACTGGATATAGGCAAAAAAAGGAAATGTGAAAACAAACTCAATTCATGAGGTTTTGTTTTCTAATACAGAATTGAAATTTAACACCTCAATGTTTTAAAAATGTAGATAAAAAAAAGTCAGTCTCGATCACTCAAATGTGCAAAAAAAATCAAGGTCTAGTTTGAGTAGCTTCTCAAGTGATTAGGGTGGTTTCTCTGCATTAAAATTACACAAAGTCAATGTCACAGTGGTTTTGCCATGTTAATCTTGGTAACATTATACTTTTAAATACCACTGTATAGTCAGGGAAGATCTGTATAGTTTGTATGTGTGTTTCATCAAATTTGAAGGTGAATTTTTAAAAGCCCTTAATTGTGTTGTTAAAACAGTAAACAAAGCTGACACTGCATCTTGTAAGAGTCGTTCTATTTTTTGGCAAAAGAAAACCATTCATTCAAATAAGTTTCTAATTCACAAATATCATCCAGTACCTTCAGCAGCCTACAGATGGCGACATCTTATCGTCCGCCCAAAAAATTAACCACAATATAAATCGATGCCGGTGTTCTGAAAATTCTTCCTACAGCTCAGAATTTACTACACTTACGTCACTGCTCAGCTGTTCCTAGCAATGTAGGAAATTCTGAGCTGTAGGAAGAATTTTCAGAACACCGGCTTGTCGCGGACAATTACAATGTAGCAAGTAACAGTAAGTGTCCATTCAAATGTAGTGGAGTGAAAAGTACAGCTACTCAATCAGAAATGCTGTGGAGTAGAAAGTAGAAGTTGCTTATATTTTTTAACTGAATTTTGAAGTACAAAGTAGCAAAAAACAGAAGTAATGTAACAAGTACTCAAGTACTATAAACCTCTGAGCATATTAAGTAAAAAAAAAAAAAAAAAAGCTGCTAAATTACGAGCTTGTCATTTTTGTATTCTTGAGCAAAGGCGGAATTAATTTGCTGCCCGTTGATGGTGGTGTATTCCCCGCTGGCAGTGCCATCCGACCCCCGACTTCCACCTACTCACCATCCTGGAGTAAGAACTGACTCTGGGCCTTCTCTCTCCAGCCTTATCTGCTTGTTTTCACACCGGCCGATGTTTCGCCGTCCTTTGTGTTGGACCGGAAGAGATGTGAGTGCTTAGATAGTCGGCTTGCTTGTGGAAAAGTGAGAAGTGCGTCAGGTCTGACGGAGCGCGGCTTTGTTGCGCTGATTGTCTGTCGGTTTCTATCTGACGTATGTTCTGTTCTGGAGCTGAGAGCGCTGTCTGGATTGATCGGATGTTATCGGCAGCTAAGCAGATTATTTTAGGCAGGTGGAGTAAGCAAACGGATTTGATGTGGTGATACCTTCCTTTTGAGGAACGGTTTGGACATCTGATGGGTTCCGGAGCAGCTCTGGACGGGTTTAAAAAAAAGTCCCAATTCAATCAAAAGAAAGTGAAGTTCTTTTTTTAGGGATTGCTACGTATTGTGTGTGTATTTCTTGTCAGGTTCATGGGAGAGAAACGTTAATCTTGCATTTTTTTCTTAATTTATACTGTGGATTTATACAGTAGTTTTGAATGAATTCCAGTAGTAAGAGTCAAAGTTGTTATTTTAAAATTTTTATTTCTAATTCTAGAAAATGTCGAGATGCCCATGTTGTGTCCACACTTTAAAAACGACGTGTCATTTTACTCTGAACCACAAAGTTTGGAGATATTATTTGGTACAGTATGAATATTCAAGCGACACT
This sequence comes from Paedocypris sp. Pulau Singkep, assembly GCA_017309775.1. NCBI lineage: Eukaryota > Metazoa > Chordata > Actinopteri > Cypriniformes > Paedocypris > Paedocypris sp. Pulau Singkep. The sequence goes on from MU204432.1 coordinate 7,078,003, forward strand.
TAAAAGCATCAGTGTATAATTTGAGGTTTTCCCATAACAACAGTATCAAATTTCAGTTAAAGACCATAAATCCAGAATACATTAATTCAAACTTTCGTCCTCCATTTCTCTCTCTCTCTCCATCTCCTCCTTTCTCTTCTTTAATCTTTAATGTCCTGTTATTGATTTCTTTTTTCTATATCTATATTTAGATATAAAAACCCACACATGTTTTTGAAATATATATAAAGATTGTTAGTGCATTTAAAAAAAATAGTTTTACAAAGAACATGTTTTTTTCTCATTCAAGGTTCTTCTGAAGTGCTCTTTCTTTTTGAATTAATATCAAGATAGATACTGTTATACTGTATCTATAATCTGTGTGTGTGTGTGTGTGTGTGTGTGTGTGTGTGCGTGCATTACTGATTTCCACATTTATAAATACTGAAAATGTTAATCATCCTCATTAGCTCCTTTATGATTCAACACGAACTTCTCATTAACATGCTATAGATGTTCTACAATGTCACTTGGACCTGGCAAACCTTACCAGAACGTACATTTGCTGTGGCTCTTAGCAGCAGAAACCAACAATATGACTAGGAGACTTTCACAACAGACATTGAGAGGAAGGTTTAATAACACGGCAGATTGATTTTTTTGAATAAGGATGCGAAGAACAACACAGAGCAGATGCTCCTGAAACAATAAGGTCATATTTTGTAATATTCACTTGGATTTGTGCTGCATGGCAAGTCATGTTCGTCTCTTTTTCACTGTATAATACATAAGACAGACGTGCGTGTACTCGCAATCTGTTCAGGAGAGGGCCAGGTTTCCTATGAATTAGTGGAAATCTAGGAGAAGCCATGAGAGTAAAGTTATCGCAAAAAAATTGTTTCCATTTTTTGTAACGTCTGTGAATGGTATATACAGTAAATAACTTTCATACAAAAAAGATAATGATATAATAAAGATGTAATTGCGTGTGGTACTAGACGTGTTAATTATTAATTCATATTTTTCATGATTAATTAATTAGAAATATTGGGCAGCATTAAGTGCACTAAAACTAAATGTTTTTTTTTTTTTTTTACATACATTTGGAAAAAAACAGACTCATTCAGCAGTAACTAAAATAAACAAAATGCTTAAATTACTCAAAATAGTTTGTCTGTTTTTTTTAAATATATACCGTATCTTGTCAAAAAATTGTACCCGTTGAAGTATGAACATTCAGCACAAATTATAATTTTTGTATTGTTAATAATATTTTTAATAATAAATAATTTAATCTTATTTTAAGTAAATGTTACAATGTATACAATTGCGTGGGTTTCTTCTGGATCTGGTTAAAAACATGTGTACAGGTGAATTGGAGTCTGGGTAATTGCTCATAGGGGAGAGTAAGGGTGTGAATGTGTGTCCCGTTATGTGATTGGTTGGTCACCAATCCAGGTGTCCCATCTTCAGGCCTAGAGTTGCTGGAATTAGCTCCAGCTCCATGTGACCCAGAACTGGAAAAGCAGTTCAGAAAATGGATAAATGGCTTTTGACTTGCTGTTATAAAGTGATTTTAAGAGGCCACTTACTCAAACACCACTAGTCTTTCTTGTTGATGTTTATAATCTGAAAAATCAATCTTCTTCTTTACGTTGTTTTCTTTTCTTCAATTTAAGTGTGAAGATTTCTGGTATTTACTCTTGGCTTTTAGATATCAAGCTCATATAAAAGTGTTATTTTCAAATTTCAAACAATTGGATCAGAAATCTTCTACATTCTATGTTGAGGACGATGTCTTCTTTGCATGCCTTTCCTCAGCGTTTGCCACATTGTTCTTGGCTGGAGTCAATTTATCTTCACTACTCGCTGCATCTGCCCATAATTGGGAAAGAGAGTGAGAAATGAAATAGAAATAGAAAGAGGCAGGTCTGGCCCTACAGAGTCACTTCAAGCCACCTCCATTTGCTGAAAATGACATTTGAAAATACATGACTTCATCCCACAAGTGAGCCAACGACGCGCTGACAAGATTATTCTAGGGTGACAATTCGTGTGTTGGTGAGGAATGGAGAAATCTCGATTTAAAAGGGTATGAACAAACACTGTTGTGAAATCATCTTAAATGCTTCTCTAATGATCATAGTTTACCTGCCCATTTACTCCCAGGAGAAACAGCTCTTTACTCAGGGGTCGGTCGGTTTACTTTTAAAGGGATGTTTTTATCCCAAAAAGGACTCACAGCAAGAGTTCGTTCAGTACCCAAGCTTTAGCACAGAATCATCGTTTGAAATTGAAATATTGAATTGGTTACTTTATGAACAGAAAGTATTTACTTTCTTTATCCCACATGGAGACATTTTAGCATTACATTATTAGTTATTTTGTTAGTTTATTATTAGTTTTGGCAAATTACACTTTAACATTATTGACGATAGTATAGTAAAAAAAATATTGAGAAATATTGAAAATTTAAATTAATAAATGAAGAAAATAAATATGATAATGCAAACATAGAAATAGCAAAAAGAAACTTTACTTTACTTAACAGTCCATTGGCAGACACTTTTATCCAAAGCGACTTTAGTTACAAAGTACAAACCCCATGCAGAATGTACCCAATAATGTAAATTTGTCCAACTTGTCTTAACAATAGAAATGTAAAACCCGAACACTAAAATACGTAGAAAAATTTGTAAAAAAAAAAAAAAAAAACTTTTTGTGCTATAAAACAAAGCGAATCACGAATCAAAGCAAATTGTGTCTTTTCCGATACTCAATCGTTCTCAACAATTGTAACGTCTTTTCCAAATATGTCCAAAGCAAGAAACCAAGTTCTGCTTCACAATCGCCTTTTGTTGTCTTTACATTAACGTCAGCGAGACATTGAAGGCTTTGTCGTCTTCGTAGGTGGCGTTTAGTTTAAGCGATTCAACCTCCACATGAATGGTTCCATTCCAACAGTTGTGTGACTTCCACTGTTTCCGCAAAACAATCGATTTTCCGAGTGAATTTGAAGCGCAAAAATCCACGATCTAGAACAATCGTGGTGTTGTCTGGCAGCAAACGTGAAGTCTGTGTCTTTTCTCTGTGCAGAGAAATGGCCTGCGGATGAAGACGGAGCCGACGAGAGCCTGAGATGGAGTCTCCCTGGATCAACACCTCGGTTGCGTTGGGCTTCAGGGATCCCGGATTCCTCCTCAATGAAAGCCTGCTCAACGACAACTGCTACTTCAACTCTTCAAACTGCACCAACGGGACCGACACAGGCCATCCTCCTGGAACAAGCATGGCGGGGATCCTCATTCCTCTCATTTACATCATCGTGTGCATTGTGGGTCTGGGAGGAAACTCTCTAGTCATCCACATCGTCCTCCACTACTCCAAAACCGAATCCGTCACCAACATCTACATCCTGAATCTGGCTATAGCCGACGAGCTTTTCATGCTGGGCCTTCCGTTCCTCGCCGTTCAAAACGCAATGCACTCGTGGCCATTCGGCTCTTTCACCTGCAGACTCGTGATGACCGTCGACGGCATCAACCAGTTCACCAGCATCTTCTGCCTCACCGTGATGAGCATCGATCGCTATCTGGCCGTGGTTCATCCCATCCGCTCCTCGAAGTGGAGGAGACCGCAAGTAGCCAAAGCCGTGAACGGAACCATCTGGGCCGTTGCGTTTCTGGTGGTCCTGCCAGTCGTGATCTTCGCCAACGTGCAGCGAGAAGGAGGCATCTGCAACATCATCTGGCCCGAGCCTGCCAACATCTGGGGAGCGGCGTTCATCATCTACACCTCCACCGTGGGCTTTTTCTTTCCCCTGCTGGTCATCTGCATGTGCTACCTGCTGATCGTGGTGAAGATCCGCAGCTCGGGCAAGAAGGTCCACGCCACCTCCACCAAACGCCGCAAGTCGGAGCGAAAAGTCACGCGGATGGTGGTGATCGTGGTGGCGGTGTTTGTGTTCTGCTGGATGCCGTTTTACGCCCTCAACATTATAAACCTAGTGGAGTCGCTGCGTGACGAGCCGCAGGGTCTGCATCTCTTCGTAGTGGTTCTGTCCTACGCCAACAGCTGTGCCAATCCCATCGTCTACGGCTTCCTGTCTGACAACTTCAAAAGAGGCTTCCGGAAGGCCTTGTGTCGCTCTTCACGGAGAGTCGAGAGCCACGAACCTGCTGAGCAACAGCAGCAGCATAAGGAGGAAAGGCGGCGGGTTCTGATGCCACGGGAAAGCCTTCGGAGAGCCGTGAGGGATGAAGAGGATGAAGACGATGAAGAGTACAGGGAGGAAGTGACTGAGATGACGGAAATCTGCCGGATTACTCAGAACGGGAATGGCAGTGGACAGATGGACCACGCTCGAGCTGGATTCTTAGAGAGACCCTCGGGTCTAGAAGCTTCCGAGGCCTGTTCTCCAGACAGAAGAGTCCTGGGTGGAGATGCCTTGGGGAAAGCAGCATCCTTCGGAGCGGCCGCCAGCCTGTTAAACGGGACTAAAAACGGGAATGTGAAGACTCTGCCGGAGGAACCGGTGGAAAAGAACTCCTCGCTGAAGATCAGCTACTTGTGAGATGGAGAAACCTGCTTTATTTCTAGTTCCAATTTCTCCGTGTTTTCATTCTGACTTTATGAATGTACTATTACGATTCTACGAAGAAGAAAAAAACGAGTCCCTGCTGCATTTTTACATGGCCTTATGTAAAGAATTAGGCAAAACCAGCAAAGTCAGCACTTCAGATACTCAAATACTCTGTGCCTTGATCTCCATTCGTTTGGAAAAATTCAATCGATGAATCGAAAATGTGGCTGGGCATTAGATCTGTAAATCTCTGTAGCATAATGTGAAAAACGAGTTGAGGAGTTATTTGTCGTTCCTGCAAAACCGTTGACTAACTATATGTAGTTTATTGTATTTATGTCTGCGCTTAAAAATGTATTGAATGACGCCATATAGAAAGTCTTGTTTTGTGCCATTTAATATGGTTTTCTTATTTCTTCTTTAAAACGTTTTTATAAAAGTCTTTGTAGAAAATTCGACACTAAGTAGCTGAATGTATACAGTCGATACATTTATCACACTGAACCATGACAGAATTTTAAAAAAGCTGAATTTTAACAGAATAGTTTGTCCACCGAGCCACTTGGTTTTTAAAGATTAAAGTGCCTCTGTAAAAATCAGTTTTACATTCCTGACAAACCGGAAGACAGAGAATTAAGTAAGACGACGTGTAGATAAGATGTGAGCGTGTCTTTATCTGTACTGCAGTATATTTACTATGTGCCCATGTGTGTATCATTCAGGTGTCATTTTTGGACTGACAAACAAATAAATAAATACACACCCACACTTAGTCTGCGAACATCTGGACAGCAGTTTTGAAACAGTGATAGAAGCTGAAGAAGGGAAGATGGGAGTGAGCAATAGAAGAGTGAGTGCAAGAGAGAGAATGTGAAAGAGTGAGTGAGTGAGTGAGTGAGTGAGGGAGAGAGAGAGAGATTACCACTTCCACTAATGTAAAAATGTCCAGCCTAATGTTTCCAATGATTGTCTAGTTTTCAGAGAGAAAAGAAAATGAATCTTATTTTCTGTTCTCAAGACTCTGATTGATGCTTTGTGACATTTATTGCACACAGTGTTTACTATCGACCCAATTATAAAAGCTGGCGTTTGTGGCTGCGAGGCAGAGATGTGCCCATCCTGTGACCTCGTGATTGGACAGTTTTCTATATCTAAATGAGTCTGTGATTCGCTGAGTGCTCGACGCCCACTGAGAGACTCCCACACATGATATGATGCACAGAGAATCCAATAATATTGACGGCTGTTTGTGAGCATCATGGTATTATGCTGTTGTTGACCAGATTCATATTTAGTCTTTAGCGGAGGTGTAGAGTAGCTGAAAACCTTACTTGAGTAAAAGTACGGATACCCTGCTGTAAAATACTTTCCATTATAAGTCACAAGTTACCAATGCTAAGAAGATTCGAGTAAAAGTCGTAAAGTATCCCATAAGAACTTGAGTATTTTACTCGAGCTGAATTTAGGCAAAAAAGTCCACCAAGAAATGTGAAAAACAAGAAACTTTTAGTTTATGAGGCTTTTTTCCCCAACTTAAAAAAGAAAAGTAACGCCTCAATATTTCAAAATTGCAGAACAAAAGAGATAAAAAACAGAAGAAAAAGTCAGTCTCAGTCAAACTCAAATGTGCAAGAAAGGCACAAACAAACAAGTAGTAAAGTAAAATTCAGAACTGACTTTGATGAGATTCGCCTCTCAGTCTCAGGGGAAAGACTGACTTTTTTCAGCTTCAACGAAAGCTGGTTCTCCAAGTTACTGGAACTTATTCTAGCTCTTTTTGGCCCGTAAATGAAACCAGCACTGCTAAACATTCACATGATTTTGCTAAATAGTAGCATTCAGTACCTTCAGCATCCTGCAGATGGCGATATCACCTCATCCGCCAAAGAAATTAAACACGGTAGAAAAAGATGCCAACTTGTCACGCACAATCACACTGTAAAGAGTAATGATAAGTGTCCTTTCAAATGCTGTGGAGTAAAGAGTACAAATATTTTTGATACTTGATGCAAAGTACAAAGTAGAAATACTTAAGAAATTAATTTACTCAAGTACACACCACTGATCTTTAGTTGTACGTATATGTATATAAATATAGTATGTGTGTGCGTCCGTGCGCGTGTGTTCGTAGATTTGTTTTCTCAGAATATCGGCAAAATGTTTGTATATACTCTGTAAAGACTAATTTTTCCAATCTTCAAAACTGAAATATTGTGTCAGAGTTGCAAGCTTGGCGAACTCTAGCTTTAACAATAAATAAATGCTCTGTCTCTGAATGTGCTGCTTCTTTTACACATATATATTTTAGGTCAAGAATCGTGAGTCTCGGAGAGACCACTTAAAAACTGCTTTATATGTCTGGTGAACTGACAGCTGCTTTAATATGGAAAGCCATTTTATCCTTTGTTGATGAGGTAAGAAGAAATGAGGATTTGACAAGTGTAAACACGTTAATACGTCACAGTTGAGCCATTTTCCACAATTGACCTACAAGAAAATTGGACCTCCAACACCACACCTATACGGGATTATATGGCAAGGAGAATGATGGAGCTGGTTGTTTCTGTTCTATTTCTCCGGCTGTCAAGGGCCTGATGGCTGGTTGGAAAGATCTCAGCCCTTTAAAGCTGCCGCGGTGATTGATGTTAGAAGAACGTGCGATCAATACTTCTTCCACTGTTGCTGGCTCTGGGCTACATGAGCAGTCAATCTCCGTTTCTTTTTTTAAACTCAATAATAAATATTTTGCATCATTCCAAGCCAAGTCTTTTGCATCCCGATGAGCTTTATACGCGCATGTCTGGGGTAATCAGACGTCGAAGCCGAAGAACTAATGAACACATTTGAGTTTCTGTGATTTTAAGCGTTTTTATAATTAGTACATCCCAAATATCCCCTCAGGCCCGGGAGCCGCCATGAATGTGACCTTTATAAGCCTGCGATGTATGATTTTACTGTCTCTAGGTGAAAAGACCAGAATTCTCCGAGTGTATTACGGTGGTTGTTCGCATCGGCATTGTTTCTAATGACATTTCCTTGTCTTTTTCAGAGTTTTTTTTTTTTCTCTGCGAGTGAATCACCGGCCAAATGGAGTGAAGATATGGTTGAATGAGCTGCTTTTGCCAGCTGAGGATAAAGGTCTTGTTCTTTCTCTTCCAATTAAATTCTTCCTGAATCTCATTTTTAAATTTCCGGTAACCCTGTAGTTGGGCCAGAAATAACACTGATAAAGAAGAAATTGAGAAGAAAAATATCAACTCTGATGGTTTTTTGAGAGGGAAAAAAACGCAGAAATCTTAACCCGGACCCTATCACACCTCTTCATATTGTGTCATTGCAGTGAAAAAATAGTAGAGAAACGGAAAGTGGAGGAGTGTGAAGAAAAATAACATCCACTGAGGTCAAGCGCTCCGTGTCAGTTTAAGCGCAGTGAAAATGTTTATATCTGTTTCACTCCGTGTCCGCCTCCACAAAGAAAAAAAAAAGAAAAACATGACAACTTTAAAAATACAAAAAAAATCAAATTTTTTTTTTAAAAGCAACAGCTATATTATGTTGTAATGAATATTCCCAACACAGAGTTTAACGTTGATTTAACTATTAAAAATTGTATTTTATCATTCAAATGTTTGCTAGTTTATAAGCAAATTTAAATAACATTTTAATGCAATTTCTAAAATGCATTAAACATTTTTTTTTTATAATATGCATTTAAACAAAATGCAGAAAGATACATGCAATAAGAAAGTATTAATCTTGTTTTTTTACTTTAGTTTACTTTTATTTGTTATGATATTGTTATTTTATAATGACATTTAAAGACAACTAAGTGTTTATTCAAAGCACTGTACAGCCAAAAGAAATACATTAAAATCATAAACATCACAAAATATGTGTGTGTGTGTGTGTGTGTGTGTGTGAGATAGAGACAGTGAGAGTGAAATAGTGTTTGTGCGTTAGACGTGAGAATGTGTGTGTTTAGGTTTGTGTTAAGTGTTTGTGTGTTAGATTTAGCATTGTGTGTGTGTGTGTGTGTGTGTGTACTTAGTGGGTGTGTGAAACAAGTTATTGTTTTAGATATGTATTTGTTGAGTTAACCGTTAATAACAAAGTTGAATTAAGGTAAATGTTTATTTTTACACATCCGAAACTAAAGGTAACAGCAGGAAAGAAAATCCATAAGAAGGTTAGTACAAATCCATGGTGGGAGCGAGACAGACCAGCAGAGCCAATCGTCCTCTGGGATTAGTACCATGTCCAAATGATATTTCTTAACCACACAAGTTGATTTTCCCCCCTGAGATCAGATCAAGAGGTTGTCATAGTAACAATGCAACCTTCCAGAGGTTCGTTGTGTTGAGACGTGTTTTTCACCTGTAAATATTCTGCCATTGATTTCATTTTCTCACAGACTGTTACTAATTATGAACCTGCCAACGCAAAAAAATAGGCCAAGTGTTAATGAAATGCTGTACGTGAAGAAACACCTCATACACGTAGATTTCTCAGGAAAAACTTTCCTAAAGCGCTTTCCACTAGTTTAGAACTATGGTGGCCTAGTGGTTGAGAGATAGCAGACTCGAATCCCAGTGTACCTGAAAACCATACTTGAGTAGAAGTACAGATACCTTACTGTACAAATTACTCCTTCACTAGCTACAAGTCACCAATTCCAAGATGACTTGAGTAATAGTTGTAAAGTATTTGATTTGAAAAGAACTTGGTTTTAAAAAGCACTTGGTTTTCTTGTGCTGAATTTTGCTCGTACCCAAGATGAAAAAGAAATGTAACACCTGGATGTTTGCCAAAAAGATAGTCCAAAATAGATTTGAAAAAAGAACAAATAGTAACACCCAATCACAATGTAACGAGTAACAGTACAAATGTGCAAATGTAGTGGAGTAAAGAGTACAGATACTCAGTCAAAAATGTAGTCAAGTTGAAAGTAAAAGTTGCTTTTTGATACAAGTACAAGTAGCCAAATATACTTTGGGAAAAACGTCCATTTACTCAAGTGTTACACCACTTGTGTCAGCATCCGGACTTTATGTAATGCGTCTCCAGGACTCTAGAGGGCGCCTGTCCTGATTTCTTCTCTAGATAGTTGGAGCAGGAACTTATTAAGACTTTGTATATAAGGAGTTTGTTTTCCTTTGTTCTGTACTTGTTTTTTGCAAGTCATCAGGGAGCAGATCAGGAGTCTCTTGGGTGAAGTACTGGTTGTTCTTTTATTATTCTCTAGTTCTTTAGCTTTGTAGTGATTGTTTCTTTTGGTTTTCTTCCCTCGTGAGATTTTTGATTGCTTTATGCTCAAGCATTTTTGTTTTCTTTTTTTTTCCTCGGATTGAGATGAACCTTTTTTGTATTATTGAGCAGATTCTTGAACCTTTTTTCCATTTTTGACGTTTTATTAAAGAAGCCCTTTTTTTGCCTGGGAAAAATCTGATTTTAATCCCACGGGTGACAACTTGCCCTAAAAAAATGTGAATTAGCGTAAGTGTCTGAAATCAAATCAAGCACGAGTCAAACAGAAAGACCCACAAAACACGTAAAGCAGCATTTACACAAATGATTAAGGATACGTCTGGATTTGCACTCAAGAGAAGAGCATCTGTTCCCAGAAGAGAAGCCGAGGCCTAATGGAAGACCCCAAGCACCACGCCGCACTTGATCATTCCCTTCTTCGCTGGAGCGCTGCCAAAAGCTCCATTTATCCTTCCCGTCTGGTTGAAGCGCGTCCTCTCGTCCACGCCAGCAGGTGTAATATTAAAAACACGTAAAGCCCAGACAGACGATCCCTGCATTAATATCCATTTATCGTCTAGTTATTCCTGCAGGTGTAGCTCAGAAACGATTCTTTGTGGTCCAAATTACACCAATTACGCCGCGATTGGGGTATTGAGCGACGGCTTCCTTTGAAACAGGTGCGGGATGCTGGATTTTCGAGATGTTTACTTCTTATTCTAAATATCAATCTCATTACCGAGCCATCCATTTTTAATGTGGGCTTTCTCAGCCCGACTATGGCGGTCACGGTAATAATAGGCTCGGAAGCCGCCTTGACTTTTTGTATGGGAAGCTGCACCGCTGAGCAACCTGTTGATGACCTAGAAATGAGTGACAAGTGCGGATGTAAAACAGCTCATCTGGTCTAATTGCGATCCTCCTCGAGAGCCGAGGAACGCTTCACCAAAAGAGCCAAATTAAATGTCACCACCCTTAATTTGCCTCCTCTCGCTGTCACATGCTGCAAAAACCACTCGAGGTGTCTCGTCTTTCGGCAGCTTGAGTATTCGCCGTGTGCTGAAATCGTGATTGATTCCGTTTTTGTGTGTCGGTAATGGGAACAATGCTATTGTATGGGTGAAGAACATCAGAAGAGCCACGTTTTAACATTAGCTGGCTTCAAATGCCGCGTCTTGTCTCCCGGAGCGGCTTCAGTCTCATTAAATTTTAGCGATTCAGATCATTTAACAGCAGTTATTTATACGTCTTGGAAGATGGGGAGGACGATGGAGATGGAGGGGAGAAAAAACACTTTGTAAACTTACTGGAGTGGTCGCCTAAGAAGAATGAATCATGTTGCTAAGAGACCAAGTGTCTGGCTACTAAAAGCAAGGAGGAAAAAAAGTTTTATGCTGTGAGATTAGATATGGAAGAAGGTAAAAGGTGGATGAAGAATTGTTGCAGTGCAAAATGCTGCATAAAAGAGATTAAAAAAGAACTTTGCATTGCAGTTGGTACGGATATTATAGAAATGCTATATTATACCTTTTTGGTTTGTTTAGTTTGTTTTCTTTACTGATATAAATATCTACTTAATCTGTATTTAAGTTCACATTGGTGCAAACACACACACACACACACACACACACACACACACATACACATTCCATAGTACAAACACACAAATCCCACATTGTAGACGCACTACACAGTCTTCATAGTGCAAACACACTACACAATGTTCATGGTGAACATGAAATTCTAAGATGAAAAGTGCTTTGCTGTGTTCTAAAACGAAAGCAAACACAACCCGAACAGAAAAAGATTGATTGAGTATGACGGGGTAATTTTAGGATGATAACAGTTATTGCTGTTTGTTGAGTTATTCTCATTGACTGCTCAATGTCGTGTCATTGATTCCATCTGGCATGATTGTTTTTCTATAGTTGTTCTTCTTCTTCTGTAACCAGCTGTGCTCTTACACAGACGACTTCATCGATCAATGAGCGCGAATCTCACGGGTCAGCACACTTTCATTTACCTTTGTTAATACGCTACTTCTCTTGCCAGGAAAAATTTGAATGTAAATGAAGTTACTATATATGTAGAAAGACTTTTATATGGAGCATGACCTGCTCATCCAGTACACATAAAAGCTTGATTAAATTTCTCATTTAAAAACTCAAACTTTCTAGATAAATATTATGTAATAATTTAAAGTACAAAATTATATTATATTATATTATATTATATTGAACATTGCTATATTATAATTATATTATTATAAATTATTTTGAATCATGTATTCATTTGGTCTGTATTGATGTTTTCAGCCACAATCATTTACAAGTAGCATTGGCTCTTTTGTCAAAACAAAAGATTAATAGTGTGGTAATTCCAATAGCAATTTTCTATTGACATTAAACTGACATTTAAACTCACTCTACGTGTATACGTACCACTCAATATACAGTCCCTTTTCTCCCTGTGTGACTAAAACCCTGCTTAAAAATGCAGACATGCAATTAAAGTGAAAAACCATGTGTGATGAAATCAATTTACATCTATATTGGACACATCAAGCGATGAATATAACCTCCTCTTCGATTTTCAGTCTTATATACAGGAATAAGCAAAAACAGCAACTTAAAACATCAAATGCGCTCTCAGTACCTCGAAACAAGGTCAAGATTGAAAATATACACCAAGTCTGTAGAAATTAAAATAAACTGGTGTTATTTAGCAAGGTAAATGAGCTTGATGATGTGAAAGCAGCAATCTCTTAAAAACAATTCAGGCCGCCGCGGGGAAGCCATCAGGGAGCCCAGAAACATGGCTTCCTTTCAACTGGGTTAATGAGGAAAGCAGTCGAGTTTGCGAATCTTAAAACTAGTTAAACCCAGAGGAGAGAACGTGTCTACACTAAAGAGCCTTTCCTGTGCCTGGTGAACATCCAAATCCACAATGCAGCCGTTTGGTTGAACGCACCGATTTTTCAGAAGCTTCTAATTGCTGTCTGAAAGTGTTCTGTGTTTTATCTGTGACTTTAACTTTGTCTGGTCAAACAGCAGAAATTTTCTCAGCTCTCAGCAAACACACTTTTAAATCAGAGCGCCTTATTGCTCATGAATAAATGCATGGATCTGTGAGTGCTGTTTGTGTTTCAACTCGGAATGTAAAAAAAAAAATGTTTGCCTTATACTGTGGGTTATGCAAGATGATATGTATGGTTTATACATCTCGCAATTGTATGAACTGCTTTTCCTGGGTTTCGGGCTTTCTGCAGGGTTCCTGCGGCTGCTTGAGATCCTTGAAAAAGCTGGAATTTCGGTTATAGGCTTTCAAGGTCTTAAAAATGCTTGAATTTTATATGAAGTGCTTGAAAATTGAATTAAACAACTATCTGACTCCATTGTTCGCCTTTTAGAAGAAGGAATAAAAACAAGTTGGGGATCTTAAAATTCAAGTTCAAGTTCTGAGCATTTGTAAGGCGCTTTTCACGGTTTTAACTGTCTCAGAGCGCACGTGTGGAAAATGTAAAGTGTTGTTGTTTTTTTATTCATTAGTAGTTGGTGTTAAAAATATGGCTATGATTATCACTAGGACTATAACCACAGCTGTCAAAAGTAGTCACTTTTGTTACTTCATTAGAAGTAGAACCATAGAGTCAAAAAGTACTTCTGTGAAAGTAAAAGTAAAATGCCCAATATTCTACTAAAGTAAAAGTAGCGTTACTGATACTGATGAAACTACTTTTAAGTATAAAAGTAAAAGTAATGCAAGGACAAAAAATAGCATTATAGAACTATATTGTTCTATTAAATTGTTGTAATTACATTGCAAATTAATGCATTTTATTACAAAGCTTCTGTGCTGGCTACAAATTACAATGGCATGTTAGTCGCGAGTCTTAATTTGTTTGAAAATCACTTTAAGATAGAACGTTTTATTGAAAATGTTTGTTATGTATTACTAAACTAACATTGAAAGAACAGAATCAGTGTTTTTGATTGGACCGCTTGTGTCACGTGATTTCAACCGCCGGGCTCATATCGTCTTTTTTAGCGCCTGCGCGCAAACGGTTGTGCGATGATATAATATATTATATTATATCTCCAGATCTAAAGGTTGTGAGTTCAAGGCTTATGCTGCTTACAACTGTTTTACTAACCGGAATTAAAAACAGTTCTACAGCTGCAGGCTGTTCTACAGGAGCCGACGGGGATCTGAACCCTGATCTCTCACCACTGCACCAGCCTCAAGTAAACACCGCTGAAGAACATCTCAGGCCCACAAAGAGCCGCTCACTACCGCTTCAAAAGAGCTAGATTTTAATCCATTTTTTTCAAACCTTTAATTTAATCCGCATATGATGGTTATATTATTACTTTGGGTTGAATAAAGATCCTTCCTCAAGTACAAAAGAGGACGTGACGCAACAAGAGGCGGCGCCTGATCCACAGCTGTGTTCGGCTGTTTGGTATTTAAGAAAAATAATTGTTTTTGATTAAATTCAGTAAAGCATCGGATACAGACATTGGCGTGTGTCTTCGCTT
>MU204432.1:7094141-7112963 GCA_017309775.1 Paedocypris sp. Pulau Singkep
ACAAAATAGATTATTTTCAAATACCTACATGTTATGAAATAATGACCTAAATGTCTTATGTTTGAAAATCTAGCTTCCACATTACATTATATCTCCGTTATATCTAGTATAAGATAAATAATATATCTTAAAGTCTCACCTGACTATAACAAAGACCAATCTTCAATCTTAAAAATCAATCTGATCTGGCTAGTCGTATATTTTGCTCTTCAATCCTCTTTGAAAGCTCATTGGATATGTACATGTGTATAAGTGACAATAAAGGCTATTCTATTCTATACTCAATAATAGCTTGAGCTCAACTATTAAGATAAACTTAACGCTCAAGATTTTTTTTTATATCTGAAAAAAAAAATCAAAAAGAAAGAATAATGACTCACAAATTCATTTGAATAAAAAACAACAGCGCAATACATTAAAAAGAATGTAAAGGTATAAAAGTATCTGAAGATAAAAAAAAATTCCTGTGGTCGTAACTGACAAACTTATGTATTTTTTTTTACTAGGAAACAAAGATTACAATTTTTTTTAATTAAAAGTAAAAAAGGTATAGAAAATACATGTATCGAATTGCTTTCATTCCAACGGCAAGTATTGCAATGTACTGCAACGTAACCAAACGGCAAAAGACTTTTTTTTTGCCGTAAAGTGTCGTAAAATTCTGTTCAACGTTTTCCTTTGCGGCACGGCTTCCAACCACCGCGCTGTCTGGGGTGTTGTCGCGCAATCTTGGTTCAGAAGTTATTACAGCCATCGGTAAGGTATTATTGTTTCAAAATGCGTGTTAGTTGTTTTAAACCATAAAGAAATTTAGAAACGTAATTCCAAGCTAATTTGACAACGAAAGGATGAAATGTAAGAGAAGGAGCATGTGCCACCGCGATTACGTTACCGCGCTTAGCACTTCCGCTAAGCTTCATTATTCACACCCCGTCAAATATATAATTTAACCGACACCGTTTTTACTACAATGAGATAGACACTGGAAAATCTACGTTTTATTTCAAGTACAAACTTGCGGAAAGAAAGAGGCATCATGGCCGCCAACGAAGGCTTTCGGTGTCGGAGAACTGCAGCACAATGATCACATGCTGCTCTAATAAAATATATTCAAAGTTTAAATCAATTATTTTGGAGTTTTTATCAATATGAAACGCATGTCCATCGGATGTGTAACAGCGTTATTATTTTACAATTTGGTATCGATTCTTATCTTTCTAAGAATATATGATAGCCAATGAGAGAGGAGCGTGACGGTCACATGACCGGAACCGGCTTCAGAAAGCGATACAAAATTAAAGTCGTTTTTTTCCGCACAGAAAAATGTTTTTATTTGTGTAATTGTAGATGTTATTTTTCATTCTGTCTCTTCGTGGCCTTTTTTTCTACCAGAAAATGGCCAAGTTCCACGCGCCTGTGATTCAGGACAACCCTTCTGGATGGGGTCCCTGTGCTGTTCCTGAGAAGTTTAAGGACATGCCCTACCAGCCTTTCAGCAAAGGAGACAGACTGGGAAAGGTATAATCCACACGTTACGTGTTTTTGTTAGACTCTGAAACATTCCTTATTTGTTATAATTCCTTAAATTATTTTAAAAGATTATTTTGAGCAATCTTGACTTAACATTGCCTGTAAAAACACAGGTGGCTGACTGGACCGGGGCCACTTATCAGGACAAGCGATACACAAGTGAGCGGCAGCACAATATTTCTTTAGTTAAGAACAATAGTTCTTTTTATCGCCTACAAACCGAATAAAAACGTTTTCTGATTTGTGTAGACAAATATTCATCTCAGTTTGGTGGAGGAAGTCAGTATGCTTACTTCCATGAAGAAGATGAGGCCAGCTTCCAATTGGTGGACACTGCCAAGACTCAGAAAACGGCCTATCAGAGGAACCGCATGCGGTTTGCTCAGGTCTGTATGGTTTCTGCTCGTCTTTGTTTTTTTTTTTGTTTTTTTATTATTATTCCACAAAGCGTCTTACATGGTGACATTGATGTGTGTAGAGAAATCTTCGAAGAGATAAAGATCGCAGGACTCTTACCCAATTCAACATGCAGACTTTGCCTAAGAGTGCTAAGCAGAAGGAAAGGTGAGTTTAGCCTGAAAGGGTTAAATGTTACGCATGACTAACTCTAACACACGACCTTCTCCTGGTGGACAGGGACCGTATGCGCCTGCAGAAGAAATTCCAGAAGCAGTTTGGGGTGCGACAGAAGTGGGATCAGAAGTCGCAGGTTTGTCTGATTTGTGGTCTGGCTTGCTTCTAATATCAGTAAATGTACAATCTGAAAGTTTAAAAAAAAATACCATAATGCACAACTCGGAAGATTTTAAGTTCTAAGCAACTTCAGCAGTTGACAGAATGTATGCAGTTTACTATAATAATGTTAATGTATACTATTAAAGTAATCTAATGTTGCTGTTTATTGTAAGCGTAGTTAACATGTAATTTATGTAATTAAATAAATTACTTGTATGTCATTTTACTATATGGCACACCCACACAATATATAAATATAGAATATATACATGGATGTACACTTATTCACTTTTGTTCATTTGCACAATTTTTTAATTACATTTTGCTCTATTTATTAATGTCATTAATTGCATTGCATTGTTATGTTGCATGTTGATGAGTGAATTTACATAGTATGACTTGAGTAAATATATACATTTACATTATACATTTAGTATGCAAATCATAAAATATGTCTGTCTCAATTCAAAATCCCATATCAGATGAATGGAATCATTTTCTGGGTATAATTAAAGTATAAAACCATTTTACAATGAAAACAAATCATGAGCGTCGAACAAGACTACAGAAGTTTCTTTAACAGTAATAATCTAATAACTAATCTAATCCTAGAACTAATAAAGGCTTATTCAGTTCAATCTACCATTCTTCCAATAATCCGTATAGTTAGGCATCAGTGTATTCCAGAGGATTCACTGGTGTAACTGCCGTGTTGTCAGGCCCAGCTCAAGCCCCGAGACTCGTCTGTGGAGGTGCGCAGCGACTGGGAGGTGAAGGAGGAGATGGACTTCCCCAGGCTGATGAAGATGAGATACATGGACGTGGACGACCCCTCGGACATGTGAGTGCCCCCCCCCCCCCCCCCCCCCCCGGCCCGGGCGTGTCCCGCTCCTGACGGCTTCTCTGCGTCTCAGTGAGTGCTGCGGAGCGCTGGAATACTACGACAAAGCCTTCGACCGCGTCACCACTCGCAACGAGAAGTCTCTCAAGAGCATCAAGAGGATCTTCCACACCGTCACCACCACCGACGACCCCGTCATACGCAAGGCATGTCTACCTCGCTGCGGTCTGCGTGCGTGAGACCGTGACGTGTGTTTTCTGTCTGTGACCCGCAGCTGGCCAAGTCCCAGGGCAACGTGTTCGCCACCGACGCCATCCTGGCCACCCTGATGTGCTGCACGCGCTCAGTCAACTCCTGGGACATCATCGTCCAGCGCGTGGGGAACAAGCTGTTCTTTGACAAGCGAGACAACTCTGACTTTGGTGAGCAGACACGCTGGTTGTGTTCACGCAGATTAGATGCGATGATCGTGCGTGTGCGGTTCTGACGGGAAACGGGGAGATGATGTTGATATGAAGGACACTAGAATTCAGGGCTGGATTCACTTACTTCCATTGCTGATGCAGTTTTTTGGCTTTTTGTTTGATTTCAAATGCTTTTCAGACTGAGAGTAAGCATTAATAATCAGGTCAACCCACAAATAAGGGTTTGCCCTGACCTAGAGTAAGTTAAAAGTAGAAAATGTGAGGGTTTTTTTCATGTCAATGTGCAAAACCTTTGAGGCCATGTTAGAATTCAAAAGAATCCGATTTTTAACCTTTCAAATTTGCACTTCATTCCGATCTGAATATTATTCAAGTCATGTACAAAAGTGTGGAAAATAACACTTTCTCTTTATTTAACTGTTTTCTCACCTTCATGTAGGCGTGTTTTATTCCGGTGCGGTGTTGTTTTTAATAGCCGTTGTTTCCTTTCTTCCACTCTGGTTATAGTTTCACCGCTCATTCAGTGTATCTTGAGTTTTATTAATGAATGTGCCTTGTTTTTTTTTTTCAGATCTTCTGACCGTAAGCGAGACGGCCAACGAGCCTCCGCAGGACGAGGGCACTTCCCTGAACTCTCCCCGCAACCTGGCCATGGAGGCCACCTACATCAACCACAACTTCAGCCAGCAGTGTCTGCGCATGGTGAGCTTCCCAGAGTTTGAACGTGGTGCAGTGTCAGTGATCTGATGTTTTTCTTGTTGCTTTGGCTTCAGGGAGGAGAACGCTACAAGTTCCCCAATCCTAATCCATTTGTGGAGGAAGACATTGAGAAGAGCGAGGTGGCGTCTGTGGCTTACAGGTTTGTGCTGCCCTCTGCTGGATTGTTTTACGCATTACATGGCCAGCTTTTTTTTTTTTTAATGGTGCTGGGCATAAAAAGATTTGATAAAGTATTGAGTTGATAAAGCATTGGACAAACAACAAATTGGTGTATTATGGCTATTGGTTATGGTTTAATGCTGTGTTATGTATTGTAACTATATATTGCTATCATATTTACTGTTCTGATATTTTACGTCTAACAAAAACCAAGCTCAGCTTTCAGGTGGAGGTTTTTATTAAAAATAATATTTTTTCTTATTTTAACAAACCTTAATTTAATACACAATCTAGCCATAAATTGAAATAAAAATCTTTTTTTTTGTGCCTGAAAATTCAGGGGATGTTAGTATTCGTGGGGAGCCTGATGTCTCACAGAATTCTGAGAGGTGGAGTTTTTGAGTAAAATTTATGCTGTTTAAAAGCTATTATTCGAGTAAAACGACATTGAAGTGATACGAGTCACAAGTTAGGTTTGTTAAAATACGAAAAAAAAAGTGTTTTTAAGATAATTTATGTAATCTAGCCAGAAATGTGAAAACAAAATCCAATTTTTTGTTTACATTTTGATTTTTATTTTTTTTCTTATTATTTTGTGCCAGAAAAATCATAGGGATGCTTGTATTCGTGGGTGCGTATATTTGTGTACATGCAGTAATTATTACATAAAGCTCCATTGTAGTTGATGCAATAGACATACAGAAACATTGCTTCTGTATTTGAGTGTTTAATGTTCATTTCAAATGATTCCGTCAGGTACCGGAGGTGGAAGCTGGGCGAAGACATCGACCTTATTGTGCGCTGCGAGCATGATGGAGTGATGACCGGAGCCAACGGAGAAGTGTCGTTCGTCAACGTCAAGACGCTGAACGAGTGGGACTCACGCGTAAGAGACCGAGAGACGGACGCTTGGATTGTTCTGGAAGGACGGGAGATCTAACCTCGCTCTCTCTCTGCAGTACTGCAATGGGGTGGACTGGAGACAGAAGCTGGACTCTCAGCGAGGAGCGGTTCTGGCCACTGAGCTGAAGAACAACAGCTATAAGTTGGCCCGCTGGACCTGCTGTGCTATTCTGGCCGGGTCCGAGTACCTGAAATTGGGGTGAGCAGTGTTCATTTTGTCTTTTCCCTGACGAAAACGAAACGAGATCTATATAAAAACTATAACGAAAACTATAACTACATTATTTATTTATTTATTTTTGTCGTCAACGAATGAAAACTAAACAAAATTGCATTTCCTGATGACGTCCAATCATAATCCGAGCTTGTGGAGAAAGAACCAATCAGAACACGGAGCCTGTTGGAGTTCTAGAGGCGAGCGTCTTCAATGACGTCTTCTCCAGCAGGGAAAAACTATCAGATATATGGATTCGTTTTTTTAGAGATTAAAAGAGACTAAAAGGAAACCTTAAAAAGAATCTGTACGCCACGTGTGAAGCAACAATCACGGCAAAAATACAACACACGCCATCTGCTGATTGAAACATGCAACTATTTGTTAGTTATAAACGTGATGCACTTATAATCAATTTTATTTTACTGAATTTATTTTTCTTTTTGTTGAGGTTTCATTTATGAGAATACGTTTATTAGGATTGAAAGAAAAGTGCATAAAAGTGTTCAAGAAAAACATGTTTTTCCAAATAAGTAAAATCTTTGTATATATTTTGTTCATAGTTAACTACATATTCAGATTTCTTAGACATAGCAACTTTAGTAAACATTTAGAATATATAGCAGTTATATTTTTGTTGACTAAATCTTTACTGTAATTTAGTCGACTAAAATTAGACTAAAACTAAAACAAATGAAGACGACTAAATTGGGACTAAAACTAAACTGAGTTTTAGTCAAAAGTCTTTGACTAAAACTAAATTAAAAGTCAAAAAGGGAATAAAGAGCTAATAGTTCCTCTGGTGTGGTTTAGATACGTCTCCCGCTACCACGTGAAGGACTCGTCCCGGCACGTCATCCTGGGCACGCAGCAGTTCAAGCCCAACGAGTTTGCCAGTCAGATCAACCTGAGCATGGAGAACGCCTGGGGAATCCTGCGCTGCGTCATCGACATCTGCCGCAAGCTGGAGGAGGGCAAATACCTCATCCTCAAAGACCCCAACAAGGTTCGATTCTTCTGATGGTATCGTGTTAATCTGCACAATCACAACGTAAAGTTATCTACATTATAGTCAAATGTATGTGAACGTAATCTAAATGTAAACGTAAAAAAACCATACTGTATATGAAAAGTTATGTTAACGTAACGCAAATTGTAAAGTTTTTGTGTTAATTGTTGTTAAATGTTAATTCAATGATTTATACTAATTTTCGTAATTGCACTTTGTAAGTGTTGCTCATTACACACATTTTGTATTGCAAGCAATTAACAATTGGTGTAAACGTAAAGTAGCGTACATTTAAAAAAAAAAAAACATACAACATAAAAAAAGTTATGTAAACGTCAGTAAAGTGTAAAGTTTTTGTTAAATGTTATATGGATGATTTGTAGTCATTTTCATCATTGCCGTTTGTAAGTGTTGCTCATTACACACATTGTTAATTGCTTGCAATTGGTGTAATGAGCAACACTTACAAAGTGTGTTCGTTTTGTAACATTTACGTCATGTGCTACCCGCAAAGTATTTATTACATGATTTAAGCTCTTATGTCGTTTTCACAATTTTAATTTGATTACATGTGCAAATCTCTTCATCTTGGGTTTTTTTTGTTTCTTTTTCAGCAAGTAATTCGGGTTTACAGTCTGCCTGATGGAACCTTCAGCTCGGATGAGGATGAAGAGGAGGAAGATGAAGACGAGGAGGAGGATGAAGAGGGTGAGCTGTTTACACATTTTCCAGACATGTGGTTGTAATATTAACACATTCTCTCTTTCCAACAGATGAAGACAGTTGAATCATACTCGGCAGAAGTGTGGAGCTTGACACGTTCACGGCTAAATAAAGACGTTTGCTCACTCGTCTGCTGCTTTGTCTCTACTTTCAGTTGTGTTTTGCTGCTACACGTTACATAAAAATGACTTGAATTTCAATAGTCGGAAATATTTTTATTGATGACATGCACCAGAAACACAACAAACAAGAAATACAATTGCACATAAAGGAGAATTCGGTGCTTTCTTTGTCTTAAGCTTATGATGAACAACAAACATCAGAATTAAAATCTTTACCAAACATTCTTTTGACAAGACTAAGACATAAAAAATATTTTGACAAAGGACACAGTATAGCTTTGTCAATTATTATTTAAGACGTAAATTATTTTTTTACATAAGGCTATATACTAAGGCGTAAAAATTATTTTGACAAAAGAAACGTTAAAATATTTTTTGACATAAGGCTAAGGCGTAAAAATTATTTTGACAAAAGACACGTAAAAATGTTTTTACATAAGGCTATACTAAGACGTTGTCACGATCCACGGTGCGGAACAGAGGAGCCGGAGATCGTGGTGACATTAAGCACTATTTTACTAATAAAACAAAGACGATAACTCACGAAACTCGGGAGCAAACTCAGGAACACACAGGTGTGACAATATCATTGACCAGCACGGACAATGAGACAGGGGAGACTTAAATACTGACTACAAACGAGGTACAATACACAACAGGTGAGACAGATGAACCACGTGACTACACACACGACGGGAAACGTAGTCCGTGGTTCTGACAGACGTACATTTTTTTTGACGTAAGGCTAAGACGTAAATTATTTTTTGACAAAAGACATGTAAAATTATTTTGACAAAAGAAACGTAAAAATGTTTTTAAATAAGGCTATACAAATACGTAAATTATTTTTTGACGTAAGGCTATACTATGACGTAAAATATTTTTTGACATAAGACTATACTAAGACGTAAAATATTTTTTGACGTAAGGCTATACTAAGACGTAAAAATTATTTTGACAAAAGAAACGTAAAAATGTTTTTAAATAAGGCTATACAAATACGTAAATTATTTTTTGACGTAAGGCTATACTATGACGTAAAATATTTTTTGACGTAAGGCTATACTAAGACGAAAAAATTATTTTGACAAAAGACACGTAAAAATGTTTTTACATAAGGCTATACTAAGACGTAAATTATTTTTTGACGTAAGACTATACTAAGACGTAAAATTCTTTTTTGACATAAGGCTATACTACGACGTAAAATATTTTTTTACATAAGGCTATATATACAAAGACGTAAAATATTTTTTGACATAAGGCTATAAAGGCGTAAAAATTATTTTGACAAAAGACACGTAAAAATGTTTTGACGTAAGGTTATACTAAGACGTACATTTTTTTGACGTAAGGCGTCCTATGACGTAATGAATTTTTTGACATAAGACTATACTAAGACGTAAAATTCTTTTTTGACGCAAGACTATACTAAGACGAAAAAATTATTTTTACAAAAGACACGTAAAAATGTTTTGACATAAGGCTATACTAAGACGTAAAATATTTTTTGACATAAGGCTATAAAGGCGTAAAAATAATTTTGACAAAAGACACGTAAAATATTTTTTGACATAAGACTATACTAAAACATAAAAAAAATTTTCACATAAGGCTATACTAAGACGAAAAAATTATTTTTACAAAAGACACGTAAAAATGTTTTTAAATAAGGCTATACAAATACGTAAATTATTTTTTGACGTAAGGCTATACTGTGACGTACATTTTTTTTGACATAAGGCTATACTAAGACGAAAAGATAATTTTGACAAAAGACACGTAAAAATGTTTTGACCTAAGGCTATACTAAGACGTAAAATCTTTTTTGACATAAGGCTATACTAAGACGTAAACATTTTTTTACATAAGGCTATACTAAGACGTAAACATTTTTTGACATAAGGCTATACTAAGACGAAAAAATTATTTTGACAAAAGACATGTAAAAATGTTTTGACATAAGGCTATACTAAGATGTAAATTATTTTTTGACGTAAGGCTATAATAAGACGTAAATTATTTTTTGACGTAAGGCTATACTAAGACGTAAAAATTATTTTGACAAGAGACGTAAAAATGTTTTGACATAAGGCACTAAGACGTAAATTATTTTTTGACACAAGGCTATATATACTAACAGTTTTTTTACTAGGACTCAACTAAAGACGTAAAATGATTTTTGACGCGAGACTATACTACGCAAGACAAAAATATTTTTGGAGTAAGGCTATAGACTAAGCTATGTATACTAGGATGTAACATTTATTTTGACGTAACGGGACTCCATCTTGAAAAAGACATGTCAAACATTTCTTTTTTTTTATTATTGTTTATTATTTTTATTATTTTTATTATGCTTATTGGGATTTTTGTAACAAGCAACAACATACAGACATAAAAGCTTTCACAATCAGTGTAAATATAAAAGTACATTGTGACAGTGATGTGGTAAACAACATAGTCACAGATCCTCAGCTAACAATTTATACAATTAAAATAAAACAGGAAAGAGAGCACAGATGATCTCATCATTTGTTGCGGTTTAGGAACGAGAAAAAAGGTTCCCATACCCTGTCAAATTTAGCATCCAGTCCAGAGTACCGTATCCTTTCCCGATGGAGGGTGGATGTTAACAAGGACAGAGAAAAGCGTGTCCTTATCACTCTTCCACAAAAGCAGAATGATCTTTTTGGCTACTAACAATCCCAATCTCACAGGCAACAGTAATTCCTGACCGAGAGTCCAACACCTCACGTCAAACATTTCTTGGGAAAAACTCACGCCGATGCACACAAAAAGTTCTTTCAAAGAAGATATATACGACCAGCTTCAATCAGAAGAGATACTGGGCATTACTTGTGCGCGCCTTTTGGTATCGCCGGTATTGGTTCACAGGTCGGCATATGCAAATTCATACAGCATTGAACTCCGCTCATTGGCACTTTTGAAGAGATGAAGCTAGCGAATCAGATGCAAATACAAACACAAACAAACACCTAAATACAATCAAAGTTCTCATAACTTCGTTGGTCAAAGAGAGAGGTACGTGTGAAAACAGATAGTCAGGCACAGGATTGTTGTACACTGAAGATCTGTGAATAAGACTCTAGTCTTTAAAAGTCGCTGCTTTTACTATCGTGTTTTAATGTTGTTGTATTTCTGTGGAATTGTATTAATTCGTGTACTAAATCTGCTTGCTATACTGCTACATGTATCGCCCAAAAGGAATCTATAAATAAAGTTGAGTTAAGTTGAGTTGAGTTAAGTAGCAAGGCTCATCCAGATCTGTTTGAATTTTTGGCTCTGGAGTTTATTTCAATTCCTTCTTCTAAAATGCAAACTATTCAGTCAGATAGTTGTTTGTTGTGAAATAAGATTTTTTTATTGCAAGCATTTATAATAAGCACCCTTAGGAACCCTGAATATAGATTTAATATAATTCAAGTTTAACCCTTCACCATTCTTTCATTTCAAACCTTAATCGTTTCTGTGTCTATAACTAAACAATACATCAGAATCAAATCTCAAGAACAGTAGTCTGAGAAAGGAAGTCCTGCTCTAAAGCCTCCTGATTCTTTTTAAACTTCCTTTTTCCTTTGTTTAAGGAGTTATGGATCTCTTTCCAGCTCTCTAGCTCAGACTTCCACAAGCCAGATCTGGAGCGAATGAGCTGAGAAGTTTCACTCTTGCTCCCTTTAGCCAAACTTATACTGTCTTTACAAATGAAAAGCACATCCAAGCCAATGAAGAGAGCGTTTAACGTGATAAATCCTGCTCTAGCTCCCTTTGAGAGGGCTAGTGGTGTTCCTTTAGCTATCTGCCCAATGTCAGGCAGGTCAGCAGCAAGTTTTGGAACACCACGTGCTGATTGAGCTTCCTGAAGGCCCATCTTCACTGCAGATGCTGCCACTTCTTCTGTCTTCAATACTTTAAAAGCTGAAGCTGCATCTACGATACTATCCACACCTTTGCCTACTGCTCCAGCACGAGCTAGTGACTTCACAATTGCAGGAATTCCACTTGCTCTTTCTAAACCCTTCTCATTACTGGCTTGATCCAAACAATTTTGAACTTTATCCACATCAATAATGTATTGCCGGAAAATATCTTGTGCATTTTTCCCATGATAACTGTTGACTGCTGCTTCAGTAATGCCTGTGACAAAACTATTAACACCACTGGTCACTCCCAGACTCACACCGGTCAGAGTGAGGGCCAGTGACACTCCTGCTGTGACTGGAGCCAGAGCTAGACCAACAATTGACAACACACCTCCAGCTAAACCCACTGAACTACCAGCTACAGTAGAGATGCTCGCTCCCTTCTTCATTTCGTCCAGTTTAACGGCGCTCTTCTCCAAATCAGACAGAAACGCCTCCATTCTGGAACACCGCTGACTGAATATGCCAATGAAGTGTTGAGCTCGATCCTGAAATAGGAAAGTAATTCGGAAGTGTTGGTCCACCCTAGACAATATAAACAAGAAAACAATTATTCATTTTTAACCAAATATAAATAAAGTTAAAAAAAAAAAAAAAAAAAAAAAAAAAAAAAAAAAAAAATTTAAAAAAAAAAAAAAAAAAAAAAAAAAAAAAAAAAAAAAAATTAAAAAAAAAAAAAAAAAAAAAAAAAAGACCAGACCAAACTTTGCCACAACAAAGCAGTCTCACAAAGTCATGGATATTTCACTTTAGTATACGTAAAAACTAGTTTCATTTAAATCATATAATCACAACAAAAGAAAAAATATAAAAAGATTTTTTGGCAATTATTGTTAAAGTTGCATGAATTGATAAAATAATTTTGATTTAAATCAAATAAAATCTGAGAACAGTTAAAAAAAAATCATTTTTGTTATATCTTATATATGCCTATGTTCCGGAACCATCGTTAAAATGGCGCTGAAAAAACAACGCACTGATTTAGTAGTGTTAGCATGCCAGAAGAGACTGGCACCAGTTGAGCCGGGTTCTGAACTTTTTCTTTTCCCCTCACAGGGTTTTTTTTCCCTCACATTCTGTCAGAGAAGTTTTTTACCAGGCCACTGTCGAACATGTTGCTTGCTCACTGGTCATAATCATAGCCATTATCTTAACACCAACGAACAATGAATAAAACGATTTAAAAAAAAATCGTCCGTTTTTACATTTTCAAACATGTGCTTTGAGACAGTTGTAACTGTGAACTTGAACTAATATAAATCACGTGAATTAGCTGTTGCACTTTTTTGCACATGAGTTTGAGACTCACTTTTTGTTCATTTGTTTATCTATTTGCAATATTAAAACTTTTTGAGCTTATATTCAGTTCGAGTAAAATACTTGAGTACATTTAAATTTGGATACTTTTCGACTTTTACTCAATCTCATTGGAATTGACTTGTGAATTCAAATGGAGTAATTTTAGTTTTACTACTAAACTTTCGTTTTACCAACTACATTTACTCAAGTTCACTCGTTACACCTCTGGTATTTACACGCCTTTGACATTTACAGTAAACGTGCATATAAATCAGCATTAGCGGTAATTTCAACTAGTCTACAGGTTTGTGTAAAGGAGAAATGTTCAGGCAAGTTTTGTACACAATTTACTTAGCAACCCTTTCACAATTTACTTTCAACGACTCACGCATCTCCTGTGACACATTGGAACAACGATCCGCCAAGTAACTTCTAGTGCGACTCGTTGCGTTTTTTCCTCTGCTTGACTAGTCCGTGCGCACGCCAAACAATCCACGAAACAATACACGTCCTCACTCCTCACACTTCCGGAACTCTCGCTGACGTCATGCTCGCGTCTCTTCGGCTTTATTCGATAACCGCGCTGTTTTTTTCACTAAACATTTTCTGAACACCACAGACAAAATGTACACAGATAAAATCGTGCTGGAAATGGCGGTCGGTTTTCGGACTCGGAAACTGCCTGTGTAACTTCTTTCTTGAGCATTTACCATTCACTCTTGTCCCGTGCTCTCAGGTTTATGGGGATGATTTATGTATTTTATAACAGCTCTTTTTGTTCAACATTTGAATAAACAGACTTGATTTACCGTATTTTGCTTATCAAGTGAAAATGATCCCGCATCCTTTGAATGGAGTCGTCACAAAAGTTTGAGGAGATGATCGGCTTAAACTCTTTTTCCTTCCACCTGTTATTGAGAAACAGAGTCACGTTTATTCCTTAATCCTCAAGATAAAAGCAGCTTTTCAAACACTTACTTGTAAATATCACCAGACCACAAAACACTTCTCACACTAAAAAAGATAAGATTCATTACTTGACTGATGAGAATTCACCAAATACAGATGGACCATAAACTAAATGTATATTCATAATAAAAATCATGTATACACAAGGTGAAGAAATTAAAAAGTGGCTGTTTTCTCACCAACCTTTTAGCCAGTTTCTCACAGAGCTGTTGAGTGTTTATTATGTATTTGTCCAGGTGAGAGATCAGAACATCAATATTGTTTAGTACAGGAAGGAAGAAGGTTTGTGCATTTCGCTTGAATTGGATGAGCAGAGGAGAAGCTATTTTAGCCGCTGTGATCACTGCACGAACACTTGCAGGACTCTCTCCCTTCGGCAGGAAGCTTTTTTCCATGAAGACAAAATGTGAGGTGACGGCTAGTTTTTCTATGGCATCCAGGAAGGGAGCAAGCTTCTCCAGACCATCAAGTGTGTCCTTCAGGGTGGCATCCAGTTCTTTTTCAAGCTCCTGGTATTCAGATACAGGAGACACAATGCTGTTCCACAGAAACTTCCCAAATTTTGCAACGCTGTTCTCAGCTTTTTTAACATCGTCGAAAGTGGGACTGATTTTGTCAGCTCTGCTCTTGATGTCTCTCATCTTCTCCATCTCTGCCTTTCTAAGAAGAGTCCATTTATGTTGGCTTTCACAAAAGGACCTCACTGTGCGAATGAAGCCGAGTGTTTGCAACACATAATCTGACAGAAGCTTCTCCAATTTGTACCTGAGAGAGAAAAATCTTCGAGTGAATAATTCCTCAACAAACAAGACTTTAAATATCAGGAACGTAGAATTGTAGACATGAGCAGACAAATATTTTGCGCCTTCCTGTTTTAACAGAAGTTTTATGATTTTATGATGTTTTTTTGGAACCATCAGAAAATGCAACTGAAAAGGATCGTGACCTTTGTGCTTTATCTGTGACTGAGGGTGTGTGCTGCTCTGTATATTGCGTTTATTGGACCCGCAGGGCAAAACTCGAAAGTACATTCGCAATTGCGTCCATATTATCGTTCCATTGAACGTAAATGAGATGTTTGAAATAATGAGAGGACGTTTGAAAGTGCGTGAAACGAAGTCGCTAACTCAATTTCTGTCACATACGACGCTCAAAACTGTAGCTTGAATCCATGCATACATCTATAGATCTGTCAGTAAATAAACTTTATCTAGCTTTAGCAACTTTGACATGCAGTTTCGCTTTCTGTTTTTGCGCATAATTATATTTCTCTTGTTTCACAGAAAACGAGTCTCAGAGTCACGGAATAATTACATGAAGTGTATTGTACAGCAAAGGTTAGTTTATTAGTCAGAATACAAGCTTCACGCGATTTTGAAGACATGCTAATGTAGGCTAAGCGATGACGAGCGGCACTTACCTTGAATCCATGTCATAGATCTGTCTGTAAAAAAACTCACCTAGCTTTAGCAAAACGCGATTTTATTATCTTTGACATGCAGTTTTGCTTTCGTTTTCTTCAAATGTCACTCCCACCGCAGAACACAATTATTTCTGTTTCTTAAACAAAACTTCTGTTTCTTAAAGCAAACACGCCTAGACTTGAACAGCAGTTCGTGCCAAGAAACTAGAATGTTATTACACGCGAAAGGTTTTTTTTAATCCATTTTTTACATATCTTTTCATTCACTGAGCGGCATCCGGAGAGGGAGAAATGAAAAGAAGAGGAAAAAACACTACTACAAATGTAGGCAAAACAAAAATAATTAGCTGTTTAAAAGACTAATTAGGTTAAACAAACCATAGCAATATTATATGCGAGTTACAAGATATTTTAAACATTTTCTTTAAAATAAAGAGTTTCATTCTAAAAAACGTTCACTTATTGATTCAGGTATTTAAATGAACTTCTCCGTATCCGACACTTGACGGCGCTACACCACAATTACTGAAAATGTATATAGACCCATGAAAGCATAAAAGCGCGCCTATTTATTTTTCTATTTCAGTGCATATAGGGCGCTTTTCACAGTTATAACTATCTCAACCTTATTCGTCACAAACTGTAGTCTGAGAAAGGAAGTCCTGCTCTAAAGCCTCCTGGTTCATTTCAAACTTTGTTATTCCTTTGCTTAAGGAATAATGAATCTCTTTCCAGCTCACTAGCTCAGACTTCCACAAGCTGGCTCTGGAGCGAATTAGCTGAGAAGTTTCACTCTTGCTCCCTTTGGCCAAACTTATACCATCTTTACAAATAGAAAACACACCGAAGCCAATGGAGAGGGCGCTTAAAGTGATAGCTCCCTTTGAGAGGGCTAGTGGTGTTCCTTTAGCTATCTGCCCGGGCAGGTCAGCAGCAAGTTTTGGAACAGCACGTGCTGATTGAGCTTCCTGAAGGCCCATATTCACTGCAGATGCTGCCACTGTTTTTGTCTTCAGCACTTTAATAGCTGAAGCTGCATCTAAGATATTATCCACACTTTTTTTGGCTACTGCTCCAGCCCTAGCTAACACCTTCACTGCTTCCATTGGATCCATTCCACTTGCTCTTTCTAAACCCTCCTCATTACTGGCTTGATCCAAACAATTGTGAACTTCTTCCACATCAATAATGTATTGTAGGAAAATATCTTGAGCAGTTTTCCCAAAAAATCTACATCTATTTTGTTTTATAAGTTATGAAACTATGAACAAAAGTTTATTCCATCGAATCACAAATTTTTGAAAGCCTTTTTCACTCACCTTGCATCCATAGTTATTGATTTGTCTGAAAAATTTACCAAGCATTAGCAAAATGTGTTATGATGTTCTTTAACAGTTTCACTTTCCTTTTTCAAATGTCACTTCCACACCACAGAAAACAGGTTTAGACTAGTACAGCAGGTTTGAAATTGAAAGTGCTTTATTCGTCCCCACAAGGGGGAAATTTCACTGTAGCAGTATAATTTTGAAGTATAATATTACAATGGAAACAGTTGTTTTATATTGTAAAATAAATAACTAAATAAAAAATAAATAAATACGTACATTATAAAAAAAATATATATATATATACTGTGTATATATATATATATATATATATATATATATATATATATATATATATATATATAAATATATATATAAGATAAGATAAGATGGACTTTATTAATCCCACTAGGGGAAATTTTTGTATTCAACTGCAGCAAAAAACAGAAAGAAAAAAGTTTTTAACAGAAGCTTCTTTCAGAAACGAAGACAAGTGACAAAAACAACAAAACAATTTTGGGTGTACGTATATATAAAAGTTTACACTCAAATATGAGAATAGATTATTAGATGCAGAAATATTTCACTTTTTTTGACCAAACTATGTATGGACTGGTCAAAACATAGATATAAGATTTACATATCTTTTAATTTGCAGAGAGGATTCAAGAGAAGGAGAAAAGGGGGTACTAGTAAAAAGTTACACGTAGCTGTAAGTATAAAAAATAAAACGTTTAAAAAGAGTCATTTCATTAAAAAAAAAATTAATCAAACGACAAACCTTAGAAATATAACACACGGGATAAAAATTCTAAACAAAATCTTAAATCAAAGATCACTTTTTGACTCAAGTATTTAAACGTACTTCACTTTATCTGACACTTGAGGGCGCTGCAGCGTATCCCTGTGTTTGGTTCCACGTCATTGACGCTCCTCCTCGAGGGCGTGAGTGTGACAGAAGACCAGACCGTAACAAACACAATGCAGTGGAAGAGCCGAGCCGGAACATCTCAGGTCAGAGACTCTGCCCCCTCTCCTTCCTCCAGAATTTCCCCCAGGACCGTTTTTGAGCCCCCTGGTTTTCGAGTTTTTTGTTTCTGACGTCACCGATTCAGAGTACGGTCATGTGTGTTTGGCGTGCGTGTTCGCCGGGTGTTTGCTGGACGTCTCAGAATCAACAAGCCTCGAGTTTCCAAGTCCCGAGTCTCCAAGTCCCGAGTCTCCAAGTCCCGAGTCTCCAAGTCCCGAGTCTCCAAGTCCCGAGTCTCCAAGTCCCGAGTCTCCAAGTCCCGAGTCTCCAAGTCCCGAGTCTCCAAGTCCCGAGTCTTCAAGTTCTGAGTCTCCAAATTCCGAGTCTCCAGATGCTGGTGCGGCGCCACGCCGCTCTCCAGACGCCGCTGAGGCTCCACGCCGCTCTCAAGATGCCTGCAGTCCATCCGACCGCCCACCAGAGTTCGCCAGCGGCCTGCCCGTCAGAGACCGGATTGGGGACATTTAGGTGTTCAGAGCTCGCCCCTTAGGGGGAGGGGTTGTTACGAGTCTGCCTTCAGACCCCCCGTGACTTACCTGAGTTCCCTGTGATCCTGAGCAAATCCAAGACTTTAGAATTTTCGTGATCCTGAGTATTTCCCGATTCCTGTTTCTTCGTTTCCTAGTGTGTTCTCATCTCCGTGTTCAGTGTCTGTAGTTATTAAACCCTCTATGTATCATATCCCTGTGTTTGGTTCCTGCGTCACTCACACTCCTCCCTGAGGGCGTGAGTGTGACAGTCCATGTTATAGATCTGTCTGTAAAAAAACTTCACATAGCTTTAGCAAAACTTTGACATGCAGTTTCGCTTTCTTTTTCTGTGCATATTAATTTCCTATTGTATGTTTCACAGACTATTAGTCTCAGAAAACGTGTCACAGAATATTTACAAGAAGGGTATTGTACAGTAAAAGTTAGTTTATTAGTCAGAATACAAGTTTTACAAGATTTTCAAGACATGACTTTGAAACTGTAAATGTTCGATGTTCAATTGCAGATAAACACCTCTGATGCGACAGTTAAGACAGTCCTTCTATATACTTTTAAATGTATTATTTAACACATATTTTAAAATAGACTTAATGTAAAACAAAATATATATATATATATATATTTATACGTATACCGTATTTGAATGTTTCAGATTTGTGCTGTTACAAGCTTGACCCTTCACCATTGTTTCAATTCAAATCTTATGTTTTCTCAGTCGACTACTAAACAATCAGAATCAAATCAACCTTATTCGTCACAAACAGTAGTCTGAGAAAGGAAGTCCTGCTCTAAAGCCTCCTGATTCTTTTTAAACTTCCTTTTTCCTTTGTTTAAGGAGTTATGGATCTCTTTCCAGCCCTCTAGCTCAGACTTCCACAAGCCGGCTTTGGAGCGAATAAACTGAGAAGTTTCACTCTTGCTCCCTTTGGACAAACTTATACTGTCTTTACAAATAAAAAG
>MU204432.1:7116097-7127762 GCA_017309775.1 Paedocypris sp. Pulau Singkep
ACACACACACACACACACACACACACACACACACACTGTATATACTCTGTTTTATATGTTTATATGTACTCTGTTGTAATACTGTTTTATAGTAAGAATAGAATATTTTATAGATAATTTCTATATAACTGTAGTTTTACAGTTGTTTTATATACAGGGACAGTTGTGGTCCAGTGGTAGGATATGTATATAAAAACAATAGTTCACAATCAAAAATGAGAATAGGTTATTACATGCAAAAATGTCATTCCTTTTTTCGACCAAACTATATTTTCCTTGGAATTCTATTTTTTACATATCTTTTATTTGGCTGAGAGGATTCAAGAGAAGGGGTAACAGAGGTACTAAAAGTAAGTATGTAAGTAAGTATAAGTATAAGCTGTAAGTATAAAATGACAAACTTTATATATAAATATAAATTTAATATAAAATTTATTTTAATATAAATTTCAATATAACACACTGGATGCAAATTCTAAACAAAATGTTTAGTCTAAGAAAAGAGCACTTTTTGACTCAAGTATTTAAACGTACTTTACCTTATCAGACACTTGAGGGCGCTGCAGCACAGTTACAGAGCTATCGTTTCAGATACAATTGCTGGTCAAAAAGCTTTTTTTTTTTTTTTTTTAAAAAACGTAAACGCATAAATATTGCTTTGGTTAAATTTCGGTGTTAACATTTTCTTTACAGCTCAATTTACTGGCAAATCAATGAAGAATAGGAGAAAATATATAATGTAAAATCAAACTTGGCCAAAAATTAAAATGCGACTTTTATGCTATAGAAAAGCGTTTTTCTTTATCCGTAGACTGATACTTAGTAAATATTGTTTTTGTAAAAACATTTACCTTTGCTTTTCCAGCCACTACACACACACACACACACACACACACACACACACACACACACACACCTACACACTTTTTTTTTTATACTGTGAACTTCCACTAAATGCACTCTATAGGTTTGTTGTAATTAAACAATGGCGATACAGTTATACTCTGCAAAGTTCGATTCAATTCTAAATAGAGACTTTAAAAGAGCAAATTACATCATGCCAAATGCATCACGCTTAATTCCGTGTATGAATGATTGGACGCGGGTGAGTGTGTGCAGGTCTCCCGCTGTGTGTTTATGGTGCTCGAGCCTGGTGTAGTGGTGACACACTGTTAGGCTAATTGAATTGGATTGAGAAATCTTCCTTGGAAAGGCATCATTGGGAAGGTCAAGTATTCCAATACCACTGAAGCAAGCAGAATTTGATTGGTCGCAGTCTGCGTTCATGTTAGCAGCCTCACAAAATCAAACCTTCACCCTCCCTCGTCCCCAGAGCACCAGCTCGCTTTATTAATAACACTGAAATAAATAAACCCAAACTGCATGTCAGCAACAGATTTATCGGCTGTTATATTAACTGTCTGCCTCTGAATATATTATGCATTACTTTGGATCACAAGATCATCAATATACAAAATAAAAGCCTAGGTGAAATAAATGCACCTCCAGCATCCGTCTTGCTCCTCGTCCTTTCAAACGTTGGAACCATTGTGGCAGGTGGTAAATGGATGGCAAGTTGGTTTTTGTTTCAAAGCAGATGTGACAGCAGCGCAGATGAAGCATCCAATCGAGTTTTCGCATTTTGTGCTGCGGCATGAGTGAAATGAATCAACATAAAATAATAATAATAATCACAAACAAATCCAAAAGCGACACCTCGTGGTTTTTAACCTCAAATCCAGCGTCAGCTGAATCAACTGCATTATTTATTAAAAAGACAAGTTAGCACTTTCACAAAAACACCGCGCACATTGGCCGAGTCTCACGGGCCCTCGAGAGTCTCGCGCTTTATGAGAATCTCATAAAGAAGGTAAGCTTTATGGCTCTCATAAAGAAGCATGTAATGTTTGTATTTATCAGCGTGTGTGTGTGTGTGTGTGTGTGTGTGTGCAGGACGAGGTACGGTCATGTCTGCGATTGCCATGGAAACAGAAGACTGGTGTAAATTTTTCCTGTACTTTATCTCTTCGCTCCCGTGTTTTGCTCCACACCGTTTCATCGTCTCAAACGCCCAAAGCTTCTGGCTGCTACTTTAGAGCTTCTAAAGTGCACACGGGGTAATAAGCAGTGTTAGGAAATTTCCTTTAAAAAAGTAATTAGTTGCAGATACTACTCACAAATGTTAATCGAGCTACGTCGTTATAAAAGTAATTAATTACCAGGGAAAGTATTTATAGCGCTACTTTTTTTTATTTTATTTGTCAAGTAACTTGGCGCTCTCTATATAAATGTATTGACAATAAATATAATAAATTATTATAAAGCATTGTGCATTAATCTGCACTATTTTAATATTGCTGTGTGATATTTACAAATTATATTTGTAAATATTACTATTAGTAGAGTGAATAATACAAGTTACAATCCTGCTCCTCGGCTCCCACTGGAGGTCGAGGACGGAAGACGCAGGCAGACTAGTTACACACCTGGAGATCGTTATCTTCAGGGCGAATCAACCACGTTCACAGACACACCAATCACCATGTCGCACTCCACGGACAGACACACCAGTTTAGATTGGACGAAACCACTTCGCTGACAACAATTATAAAAACGCAGCATTTTTGTCAGTAACGAAAAAAAAAGTAATTACGCTATATTACTCGTTACTGAAAAAAGTAACGTTGATTATTCATAACACCGTTATTCCCATCACTGGTAATTAGTGGCAAAGATCAAAAGTGTTTGTCAAGTATAAAAGACGGAGCGCTGCAGATGATTCACATGGTTGGCTCCAAAAACCTGCTCCGCACTGAGTGGCTTTCATAGCAGTAGCGATTACATAATGCAGTCATGACATCATTTTAGCTTCTGACAGATTCTAGACAACAGTTGGATATCACAGAGCGGGTGTAAATGGCGGTGGCAGTGTGGCGTTTCTCTCCCTGCTTCTCCAGCCGAGAGACTTAGAAGCAGAAGCTGTAATTAGAATGCGAGGGAGCAAGTCGCTGCTGCAAATTGAAAACATATTGATTCTCCCTCAGCTCTGTTCTCCGTGGCCTGAGAACAGGATGGAGATTCACACACAAGGTAATGGGGAAAGTGGAGGAGAGCGGCTGGAAGGTAAACCCAGAGAACGGGAAAGAATAGATGATCAAACACCGGCTGTGGGCTTCTTAACTACACAAAAAGAGCGGGAAAAAGGCAATAGGGCTTAGGCGAGCACTTCACTTATTAATCCTGCTAAATTTGGCACCACAATAAATGAAAAGAGGGCAATCTAGTCCAGCGCGCTGACGTCAGAGAGCCAGGATGAAGACGTAACCACGCGCTGTTTATCTGGAGGGAGGCAGCGGTGTTGGAGAAGGCAGATGGGAAGTCAGAAGTGTAAGATTGTCACACACACACACACACACTGTGTTCTGCTCAGTGTGCCGATCCCCTCAGGCGATACAGTAGCTTCTCAACTCTGTGCAGTGTATCACCCAGCTAAAGTCAGCGTCAAGAGCCATTCAGGGACATGGATTTTTCTACAGTGGATGCTTTAGTATAAGAAAGAGGTATGCAAATCTGTGAAGAACTGCTGGAGGACACACACACACACACACACACACACTTGACTTGTGTGGCTTGAAGGATACAGTAAAAGTTGTAAAGTATCCAAATTTAAAAGAACATATTTTAATTGTACTGAATTTAAGCTCAAAAACACCAAGAAATGTGAAAAAATAAACTCTTTATGAGGCTATAATTACTAACATAGAAATGAAATTTAACACCTCAACGTTTAATCAATAGCATCCCGTGATCTGTAGCATCCCAGTATCTGCAGATGGCGATACTGCCTTGTTAACCCAAGAAATTAACCGCGGTAGAAAAGAATAATGACTTGTTGCGCACAATCACAATATAGCGAGTAACAATAAGTGTCCATTCAAAAGTAGTGGAGTAATGAGCAAAGAAACTCATTCAAAAATGTAGTCAAGGAGAGAGTAAATGTTGCTTGTATTTTTGAAACTTAGTACAGTAGCCATAACTTGAGTAAAAAAAAAACTTGAGTAAAGTAAACAAGTAAAGTAAATGTCCTTTTACTGAAATACTTTACACCACTGCATACAAGGCACACATTTTCTTTTTCGGATTTTAAGTCGCAATATGGATTTGATGACTACGTGAACACGCATTAAAGCCAAGGTAGAAATCATCTATCGGACCATCAGCCAAAGGAACCGCGTCTGCTGCGAGGGGAGAGTGAACCCTGAGGTGAGTTTTGCCAAGAGACTTCACATAATCACAGCCAATTAATGAAACTCCAAAAAAAACCAGGCAGTTCAAAGAAGTACCTGATCCTTTGCATTTCCACGACTCGCTCTTTCTCTGCGCTGTAGAGCACAATTCACTTTAAGTATTCCTTAAGTCAATGCTCCAGGGGTGTTTTAACAAGCAGTTGATTAGCTCTGGTCTTTTGCAGGCTAATGTTGAGCTGACATTAAAGGCACATGTGGGAAGTGCTCACTGTGAAGTGCGGACCAACATCAATCCCGGCAAATGAATTCCAGAGTTTCTGCTTTTTTTTCTGCAGAACTTTGGCAGCGGGAGCAATGCGATCAAATCTGAAACTCTTACTGTAGATCAGGGGTGTCACACTCAACAAACAACAGTCAGGGTCCGACCAGGCCACATATTTATGAAACACTAAAACTAAACTTTTTTTTACATACATAAATATGGAAATTAACAGACAGGAACATTACTTCACAATTTAGCTTAAAATATTTTGTCCTCCATAAAAATAAGATGCGTCACAAATGCACAGGTTAGAACTATGAATTAAATGCATAAATTATATAAACAAATATGTTATAAATGTTCTTCTAAGTAAATGATCTGGAGCCTATTCTCTGTGAAGAATGCGCCGCTCAACAAGGTTGTGGACATTAATATTCATCCATTCATTCTTTCAACTGCTTTTTGCATTTCTGGTTCCATCAGAGCGGAACACACTCTCACACACTAATTTCAGACCATTCTGACCTCAGACGTCGACCTACTATGTCACAGTTCCACTCTAACAATACAATTCAAACCAAATTCCATCACACAAACACCAGTGTTGTTTAGTACAGCAATTATTGCCAATAAATACAACCATACGACCTTTTATCTCTAAAGACTCATTCACTCGTGTCGTTTTAGTCATTTCCCACTGGTTCTCAATAGCTCGCACACTCAGTCACAGTGGCCGAAGCCAGAAGTTCTGTTTGCTCATTGTTCATTCCAGTGATCATGACACAGCTAATATAGGCTGGATTAGTGTGCAGGAACAGAGTGGGCAAACACAGTAGCGACTAATGATGGAGACCAGCCAGTCTGCTCCATTTGCTCATGCTGCTACCACTTCTTCCCCATTTGTGCATAAATACAAAACGTATTTACAACACAATAAGAGATTTTGAAAGGAGTGTTACTATATATTAAGTTCCTTGATGTCACTATTCATGTATGTTTATCACCAAATCATGTCTATCTCTGTTCTGTAGTGTTCTGTAGAATTTAATTTCAGAGGCTTAAAATGAACAATTTGTCAAAGCTATGGGCTCTCCTTATCAATATCTACTAAATTAATTACCAATAACGCAAAAATTACTTTTATAGGATAAAAAAGACATTCTCATGAAAAAATGGTATAAAGTGAGGCAGAGTGATTGACATTTTGAGCAGCCAATCAGACACGAGTCAATGCTACCTGCTTACATCTCCGAAACAATGTTGCAACGCTGAATATATTTAAAGTAACGGTGCACATCGAGCATCCAGATCACATCTGGAACTTACTGAGGATGAATCAGCAAGGTGGAAAACCTACTGTAAGTATTAATTACTGTAGTAGCAGCAGCAGCAGCAGTATTATATCATTTCTTTAAAAATGTCTTGATACATTCACTGACTAAGTACATGCCACAACACGCTTCATATGCATGTTCAGTCTTCCTGTGGAGATCTTAGCGCACTGCTTGACTTGCTCCAGTGGATCTACTACCCTATATATTCCTGTTCTGTTCCTCTATGTATTTGTCAGTGCACTCTCCTCGTCTCTGTCGTCTGCTCTTTGAATTCTGAGTGGTCCGGCACTGTACCAGACTAGAATTTTAAGCATGTCCTTTGGTCTGAAGAAGGGGGCAATAGTGATGGTTGCAGTATGGATAACACTTAAAAGGCTCAGACACACACACACACACACACACACACACACACAAACCGCAGTTATACACCTATACATATCTCATCTGCATATTGATGCTTAACTTATACTTTGCAATATCGCTTTATCTTTTCACTACACGTCAACGCAATATATTGTTGTTATTTTTCTGTAAATCTGTGATATAGCTGTAAGTATGAGTCAATAGTATCTGTAAACCGGTACATATCTGTATTTTATTATAAATCTGTCATTAAGGTATATAACCTGCTCCGTCACATCCCACGGATTCTTTATTGAAATATCCAGTGACACTTGAGGTTATGAAGTAATGAACTGATCGTAATGTTCTAGAATTCACAAGGCTGTATAAGATAAGCCGCATTGTCCTTTACAGCTCACAAAATACGTATAAGGGCAACACACACACACACACTCACAGACACTGTATTGTTGGTCTACTTTATATACATAAATATTTGACAGTCAGTTAGACGAATAATGCGAATAAATATGCATGTTAATACTTTTCAGTGTGTGTTTGTCGATTAAATATTTACAATTCATTTTAACAGTGTATGGCTGAACATCATTAATTCGAGCCTTTTTTCTGTCGCCCGCATAATAAGCTCAAGTCTCGAGTCTCGTTGTATAATTCTCTCTCTCTCTCTCTCTCTCTCACACACACACACACACACACACACACACACACACACTCTCTCTCTCTCTCTCTCTCTCTCTCTCTCTCTCTCTCTCTCTCTCTCTCTCACACACACACACACACACACTCTCTCTCTCTCTCTCTCTCTCTCTCTCTCTCTCTCTCTCTCTCACACACACACACGCGCGCGCGCGCGCACGCACAGTCTTTCTCTCTCTCCTCGCGTCTCTCTCAGAGCAAGCCTGCCTACATCCCTCTCCAAATCTTTACCAGCACACGAGCAAAGCGGACAGATCCGAGCCGAAGCGATTCCTCTCCCGGTACGCCACGTCAAACACTCAGGTCTTTTTTGTCTTTTACATGGCGCAAGGGCTCTGCAAGCGGGACGCTTCTGTGTGCGAGACGGCCAAGACGGATTTGGATACGCGAGCTTCGGTGACGGGCGCAGAATACAGCAGTTCCGGCGCCTCCGCCTTCTCCATCTCCATCTCCTCTCGCCGGCTATATGAAGAGTAATGGTCGGCTCGTTTCGCTGGATGCTCCCTGCTCTAACCGGAACGTCGACAGCATCGCCTTCAATAGCCAATTGCCATTTTCGGAAGAAACCTTCGAAGAGCTAGGAGATACATATGGAAACTGGGGATCAGAATTTTAGGAAAAAGGATATATAGTGGTGATTTCTTTTATCACTCCTTTTTGTTTCCTATGTTTGGGTCTCGGTGAATCTCCTCATTCCATCGCTGACTTGATTTGTCGAATTGATGCAAGAGCGGCAGCG
This sequence comes from Paedocypris sp. Pulau Singkep, assembly GCA_017309775.1. Taxonomy (NCBI): domain Eukaryota; kingdom Metazoa; phylum Chordata; class Actinopteri; order Cypriniformes; genus Paedocypris; species Paedocypris sp. Pulau Singkep. Next base: position 7,123,739 of record MU204432.1, read on the forward strand.
TATTTAGACGTTTCTTTTAGTTGGTTTTGTACTGGACTATCCCTGGCCGTCCATCAATCTCTCCTCAATTCTTTTCTGCTCCTGTAGTCAAACAGCAGTTTCCTTTCTTTTCGTGTGATTAGAATAGACCTGCTAAGCCATATAACGGACGGCGTGTTTGTGGAGAAGCTACGTTTAGGTCAACAGTTGTTGTCACACGTCGAATTGTTTAGATTCGAAGCGTCACTTCAGTGGCGATTTTATAACGTATACGCATTCTTATTTGAGCGTCTTAAATAAAAACGAGTTATTAAGCGAGACGTAATTGCTTTGTCGCATACATGACAAGCCCGGGCAATAATTAAAGACCCTGGCAATTAATTTTGATCTTTGATTAGTGGCTTTACTGCGCGAATGTGCGTGTAAGTTCAGTTCTTACTTCGTTCACAAACGACAAGAGAATTAGCGAGATAACACTGCGCTTTTTTAGGCGAAACCGCTTACCGGTCCCCTCCGACAACTAGCCCGAGAGGCTCATCTATTTCTTCTCTAGTCGGTTCTCCACCAAACGCAACCATAAGGTTCCTACCGCATCCACCCCCTTCCCCCTCCTTTCGCTCAAACATATCCCATTTTTTTAATTTGGTTTGGTCCCGTAAATTTTCAAATATTTATTTCCTATACATCAAAAGGAAAGGGGGTCCCCCTTTCATGGAATGCGGAAACATGGGCGTGTTTGACCGCGGAGTTCAGATGTTATTGACCACGGTGGGCGCGTTCGCTGCCTTCAGTCTCATGACCATCGCGGTGGGCACGGACTACTGGCTGTACTCGCGCGGCGTCTGCAAGATCAAGAGCACCAACGAGAACGAAACCAGCAAGAAGAACGAAGAGGTGATGACCCACTCGGGACTCTGGAGGACATGTTGCTTGGAAGGTAAGAGACTGTCTGTTCTTGCTGCAGTCCTATTCGCGCGGATGTTTATTAAAGCACGCACACGTGTGTTGTTGTTGGTCATGAGGAGAGCAGCATCTGAGGCCCAAATGATGCTGTCCTCTTCATATATTCTAACGGACTTGTGTTCAGCACCATGGACAGCGCCACACAGATCCACAAACTAACAAACGTGTGAGTTCGAGGCCATTGCTATGTGGACTCTTCATGTTCTCCTCGTGCTGGCGTGGGTTTCCTCTGGGTTCTCCGGTTTCCTCTCACAGTCCAAAACATGCGTTTCAGGTTTCATGGAATTGGAAAATTAACCACATAGGTATGACGGAGTGTGTGAATGTGTTGGTCTATGTGTCCTGCTCTGCGAATGGTTGGCCACCAATCCAGAGTGTGTATATTCTGCCTCCGGCCCAAAGACGCTGAGATACCTGCCACCCTGTAAAGGACTAAGTGGCAGAAGATTAATGAATGTAATATACAGTAATTTTTTTTTTTTTATTAGTGACAACCTTTGTTCCGTTTGGCAACATTGTTTAAATCTGCGCCCACTTTTTGTGTCATAAGTTGATTTACATAAACTAATAAGCAACTACGACATCTATTAACCCTACCAAAGCAACCTATATGTTGACTTGCACTCGTGGAATGAAAACCAGTGATCTTCTGGGACTACAACTGGTCAACTTGGGACACTTGATGTGTGTTCAAAAAGGCTCTTTGGAACTCAGGCCATCATATACAATCTGCTGAATTACAGCCATGCTTCAGTGACTGCACTGACAGCTGACTTTGGTCCAAATATATCACCAGCGAGGTCATATGTGAGACCTGGGAGAAGATAGCAAATCCTCTCCATCATCAAAAGAAGCCAAAGGAAAAGCTTACGTTTGGCTGGAAAGGAAGTCTGATCTTGTGCTTTGCTCTTGATTAATGTAATCACGCATGATCTCATTACCATGTGTTGTCTGTTAGGCAAATCAGTGACTTTGATAGCATCTGCAAGCATAACCTCAACATCTGTTATTAGATTTGACCGTCCAGGGTCGTCTGTTACATGGTCCTGAAGACGACCTCTGTCACATGTATTATGTGCAATCATAACTAGATGGAAAGTCTTTGATATTTTTAATAAGAACAGAATTCTTAATAGGAACAAAAGTGCATTTTCACTCGTTGCTTGTGGCACTGTACTACTCGCAGGATGTTCTATGTTCTATTCACTTTGACGCATAAAAAAACTGTAATGTTAAATTCTAACTTTGTAAACAAATCTTATTCACAAAATCAAAATAATCACAGAATCAAATAAAAACTATTATCAAAATAATGAATATCAAATACATTTGGGTTGCTCTAATTAAAGTTACGTACTAAACTGTAACTAAAAATGTATTTAAAATAATATATAAAACACAATATTTTGTTTATATTTGTGTACAATTGCGCTTATTATATTGTCACATTGAAAATATGCAAATTTTCTTTAAATATAGATATGAGTGACATTTTTAAAAACTTGCCGTTGTGCTACCAATCTTTTTCTTTCCATTCTTGTCTTAAGTGGATCAATGTTCAAACTATAAAAAAAAAAAAGCAATTAGCCGAAACAGTAAATTTCTCTCATCTCTCTGCCTACACAGTGTGTATCCGTCAGGCAGCTTCACAGAGTCAGTCTTGCACCGCTGCCATCTAACTATGTGTAGGCCGACCAGGATGTAAATCTCAGTGGTCAGTGCAGAAGATGATTTGCATGGGTGGAATAGATTTACAACATGCAGGTGGGCAAGACTGTTAGTGTAATCTGTCCCCGGAGTGTTCGAAACTGATGAGCGAAGGAAAACACCATCACTAGGCTGTCCTCAGCAATACTACCTATGCTTTGTTTGTTTAACATTTACCCTTCCGCCTCTCCAAATGTGAAGCACAGAACTATTTAATATATGTCTAGACTAGCCTTCTATACTTCGAGATTATATCTTGTAATTTGCAACCGTATCATTTTCACACGAAGCAACTTGCATTGCATCAGAATTTCTCTTGTGTAGTAGAATATTATACTACAGTATATATTATAGTATTTTTTTATGATAAAGATTATATATATAGATGAAAATATCAACACACACATAATATACATACAGTATATACTGGATGGTATATACATAGAAAGATATTTATATAGTTCCTTTATAATATGAATGCGGTACACACACACACACAAATCATATTATTCTTCTATTACAAAGTTCATATGTGTACGTTTGTGTTTATTAAGAGTGAGATAAGATTACTTTCTACTTAATATATAAGTCCATATACTTTAACATGACTTAGTATTATTAGTTTAAATAAAATGTCTTTTATGCGTTTTTCAACCAGCTAAATCTTCTTCTGGTGTGGATGAAACCAGACGCTGAATTTACACTGTAAACACACTAGGCCAATTTACAAGCACGGTGGCTCGGGTTCGGATAATCGTTGCTGTGACTCAAACTCAGGTTTACTCAACGGGCTTCGTACAGGTAACCTGCGGTATTAATCTTCATTACAAGAACAATGTGGCCACTGCACAGCGTCGCAAATTACAGTGAAAAAAAGGGGCGAGCTTGTGTTTCTAGTGCTACTCATCACTTAATCCTGAACCTGTTCTGCAACTTCCTCAAGATGACGGATGATTCAGTGAGAGGCTGTGAGATTTTTCAAGGCCACGAGTTACTAATGAGTCCTGCACTTCCAGCTTCATGCAAGCAGCCAAAGTGTGTGTTTGAAGAACCTAAACTCCTTTAAGTAGCTGGTCGACTGTTGAAAAAGTGTGTGTGAGAGTCTAGGCCATTCATTGAGGTCTGAGCCATGTGCTGTGTGCTTAGATAAAAATGACTGTGCGTGTGTGTGTGTGTGTGTGTGTGTGTGTGTGAGAGAGAGCGAGAGAGAGAGAGAGAGAGAGAGAGAGAGAGAGAGAGAGAGAGAGAGAGAGAGAGAGAGAGAGAGAGAGAAAACAAAGGACGAATGATAGATGAAGAAGAGGTACAAAATCATAAAAGGAAAAATACAGAAAAAAGGATGTGGGTGGAGAGAGATAGAGAAGAGAAGAGAAGA
>MU204432.1:7133799-7157446 GCA_017309775.1 Paedocypris sp. Pulau Singkep
TCCGTAATGTGATGTTCATTCATTTATGATCTTATTTCTTGAAATGCATACTCACATAATGAATTGATGTCCCCTGTCTTGGTATTAATAAGGAACTGACTCTGGGACTGGCCATTAGAGAACTTAAAGTTCAACTGATGTATCTCCAGCTCTTAAGAGTGATGTCTTACTTGATCTCTCTACCTCTCTCTCTCTCTCTCTCTCTCTCTCTCTCTCTCTCTCTCACACACACACACACACACACACACAATTGTACACTACAAGTTATTAATCCCTTAAAAAGTTTCTTTTTTACTTTTTAAAAGCACATTAGTATAAAGCTATACAACATCCTGAATCTACGACTCCAGGACTCAAAAGTTGATTTTTGTGAGTATTTAGGTTCCGTTTGTGTAAACAGTATCAGATTCCATAGAATAATACCGTCATCATACTCCTGTTCTCGTCTAAGTGGCAGATCAGATATACTGATACCGTCCACAGACTATCGATCCAGAAGTTTGAACACTACTGAAGAGAAGCAAAGAGTTCACTTCTTCCACATCAGACGTGTCTCCTCGCTCGCAGCTTCCAGCACATCAACCCGTTTTAGATGAGAATCACAGAACTGTCGTGAACCACAGAGTGCAAATTTTGCATGGTGGTCCGGGTCCAAGGGGGCTGAGAAGTGCTGTGGTTGGGGAGAACAGCTCAGATGGCCGTGTTTACATCAGGCACCAGGGCTGGCAAAGCCTCCAGACACAGCAAATGGTGCTGTTGGCTAAACATACTGCTGTCAGGAGCCTGCCACTGTCAACTTCATCTGGGAGAATTCGAAGGGATGAGTCTCTCCCAATAGCCAAGTTTAGCGCTGACGGCTCAGCAGCCTGGAATAGTCGTTGGCCGGATTTTGACACTTTCCAATGAGTTTTAATTACCTTCAAACACGGGGTGTAGTGGATAATAATGAGGACTTTCGGCGATTTGAGTGTGTGTTTGTTTTTGAGGATGAAAATTGACACGATGTTTAACAATTCCCGCCAGCCAATCACAGAACGGGACATCAGAGGTGTAAAGAGCACCTGAAAACTATACTTGAGTAAAAGTACGGATACATTGACTGTGAAAATAACTCCATTACAAATTACACATCACCAATTCAAAGAAGACTTGTGTAAAAGTATGCAATTTTAAAAGACCTTGAGCATTTGACTGAATTTAGTAAAAAAAAAAAAAAACACCAAGAAATGTGAAAAACAAAAAACTATTTAGGATGTTTCATTTCCTAATAGAGAAATGAAATGTAATCATTTCTCTGTTAGGAAAATGTCAATGTTTCAAAATGGCAAAACAAAATAGATTAAATAGGTCGCAATAAGTCAGTCTCCGTCAAAGTCAAACTTGCAGAAAAGTTTGAATTAGCTGATAAATAGAATCCAGTACCTTCAGCATCCTGCATATTATTCATTATAATACAGCGATATTATTTCGTCCTGCACAAGATCACATGTAATGAGTAACAGTAATTGTCCATTCAAAAGTAGTGGATTAAAGAGTACAGTTACTCCTTCACTAGAGAAGTCAAGTAGAGAGTAAAAGTTGCTTGCATGTACAAAGCAGCCAAAAATACTTAAGTAGAGTATCAAAGTCCATTCACACGCTCATACACAAGCACACGGAATAGCCTCAACTTCACACAGAATAGTTGAACTTCCTCCTACTGCTGAATATGATTAAAGTTATTTTAAAGGAAAGGTTTTAGTGGTGATGATGTCTCCAAGATCTCAGAAAGACGTTCTGGATTTTTTCCCACGAGCACCTGGTGAAGGCAAAGTTTTGCAGAAATGATGTCGGAGGCCGTGTTTCATTTCTTCAGGGACAAAAGCACTACTACATCACTTTAAGGAAAAGAAAGCTGACGGCAAGGTTCCCCTCAGAAGATAACCTCAGGAACGGGTTGCACCTTGACTGCTGCTATCATCGTTTGTGCAGATGCGGCTGGAGATAATGAAGTAGAGGTCAAGGAGGAGGCTGATGATGATAAACTTCTTCCCAACTTTGTCATCCGTGCCCTCTACACTGTTTTCCGCTTGGGTTGTGAACATAAGTGTGTGTGTGTGTGTGTGTGTGTGTGTGTGTGTGTGTGTGTGTGTGCTCGCCTGGTTCTCCTTCTCAGAGTAATAAGGAACAATATGAATTTTTAATGAACGGCAGCATGGCTTCTCTTCGCTCTCTCAGATCGCTTTCCAGGACAAGAAGTCTCTCATCTTCACAGTGCCTGGTGCTGTGTGTCGGCATTCATGCGTGAATGTATTCACACACGCATCGCGTAATCATGTTACGGTTATACAAACCGTGTGTACAAACGGAGCATGCACACTGCCTGTGTGACTTAAATGTGAGGAATTTCATTTTTAATGCTGAAGCACTCACTTCTGTCCCAGGATAGAGTGCCCGGGACGGAGGGCGCCATACCTTGCTTGGCATCAGAGAAAACTGAAAGATCAGCAAAAATGACTTTTAAGTGTCTTTGGTTCAGGAAGTAACTTTACATTAATTTGTATGGGGGTGGGATTTAAGATAACTAAAGATTATCACGTCATAAGCCAATATATGGAATGGATAAATTTGACGGTTTGGAGGCACAGATTTATCAATCCGTTTTTTGTGAAGGAAAGTGATTTTGGTGAAACCTGGAAAGACTCGTTTCACGTCTTTCTGTTTGCAGTTTGCATGTTCTTCACGTTCTTATCTCTCTCTCTCTCTCTCTCTGTCTTTTTATCTTTCTCTTATTTTCCCATCTGTCTCTTGACCTCCTCCCTTCTCTCATTATTTCTCTCTCTCACCTCTATCTCTCTTGCTCTATCTCTCTCTCACTATTACTTTCGTACTGTCTCAGTCTCTGACTGTCTTATTTTTTTTCTTTCTCTCTTTTCCTCACTGTCTGTCTCAATTTCTCACTTCCTCCTCTTCTCACTTTCATTTAGACATGCCAACAGAGGATGCTCTTTCATACTTAATAGAATTAAAAAAAAAATACATCTCAGGAAGTATTCCTGAAAGCAGAAGTTTTAGTTCATTCATCCATCCATCCATCCATCCATCCATCCACTCATCCAAACCAGGGCTCATAATAACCTTTTATTATCTTGTTCGTGTCTTTCTGTCTGGAGTTTTCATGTTTAACCTGTTCTGAAGTGGGTTTTTTCTGGGTCTTTTGTTTCTTTAGCATGTTCCTTTTCCATTTATTAGTCACACGTTCATGTAGATTGAATAAAATACCAATTTTTAAATTTTCAAGATTTGAATGTCAGATTTCTAACATTCAAGACATTTTTTATACATCATAAAGCGCCTCGGCCCAAGTATTTCGGCTTCTATTGTTACGTCAGGTGATTACTAACGGCATAAATATCACTAAACACTTCCACCGACTTCTTTCAATCTCAAGGCCTGATACAGCCAGTGAACGAGGCTTGAGGGAGACCAACCACTGACAGCTCACAGTCCTCCTTTAGCTGGCAAGGCTGCAAGCAATGGATTCCTGCACAGCCCCACATAAGCCTAATTAAAGCAATTAATCAGCTGAATTACGCTGAGATCACACACCGCTCCACCAGCGGCTCCCTGGGGGCCTTCCAGTGACCAGCCTCAGAACCCAACCCACCGCGTTTGCTTTTGATTGACAGGCAGCCAGGCCGCCATCTTGGTTTAATACCCTGCTCTATTTCGCCGTCCTTCTCAGTTTCTCAAAGCGCCACAGCCATATGCATCCACACCACATGCAGCCGCTGGCACAGTGCCACCCCATGTGCCGTCTCCAGTGTTTGTTTACCTCAATAGCGTTTCCGCGTTGTGGTGGGAGGGAACCAATGGCGGACGCTCTACGTCGAGCCACGGCGTGTCACTATCAGGAAGAGATGGCGTGATGATCGTGAGCCGCAGACTCATAGCAACAGCAAGAGGAAGAGGTGGTGGAGGTGGAGGAGACGATGGACGAGGAGAGAGTAGAGGAGTGATGAGTGTGAGAATGAATTAACACCTTTAACGGCACTAGTCTATTAAGCCTGTAAAAATCAGACAGCCACGGGGAGTGTGTGTGTGTGTGTGTGTGTGTGAGAGAGAAAGAGAGAGAGAGAAGGAGAGAGAGAGAGAGTGTGGGAGGGAGGGAGAGAGAGAGTGGGATGAGTGAGAGAAAGAGAGGGAGAATAGAGGAAAAGAGAGAGACGGAAAGACAGAGAGATGAAAGGGAGTGAGAGAAAAAATGAGAGAAAGAAAGACTGTGGGAGGGCGAGAGAGAGAGAGAGGGATGAGGGAGAGAGTGAAAGAGAGTAGGAGAGAAAGAGAGTGTGGGAGGAAGAGGGAGAGGGAGAGAGAGAGAGAGAAGGAGAGAGAGAAAAAAGAGAGACAGAAAGACAGAGAGAGGCAGTGAATGAATATGAGAGATACAATGTAGGGAAAAACGAGAGAAAAAGAAAGACTGTGAGAGAGCGAGAGAGAGAAGCTGATGACGTAACACTCTTGCATTCTGACAGCAGTGTAAGTGTTAAAAAAGCAGAATTTGTGCTGCAGATATAAGTTGCTTTTGAAATGCAAATCTTGACATGAACAACAACATGGAAAAAGCTGAATAGTCAATTTCTTCCAACAGCCATGCTCGAATCAAGTGAAGGTCTGCACGAAAAGCTAGATAAATATAGCTGCGAGCAGGGAACACGGAGTTAAAGTCTTGCTTTTATTCCCCTGATTACTGTTGTAACCGATTAAAAACTTACGACTTAAATATTACAGTTGACCACACAACATTATTTACTAGACTCTGAAATAATCCTAAATGTACCTTTTAAATTAATAATTGATAAAGTGAGTCATTGGTTTCAAATGACACTATTGGCATTTTGATAGGACACAAAACCACAGATTAGTTTAATTTTAGATGGAATAAAATTTGTAGAAAATAGTACAAAACTAGCAAGAGTTACTGATAAATGTGTTTTAATCATTGTGACATTTCGATTTCAATGATCTAAAGAACTGCACTCTACTACAAAGGGTTTATGTGTTAGTGAGATAAACATTATATTGCATGAAAATTATCTCCTGTTTTTTTGTTAAATTGAATCAGAAGTCGACAGCAATTACAATAAGTTCTACAATCCCTACAATACAAATAAGGTTTCCACACTTTAACTGCTTCTGTCTAGATGTTAGTTCATCTTTGATTTTAATAAAGTTGCGAAGAAAACAAACTATAAACTGCTGTATTGTAAATATTCAGTTATTGATTTCCAGAGACTTTGTCACCGAATTTCCCAGTAAAAGGACTGACGCCAAATGTTGTTGTCCTTGTGAGAGGTGAAGGAGGAGCACACTGAGAAAAGGATGGGAAATTGATAAAGCAGGAGAAAGGATCAGCTGTGATTTGATGCGTCCAGACTGCAAACTTGGCCTTTTCTCTTCATTAGCAATCAGAGGAGAAAAACTGCAGCAAAGCATCGCACTGAATCCTGAAGGCATCCGTCTCCTCCGCTCCCATGTGTCCATTTACATATCCAACAACATCACGACAAAGTATGTTTCAATTTGTTGTCTTCTTTTTTAACTCCAGCCTTCTTACTCTCTTTCGGTCAAGAAAAAACAACCAGTCCGAAAGATCCTCACTCATAGTCTTCCAAACCCGAGTGGAATAATAACAGAACATTAATGTTGGTGTCACTTCTACAGCCTGATGGACTTCTCAGTTAGATCCTGAGAGATCACCTAGGCTTTAATTGCCAAGAAGACGAAGGAAAGAAGGTTTGGAAGGACGTAGAAGTGCAAAAATGGCCTCGCGTTTGTAAATCTCCAAAGCTCCTCTCGAAGAAACACATGTTGTGTTTAACTTGTGCTTCATCCTTAAGTCGATTGTTGTTTCTGTGTCTCTCACATACATGCACAGAGACTCGACGTGCCCCCTCGGTTGCTCTCTCGGCTAAGGAAGAGAAATCAATAGCAACAAATTAATCATTCTGCCTTAGGCGGTCCAGTAGAACGGGGGAGGGTTGGAGATGATGTGTGTTTGTGTGGCGGAGGAACAGCGAGGAGTAGAACATGTTCTGACGTTTGATTTAAGTGATTCAACGGTAAAGCGTCCGTTTATATCGGACGAGAAACTGATTTTTCGGCTGTTCAGTATTACGTGTGTGTGTGATGTACATGTGTGTGTTGAGATACATGTACATGTGTGTGCGTAGGAGATGCCTGGAGATGTTCACACGCTGAGAAATGTTGAGAAGGTTTGTAAACATGCGACCTAATGCGTTGAGATTTTATGCTTGGTTTTTGAAAAGCCCTCTGGAAAAATAATCTTCACTACTTGACAGGTTAAAATACACCTTATATAATATAAATGCTCCATAAATCATGTGCTCTGCAGCGTCAGGTCTTTCCTCTACTGGCAGATTTGCTTTATTCATTTTTAAATACAAAGGATGGATGGACGGACGGATGGATGGAAATTGCGTTCTAGTAATGTGATGTTAACATGGAAGTTAAATTTTGCAAGAAGAGCTGTTCCTTTTGCTGAACTCCAAGACGGAATCAGTCAAAAGTGTGAAGCTTTGCATCTGTTATTCATGATCACAATCATTACACCATGACTCAAGTATTATTTACCACTAGAAAATATTACTGCAAGCAAACGTTGCGTGGTTTGAGCCTTTTCACTTTTTTGATCATGTTCGATCAATCATTAGCTTTCTTAAAATATTTTAATGTTAGGTTTATTATAAGGCTATAATGAGTAGCTATAGTTAATTTCGAATTAGTTTCAGGTTAGAATTGCAATATTGGATTAATAAAAAGGTGATGTGGTTTAGATCATTTTGAGAGATCATTTGTTTATGATAATTTTTTTTATTGTGGCAATTCTATTAAATGACATTATTATTGAAATGTATTTAAAGAAAACACTACAAAATTAACACTTTATGTATACGTACTTAAGGTGAGTATCTTTTTCAATATCAGTGTCAAACTTTGTCAAACATTTTTTGAGAATCAAAGCATTCAACCCAAATATACACGAGAAAACAAATACTCAGCTGACCACATCTAAAATGATAGCCAGTTGATCCAATCCAATTATTTATTGAAAAATTATTGATCATTTTTCTATCTGAATATGAAAACAATAGTTATAGCTAATGTATTCCCATTTATATCTGAGATTTTAAAACGTGGAAAATTAAAACAAATTTAACTTGTGAACTAGTTTATTCTGAATTGGAAGAGAAACCATGTGCCAGTTTATGTTTGGGTCAAATGAGTTTCATTAGCGCGAAATCCTTAATACGCACAGTATTTTATTAAAATATAATAGTTTACTTTGCGTACAGAACCACCAGACAGGCACAAGCGTGTGTGTGTCTCCTCCAGTCAGATTATTCTGAAGCACTACACCGTACACACTGATGCCATGGAAAGGGCTGCAGTGCTATTGTGTCACACCAAGTTAAACACAAGCACACTTTAAAAGCACTGCAGTGCAGGAACGAAAGTCTGCAAATGAGCCAGTCTTCCTCCGAGACGGAGAAAATTACACAGGAGGCATAAGAGCAGATGTTATTGATCCTCCTCCTCAACCCAGCACCTGGTTAGCAGAAGCCCACACACCCCACAGGCCTGCGAAAGCAATACCTGAAGTGCGCACACACACACACACACACACACACACACACACACTGTGCCCTCACCATCAACACAATATTGGAGTGTGAGCAAGAACTGAGTGTGAGGTTACTGCGACACCGTTTGAATTCCCAAAAGCCTAAACTTGATTAAAGATCAAGATATTTTGATTTAAAAAATGATCGATGCAGTTTCTCAGATGCAAAACTGATGCAGTAACATCTCAAATACAGAACTTGTAAATTTACTGTAATAAAGTATAATCTTCGAACAATTTAGGACACTCTTCTATTCTACATATATGCACTTTAAATAAATTGTATATACTCATTATTTCACCTCTGCACAGTTTCCGTATCGTACTTTGATTACTGGTTATACCACAGTAGTTTATTGTAGATAAGCCACTTACAGTACACACGTTGCGTTTTTACGCACTGACTGTATTTTATTGGCTCTGTACATACACCTCGCAAAGTTATTTCTTAAGATTTAGTCCTTCTGTTTATCGTTTTATTTTTTAAAGTGTTAAGCACTTTGGTCAGTCTTCTGTCTTTCAGTGCTTTACAAATAAAGATGACTTGACTGGAAACATGATTGTATAATTTCATGCTTTCAGAGCAGCTGAAAGTTTGCTAAAAACATGCTGACAGAAATAGTTCATCGAAAAAACACAGAAAAGCAATTTTAAAAAGCACATTAACCGTAATCCAATCAAGCTTTAAGTGAAAAGCAGAGGTTACCTCACTGACTGAACTGCACAGGGTGAAGAGATTCTTTCACACTCCAAACATGTTCCTCCATCTTGTCTCAGCGCAGGGAATTGTGGGTATTGTAGTCTGATGAGACAAAGGCGCTGATCAAACAGACCACTGATTAAAACTTGTACAGATAATTTTCACACGAATTAAGAGTCATTTTAATTGACACTTTTTGCTGAATTAAGGATTTTGGAAATGAACAAATTCTGTAAGCAAGAATGGATGGAAAGTCAGAATAACAGAAAGACATGGAAAAATAGATTGTCACCTCTCTGTCTGTCTGACTGTTATCTGTGAGAAAATCACTGCAGAGAAAAGCACCGATCATTAGCTTTGCCTGGATTTCCATGGCCGACGGCATCGTGTTATTAGAAGCGAGGAGCGTCTCAGCGGTGGAGGAATGACCACTGTGAACTAAATCAAATTAGCACCTGGTCAGTGAGAGTTCTTGGCCGTCCAGTGGCTGTGTTAATGAGAGCAGCCTAGCCGCAGTCACTCGGTGTGTTTTACAAAGCACGCGCCACAGTGAGCCGACACACACACACGTACACATGAAGTGTGAACACACTCCCCTCCGACCATGTGTTTCCAGAGCGGGACTCGTGTGGCTGTTTTGTCTTTTCGAATGGCGCACATCTGCTTGCCATGTTTTGGAAGATTACACATCGACAGCGTGTAAATTAATTGCACGGATTTAGCATTTCTCCTGCATTCAGAAGACACGCATCACTTAAATTGCGTTGCAGTAAAGTTTCTTCCTGCTTACGTGCCCAAATTGAACCTGTGTGTATCTGGGAGATGTACTTCTGATTTTGCCACGCCCATTTTTTTTTAAGAAACCAATCACAAGTCTCAATGTGTCTCTGTGAAATCTGATATCTCTCTCACGTCACTATTGTCCACTTCTGCGCCCCATACACTAAAATTATTCGAAACCTGCACACGCTTATCTAATAAAGTGTGAATCCAGAGTTTTAGATGTGAGAAAGTTCTTCTCTGGCACATTCTAAAGATCTTCAGTAGGGTGAAGGTCTGATGCCAATTGTTTCTGCCTTTTCATTAGCTGGTGCTTCTATTTCTGGGTCAAGAGGAGCTAAAGAACAATAGTGAACCAATAGTAGTTTCAGAACGTTCTGTTTTCTTCATTTAAATTTGAACATAAATTCTTGGCGTACATATAAATTCAATAGCGTGTTAGTAACACTACAGCTAATGATCTTTTCATTATTTGATCTTGATCTTGATGTCAGTTTTTTTTTCCAGTTCTGTCCAAAATAATTAATAAAATTAACAGAATTTATGCATTCTTTAAAAAAAAAGACTATTAAAAATACTTAAAAATAATAATAAAACATACAATTGTATGAACAAATCTTGAAATGTAAAACACAAAATCTTTCAAAAATAATTGTTTAATAATTGAAGTACAGTAAGTGAAATTGTCAATATGCCGAACCATATAGAAACTGGTGCTCTGCCTTTAACCCATCCAGTGATGTGCACAAACACACGGTGAAACATATATCTGTTTATAAATTATTAAACAAAAAATGTTAATTACAAATTATAGACATTTAATTTTTTAGAATATTAACAAATGTAAATATTCTGTATTTGAAAAAAAAAATTCCTCATAAAAACCAAAGACAGATTAAGCTTGAAAGAAATGCAATATAGATCGTTGCAGTGGGAATGTGGCACTCAACACTTCAGAAACACAAACTGAACATGATGTTCCGAGGCCTGATATAGATATCGAGAGGAGGAAGAGCCGAGAACAGCACATGCAGATCTTTGACCAGCTGTTTTTAGAACGCCCTCCCGTCCCCATTGGCTGTGAGCCCCGGTCCCTCCCCTTCCACCGCCCGGCTCACGCGCTAACTTCCTGCATCAAACCCATTTCCTGTCAAGCCTTTCTCCACACGCCGTCAAGGATCTTGGCAAATATTGCGGCCACATCCCGCTTAGCTTGAGTTTTGTGATGCCTAGAGGGTTTCTTTACTCATCTTGACCTTATAATTCACTGTAATAATAAAGTCAAAGTCTGTAGACTTTGGCATAATGAATCTGTCTGTGACAGTCTTATTGAGTTCCGTTCGTCTTTTAAAGCTGAAAAATGAAGTGAGGTTGACCCACAAAAGTTTGCCTGAAAACTAGGATAAGAACAACTGTTGTCCTAGTAGGGAAACCATGTGCGGTAAATACACGGGGTGAGAGCTGACGCCTTCCTCGTCCCTCAAATCTGTTTGTTGAGGAAAAAAAAAAGGAAAATTGCTGGCGTGGGAACGATGACCGGAAGGCAGTCGCACATGTCACGTACCTACATCTTTTTTTTTTCTTTCCCTTGGCAAGGCAAAATTAATTTACTTCGTTTTTTCGGTTAAGCAAAATGACCCAAAAAATTGTAACATTTCTCAAAGGCAGATTGATGATCCTTAACTGCTCGGTTACAATGTGCTATTGGTCATTCCTAGTGCATTTTCTAAGCCACTTCATCCATTTCTGAGTCACAGGGACAAGCATCACAGCATCTTCGGAACAAAGGCGGGACAGATTGTAAATTGTCAGCCAATCACAGGGCAGGATATACAAAAACACATTTGCACAACTGTCACCAGAACTGCGAAAGGAACCACTAGACCTCCAAACCCAAATGTTCTTTATCATCAGCGATCTGCAACTTGACTGTAAATTGATTTACGCTTCGTTCAACTGCAACATCGAATTATTGTTACGGCATTAAGTGTCATAGATTTCTCCGCGACGTTCATTTCTCACAGTTTGCCCAGTCTCTCTCCCTCTTTTCTGTACTTGAGCCTCCTGTCAGTTGTGGTGACCTTGTTCTGGGTAACTGGTCTGGAGACTCAGATTAGTTCTCCATTGGAGGCAAAGAGTGAAGGATCATCTCTGTGGCTTTGATGTGAATTTCAGCTGGGTCAGAGATTCTGCCGTCCTGGAGTAACCTCTTTTTGTGTTGGCGGCACAGCGGTACTAAAGGCACACATTTTAGGAATTTATGAGCTTTGGTTGAGCTAGAACATCAGCATTTCACACACTTCACATGCCGTCTGCGACACGAGGGGCAGGTGAAGGCATGAGGGAGGCTGAGCTTGGGAGAAAAGCTGATAGGTGAGATTCTAGAGAGCAGAAGGAGTGGAGGGAATGATCAAATGATGTTGAGGAGAAAGGCCTTAATATTGGGTTTTGCAGATAAAAGAAAGTGACAGAGGGATTATGGGTAGATGTGCGGAGAGGTGAAGTGTCTACTCGTAAAATAAATGAGGCAACGGTGGAATAAAAGGTGCAGGCAATTTCAGCAGAGCATTTCTAAGATGTTATTAGCCTGATCTTTCCAATAATATTACGCTTTTGTCTCGTACTACCGTCTTATTATAACACAGTTCCTCCATTCTTTTCAGCTTTTCTCGTTTTCGTTTACGTCTCCATCAACTGGATTTAATGAAACTGATTAAAATATTTGTCAAAATTGATAAATGTGACGCAGTTCCACGCCAGGCCACCAGGTCTTTCTGTTCGCCAGGCCATCATTCACTCTTTTCGTTTTTTCCATCACTGGTGTTCCAGTTAGCTGCTGGTGTTTGACCTTCTTGCTTGAATTTTGGATAATACTTTGTTGGATTACTCAAGTGGGATCAGTTTACTTGTTGGACTGATTACCAGCTTGAGAACTTTCAACTTGGAGAAACATCATCTCTGTACATGGAATCCCAAAGCCTTTCACATACATTACAAATACTCAAGTGTGGTTAGTGATCCGATGTAAAAAGAGTTCATCAGATTCTCTTTCCAAGTCTACTAGCTAGAAAGAGACGTTCACGAACCAACAAATAAATCACCTAATGGATGGATGAAAACAAGGCCAGCTGCTTGAACCATTTGGACAGAGCAAGACAAGCTAGTTCACCGTCTAGCTAAACAGCCAACACAATGGTACCAACATAACTAAGTACTATGATGACGCACAACACCCATTTATTATTTCCAAATGATTATTTATACGAGGGCAAACACGCTCAGGTTGAGCACCTGCTGGGAGGCGTGAGCAAACCCTCCTGGTGATGCGCACCAGCATGAACTAAACAAGCAACTTTATTAAGATGAATAACCCGTGATTATTAAGATGAATACGCCGATTATTGCTGTTGCGGCTTGTGCTGTCACCATCGTTAATTAGGGCCACATAGTTAGCCCACCAATGGCAGATAAAGACCCCGCGCTCATCCATCCCCATCAGGCCTGCTTGGCTCTTACCATTTACAGTTTGCTTTACCTCAGGTGGCATGAGCTACTGTAGTATACAGAATATTTAGCAACTCCATTGCCAGGCGAATTATTTTATTCTTATTTTTGGATTAAGAGTTGTTGATCGGGTTGTCAATCAGAACGACATCCAACTCCATTTAAAAAATGGAGTTAAAATCAACAAAATCAAGAATTTAGTGATAAAATCCAACATCTCAGACTGTGTTTAAAATGTGAAGATCAAAATGTGTTATGATGAGATATAAAAACGCTGAGTTAATCTGCCTCAAACTTAAAGGCAACTTATTCCACAATTTGGGACTCACGACTAAAAACCCTCAGTCACCCTTCAGCTTCCTCTTGTTTTTGTGGACAACCAAAAGTGAGCGATCTGCTGACCTGAGCGAGCAAGATGGTGGCGCAATGGCAGGAGGCCAGACAGAAACTGAGAAGTGAGAACAAGCAAGCATTAAAAAAAAAAAGAAAACTATTTCAGGATCAGTTAGAAAATGCATTGGGAGCCAAGTAGTGACGCCAAGGTTGGAGTGATGTGCTCTCGCTTTTTAGTGCCAGTTTTGGACTAGCTGTTGCTGGGAAAGTGACCTCTGGCTAAGCACTAGATAGATGGATGTATGGACGGACCGACCAATAGATGGATGGATGGCGGGATAGATGGATGGAATAAATCAGTTCAATCAATTTTTTTTTCAACAAAATTGTAAAGATTGCAAGCAAAAAGGCAAAAAAATGAAACGAACATCTGAATGAATTTCATAGAAATTTACGTTTCTAATCTGATTCCACAAGCCCAGATTCCATAAACTAATCCTTTGACATTAAGGTGACGCCTAGAAACCAAAAATCCCAAACTGGTTGGAAAGCCATCGAGGTTTTCAAGAGAATATATATATTTCTTTCATTAAAACTACCTTTTTCACTGTTGTATGTGCAGGATTACAAAATAAAAGCTTTTCAGATGGTCATGGTTTATCATATTTATTTAACAAAATTTTAGCTTGTTAAACACTGTACAGTAAGTGTAAAGTATACTTCATGTAATTTAATACCTCATTAAATACAACCCAAATCATGATTTGGATGAGCTGAAATGATTGTGTTTGTTTTAATGGGCCGCGGGCCACTTTGATTAGGAAAATTTGGGCCCTGGGGTCAAAAAAGTTAAGAACCCCAGCGCTAGACCACAACTGCCCAGATAAAAATCTCAAAGTAACCCGTGCTAGAGATGATCGAGACTAGTTCTAACAAGCTAAACCCAAGAAAACGCCTTCGGTTGTCCCCCGCCAAAGCTCACGTGGGTTAAACGCCTAATATAACTGCAACCATGGAAACGTGTGGAGTATTAATGCATGGCTCACGAGAACGATGGTAAACTTACTGAAACCAAAACACCCACGTGCAACGGTGAAGGAGATGCGCTGGGGTGGAGTCTTCCAGGCGAGAGAAACCTGGCCTGTTCCTCCAGCAAGTTGAACCGAGTTGACTGATACCTCACACACACACACACACACACACACACACACATACACACACCCTCTTCAGCTCTGTCTTTAACTGTGTGGGCAACGGCATTGATTTTCTCTTGAGCTGAAGGGATGACATCACTTTTAGAGGGGAGCAGGACGTGGGCGGCTCTTCTGCATGTCGAGTTTTTAGTCAAGAGTTCTGTGACAGGACAATGGCTGGAGAAGACAATGCCAATCTACAGAATACCAACAGGAGTGAGTTCTATCTGCTTTCCCGCTCATTAAATTGCACGATATATTGGATAAATACATTATCCAATGAGTCGAAAGAGGGGAGGAGCTAAGAGAACGCTCCCAATTAGCTTTAATAATCCCGCTGTAATCTTTCACACTGAATGGAAATTGGGCGGAAGGGGGAAGCACGGAAAGATAAAGATTACAATTCGTGTAAAAATCTTACATTTTTCATGCAGTAATCTGCCATCATTGGGCGATGAGCTTTATGGCTTTTCTGTGGCCATTCATCTACGAACACCATGAAAAGAAATAATATGGGAGAATAAAGCAACGGGGAAGCAAAAGTGAGGATCGTTATTGTGGTAATAAATGGCTCCTATGTTTCAAGCTGACACCCTGTGGTCAGATTCAGATTTTTAGTTGTGAGGCTAAGGAGAAATAGTCCGTTTTAAGAGTTAGTGGCCAACGCAGATGCACTGTGGAATGTCACATTTATTGGGGGTATTTTATAGTCCAGTTGGAACAGTGATATTGGTTTTTAGCAATACTTAAATACGTATTTTTAAATCTATCCAACAGATTATAAAATAAAAATAACACTGCAAGAAACTGCAACCTTATGATGCACAGTTGATCCAAATACAACCATGCCAGCGAAATCTGGATTAGTTCTTTCTTTGGCCAGATTCCAAGATATCAATCATGTCTCCAAGATTCCAACTGTATTAATAAAATATCTTGGATTTCATATTGAATTCGTCAATTTTGTGATTGTTCAAATTCTGAGAGCGAGTACATAACCCGAACGAGAAAGTAAAAATTTGAAATAAACAAAAATGACAAATTTTTAAAAAATCCATCCGCTTACTCCATTTCGGGGTCAATGGGATCTAGGCAAATTTAGGCCTGAATGGGATAAATGACATAAAACAAATATTTTACTACACAAAATGAAGAATGTAATGAACAACAATTAAGTTTGTTTTTAAATTTTTAAATTTTAAATAAAAATAAAAAAAAGTTAAAATCTCACTCTTGAGCGCTTCTAAAATCAAAACTCGCAACATTTTGAGCCATTTCGGTTACATTTTAGAGACACCCACATACACGTGACTCTACCTAGTTACCCTCCGTCCACAGCCGGTGTCTATGGCAACAATGTATCTACTGATGTGAACGGAGAGAAGAGTAGGAACTAGGAACCATAGAGAACTCAAGGCATGTCGGTCATAAATCCTCTGTCCACCTTTCCTTCTCCCTCTCCGTCATCTTTCCTGACCCCGTCACCCTTAAGCATAATGATAATTACGTGCGTTCCGAGTAACTGACGGGATGGGATGGGTGGTCCGAGCCCTCTCAGCCATTACAGTGATTAAATAAGACAGAGTCGCTCCCCGTATCAGTGATGCAGATCATGCACCTCATTTACCCTCTTCACTGGAAGGTCAGACGATTTAGCCGCGCTACTGAAAGACGTTTAATTCGTGCCGGTAATTTAATTGGAATCAACAACTCGCCAGAACAGCCTTGATGACACGTATGGACACGTTCGGCTCAGAAACCGACGGAGAGCCGGCGAGAAGGACGACAACGAGGAGAACTTTCCTCTGCCATTCCGTTTCATCTTCAGTCTGTTCTTCCCGCACCGCTCGTCCCCTTTCATCTTCACCTTCTCTTTTCCTCCATCCCTTCCATCCGCCCCTGCTCCAGCTAATTGCCGCAGAGCTCATTGATAGAAAAGCAATGTTTGATTTGGAGCCAAGCACAGGAAGGTAAAGCAGTGTAGCACACGCCAGCCGCGCAAACACACACTCAGCACTTGCATATCTGATGTGATGATGAAGGCGTCTGTCACAAAACACTGCGTCCCACAGAATTACTGCCCAAACCACTGATTTAACCTCAACAAACACGGGCTGACAGCAACATACACATCCACCAGAGAACATAGAGGCCTAGTCTGAATTCAGAACTTCATGTGCGTCTGTACATTGATTTCAAGACCCACTCTACTTTTCAAAGATTGCGCGCCAAAACTAAAGCATATCGTGCTGTTAATGATGTGAATAAGTTCAGAAACACTGTATTACAATAAATGAGGGGGGGGGGGGTATAAAGTATTATATATGATAGATTTATAATAATTTCAATTATACAAAAAAAATGTAATACAAGAAAAAGTCTGGACTTGAGCGGAGTTTTACTCAACGGATTTTACGGAGCGTGGCCTACTCCACTGTGTGCTCACTAGCACCCTCGTGATTCGTTTATTCTGATAAGATGGTAAATTTACTCTACATTGGAAAATATTTTCCAATGACCTTTTTTTGCATTTTGATGGCTCATTTGCGTGAGACCCAGACAAAGCAACATGCAAAAACATGGCTATGTTGTTGTGTATGAAAAGAGGCATTGTTTTTTTTTTTTTTTTGACAAATTATTCTAGAGAACATTTTTATTTGAAAATTGTACAATTCTTTGGTACATTAGATTTGGTAGCTTTTATCCAAAGTGACTTACAGAATGAGCACATTTTAGTACAAGTGAGATTTAAATCCCTTCGGTCCAGGATTCAAACCTGCAACATTTAACACTAGGCCACAAATGCACATCTTAAATTTGATGAAGAACTGTAGTAAAAAAAAAAAAAAAAAAAAAAAAAAAAAAAAAAAAAAAAAAAAAAAAAAAAAAAAAAAAAAAAAAAAAAAAAAAAAAAAAAAAAAAAAAAAAAAAAAAAAGTCATATATAATGTAAAGATTGTATAATGTAAAAAATGCTAAATTTATTACTGTTACTAAATTTATCAAAGCAAAGTTGCCTTTGTGGAAAAACCCCCCTCGCAAAAATCAAGCCAAATTGTCCATACAGAACAATCCAGAACCAAGCACAAACTACCACCGCATGATGTTCAACCCGGAAAACAGATTGTGTGCAGCACAGAGAAAAGTGTAAATCCGTCTCCGACATGAAAGCATCTTTGATAGGCCTCAACTCTCTTCTCATCTCCACAAGCGTGCAACTAATATTCAGCCTTCCAGCCAAAATATCCCCAGCAACACCTGGCATCATGCGGACGGGGGGGAGAAGAACCGACTAAATCATTAGAGAAGCACATGTGAGTGCGGAAAGCGAGCGATGAAGAGGGAGCAACAGCTTCACACGCTTGGCTCGCATCTCCGCTTCACCTTGCCTGACCTGTTAAGCACCATGGCAGCGGATGGCAGGCTCCTGGCCGAGTGGGCATCAGGAGTCGGAACCTGGACACCAGCTCGTCAGAAAGCCTAATGAAGGCACATTAGGAGATGAGTGGCCCTCTGCACAGCGGCTGGACCCGTGCCAGGTCTTCGCCAGCTGTGATGCTCTTACTTACCTCACGCCCCCTACTGCTGGAGAGCTCTCGCAACAGCCACGCCACACGCTCACTTCTGCTCAATGCTGCTCAATTCTTTGCAAAATCAGCGTTTCCGTTCTCTGCCGTTCTTTGGGGTTTCTACGAGTGCTTGAAATACTTGAATTTCTTTTGTGTTTCTTTGAATGAGACGTTATTCATCCCACGTGGGGACATTTCTGAACATTTTGGAAATTTGGACATTCTGGACATTTTAAGGCCTTAAAAATGCTTGGAAGATGAACTAGGTGCTTGGAAATGTACTTACACATATTTCACAACCAACAACTACCTGACTGAATAGTAGTTTGTTTTTTAGAAGATGGAATTACAAGATGTCAGGGTGCCTTAAATACAAACAGCTCCTTCACTGAAGAAGTAATGGGAAGTTCGATTCTTTTAACGGACTCGGATCTTTAACTCTTGAACAATAAAATGAATTAATAATTTTGAGTCTCCTTTCAAATTTTACTGATTGTTTTTTGTTTAATCCTACTTATTCCAGTGTAATGCTCCCCCCTGTTAACTGTCGTGACGTTTCTAATGTTTCTTTATTTCTGTTATTAAGCTAATAAAAACTCATATGCACGTCTACCTCCAGAATCACTACTTAATAAAATGTGCACTTATATTTACGTGAATTTGAAATTGCCGATTATAAGCACCCCGCAAGTTTTTGAGCTGCTAAAATTGTAAAGAAACAGGTGCTTATATTTGGGTAAATATGGTATATAACCACAACTGTTTGGTGCTGGAAAGGTTTGAACATGAATTGCCAAAGTGCTTGAAAAGTGCTGGAATTTTACCTTTCAGAAAGTGTAGGAGTCTCACGACTGTAACTGTGTTTCTCTGTTACAGGAAACTTCAAAGGATTGTGTAAGCAGATAGATCACTTTCCAGAAGACACAGATTACGAAGCAGATGCCTCGGAGTACTTCTTACGTGAGTGTGGTCTCGGTCTCTCTGTCTCGGTGGTGATGTTCTCACCATCTTGTTCTTACTCGTTCAAGCTGTGCCGCTTTTCAAGCTGTATCGGGTTCAACACGTGTGCATTCGTTTGCAGTGGGGGAAAAAAAACTGTTCGCGTTCGACAAAATGTGCCGTGTGTGTCCGCATATACACAAATGCTGCTTAGGAGACACTTTGCTTTATTATTATTATTTGCACATTTGTTTGTGATTTGTTATGTACTTAATGTATTATTAATTATATGTGCTTGTGATTAACATACATGTAAATAAAACAATAGTTTATAGTATAAATAAGTAGCATTTACACATACAACTTTTTTTACAGTTTTATGTTAAATGTGTAAAGCCACATTATGCAAAACGCGCACATACACACTGAAATCTGGTGTGCGTATATGTGTGTATTTATGTGTGTGTCATTTAAAGTACAGTTGGACATCCAATACTCTAGATCAGGCATGTCCATAGTCCGGCCCGGGGTCCAAATGCGGCCCTCAATCAAATTTTGACCGGCCCGTGACTTGATTCATAAAATGAATGTAATCCGGCCCGCGGCCAGTATTCAGTCCCTCTAGGATTCACGATTGCGCCAATTCACGCAAATTCAGCGAAACACTGCAATTTATTTGTGACCTTGCAATTTCATCTATTCACCACAAATTTACCGCAAATTCGACCAATCCGTTTGGTCCGTCACAGCACGCAGCAGTGTTTTCGCACAGAAGGTCTTCATTATAGTGATGGGAAGTTCGGCTCTTTTCATAGATTCGGCTCTTTTGCCTCGTTTAACTCTTTCAAACGCTCTCGGAGCGGTTCAGCGCGTGAACACACCATGTGATCTTAAACGAATACGGTTTGTTTCACCACGCCCACCCGAGCTTGTGAAAATTTAAATCAAAATCATATATATTTTTTTCAATGTTCCATTATGAAGGTTTTTATTGCTTTATTTATGAAAACATTTTAAAAAGCAGTTAAAATGCTAAATCACATTATTTGCATTTTAGTATTTTATCTGTTTTTTTTTTTTGGAATGCATTTTTAAATAGAAATAAACACTATTTAATGTTAAATACTAAACTGTATACAAAAATGTGTATACCATAAAATGTGTATTTTTTTTCCCCCGAGCCCGTTCCGCCCCTTTGTCAAATGTTAGAGCCCAATGTGGCCGGCGAATCAAAAAGTTTGGACACCCCTGCTCTAGATTGTCTATTTATAGGAAAGTGGGGACCTATGACCACTTGTGGGGATCTCTGCATGGTTCTCACAACTTAAATATGGGGTCAAGGGTCAAGGTGGATTTTAGGGCCGAGGTTAAAGTTGAGTTTTGATTGAATTGAAATTATATTATGTGGTGAGACCCAACTTTGATTCATCTGCAAGTGTGAGTGTGTGTTCTGGCATTCCGCTGGTCCTCAAATATCAGGTTTTTATATTCCAGTGGGGTCCTGTGGGGTGTATTCAGTTGTGTCCCCTGATTCTGCTTAGACAATGAGGCTTTACGGAGCAGCTCTGCCGGGCGCCATAACAGTACAGTGTCTCCCTTGTAAACAGTCCATTGATTTCCACTCTTTTTTCGTCTATGCAAGCAGACTCAAGCAGTGAGTGTCAAACAAGCTACACTCATCAATCCTCAACTCACAAGTACAACTATCAGATACTGTCATCAAAACAAGGGCCGGAATTGACCGGAAACAACTGAAACGACACAGTATCAACAAAGCGGAATTACGGATTCTGTTAGTGTTGCGGAAGATCATGGTGTACAATGCTTTTTTAATACCTTTTAATGTAGTGCACACACACACACAAATTCTGCGTACGGTATACATTACACACACTGTATACATGTGTCTTGCTCTGTGATTGGCTGAGTCAAGAGTGTGTGTCCCGCCTTCAAAACCAGAGTTGCTGTGATTGGCTCCAGCTCCACGCGACCCATACGTGGATAATGTACTGTACTTTAACGTTAAACAATTTTATTCAATTCAATTTTATTGTTTGGTCCAAAATCCATAAATAGACATTCCGTCCCGCAAACAAATTCACACCAAATTGACCAAAAAATAAGGAATAGGCTGAAGCATCGCTTATAGTTGCCTATCCATTTGCATCGTTTTAAATTTAACTGAATCAGCTTTACAACCAACAAAAGAAACAACAAGAAGTAACACACAAAAAAGACAACAACAAAATACAGATCAAGAATATCAGGAATACAATTCTATTTTTTTTCCCCTTGGTTTTCTTTTTTTTTCCATTAATCTATTTTTTATTTATAATGATCAATGCATTTTTTTATTTTAATTTTAAAACATTATTACATTTTGCGAAAAGAAGTACATTTTTTAAATTCATCACTCAGTTCATTCCAGAACTTTACAACAACAACTGAAAAACACCTCATTTTTACATTTGTTCTCACTTCGACATGTTCAAAAAAGTACAACCCTCTTAGAGTATATCTACCAACCGTTAACTTTAAAAAAATGTATTAGATGTAAAAAAATATAATAAATTATTAGAGAAATAAGAATTTACACGAAACTATGTTTTCCGATGAATTTCCTCTGACTTGGCTCTTCGATCTGACAAGCCAAACAAACCCACAATTAAAGAGCCATGATTTCATATGCAAATGATGTCATCTATAACCACATTAATACAGCACTAACTATTCTGCGCTTAATAGCCATCCAGACAGAAATCCGGCCCAGCGTTTAACCTATTTAACAAGAATCCATCAGGATAATTAGACGGTATTTCTTCTAATATCAATTAACCAGTTGCGTATCCGTGCGTCTTGCATTAGCCTCGGCAGGAAGTGACCCGCAGCACTTGACTCCGCGTGTGTGATTAGCGCTCAGGCCGTTAAACAGTGTATGATAATGCAGTAGAGACGACCCCGCTGACCCCATCATAATGCTTCCTCAGTATGAGATGGATTTCAGCGCGAGAGTCTGATCTGTCCAAGCACATCTCACTCGGACAAATTGCGTGCTGAACTCGCTCACTTATGTCAGGGCCGATGCGGAAGCGTGAAATCATCTACAGAGGAAAGGAACTCTGGCTCACACGAAGGCGACACACAACCCGCCGCTGACTTCAAGACGCGCGTGTGTGTTTGTCCTTTTCTTTAGCTGCAATTGGATGAATAGGCTGCAACGCTCCCAGTGGCTTGTGAATTAGGACACTCACTTCCATAAATATTTCAGCCTCTTTCTTATATAGGTCATCTTTCTGTCTTTCTCACTTTCTCTCCTCTTCCTCCTACTTCGCATCTCCTTGCCAGTCCGTGTCTTGTACTTTCAGACATCTGCTCTGTAGGACGTTTGGTCAATGAGTGTGTTCTGGGTGAAAGTCGAGCAGGGGAAGAGCTAAAAAGAGTTTCAGGTTTTGTGAATAGGCTTTTGGACATTGGTGATATTTATTCATTGTAACCAGACGTGGAGTTTCAAGGTCGTATGTGCAGAATAATATGAAGTATTTAGTTGTTTGGATGAGGTAAAGTAAAGCGAGTTTGTCAATTTGGCATCTTACTGTAAAAATCATTCTGTTACAAGTTACAAAAAAGCGTTGGGCAAAAGTAGTAAAGTACTGTATCCCATTTTAAAAGAACGTAACTATTTTACTCGTTCACAATTTAGGCTCCAAAGACAAGAAACCTCTTTGATTTTGAGGTTTTATTATTTATAGAAATGAAAAGTAAGACCTAATTTTTTCAAAAGGGCAGAACAAAATAGATTATAAAAGAACAAAAAGTCAGTCTCTGTCAAAGTCAACTGTGCAAAAAAGTGCAAACTCTAATTTACGTTCAGGTGATTTACTGTAGCTCATTAGCTAACAGCATCCAGTACCTTCAGCACCCTGCAGATGGCAATATCACCTCATAAGAAATTAACAAATTAATTTATACTTATAATTTGCCTAACAAATTAACCGCAGTAGAAAAAGATGTCTACTTGTTGTGCACAATCACAACTTATTCAAATGTAGTGAAGATAAGAGTACAAAATCATAAATGTTATCATATAATCAAAATGTTGTCCAGTAGAGAGTAATAGTTACTTGAGTATTTTGGCTACGTTGTATAAAAACACAAGCAACAAAGTCCATTTACTCAAGTACTTTACACCACTGGTGAGCACACAAACCCAGACCAGTGGACAGCTGTAAACAGTTGCTTGTGAAACCCACTGGACCGGGATTCAAACCTGTGAAGCTTGAGTAGCAGGTCCAACCACTGATCACGTGACCACAACTGCCACATTTTTAAATAACATTTTATAAAGTAAAGTTTTTTTGTATATAATTTTGCTAAATATATATATGTCGATATATAGACATTTATTTGAGGGTCTGCTTTATTTACTCAATAAATTACGCAAATATCAAGCGATGTCAATGAAAGATCGCAACTAACACTAGATATCAGAGCTGCCAGAAACAAGTCATCATTCACTCAAACGATGTTCAGGAGCATTTATTTTTAAGAGTAAATCGGGCTTCAAGCCATTGCATGTTCTCACCTTGTCAGTTCTAACAAACGCTTTAGTCCAGCTCTTTTCTCCACCAACGGTAAACCAGTTACGTAAGAAAGCCGAGCCGCAGCTAAGAAGCCACATCGGTGTGGTGACACACGCGTGATGTCATAGAGCGCGTCACACACACAATCTGACCACAAACACCGAAAAAGAACAATCCTGCGAATCACAAACGGACGGAACGAGGGAAAAAGCGAGGGAAAACAGGTCAGTGCTCGCATCTGTTCCACTGCTCCACATTAACTCATATGTTCTCACCACTGTATTTTTAGAAGCCAGCATTTGCATATTTTCATACAAAATTACTGTATGGAATCATGCACATCTGATTATGCGTGTAGAGAATTCT
>MU204432.1:7165767-7281554 GCA_017309775.1 Paedocypris sp. Pulau Singkep
TCTCTCTCTCTCTCTCTCTCTCTCTCTCTCTCTCTCTCTCTCTCTCTCTCTCTCTCTCTCACAATTTCAAACATCACAGGTGCACAATAAAATAAAACAAAACAAATTAATTAATTAGTTAGTCAATAAGTTCAATTTCAAGTGTGTTTTTTTTTTATGTGCTTTTCTTAGTCCCAGACCAACGCAAAGCCACATTGCGAATTAGGCAAAAAAAAAAAAAAGAGTCTTCAATAAAAATGACATTCTTACATATATGTTGTAAAAATGTTGTAAAAAGTAAAGGCTAAAAAACTTTACACGTATTCGTGCAGTTAAAAAAGCTTTACATGTTTTCATTCTGCCACCAAGCAAAGCCCGCAGCGTCACGGCATGAAAACACGCCTCACCAGAGACTCCAGCGCTCTTTGTTTAGCACGGCCAGTTAACATGTCAATTTCTTTTTCTCAGTCTCTTTTAGCTCTTGATTCTGTTGCTAGGCTCAGAGAGGCCATTTGGGATTAAACTCTAAAAATATGGTGTCCCTGACACACTTTTCTAGTGATCCATCATGGTGGTTTCACTCTGTCATAGACAACTCTACTTTCAGTGTAACCGAAGTCAGCAATGAGCCACAGAGCAAGTTCCTGTGAGGTCATCCGCTGATTCCAGATCACGCTGAGCTCATTGACATCTTCACTATGATAAATGAAACCACTTTGCATTCGTTTATGACCATGGGGTTAAATACACTGATCTTTCCTCAATTCCAGTCTAATAGTTCACTTAGACATTATAGAGAATTATGTACAAATACAGTACTTTGTGTCTTTAGTACAATACTTTGTGTTTAATACAGTCTTTCATTTTTGCAGGCCAAAGCGTTTAGGAACTCTTTATATTGAATACACGTGTCTGCCTAACGGTTGTAAAGTAAAGTAAAGTAAAGTAAATATGGATATGTAAAATTAGCCTAGTTGCCGGAACGTGAACAATCAAAATTTAGCAGATTCATCATTCAATTCTAATGCTAAATGATGAAAATGAAAATTAAAAACACGTTACAGGTCTTTTATTAACCTTTTATTTTAAAGAAATAAAAAAAATATAAATTTATAAAAAAAAAAAAAAAAATGTATATATAAAAAATTATATATAGTTTATAAATTAAAGAGCCACATATTACATTTTCTTGGGTCTTTTCTGGTGGGCCATTGGTTTACAGTGTTAAAAAATCCAAAACAGGAGAGTGACAATTAAAACATACATGATCCAAAAAACTTCTTGATTCAAAATGATCTAAAAATTGCACTCGCAGAAATAGTGAACATTCAACAACTTTTGACAAATGTAAGTGAATTTATGTTTTCCAGACTTGTTTCACGTCATGAGAACATCTATAGATAATAAGATAATAAGAATCTAACAGATAATAAGTACTTGTAATTCCCTACTGTAATTTAAGAGTCGTATTCAATGCCAACAACCCCATGAGTTACTCTAAATTTGAATCAGTTTGTTAAAGTGTAAACCAGAACAGTTTAAAAGACCGGAAACCATCTCAACATCTCACACTTGGTCTCAACATCTCACAGCTGGTCTACAGAACACTAAACCAACCCGTCTTCCCCACAGGCCTCAGCAACATCATCGGCATGATCGTGTACATATCAGCCAACGCGGGAGACCCGTCCAAGAGCGACTCCAAGAAAAACAGCTACTCGTACGGCTGGAGCTTCTACTTTGGTGCTTTGTCCTTCATCATGGCGGAGATGGTGGGCGTCCTGGCCGTGCACATGTTCATTGACCGGCATCGAGAGCTGCGGGCGGGGGCACGGGCGGCGGACTACCTGCAGGGCTCGGCCATCACCCGCATCCCCAGCTACAGGTACCGCTACCGGCGCCGCTCACGCTCCTCGTCCCGCTCCACGGACCCCTCGCACTCCCGCGAAGCCTCGCCGGTGGGCTTGAAGGGCTTCGGAGCGCTGCCCTCCACCGAGATCTCCATGTACACACTGACCCGCGGGGGAGACACCCTAAAGGGCAGCCACGGGACCCCGACGGCCACCTACAACTCCGAGAGGGACCACAACTTCCTCCAGGTCCACAACTGCATCCAGAAGGACCTGAAAGACTCGTCTCACACCAACACAGCCAATCGACGTACCACCCCGGTATGAGGAACGGTCATGGAGCTTTCATGTGGATTTTTACTTTTTAAAATCAAAGCTGACACATGCATGCACGATTTTGCCATTCGCGCGCAAAACTAGCCTGGTTTCGATGGGACGGTGGTGTGTAACGGGGGAGACGGGGATTGGTTGGGGCGCTAGAGCTTGATGTTAATTTGACTACGTTTTGTTAAGCAAGCATTTCACCACATGGGACGGCAAGCGACTGCTCGCTCATCGTTTTCTTCCTCTCTTCTCTACTAGGTTCATCCGTTCTCCGTTTATTTGCTATTTGCATCGAAACTGTGAAGCGTTGCAGTTGGATATTCAGTAAAAAACGTTAATATCCTGGGCTGCAATCTCTTTAAAAGGATACTATATACATATAGTACATATATGTATGAGTTTTATAGTTAAATTGATATAATAATCCAGACTTTTTGAGGCAAAAAAAAAAAAGGAGAAAGAAAAAGTCACACCGCTGTTGGCAGAGTCATGTAAATCTGTAGTAAATGAAAAGAGAGAGAGAAAGAGAGAGAGAAAAATAACAGACTCGCGTCCCCGAGCGACATGGACGATGGACAAAATCACGGCGACTCTTCACTGCAAAGCTGCTGAACAAGACTTGAGACACTCGACAAAATTCTATTCTTTTAAAAAAGAACCTTCTCATCTTTTTCTCAGTCCCCCCCCCATTTGCTTCCTTTTTATTCCTCTCGCGTTCGGTCGTCATGGGAGCGAGACAAGAAAAAAAGCAAAACCCCTGCGCTGACACTCGCAGCAAAAAGGGGTCAGAGTTCTCGAAAAGACTCCAGGAACGACTGCCAAGACGAAAAAAAGGAAGGAGGAGGGAGGGAGGAAAAGAAGAGGACGCGGGACTGCAAACAAACACTCGCGGGACGGCGAGCAACGTGCGAAATACTACAAGAAACGAAGCTAAGTGACTCACGAATACAAAGAGTAAATGCATGCTATAAATTTACAGCGAACCTGCTCTTGAAACTTAAGTTTTAAAGGATAATGATAAATATAAAGGGAAAAAGCAATGTTCAATATTAATGTTCTGTGTAACTCTTTCCGTTGGGCTCAACTTTATCTCTTAATATTATTTACGAGTCATCATACGATTAATACTCTTCGCAATACTCTTCGTTGGTGATAAACCGAGCAAACGACTTACGACAAAGCAGCCTTTGTACTTCTCACTTGTTTCTCTGTACGACGTTTCTTTAACGTGTCGGTTCTGTTCGCCACAGTCACGCGCCTTAGTCATTTTGTATTGCGTTGGATTCTTTCTAACGTGTCGTTTTCTTTGAAACGAAATCTAAAGGTGCCAAAACAGAATGATCCTGAACTTTGGATGCATAAACAACAAGTCCTGATGAATAAACAGACAAACCTACGGGGGAACAAACCGGCTGCGTGTCTGTGTTTGTAAGACCTGCGAGACCTTTCAAGCCAGCGCCAGGCCTTTCCAAATGAGTCAGACGTGAGTAAGTAACAGTAGGGAAGAGAAGTAACAGGCCACGTAATTACTCATCTGTTCCAGGCCAATCTATATGTGGGAAACGGCCCCTTACGTCGCTGATGTATCCATCGCTGTAGTAGTGACTGCTGGTTTGTAAGCGCGAATGACTCGGCATGTTTTGCTTTGCTGTGATGTGATGTGAACCGGGAAGGATGGGAAAACAAGGACCCCGTGGATAAGCCCCCCCACTCCGGGTAGAAGGGAAAAAAAGCAGGTAATAAAACATGTCACTCCTGGCGAGAACAACCTACTCTAGCATTCTACTACAACCGGCATGCTAAAAGCATCGCTTTTATGATCCAACGCTCGCGCTCGCGGGTTTCTACTCAAGATGCGCATGAAATGTGTGTGGGAACGAATCGCTTCAGAGCGCTTCAAACGGTTTGAGATTCACTTTGAGATCTCGTTTCTTTTCACGCGACAGATTTGCTCAATCGTGGAGTTTCTAAGACAATTTCTGAGATTGGAATTTTCTGGGTTTTTCCATGCCACGGAAGTATTTGCAGCACAGGTCAAACTGCTTTTATAGCTAATTATTCACAGTGGAACTGTTTGGAATCGTTTTGAGGTGACACTTGTCATAAAGATCATAATTTAAACCCGGTCGAACGTGTTAAACCAACATTATCATCTAATGATACGCATAATTTCCTGTTACACTGTAGTGAATGTAACTGTAAAAAAAGCAAAAAATAAAAAAATGCTTCAGAAAACAAAATACTGGACAGCAGAATTACACAAAAATCATCGCAATACAAATGCAATAGAGTAGTTTTTATGTAAAAAAGGTGACTTGATCACTCAAATGAAAGGCTGAATCTTCAGCTAATAATAAAAACAAGTTTTGATGCAATTTGACAAAAAACTATTCAGCGGAGTTTGTTGACCAACTATAGGAAACGCTTGACGACCTTTTGACCTCTGGTTAGCGTGCAGAGTCACCAGTAGTAGTGTGTTAGTTGATCTTTGTGACCATATCGCCATAAAACAGGAAATACTGTAGTTTGGAGATTTTTTAAAGTAAATTAACACCTAAACTGTATCCTGATCTTTCCAGGTAACCTGTGGAGAGGACATCTTTGCTCTTTTCAGTGCCGAAATCATGGTGATAATGGCCACTTGTTGATCCCTACATAGGCAGCATTAATAGTCTAGTTGCGAGGTAATAAAAGCTAAATTAACAATCTCCAGATCATTGACACTGTGAAAGGATTTAAGTTTAGTAATAATTTCAAGCTTATAAGCGCTACTTCTTACCACCTAATTGTTTATCAAGAATTAATGAGTCAATAAAACCCCAGGATGGTCTTTCCCACATAAGAGTATGAATACAGACTGTCCTCCTTAAAA
The DNA here is from genome assembly GCA_017309775.1 of Paedocypris sp. Pulau Singkep. Lineage (NCBI taxonomy): Eukaryota > Metazoa > Chordata > Actinopteri > Cypriniformes > Paedocypris > Paedocypris sp. Pulau Singkep. The sequence goes on from MU204432.1 coordinate 7,170,793, forward strand.
TTGACTGTCCAAATATTAAATTGTCAGGCTGTGTTTAGCTGGAGAAAACGGTTACAATTTAACAATTGTCACCCACAAATCAACAAAAGTCAAAGGGAGACTTTTTGAATTTACAGATAATAAGTGCCAAACGGTTCCTGACACTTTGAAGCTCCACACGTTCCTTGTATTCCACTTTGAGCAGGCCATCAGGGAAGCACTGGCCAGGAACAAAAACCCACAGATGAAGCCACATTTCTGCAACTATCTGACACTTTCTGTCTGTGATGATTTTTAGATTCAAACATCTTCAAGCTCTTGGGATTCGGTGCGTCTTTAACACGCGTTCTGACCTTCTTACTTTCCGGGACGGCCATTTTGTGCTTCTTCCCCCAACCTAGCCGGCGTAGAGAATGAGAAATTACAACCACGCTCATGATGTTTTTCAGTTGTCGGAATTAAAATGCTTCCCTCATTCTCCCACTCGTATTCCCTCATCCATCTCCCTCCATTTGTTGGGCCAACATGCTTGTCCTTAATTTGCCTCCCCTGCACAATCTCTCATTTTCCTCTCCCTCCGTGAATCATCTACTTGCATACACAACCCTCCCCCATCTATCGTTCTCGCTCTCTTTTACATTTATCCTCCTCTTCCTTATACATCCATCACTTGCTCTGTCCTTGTTCTCCTCCATTGCAATCCGACGTCTTTCAAATCAACTTTTCCATTCTTCTCATCTCTCATTCTCTCCTGGCGAAGCGAGCACCTCCTCCCCCCTTACAACAACGCGTGTGTGTGTGTGTGTGTGTGTGTGTTTTAAACAGACAAATCAATCATTAGGTAATAGCCCCTTCATTCTCAGATCAAGATTACTGGCTGATTAATGAACACTCTCACTGGTTAGTTTCTTCTAAATGAGACACTGCAAGGTTTGGAGGGGAGAAATGAGGAGGCCGTGCCCACCGACGGCTGTCATCTTTTGGAAGTATAGTTTATGTGACTATAAAAACGACAATTGTGTCAAATAAACTTCAAGGGCGGAGACTAAATCCATCTGCAGGTGTATTTATAGCCTGGTTTATGGACCCTATTTTAATGTAATGCGAAACGGAAAGAGTCTTTAAAGCTTTGACTGGAATCATGGGAATAACGAAATAGTTTAATTTTGTACTTTTTATACAGTTGAAAAATCTAGCTTGAAAAATCCAAAATGAACTTTTGGAAATGTATAATGCACTTCAACCACAAAAACATGACTAAAATCGTACTATAGGGATGTTTTCTTGCTTGGTCAGATTAGTTTTTAGAGATTGCACGGGAATAGAGAAATTATAACATTACTGGATAAGCAAATCTAAATGTAAGATTTTTACACTCCAACTATAATAGGGTTTACTTGCAGAAACATGTCTACTGACTTTAATGTGTGGATCCAATTTAAATGTTTATTTTAAATGCTGAAATTCATAAGATTACTGTGATGAGTCAGATGTGTGAATGATATCATTAATGCGATCAACAATTCAAAAACATTTTATTTTGACAAGTTAAAGAAAATAAGTTGTCAAAACTGAGTCCATTGAGAAAAGATTGCACAATAATGAAACATTAACTACAGATTGGTGGTGAGAAAAGCTGTATTTAGCTGGAGAGAACCGTCAAATTTTAACAATCATCACCCACAAATCAACAAAAGTCAAAGGGAGACTGTTTCTCCAACACAGTGGGACAGAATTCTATAAAAAAAGATTCCCACATATTCCATGTATTCCACTTTGAGCAAGCCATCAGGGCATCACTAGCTCTTGGGATTTTGTGCATCTTTAACACACATTTTTACCTTCTTACTTTCCGGGGCGGCCATTTTGCATCTTTATGAAACATAATAACTGCAGATTGATGGTGAGAAAAGCTGAGAAAAAGCATACACACACTTCTAAAATGATGTTTTTAGCTGCCTCATTTAAACTCTGATTATTAGTATAATAATATAGTAATATTAAGTGGCATTATGTACAGTTATTAAATAAACTGCATGCTATTTTAGATACATTTTTTAGGACATTCCATATGCACAATATTTCAAAATGCATCAATAATAATTTTGAGTTTCCTTAAATTTAACGAAGGAGTACACTCAAACTCAACTTGAGCTCAAATAAATTATTCAAATTCCAATTTATTTGTTGCACACTCACATGACAAGACATGAAATCCTCTTTACTGCTCCGAAAATATAAAAATGTTTACGTTAGAATAACCTTTTAGTATAAACTATATAGACAAAGATTAAGTGCACAATATAGTTTGAGTGTGTGTATATATAGATTACAAATTCATATTTAAATAAATATGATATAAAAGGCCATATTATATGATAACAATGCCATTTAATGAATGGTTTATATATCATGAATCATATATCATGAATATATCATAATATATCAAAATTAAAAAAAAAAAAAAACATTTTAGTGCATATTAAAGCAAAATACAATTCTGCTAGATTTCAACTGCTTACTGGAGCATTCATAAGACTTCATATTCCAAGCTTATAAAATCAATTCTTTAGTATAAAAATCCCTACAAACCAACAGAACAACCCGGTGACCTTGACCAGTAAAACCACAGTCAGAGAACAACACTCTTTAAAATCTCTGTGTTGCATTGGATTTCTTTTTTTTTTAATGGGTCTCTGTCTCTCTTAAGCAGCGTGTCAATATCTGCATCTGGCTGTGAGACATGATGTTAGGTATTAGCCCCTCGCTGCGTATCTGTCAGCGCTTGTCTACACATCGCTCTCCTTTTGACACCTCACTCTGTCTCTTCTCTCTCTCTCCGTCTCGCTGCATGTCTGTCCGCATGTTTGTGCCCCCCACCCACCCTCTCTTCTGTTGTTTTGATCAAACGTGACTCGTGTGTCTCTCTGCAGTGCTGTGTGATCAGAGTGAGCAAGCGCCTGTGTGTGTGTGTGTGTGTGTGTGTGTGGTGGATTTCTCCGAGACCCGAGGAACATGCTGTCCCCTTCTGGCTGGGAATACTAAAGGCACAATCCCACAGCTGCTGCTTCCATGTCTCCAGCACTGACCACCACACTTACATAAGCCCAGACCACACGAGACCACCAAAAAGCCCAAAAATCCTAATCCAGCATGTCGACTCATCCAATCCCACACTGCAGATCTGAAAAGCATTTAGGAAACATTTCACATTGGATTTTTACATTTTAACTACATGTAATAAGCGATTATGTTGAATTTTTCATTGTAACTAATTCCATTGGATTTTTTTTTTTTTTACATTTTAACTTTGTTACAGTTTACCAAACCGGCTGGAGTGTACCTTTTTAACATACAGTAGTTACATTTTAACAATTCTAATCTATTATGTTAGATTTTTTTATGATTTGATGGGACTGCTTTGTTTTTCTTCCTCATTGACTGGTTTTCTCAAGACTAAAAGTGGAAGCCAGTTCATTTTTGGTTTAAGCATATTCGATTAGTTTGCAATATTCTATTTATTTTTCGTGAATATTTTCTTAAAGTTCTTTGCTTTGGTTACAGAGTTGCTTAGTGGAGATAAGAAAAGGATTAACAGTACAAACAATTACATGAATAAATAGCTAAACAACATTTTAAAAAATCAATAAAATATATCCAGCAGTAATTTACATATTTAACTAAAATATAATTTATACACAGATAACGTACTTGTAATGATTTTTAGATAAATATACAGATATTGCACATCATTTACAGTCAGATATTGGTACTTATGTCGTAGAATATAAAATATAAATTAAATATATTATACATAGAAATTATCACTGTAGGCGTCTTCTCAGACATAAGCATCAATTATTTTATGAGTTTCATTAAGTGTTGTGAACAATTAAATACTCAGCACACGTGATAAAAGTCCTGCTTTACGCTTTAGAAGCATTTTTTACTTTGCATTGAAAGGTCTTCAAGGTGCCGGAATGTCCATGACCATCTTTTATTACATGCAGAGGGAGGAGACTCCTGCCCTCTAGTGGTGATGAGAGAAAGTGCACATTGAGCTTCAGATCGAAAAGCTGGTGACGCTATTACTGGCTTTTAAGAATGCTGTGTCCATAGGAACCTGCTCAGAATACTGATTCTACAGTGCAGCATTCGAGCAAACAAGAGCTGCAGTCAGGCCTGGCACAGCCAAGGAGAAACCAACGTATCACAAGCACAACGATGTCTTCTGCGGAGTTCACGCCTTCAGTTCAACAAGCTAAGAAATAGACATTTTCAATGGTATGGCTCATAGCATAATAGGCCATTATGGCCATTGATTAAAGTGTGTAAAGTGTCTGTAAAAACAGCACGCCACGATGCTTTATTTTACACTTCGTTAGAATTGTCCAAGAAAGTCAGATGAGCACAATGAGAAGAAAGGGGAGGAAAAAAATGTCCACCTATTTGCTCAAGGAAAGATTTTCCAACGTTTGCTATTTAATCCAAATGACCATGAAAAGAATCCGGGCCTCCAACCAGTTGTTTTATTTTTTTTTTTTTTACGATTAGTTTAAGCTCTTTATACAATAAGTAAAATATTTCACATTTTCACTAGACTGTTCACACAAGCACAAGGAAATAAAAATGCATAGTTATATGGATGAACTAAAGATCTAAGACCAAAGGACACCAACATTCGACCGTTATAGGCTCAGAGTTGTGCAACGCTGCAAAATGAGTGGAGAACCCAGTGGAAATACTAGTCTTAATTGCTTGATATCCCATTGGACTCGGCCATAAACAAGCCTCGATTCAAACTCAATGCCCCTAATGCCCATGCAATAACTTTTAACCTTGGAGACTAAAACCATTGTTGCTTAACAGCAAAGTTTAAATCCCTTGAAAGCTTGAAGAAACCTCATTCGGTTAAGATAAAGGCCTGGCAAAGAGCCATTTTAGTACATCCCGGCAAAGATCCGCAAAAAAAAAAAAAAAAAAAATAGAAAACCATGACAAAACTTTCACTCGAGACGTTTAAACTGCACTTACCCCTTCTGCTGTGACAAAATGTATTTTGTTGTCTTCAAAAATTATGAAGAAATCAATTTAAGAGAATGATCTTGCTCCAGACGTGGAGGCTTCATCACACCTGAATCTATTAATGAGGCTTCGTCTGATTGGATGGGAAAAACCCACAATATCCTACGCAGAAAGTCACTAAAGCGTTGTTGCTACGAGTTACTGGTGATCAACCCGTATTTTCCAAATGGACATTCAGAGAAATGCTTTACAACAGCTTCTCGAAATATTCCAACATTTTAACAAGCCTCGTAAGATGCACGAGAACCACTGTTAAATTCTGCCCTCTAGTGGATTGACAGGAGAACGTAATCTAACTGGAGCTGGATTTCATATTTGCCTTCTACAACTTTAAGTACGATATATTGATGCTTATATAGCACTGAAAAAAAAAACCTCGTTAAAGCAAAGACTTTCCTTAAAGAATCAAATTATGTAGATTCAGGAGTCGCTGTGGCAACCCCTTATAAAGGGAAAAGCCAAAATAGTAGCAGCCTCAAATAGTAAAACAACCCTCAGGTAAAACTTGACATTATTCCTTGCCAAGTGAAGCAACAGTCCAATTATGAAAAGACGAACAGTGAGATTTATATTTTTTATTAAATTCTGCAGTACGGCACAGTACCACAGACTGACTGAGCCGGGTGCACTTAGGACGCCTCTTCTTTGGCCAGACGGTCTTTCTTGAGTGGACCCTGTAGAAGAAATTGAATACACAAAATTAGTGGCATACTAAAAAATATTAGTGGCATAAAAAAAAAAAAAAAAAGGCAATAGTTTCAAGCGGTGAAACTTTAAACTTGTATCAGAACATGAACGGGGAGAAAGGTACTAAAGCGACCGCTCCCCTGCCTATCTTCTGAATTCATCTCGCACTGGAATGGAACCCAACATTTCAGACAGAGGCTGAAACAGGTTACGTACAGTGCAAAGCAAAATTACTTAAGCCAAATAAAAGCGATTGACAATGCAGATGGCAGTATAGGAACAACTTGGGTTGCTTGTTAACTGTATTTGATAGACAAGTCTAAAATGTGCATGTAATAAAATAAACATGAACTGCAGAACTACTCTGCTGGTTCACATTCTGTCGTCAACCTCATGCAGACCAAGAGCTTAAAAGCAAATACACCTACCATAAAGGCTTTCTTCTCCTCGATGGTCTGGAAACGTCCATGACCAAACTTGGAGGTGGTGTCGATGAATTTAAGGTCGATCTTCTCCAGAGCGCGGCGACTGGTCTGGACCAGAAGAGACTTGCGTAAAGTCAAAACCCGCTTCTTGGTTCCGACCACACAGCCTTTCAGCATCAAGAAGTCATTGGTCACTTCGCCGTAATGCACAAAGCCACCCTGATGGACAAAATAAAACATTAAAAATACAACAAAAAAAAAAAAAAAAACCCTAAACCACCCTAGTGAAGCATTGATACTTACAAGAGGGTTGATGCTCTTGTTGGACAGGTCGTACTCAGTAGCAGCGTTGTTTTTAATGACTTTCCCATCCTTCGTGTGATAGCCCACACCAACCTTGTAGATCTGCGATATAAATAGAAACGTCAGTTCTACACATTCTAAAAGATTACACATCACCCACACACCAAAGCGAGAGAATCCCTACCTTCTTGTTAATTTCTGTCCGGTGATGGTAGCCCTTCTGACCAGCACGAGCCACAGAGAAGGCCACACGGGCAGGATGCCAGGCACCGATACAAGCCACCTTGCGCAGGCCACGATGAGTCTTGCGGGGCAGCTTCTTTGTGTGCCAGCGACTTGTGACACCTTGGTGAAAAAAAATTGTAGAATTATTTTAAAAACCACTCGCCAAATGTGTTCTGTTCATTTTACACATTTTGATTTTCCAGATGTGCTGTCAGAAGGAAGGCAGCATGGGATGTATCCTCATGCGTTTCGGGCGCCATGCCTGACGCGGTAAATCCATGTTTCTCATCACACGCACGAATATAAGAAAATGGCACTAAATTAATACTTGGACCTACCCTTGTATCCGTGACCCTTGGTGACACCAATAACGTCGATCATTTCATCCTGAGAGAAGACGTTGGAGATGGGGACAGACTGCTCCAGCTTCTCTCTGGCCCAGTCAACTTTATCTGCGATGGAGCCGCCGTTCAGCTGAATCTCCATCAAGTGAGACTTCTTCTGTCTGAGGGGCAGAAGGCGCATCTAGAGAAGGAAAAAAAAAAAAGGTGATTCAGCTAAAACATAAAAGAATTTGAAAAGCCAGGTTCTGAAGCTCACCTGTGTGTGGGCAATGATGCGAATGATCTGGCAATACTTCTTCATTGAGGCAAAGTCCTTCTCCAGCTGCTTCTTGCCATCTTCGTCCTGCCACCTCTTGCAGTACTTGGTGAAGGCCTTCTTTTTGGACTTGTACCTTTAAAAGCCAGGAGGTGGGGAGAGAGACAAGTTGGCCGAGTTCCTTCATAGCCTAGCAGGCCATTGGAAGGACACCAAGCATAGCTGCTTGCCCCACCTCATGGTGGAGGGGGGCGACAACAGCACTAGGTTCTTTCGGCTCATGGCTCAGTATCTAAGGAGCCCTTTCCACTGGCCAGAGGAGCCCGGAGCTCATCAGGGCACGAGGCACCTGAGAGGAGCTGCACCACACCGTCATGTTACGAGCGTTTCTTCAAGCCAGCAACCTCAAGCTCCAAAGAACATAGAAAGCTCCTCACCAGTTCTTGTAGAAGCGACGCTTGCACTCATCACTGATGTGCTCAGCAAAGATGGTCTTGAAAGAGCGAAGGCCACGAGGAGTCATGACGTATCCAACAACACCCACAACGATCATAGGAGGAGTCTCCACAACGGTAACCGCCTCAACCACCTCTTTCTTATTGACCTCTGGAAACGAATTCAAATTGTGAGTAATCTGAGGTAAGATCAGAAACCAAGCTTGACTAATTTGACAACTAATCTCAGTACTCGACATTCAGCAAGGGCTTATGGCCCAAATATGTCCGCCCGTCGAGAGGCTCATCATAGATTACTGACGCTACTAGCATCGGGCACATTGAGGAGAACTCACTTGAGCCAGGTCGGTCAACCTCACGGACGATGTGGGTCATGCCAGCTTTGTAGCCGAGGAAGGCGGTGAGGTGAACGGGCTTGCTGGAGTCATCCTTGGGGAAACTCTTCACCTTACCACGGTGACGACGGGCCCTCTTCCGCGGCAAGAAGCCCAGAGATCCGTGGCGTGGGGCCGAAAATTTACGGTGAGACTAACCAGAAGAGGTTTAGAATTAGATGAGTCCAAGACTATTATTGATATTTGATATTAAGAACGTAATAAAACAAAGGCTCTAGTAGTTAGGAGGGTTTCGGGTGAAGGCCTAACGCCGGTTTTACTCCAATACAATTCAGATCTGAAACGCATCGTTCTTTAATATCACAAAAAGGTTCTATTCGTTTAAAAGTGGCGTTTTAATTTGATATGAGGAAGAAATTGAGCTGATAGCCTCCATTTCCATGTATGAAACACGCACCATGTGCAAATTAACGCCGGCGCCCAAAACTATACGCTAAAATCACAGACAGCGCCACATTTAGATAATTAAAGTGATGTATTAATCATTAAAAGACTAAAATATAAAGGATGGCTTAGATTTTCAAAGGATTGTGAACCGACAGCAACGCGACACTCACCATTTTGTCTCCGATCCGATTGAAAGAGACCGACAGAGAGGCGGAGCTTCCTTATAAAGGCGGTTGCACGTTCTTACGTTTTTACGTCATGACGTATGCATTGAACGTATGACGTGGCACTGTTATGCGCATCCGCTTTAACAGTTGCTTTAACATTCTAAAAAACATGTATATCCTTTTTCAGAAGTCATTAAAATCAAGATGTCAAATTTAACTGTTCAGAGGCAATATCATGGACACAAAACTTTACTTTGAAAATTATAAGCTCAAGTTTGCATTGCAGTACTAAGTATCTTAGTGACAATATAAGTATCAAACATTTTTATGAATTGGAAAAAAAGCAAAAAAAAAAAAACAATCATGAAAAAAGCTGAGAAACTAGCAGTGATCTAGAGAAAAATTATTTCTACTTAGATAAATAAATAAATAAAACAACAGGAAAAGACACTGTATAGGTTCAATAGTTTTTATTAAACAAAATGTGAGAAAGGTTTCCATATCAGCATGACTTCTTTTTTCATCAGTTTTAGCTTATGTCGACGCAACATGTCTTGCAATAAAGTGTTACATTCTCAAGGCTTTGAAGCTTTATTTCAATCCTTCACATGACTTATTTTTCTTCAACTTCACGTGCAGAGAGTGATTAGGAAAATTCACATTGGAAATCCTCCATAATCCTGTGGTAGGGAGCCGTTTAAATCCCAGTCTGGTGTGTTCTACAACTGAGTGTGCTTGAGCAAGACACTGACCACCACATGCCACCCAGACACCACAGCTTAGGCTGCCCACTGCTCCGGGTTTGGATGTATTCACTTCACTGGATGGGTTGAATGGGCCCTGGTGGCCATATTGACACACTCACCCACTTATAAAAATACAAACAGCAGGGGGCATCAGCACCTTTATTAAAATGGTCCAAAGTCATGCTGTGCAGGATTATGTGCCAAGACATCAGCCATGTCCTTAAGGGATTCTTCTGCGAGGACAGGTAGAGGTTCTCCCAGCATGCTTTGGTGGTGTTCCCATCTAAGGCATCATGAGGTTTGCGGAGAAACTGTGCATTATAAAAGAAATCCTACATTTAACTCAAAAAGTGTCGGATCTTTTAAAGAAATCAGACCTCACACGTCTTTGACATTTTTCTGTGCCCATAAACAAACAAGACTACGGAATCATCTGAAGGAAAGATTCAAGACAAAACGTAGAGCAGTAGATGAATATTTTAAGAGTCTCTCTCTCTTCTGTTGCCGTCTTCCAGATTTCTTTTTTCAGGTTAGTCCAGGTGACAGGATTTGTGAGAAAACGAATCGTAGGTTTGCTTGTATCCGACTCAGATTCCACATCTCGCCTGGTCCAGATTGCGATTCTGAAAGAACGTCTTCCCGAATTCATAAGTGCTGATCATGACTGCACAGGCCGGAGCAACTTTGATCACTCTGGGAAGGAAGCCTGGAAAGATATACAGGAGACAGTGTAATTACTGTTAATCACAAACAATTACAGGTAGTTTAATTCACAAGTTAATAGTACAAGCTTTTTACCTGCAAACAATCCTCTGTATCCCATCTCAGTCCAGATACTTTTCATCATGTTCCATGTGGAATATGGTTTCTTCACATTAACTGCTGCAAAATAGAATGAAAAAGCGAGTGAGTGGTGATTTATATACATTAGACTGAATGCTTTTTTCCCCCCTTTGGGAATAATAAAAGTTTTGGGAATCTTGGATTACATAACCAGCATGTTTACCTCCAAGAGCCTCCATTTCTCCTAACTGTATTTGCCTGCGTGTTTTTACTACGTCGAATGGCAGCGTGAGCACAGCAGCGATCTGAAACACAAAACGATAGATATGAACATAGGTTGAACATCAATTTCATCCTCACGCTTTCAATTTTACTCCAGAAGACAATCAGAAAGCTAAATGAATAATCAAGTAATTTATATAACTAGGGTTTTACTTTCACTGCATGTTTTCAGCTTTAATAGCCAAGTTTGTACATGACAAGAAGAAAATAAAATGTGGTCTTTTGTTCCCTCTATTTATAAAACATAAATAGAATAATAAAAAAAAAAATACACAGATCATTAAGATAAAATATTTAAATAATAAAAACTTCCCTTGCTATAAATAACATAATTGCACATATTTTGCACATTTTCACAGCAGTTGTTATTGTACATGGGTTAAATTAGGTCATTGTTTAGACCTCGATGTTGGCATCCAAAACCAAAAATTATTGTTGACATGTCTACAAAGCGGAAAATCAGGTTCTGTTAAACACCAAAACAACTTTGTTGACGCGAGAACGCTCAACATTTAGTTTCACATCTAGTAACAGCGAGTACTTTAGTACTCCAAATTAAGCCAAAATATAATGGCAGATAATAGGAAAAAGTCTGTATGTGTTCACTTTGTGTGAAACTGTTGATTTAAGCAGTTTTTATTTCACTTCTTGGCCTGAAACTGCGGCACAATGTTTTCTCTCAAAATAGACCACACTGTTAATCAGTCGGGTCAGATAAGAAACGCACCCTGGTCTTTATAGCCCTTCTTTATGTAACCATTGCTAATGGCGCCTTCAATAAATCACAGCATTTCACTTTAACCTCTTGCAGCTTTAAATAAGTGTGTACTTACTGCCCCTGAGATAGCGCCTGCAGTGAAGCTGATGGTGAAGGAGGTCCGAGGAGCCCGGTACCGCTCACACAGCTTGGCCTTCACTAGCTCGTAGTTAAACCAGTACAGAGCTGCAAACACCACACCAGTCAAACACCGGAACCACCCACCCGCACAGCCATCACTGACCCGAGAAGGGCACGTCCCGCAGAACAGTGGGTCCCAGGCCCCTCCAGAGAGACAGCCAGCCCCCCTGAGCCACAGCCGTGCGGATGCAGGCCATCAGCTCACTGTAGGGCAGGCGGCGCGACTGCATTTTGGTCCGCACTAGCTCCAGAGGGCTGATGACCGACACGGCACCCACTGACAGCACAGGGAAAAGATGGTCAGCGCCACGGATCACAAACAAGAGCGGGGCGATGATAGAGCTGCACGATTCTGGATAAAATGAGAATCGCGTTTTTTTTGCTTAGAATAAAGATCACGATTCTTTTTGGATATTTTGTTATATTCTATTTATATTATTTCTATTCAATATTCCTAAAAATCAGGTTGTCAAACAGCAATATAATAACACATATTACTTACAATACTTTACATTTAATTAAATGGAATGAAACAATGTAATGTAAAAGTTTGGAAGAATCGTATAAATGCTGAATTAAGATCGTGAAGTGGTAGAATCGAAATCACGATCTTTTAACGATTAATCGTGCAGCTCTAGACGATGACAAACCACGTACATCTCGCTAAACCCCCGGCGATGAGGGGAATGTGGTCACCCTGATAGCCCATTCCGTACTGCAGGAAGTCTCGGAGCTGATCGTAACACGTGAAGTAGATGACCGTGGCTGGGACCGCCATCACCCTGAAAACACACACAGACACTTAGTCGCTTTAGTAGAAACTGCCTTGGAAAATAAGTATTAGACTGTTTTTCCGGGATTACGAGTTTATTATTATTTTTCTTTGAAAGATGAATTTGGTGATAATTTCCAGACCTAATTTTTGACATGTTGTGGCACAATATCGCAAGAAATTTCTACGTTTTTTTAACGAATTTTACCACTGCCACTGTGTTTTCATACCAATTTCCAACTGTGATAATCAAATTTTTTGGAAGCTTGGATTTATTTTTCATCTGACATAAAATTTGGTCCGTTTTCAAGCTGCTTTACCAGAATGTGTAAAAATATTGAACAAACAAGTAAACAAAAATAAAATAAAGAAAAGACGACTTCCTCTTAAAAAAATCCTCTTTTAAACCCTTTTTATTATCATTATTTTGGAGAACCTTCCTGTTTAGAGACTAGGTCACTGGTAACTTTGTAAAATGTCAAGTGAAAGTGTGATTAATTCTGTTGATCTGATACTGTACGGACACAATGAACTTACAGTGTGGGAGGAAGTCCACTCCAGAGAGAGCGGATTCCCTCATGGCGTGTGATCTTTACAAAAGCATCCTGGCAAAAGAGGGCAGATGTATTTTTTTTTTTAAATATTTTACACAATTTAGTGCATGTGCACGCGTGATCTTACCATGGTGCCATTGAAGTGGGTGGGAGTTTTGTACCAGTTGGAGCAGCTCGACATATTCTGGCACACGTATATGTGGTCCATCAGCCCATTACAATACAGGAAACACTTCCCTAGAACAGAGAATAACAGAAAGTAGAGTAAAAACTACAAATATGCGTATGAGAGAAGCAGCCTTACGCGGATTAGTTCTGTTCCATCATGAAGAATTAGAAAATTAGGGCTGATACATTAACGAATGCTTTCTATAAACACTAGTGACCATGGCACTCGGCTTTGGCACAAACATACAGACGTCCTGTTATTTTTAGACGTACTGTTCAAAAAAACAACTCTCTGGCAAGAGCTTGAGCTCTTCTCGTTAATTCTGTTAATGGTCCACATCTACGTTCTCTACTGAATAAACATTTACATTTAGGCCGATGGTTTCAATATTTGGGGCGTTTCACGTGTGGTGAAACGTGATCTTGTATTTATTGTTTGCTAGAACAGTCCGTGCACTAGTTTCTTTGAGCAGTGAAGGAATGTTCTACTGTAATTCTTCTCGTTTTCTACTCTTGCACAAAATAGGCTTCTTTCCCCCTTTGTGTTAGATATTTTTCAAAAAATATGACTGAATGATCTTAACTGAACAAAGAATATTCCTTTTGGTGTTAGTCAAGCAATCTGCCAAGCTGTGAGACGAGACCATGAATAAAGGTCTGCTTTCTGTTATAACATACTCACATTTTGATGGCCGGAAGACCCTTGTCCAGGGCCTTGAGTTTGGTGTTACGGCTACAAAAGAAAACAAATAATGCTCAAAGCACATTCACGAAATGTGAAACGCAGCAGATATATCAGTTCTGTCAAATATTAAGAAAAAGTAGACCTATTTCTTGTAACTGAGTCTACACTAAAGATGATAGGGTGATTTTCCAAACTACACACTCACACACACACACACACACACACTGAGTCTACTGTATGTTAGTTGTTTAGCAACAACATACTCCAGATTAAGCCACACAACATGGCCCAATATGGTGAAAGCTTTTACCTTTATAGACAGGAGTTTGCTGGGCTTGAAGTCTGATCTTCACCACGTCCAATGGTGTGACTGAAGGCAGAAGAACAGAAAAGAGGATTTCTACCAAATATATTTTTTGTTGTTTTGTTGGATTTAGCGACACCTTTTTGCTCTATTTACAATGACCATGATCTATTTACAATGACCATGATCTATTTACAATGACCATATTTATTAAATGACCATGATCATTCAAATGAGGTTAGTTGCACTGATGTTTTTGTTGTTTTAAGCAATTTTACAAACTTTTATCACATTATTAGTCAGTAGAGGCTAACCTCAGTGCGTTGTTTGCAAAATCCTGACGTTATTAAGAAATGAATCGATAAAAACAGTGATGCCTAACCTGTGGCCCGAGGGCCATATCTGGCTCATGAAGATGTAACATATGGATGCTTTTTAATTTCGATTTTCATATCTTTATTTAGTGATTTATGCATATTTGGAAAAAGTGGTATGACAGTACACTAAAACAATAACAGAATTAACAGAAATGTGGAACAAAATCTCTCCCGGATTTTAATGCTGGATTGACTGCAGTGAAATTTCCAAATTTGCGAATGGAAAGACCACAATGTCTGTGAACAAACTTTCTCCGTGATGAAGAGCAAAACCCGGCTCACATTCTCACATTACAGACCCGCATCTTCATTCTGTGGTGAGAATTAATGCAGCCTAACTTAACAAAAATTCGAAACTGGTTTCTGAAAAACAACTAGACATTGCACAAAAACATTAGCATCGGATGGCGAGTCTGACAATAATTCAAATTTTCTTTACATTTTGGAAACCAGACTAGATTTTAATATTCACATTTAATATTCGTGCACATCGTGGCCTGTGAAATCCTCAGTCAGAAGTCAAACTTAGCTTAAATTCCAACAAGTTGGGCACCACTGTCTTAATTCTTAAAAGTACAGGCTTATCATCTACCAAACAAGAGGATGGAGATAAGCTGATGTGCCCGTTTGTTTCCTCACCGAACAGGGAGGTCAGCACGGCCCCAGTGCCAGACGCCAGCATCTGCTGCACGGGCGTAATGCCAACCGCAGGACCTTCCCCCATCCCGACAGCCCACCTGAAAGAGACCACAAGTTAAAGACATACAGTTTTTTTTTGTTATCAAATTTGTATTGACATTTTAATATTGCAACGTACATAGAAAACACAACATAGACATACAATCAGCATATTGCAGCGAGTGTTGAACAAAGGGAAGTACCTGCAAGTCTGAAGGGCCAATGAGAAATATGTTGTAAATGAATATAACAAAAATAAAAAAAAACTGTATGAATTAACAGATGATAGTGATAACAACAACAAATAAATAATCTCAAATAATATCCCACCGCACAGATGTTGCTGATACAATAGACTAAAATGATGTTAATAATAATCAATGATAGTGATGATATTTATGAGACTGAAAGAAGTCTTTGACAAACAACAAACAGCCCAAACAGGGAACTAAAGCACATACAGTGTGAGATTAATGTTCATTTTCACCAGGACTCGCACCGAGCCGCTCAATCATCTGCACTAAACGTCGATATTAAAAGCTGGGAACTAGTGTCAGTAGAGAC
Source organism: Paedocypris sp. Pulau Singkep (assembly GCA_017309775.1). Lineage (NCBI taxonomy): Eukaryota > Metazoa > Chordata > Actinopteri > Cypriniformes > Paedocypris > Paedocypris sp. Pulau Singkep. The sequence goes on from MU204432.1 coordinate 7,186,312, forward strand.
CAGTGTGATTGTGATGGCTGTCGATATCTTATCTGTGGAGCACAGTTACTAGTGACGGACCCTCCCCAGCATGACATACCACCCTTCAGTCGGTCAATACACAAATTAAAAAAAAAAAAAAAAACAATCCAATGACAGATGTGGGACAGTGCAATGCACATTTAGAATGCAAAGAGGAACAATTGTGCACCCAAGAGCCTAAATTAGAATTATAAAGTACAAAAAAGCCCCACATTGATTTGGATCACATGGTTTGGTTTTCAAAGTACGTATTAAACTTTATGGAACCCACAGTTAAGACATTTTGAGCTTTCAAACTGCGATTCGAATCTGCTTCGTTTAGGTTGCAAGTCCAATTTCCAATCACTAGTCGCTAACTGCCACTTTTCAACAAGTTGCAAAGACAAAAAACGTGCAGCACAGTTCGTTTACCATCCGGAAACGATAAATCAATAAACGAGTAAAGATTTTAGCCTCGGGAAACATAAAGACAGTCAGACACACATGACACATTAAATCTAAAATTCTTCATTTTACATCATGACCTAATGTTGACACCATGACATGGTTAAGATGCAAACAAATCTAAACAAAAACATTAACATCACAAAGACGTCAACAAAGCGATGCCAACTTACACAGCCGAAGAAAACGGACTTAAAGCTGCAAAAACAAACGTTTTGGCATCAACCCAACCACGAGAAGACAAGAAGAACGCAACGTGTTGTCAACTCGGGCTCGAGTCGCGAACATATCGACTGGACGGAACAAAACGGAAAGACGCTCACATAGTCACTACTGCTGATTAAGACTTGTTGTGCAATATTAAGATGATTAGATAACACGAATTACCTGAGCACTTAATGTCTCCAGATTCAGCAGGTTTCGCTAGCGCAATGGCGCAGGAAGCGGTGACATTGTTTATTGAATCAGTCGTGTGGCTTTAGCCTAGAAGCTACCGATGCCGCGTGGATTTTTAGAAAACATCACCTACCTTTGTTCTAAACTTGGGTTTCGTGCATCTTGTTGTGTTTTCTCTTGCTAAATGGAGTCATTTCTCCGACCTCCACCGCTCGGCAGAACACAACTCAGTGTGGGGACAGAAGGACGCGAATGTTACTAATGAATCGTTCATGAGCGATTCAGTTTGAACGCCTCTAAAATGACTCGATTGTGCCGATCACGTCAGAGATGATTCGTTCAATTCGTTGTGACGCATGCGCACACTTATATCCGATATGAGCCGTTCACGCTTTAGCCGAAAATCTTGCTAAATCGTTACATCGATTATATGCCAGTCGGTTAAGCGTTTGAATGAGTCAATACGAGTTTACGGATAATAAATGTGTTCGGGACTGGAACAGGCTCACGCGCACTCAACGTTACGCAATAAGCGTCATGACTGGTTCATTTGGCTGAACAGAACCTGAAGAGCCGAGTCAAAAAAAAAAAGATCCGAACGTCTGATTTCTGAGTCGGAAACAGCCCCCCCTAACGGTGCACGCGCTGACCACGCTTGTTTTTCCCACTCAGCAGTTCTTAAGTTGGGGGAAGGGGAGAAAGAAAGTCACGTTGACTTACACAAAGTGTACAAGAAAGACGCAATACACGTCTTTTCCGAAACACAACCAAAACAGTTCCAAAAATAAGGTTGTTTGCTCATATTGCGTGCGATGTTATATGGCTATTTATAGCGCGTAGTGTTATTTGTTTATAATAATGTATGCATGTCTATTTACGTGAATTAATTTATTTTTCATATATGTGTTTACATAAGTATATATAATATACTTGTTGTTCCTCTATACTTTCTGTCTGTCTACCTATAGGTATACTGTTTAGTCCAGCAATTAGTTATTCTTTTGCCATTAAATTACATCATTGATATCCACAGTAACCGTCACCTTATAGTGCATTACGTCGTGCAACTAAATAATTTTCAATGAAACCAAAAACCCACAAACATGGGTTGTTAATATCCCATGACTTCACAACAGACTTCTTAAAGAGCCGGAACATGAACCGCATTAAAACTTTGATGGATTCCTTAAAAACAAAGGCGTCAAGTGAACAAACTATTACATAAACTCATAGTGCTGACCTTGGAAAAGCTATACAAAAAATGTAATGTGCATGCACGTAAAATACATTTGTATTCACAATACATGATAAAGTGTCATAAATTGAGAATTTTTTAAAAATTCATTTCTAGCAAAGATCAACAACTTCTCTTCAGGCGCGTTCTAAAGCGTCACTCTCCAAAAGATCTTTTACAATGACCTGATTAAGCAGGTTTAATGATTTCACGATCCAGGTCACTGCAACAAACATTATCTAACCTCTTACAAAGAATTCTCTATACCCAGTAGTTACTAAACATTCAACATTTGCATAATTATTTCTACTTTATTAATAATTTCTTTATTTTTGCTGTATTTTATTGTATTTATATCTTTTTATTGTATTTCTTTGCACACCCCCCCAACACCCCCATTGGACGATTGGAAAAATACATTTTTATACCATGAATGTGTATGACAAATAAATTGGAATTTGATTTGAAAATTAAACGTCCAGATCCACTGTAATCTTTTTTTAGAACAAAAACACCACCCAGTGTTTTCTTTTAAACATTTATTTGTGAAACCAAATCAAGTTTAGAATCGAAGCTTCTGGAAGAACCACTTGTTTTTGCCCGTCTTGTACCTGTTAATAAAAGTGGAAAGATTAGGTTGCTGAAAGTCACAATGTATCGAGCTCCGCACAAGAACATCTAGTGAGACAAACTCACCTCTCCTCAAACTTAACCTTGGCCTCACGTCTTGCTTTGCGCTTCAGAGCAGGATCCCGGAAAACATCCTTGTTGACAATAGCTTTGTCCAGAGGGATGTCAACAGAGTATCTGGAAAAAATTTGGTAATATGATATGCATGAAACTACAATACAACAAAGTATATACAAATAAATAAATAAAATCCTAAACCACATTTAGCGCTAAACCAAAAGGACTAAATCCTCATCCTAATTCAGATTTTTTAATTCAAATAAAAATAATCATTCAAAAAGAGTGGTAAAATAGTCTGTTACAGCCATTAAGTCACAATCACCCCAACAATCATTCATCTAAGATTGAAAAAGCATTTTATTTCATAGAATGAAGCTTATGAGCAACCCAGGAACCCTAGAAAGACTTCCCAGCTTTAAAAAAAAAAAAAGAAAGAAAAAGAAATCAGATGACAAAAAGTGTGACTAGAGATTAGACTACAGATTAGTGCTTTAGTTTACTTGTAGACACAGAAAAAAAACTGTGACGTCGAACAGCCCTGAAACACATTTCACGCTTGTTAAAAGCTCTGAAAAAGACGACAGTGATGCTGATGGAGAAAAAGAGTCACAAAATCCACAGAGGCCTATTGGGAATCAAACATGTGAGAGTTATTAAGGTCCATCTAAGATTTGAATTTTCTGCGAGATCGTAATGATGCAAGTTGAGATTAGTGTTAGACAATAATTTTGCGTTTTGCATGAGTCAGCATCACTTTGTTGCCAACGAATAAGGAATTACACAAAAAAAACCTGAGATTAATAAGATTAAGACAAAGTTCAGCAGTACGTTTGGAACCCGTTTGAAACTGTTCTGTTTAACAACTGAAAGACACACGCACAAGTCGACTCAATTTGTTTAATGTCCAACTATCTCACTGCTATGAATCCACTTTTGATTCATTAATGACACTTACAAGACTGCAATTTTTTATGAAAGTCAGCAATAAGAAATCATGGTGCGAGCGTCAAGACGAGTTTGACTCAACATGACAGCAGCCAATCAGAACAGAGCATTCACCTGCTTCTTTGCCTTGTGATTTAATCTACATCAAGTTCAAAGTACATCCTAACAAATCATTTTAAATATCTAAAAAAAAAATGAACAAAGGTACTCCACAGAAAAATTCAGAACGTTTACAACAGTCTTGTGCATTGTACGATCACTACCACGTGAAGAACTCAATCCTGAAAATCCTCTGCAGAAAGGAGAACGTGTGTGTCTATATAGATCGCCATTTTGCATTTCTATTAAATCATGTATTTTATGAATTGCGCATGATTGCTTCAGGCAGGGTTAATGTTAGTGTATTTCTATATAGTTTCCGATTCGATGTGAAAGTGAAAATCTGATATCAAGACCTTGTCCGTAAACAAGGCTTTCTACATCTGGCCACAGGAACCTTTCACATCAGTGTTTGATGAGAAGGCTCAGATAGAAAGGTTGTTTGTAGTGGTGAATTAAGAGTCCTCGGCCCTTTAGGCACACAGATGACAAAACACGACCTCAGAAGGTACAAACCTGGTCGGCATGAGGTGGTTGTAGTTGAAAACCTTGACAAAAGCCTTGATCTTGGACCTCTTGGCGATCCTCTTCTTACCCATGGTGGTCTTGACCTTCCTAGGGTAACGGTCCATGCCTGCTACCAGAGCGTGGCTGTAAGGACGGTCCGCCGTGCCATCATCAATGTTCTGAGAAACCACGCAGGAAGACATTACAGATGGAAACCAGATCAGCATCAGACCAACAAACCTGAGAAACTTCAACGTACTTTGACGATGACAGCCTTGCGTCCGGCATAACGTCCAGCCAGAACCATCACCACTTTACCAGGTTTCATAAACTTGCCCATCTCTATGGAAAAAAAAAGATTTAAATCACGTCACTGAAATACAAATCCCACACGCAAACCATCTAACAAACATGACTGTCTAAAACATGTGGTTCGGTTTGAGATGATCTGGAGCTGTTTGGCATCAGATGCTAACGTGCTAACCGCTAGCTATTGGGCTAAAACACGCACGAAACGAGAATTAGCATCTTGATTACTCAACGGGTTTAGGTTTATTAATCGTAGTCAAACGTGCGGCACGTGAAAACGCGTTAAACAGACGCCACGCGTGATTTACGTGAGTAACGTGGACACGGAACATCCAGGGGGACTGTGTGAGGAACAGCGTCATTATTTCTACATCCTTAGTGCGCATCTAAGCAATAACCCCGCAGGATGGAGGCTAGATGTGTCCATCTTGTGTAACGGATGAAATGAAACGCGACGTCGCATGTTTATTTGTCGATTGCCGCGGATTAAGCCGCCGCGTATGAAACTTACTGATGGTGCTCTGTGGACGACGTTAACGGGAAAGGAAGTGGAGAGATCGCGCGTGACCCTTGACATCGGTGGTGGGTGACGTGTTTCCGTATTGCGATTCGTCGTTCTGCGCAAGCGCCTCTTTTTTTCCTGCCACACGAAAATGAATTATCAACAATAATGGCAAAACTATTTTAAAGCACATTTTTGTAAATGGCTAAGTACAGCCTAAAAAAATCAATACAAGTCAGACTTTCACACACTAAAATAGTTTTTATATAAAAACTGAAATAAGAAAGCCTTTATAAATCCCATAAAGCGAAATATGCGTTTCAAATTGATAATCTAAAAGTAAAATCCAGACAAAACATTCATTTTTTTTTCATGATTGTTTAATATTATGTTTGAAATATTGAAGAACCCATTTTCAGTTCAAACGAAACCTACCTTAAAAACAAAAGAACTAAAATAAAAACGTGAAAATAAGTGCATTTAAAAACAAGCTTGACTAAGTTTACAGTAAGTAAATGATAAAAATAAAAATAATAATAATAATTTAATGAATTTTCCTTGAAAATGTAAAGCAAAGAATCACAAAGTGCGAGAGATGATTTCAATGATTGTACATTCAACAATGAAAATAAAAGAATGAGACCATAAAAGATCTAAACCAGCATTAACAAACAGAACTTCCTCTCAGATTGACTTGTTTCCTACATTTTATTCAACTTGCTTTGGATGAATCATGTTGTCCATGTCAACAGTAAAGACAATCCAGATGATCTATTAATCCATAATGTGAATCCATAATCTAGTCCTTCCTATAGTTTGTAGTGTATGCGTGATTGCGTATCAGAACAAATGTATTGTTTGAAATGTAAAAACCTACACCTGATATGTAACAACTCAACACAACCTGTTTTCCTATTTTTGTTAGCACACACGCTGTCACTTTTATATGCATGATTGCGTATGAAATATCATTCATGGGAATATAATAATATTGAATCTAGGCTACAAAGGACATAACAAAATACAGGAATGTTCTCAAACTTTGGTATGTTGGTTTTGGTAAAATCTGGTCATGAATCAAGGAAAGAGAAACCCATGAACAGCTTCAACAAACCGTGATGCAGCATTTGACACATGTATCAGCAGACGTACAGATCTAAACCTAAAAACGTGAGGGGGGAAAAAAGAAAAAAAATGCACATTGCTGAATTTCCTTTAAAAGAAAAAATGAGCTGGGCTTTGTATCACAACGGGATCAAATCCACGGCTTTAAAATCTGTAGTGTATTGTCTCCTTTATTAGAAAGCATCTTTAATGTTCTTCAGCTGTCTGACAGCCAGGTCCACAGGAAGGTTGAACTTGAGGTGGCTGATCCGGCCCAGGATGCGCAGGGCACCTTCAAAGCCCGTCTGGGCCATGTAGCTCCAGGACAGATAGTGCGAGTGAATCAGCGTCCCGGACTTACACAGCAGGTTGAGCCAGGACACAAGCCTCTGCTCGTTGAGGGCCATACACACCAAGGCCTTGAACTCCGAGTCTGCGCTGCGTTTAAAGCGTCCATGCTCTTTGAGAACGCTATGGATGGCCCACAACAGAGACTGCTTGGGCGTGACGGTGACAGGGCCGCCCCCTACAGGCAAGCTGAAGGACTGCGACAGCTGCCGAGCGGGTGATTCCACAAAAGCCTGACCGTTTTTGGAGTGATAGAACTTGACGAAAAGTTCCCAGGGATGCAGGGTTTGAGGAGACGATCTGAAGGGCAGGAGGCAGGAAATAGGCGCCAGCACGAGGCTCATCCCCTGGGAAGGCACATACAATCCATGGGCCAGGAGGTCCCGCAGAGCCATGGCCAGCTCTTTACGTACGGAGGTGGTGAGTTCATCTCGAGGTCCTCCTGGAGACAAGCAGGTGGTGTAACTGACCACGTGCTCTTCTGTGGGCTGATGGTGGGACGCCTGGACACGCACTCGCTCCACAGCTTCTTCCAGCTTTTGGAGCAGAGGGCCGTAGTCTTGGTTCTCGGAGCCCTGGGACCACACGCCTTGAGGAACGTGACCCGAAGCACATCCGAACTGGCTCAGAGCAAAAATCTGAAGCACGGCCAGGGCTTTCTGGATCAGCTGGAGCCCCGTTTCCCGTATCCTTTGTGCCTGTTCGGGATCCACTGTGGGCAGAAAGACACAATACATTTAGTCTTAAATCTAACTTCAGTCTGCTAATTTAAAAACACTGCATTATTGATTAGTCACTCCAGGATGACAATAATTGTATGCAATTTTTGTGGGGAAAATGCTTTTTTTTTTGCAAGTTAGATAATACATACAAAATATCTGTACATAACACACCTTAAAACTAATCTTCTTTATTTTAGAGCTTTACACATTTTTAACACTAACTTAGCAAAAAGTTGTTAGACATGTACTTTTCGGAATTATTTTTACAGTAAAATGGCATTTTACAAAAGCACAAAAACACGATTTTCTTTAAGTTTGCATTATCTTCAGTGTTCACGAAATGCGAAAAACTGGAGGGACTGATTGATAAAGGCTTAAGGCTATTACTACTTTAACTAATATGGTTTTACATATATTATATTATATTGAAGAAAACCTCAGATGACCTCGTTTCATCCCTGCAGTGGCTCTTGAGTTTGTTCCCGCTGCTTGGCCTTGTTGGTTCTTTGCACCATCATTTAAAAGAGGGTTGCCCACCTCATCTGAGAAAAGACAAAATTACCATCATGAAACTCCACATGGGCAAAAAAGTCGCATTGAATAAGTGTTTTGTTATGGCGTTATGGATATATCTCATGTATACAATACAGCATTCTATGGACTATAAAGTGCACTTCAAGTCAAAAAATTACTTAACCTGCCTTTATAATCCGGAATAAAATGTATGCATTCTATGTAATGTGATGTGCATGCACAATATTTGCACTTTATAGTCTGAGATACACGATCACTGCCAACCTCCTCACCCTGTATGAAGTTAATGAACATCTCCAGATCTCTGATTTGTGTCTTGAGTTGATCCACCAGCTGTTCTTTGACTCTCACGGGATTGACAATCTGAGCTATGGCCGTGTCCACTCTCTGTCGAAGCTCTTCTGGTGTTAGGTTCCCAATGTCTTCGTTCAGGTTGACATCTAGCTTCTTTATCAGCTCATCGATGATCACCTACATGAAAAGACTGGTTTAGAATTCCTCATAGTGACATTTGACATGCACTATTTCTTTTTAATTACACATTCATGGAGATGTAAAAAACAAGAAATGATCTCCACGCTTTCCCTAGGTATCAAAGCCACTTTGGTGTTGCAATCACCGGCTCCACAGATTGAGCTTGAAAATTTCAACGAATCCATTCTCATTCATGTCATGTTGGTCTGTCACATATGTATGGTGTTTCCACAATATAAAATCCATCTCAATTATGTTGAACTGGATTTCACAAACCCTTTGTCTCTCCATGACGACAGACTGAGGCAGTGAGTCATAGCTGCCCTCCTGGTAGGCGAAGCGCTCCAGGTCATCCAGTTGCGTCTTGAGTTGGAAAATCAGTTCTTTCTGCTTCGTTCTTTGGGCTTCCAACCGTTCCCTCTTTTCCCTCTCACTCTGTACAGTTTCAAAAGAATGAACACAATCAGACAATCTTTTCCTTCTTCCACCTACTGTAAGTTTGCTGTTCATTCTCACATCCCCACCACAATGATGAGGAATGAAGAATACAGATCGTATTATGCATTAACGAACATGAAATGTATTTTCCTGTATACGACTCCCCGCACTACCACCAAAACCGCGAAACGCTGTATTTTGACAGAAAAACGTACTGAATTTTCGGCGACGTGGTCGTCCTGTGCTCTGCAGCCGACGACATGAGGGCATCCTTTGAAGGCAAACTCCTCCAGGTCCAGCAGCATCCTCTCCTTCTCCTCGCTCTGCGCGTGCACGATCTGCTTGAGTCGAAACTGCACCTGGGCGAAGTGCGACGTTAAAGCCAGGAGCGACGAGTTCAACTGCTCCTGCTCTTCCTCCAGCTTCCTCAGCCGGACCACCATGCCAGCCTCGCCGGGCGACACCGAGCCGTCCTGTGATTCCCTCTTCCAGTGCTCATCCTCCGGGTTGGCCACGGCTCCGACGGGCGCCCAGCGTTCCCCGGCTCCAGCGAAAGCAGCTTCGCTGTCGGAAGTGGACAAGTCTTCCGTCGACATGTGATTCACCGTCAATGCCGGTACTTACACGAAGTCAACGCAGCTTTTGAACTTATAACAACCTAATGGATTTGGTTTAATTTAACACGAGTGCGGAATGTAGACGCGGCGAGAAGCTTTAGCAGGTGCACCGCAGTAACACACGTCTTAGAAAACATTGCTACGTAATCCGAGCTGCGAAAATTTGCATACAATATAGAACGACGTTAGAAACAAACCAGCATTGGGCTAAACCGATCACTATGTTCTATAAATCTGCAAACGCGTGGGCGGGACGTGTACGTCACTGCGCACTGACGTCAGCCAAACGGTTTAATGTTCTACCGTTTGTTGAGCGTTTGTATTTGCTCATTTTACTATTTACCTTTTGTTTGGTACGACGCCCTAAATTCAAAAAAGTAAAAAATGCATGGGTGCACGGTTAATAGATTTTGTTGTCTCTGTCTCTAAAGCTTCCCATTTATATTATATTAACACAAATGTAAAATATGACACGTTTATATATTGTTTAATTTAAAATGTAGATCGTTTAATGTGAATCGTTTAACAATTCAGCCAATAGTGAGCGCCGTCAATACTTTAATGTCACGTCACTTAATCACAAGAATGAACGGTCACGGTTTAATCGTACACATTTTGAACCAAATAAATTGCTGAACCAAATATTAACTATTATTAATAATACGTTGACATGAATAAAGAATAAAACACTGTAGATTGACAAAATCTGTATTTTCAACAGTAATCAAACTTCATTGGAAAAGTGCTCTTTTTTCTGTCAACTTCCTAGTCCAAAAAAAAAAAAAGCTTTGCGGTAACCTTCAGTTGAACTTTATTGGTTTGGGAAATGAGATTTAAAAAAGGTAAAGATCTATGCAATGTAAGTTTCAAATCACAGTAAAAAACAATCCCGAATGAAGAGCGTGTTTCATGTGCTTTACAAAAAACGAGTCTTTCTCTTTTTCGAAGCGAACCAGCTTCTGCTCAGGTCAAAGCCTGCCACTTTAACACAGGTTGCCTCCTCTCCACATCTGTATCCGTGGGGACAGCAGTGCTTCATGTCGTCGCAGCACACCGCCTTGGGAGACACACAACGCTTGAACTTACAGTAAAACTTTCCAATTTATCCTTCCAGCCACAATAATCACAAAACATCTGTCATACCTCTTGAGAGGGGCAACAGGCCCATGTGCTCGCAGACGTTGGGCAGCAGGTCTGATCATCAGAGCAACTGGATCCATCTCCACACTTAATGTCCTTCAGTGGATGTGACCTTGAAACCTTCATTTGATTGGCCGATGCTCCTTTGTCCATTTTTACGCAAGAGCTGCCGTTTAAATCACAAGCGTAGCCGGTGGGACAACAATGCTGCTGGTCTGAGCAGCACACGGCCTGTGTGTTAAAGATTCCCATTTTACAATCATTTCATGACTGTGCAAGAACTAAATATTCGTAACACAATCCTTACCCCGGGGAGAGGACAACAGCCCCACTCTCCAGCTGAGAGACGGCAGCAGGTGGAGTCTGAAGAGCAGCTCGTCTGAGCATCACAGCGCACTCCACTGAGGTCCGAGCCTGAAGCTGAGGCTTTCTGAGCCGTCACTTTACTGAACCAGGGGACCACCACATCTCCCCGGATGCAGGACTGTTGGCTCGCATCACACGTGTAGTGCAGGGGGCAGCAGTGTTCTCCACCCGCACAGCACACGGCCTGGAACACAGCAAAAATACACCCGAGATCAGGAAAGAGCCCGTCAACACACACACACACACACACACACACACACACACACACACAGTAAATACGTTTAGCGGAGCAAAAATTATGAACCATAAATCCTCCCAACCACAATTTTTAATTAAAAAAAAAAAAGCTAACACACACTCACCCCCCCCCCCCCACACACACACACACACAAGGAAGTGTTAGAGATAAAAAACACTACATACTGTAGGTGCATTGAAACATTCAACATTCAACTGCATTGGGAAACCAGTAAAACCAGCTTGAAAACAATTTATTTACTGTTCCCGAGAGGATTTAAGATATTTTAAAGCCTCTTAAAATAGTTTAGTGCAGAGTCACTCACATTTGGCAGTGGGCAACAGCCCCAAGTGTTGGTCTTTGTATGAAAACAGCAAGTGGTGTGATCAGGACAGGAAGTGTGTGAATCACATGGAACCCTGTTTCTGTTCAGCCCGACTTTTCCTGATTTATCTCTCACTTCCTCGTTCTGTATCTGTTCCTTCTGAGCCGAGAGCAACTTTGTGTCACTTTCACAAGTAAACGTTTCAGACACCGTACAATCTGCTTTTCAGCTATTAATTACATTTTTACATAATATTATAATTGATGCCATTAAATAATGAATCATATTCTTGTTTATATTTTTTAATTTTTATGATTTGATAAAAACTAAAACCTAACTCGGTCTGCTGAAGCTCAACACAATAAGACGCCAACACCTTTAACACCTTTAGCTAAAATAAAGCTCAAAACTCTTCATTATTTACATATTAATAGATAGAAAGTGAATATTACCTTTGGCATTGGACAACAGTTGCATTTTCCGCTTGAGCCCTTACAACAAGTGTAAGATTCAGGACAAGCATAACTAGGGTCAATGCTCGCATCCTTATTTGACCCTTGACCTCCTCTAGGATAGGCTGAGACCTTCTTCAACCAGGACACGGATCCCGTAGAGTCGTCACATGATCCAGCAGCAACGTTACAGGTCGTACCGTGAGGACAGCAGTGGATGAAGTCTTCACAACACACAGCCTGCCGAGGAAATAGTTTTAAAAAACGTCATTGAATATCCACAAGAGAGATGTTCAAGTTAAATCGTCAAGACAATGATTCAGTCAGAAATACCTGTGGCAGAGGACAACAGCCCCATCCGCCATCTTTGGTCTTACAGCACGTGTTACCATCATCACAGGCCACGGTGTCATCACACGCCACGTTAGAGTTCACTAGAATTGGAAAATAAGTAAAGCACTAGAACAGAGGTGCCCAATTTGTCTATCACAAGAGACTATAATAATTGGTGACTATAAGAAGCTCACGAGTAAAAAAAACTCTGAACACCCCAGTAGAAGTTCAGAATACTGGAAAGTATGTCTGTGTGAAAATGTATAGTACCTTGTAATTTAGTAACAGACACTTCCTGAATGCTGATCGGCTTCACAGGAATCTTCTCCAACCATGACACAGACACCGTAGAGTCGTCACATGATCCAGCAGCAACGTTACAGGTCGTACCATGAGGACAGCAGTGGATGAAGTCTTCACAACACACAGCCTGAGGAGGAAAATCATATGTTTTACTAGAAAACCTGGTCAGCATGATTGTCACTCTCAACCATGATAAGAAGTCAAAAAGGTAAGTGATTTACCTGTGGCAGAGGACAACAGGCCCATCCGCCATCTTTGGTCTTACAGCATGTGTTACCATCATCACAGGCCACGGTGTCATCACACGGTACGTTAGAGTTCACTAGAGTCAATATAAATGACAAAAACTATTAAATTAAAACATTGGAACTACAAAAGATGGGAAAATATATGAAAATATGAAGTTTAAAGTACCTTCTGGTTTTGCAGGAACAACGTCCTGAATGCTGATCGGCTTCACAGGAATCTTCTCCAACCAGGACATAGATCCCGTAGAGTCGACACATGTTTCAGCAGCAACGTCACAGGTCGTACCGTGAGGACAGCAGTGGATGAAGTCTTCACAACACACAGCCTGAGGAGAAAAATCATATGTTTTAGTAAAAAACCTGGTCAGCATGATTGTCTCAGCCATGATAAAAAGTCAAAAGTGGATGATTTACCTGTGGCAGAGGACAACAGGCCCATCCGCCATCTTTGGTCTTACAGCATGTGTTACCATCATCACAGGCCACGGTGTCATCACACGGTACGTTAGAGTTCACTAGAGTAGTCACAAGAACCTGTTATTGTTACTCCTGTTTGTGTGATTCAAAGATACCTTGCTATACTGTACGTACTTGAAGGTGCTCTAGATAAGTCCTATAGTTTTAACTAGGTCTATAGGAATTAACCACGCAAAGGTGTTGATCAACACAGAACTAAGTCTCATTCAAGCTAAATCTTTTTTTCAAACATTTCTGTTTAAAAAAAACAATTACATTATCTGACTTTCACACATAACTAAAATGATACCTAGTGATGCAGTACTTTGCCATCTGGTTTGTCAAGTTTGTCATCAGCAGACGTAGTCTCACTTATTTTTTTACAATGCTTTTTACAAATACGTATTGCATTACAATGTAATATTTGTTATTCCAACCTTTGAGACATTCAGTGCTGTCCGTGCTGCAGTCGTGGTCTCTGGGGCAGCAGCTCTTCCCATCTGAGCACGTCAGGCCCTGAGATGACAAGAATAACTTTGCAGTTCTGTTGTAGAGTGAAAACGCTTTGATAAACCCAAACCTGAGCTACAGGACAACAGCCATACGAGGAAGACAAGAGCAGACAGGAGAACCCTGCAGGACAGAAGGAACCATCCGGGCAAGTGTTGTTGCTCCCACTTGTAGATTTTGAAGGGACCATTCTGAAAGACTGAGGAACAAGTCAAATTATATAGATGGATGGACGGACAGACAGATAATGATAAACAAAAAACGAACCAATAAATAAATTTGTCAAACTAAATTGACAACTAAATACTAAAAGCAAACCACATTGATACTAAATCAGTCTCACATGATGGACCGGGCAGCAGCTGAACTCTCCAGTGGAATCCTGGCAACACGTCTCATTTTCCCCGCAAATCTGATTGTTGGGGCAGAGTGAGCACGTTACCAGGGACACCAGCGCTACAGTGACTGCCACTTTCAGCATCTGTGAGGATAAAAAAAAAAGAGTTATAATTGAAAAAATAATAGATGCTTTGTATAATAAAACTAAGAATACTTTGGAAACCATTGGTAGCAATTGATAGATATTTTATTTATTTTATTTTATTTTATTAATGGGGGGGGGGGTAATTATGCAGATAATCTGTCATAGTATTGTTTAAAAGACGGTTGTTGTTCAGTATCAATTCCTCCTTTGCGACTCAAAAGGTGAAGTGGAATTATTGTAACTTTAGGAACAGTAACTAATACCGACCAAAAAAAAACCCCCAGCAGAAGTATGTTCTACTGGTTTTCAAACACAAAATGTACAACTGAATCTAGTTTAAATAGATTCATAGTGAGTACTGAACTCTTTTTTTTTTTAAATCACTTATCACTTTCAAACAAGCAAAGCAAATCATGTGCTTGTCTCTTTCTATCCAGCACTGATTTGGTCCACTACCTGCAAATCAAAATTTCTTTAATGACTATTACATAATTTCAGGTAATTCTGAGCAATGATGATGATGATGATGATGATGATGATAATAATAATAATAATAATAATAATAATAATAATAATAATAATAGTAACAATAACTACTTACGTGCATGTTTTTACTGTCTACTTCAAGAAAACGTTTCTATTACTTTTTTTTCATTCGTGAGGGCACGAAAAATATCTTCTCTAGCAACAAATGACGAGTGACGTTGCACTGCTCACCACCCAAAATACCAGTAAAGTTTACAACGACGTAAATTATACCTTTTATAATTTAATGTGTATGTGTATAGATATAGTGAAAAAGAAAACATGTCTACCTTGTCTCCGCTTCGACAGCTGTGCTGCTGACTAGAACAGAAATGAAACTTCGATAAATGTTCAAGAAGCCCCTCCCACAATAACGTGTGCGTGAGAGTGGGCGTGTCACTGGTAGTGAATCACAAATGTATAAAGATGCCAAAGTAATTTTATTATTGTACACTTTCAGGTTTCGGATTACGTTTTTCCTATTTATGTATTTGTTTTTATCTTAGGAATATAATTAAAATCACCTTGAGCTCCTGGTGTTGCTCTCGCCTCTCGTGAAGGACCAGCCCTAGAGAAAACTGAAACGAAAGTGAAACATTTGCTCTTCGTTATTTGCTTGGCCAAGGTATGTTTTTCTTTACACAGGCTCAAATTAAATGTTTGTTCATTTGCCTATTTACCATATTTATGTATACACATATTATTTGTTTGTTGTGCATTTCCGTATACACTTCGTTAACTTCGATTGTTAAACACTCTAATCCAAGTTAAAGAAGTGAAAGAGTTAAAGGGTAGAACATAACTAGAATTCATAGAAGTAGTTTGTCAACAATGACTAAATTATAAGCGGTGATACTCCTGTTGATGACACGAACAGAACTAAAACTCATCGAGAGTTGATAAAAAGTTGATTACGACGCGATCTCAACATCAGTGTATTTTGACAAATAGGTCAGAATGTTAAAACGTGTAGTTTACTACATACAATCGTTATGAAATAACAAAAACAGATTTGCCATTCAATAAATGTTTTAACATCACTAGCGCCTCCTGTTGGGATAAAAATGAACAGCTTTTCAGAGAACAAACAAGCTTGCATTTAATTTGTAACTTTGTAATCCTGAAGAATTGATCCTTGTTTTTGTAATTGTATTCTTGTTTTTACTATTTTACAAGAATGAGATCGTGTTTTAATGCTCTCTTATTTCTGATATGGCATTTTGCACTGAAAGGAGGCGCTATTGCAGCTTCCGGACAAATCCTGTTTTTTGCCAGGCACCTAAAATTGAATTACTCGTCATTCAAAAGTCAAAGTACGGGAAACGCTATACTTGCTTATTTTACTCCACGCGTCTGCTACGAAAGTACGAATTTGCCAGAAGGCAACAAACATTAAAAATCAAGCTGCGATCTCGTAAACGTGTGGTTGTTCGCGACTTCCGTAAATAGATAGGAATTAACATACGGCAATTGATTTTACTACAATGTCTAGCGCGCAACTTTTCAGGTCAACTTTTACCGACGCCAATAAAACAATAAGCTTTAAAAGCGTAATTTCTAAACATTTTAAAATTAAACATTAAAACGTTTTAATTAAACAGATAAACAACTGGTTTCCCGAGAAAACGTGGTAAAATAAATCACGATAATGAAACGTATAATTTTCTGCTATTGATTGTAGTATTTGTGCTAAAAGACTCTTTCCTGCAGGCTGACGGTGGTTCAAGATGTCTTCTGAGGTAAAGGAAGTGCAGGTCTTTCGTGTTGTGTTGTTCCGTTGTGTTTCAAAGACCTTATCTTTCGTTTCCTCTGCAAACTTAGGAGTTCTCTCTCGTTGGTTTTGAGTCACAAACCCAGGAAGACATACGAAAAGAGATCAGCAAGTGCATGGTGGGTGAGAAGACGATTCTGAATGAATGTTTTAAACTCATGACCTGTCGTGAACCCTCTAATAGACACAGCATGAAGCTTTACTGAAAGAACAAAACATACTCCAAGATGCCATAGCTTCCAACCAAGACTTTGCCCAGAAATTTAAGGCACGCCTGGACGAGAAGGAAATCGCTGCTGAGGAGGACCACAACAGGCGCTCTGAAAGAATTCAAAAGGAGCAGGTCAGTCTGCTTTTCAAACCATGTGAGAGAAGAAAACCAGCTTCTCTGTCTCTCACCACCAGGAAAAGCTTAAGATGGGCTTAGATGAGCAGCAGAGACTGAGGGAGGACATCGAGAAAATGAAAGAAGAAATGGAAAACCTGGATAAAGAAAACCACTTTCTGAAACAGCAATCTGAGGTCAACAGCGTTTAATCTATATTTTGAGAGAATGTTGTCTTAATGTGTTGATTTTTGCTCTGATGCTCAGATCACCACAGCCTTGCCTGAAAAGAAGGTGGTCTTCAAAGGAAGCACGAGCAATGCTTCTCAGAGCTTCGATGTGGATTCTCGCATCGTTTATCCAATGGAGGGAGGAACCGCACTCATCACCTTTGAGGAAGTGACCGGTAGGTCTAAAATCTGCATCAACCTCAGGATATATAGATTATTATATCCACACGTTGCATTCACAGTGGCACAAAACATTTTGCGCATAAAGACGCACAAGGTTCCACTTGGAGAATGTGCCATTACTGTAGAGGCGAAGCCCATCCAGTTCCTCATCCCCAAGTTTATCGAGGTAGCCAACGTGTTTTTTAGTTTGGTTATGGTTTTTGTATTTAACTCGATGTCTGTATCTGCTAGATGGACACACAGATCTGTCCTCGAAGAATCTTGGTGTCCAACTTGCCGCTGAAAGAATCCGAAGAACGTTTGCTAGACAAACTGGAGATCCACTTCTCCAAGTCCAAGAACGGAGGTGGCGAGGTGGAGAACATCGACATGCTGCACGACTCGGGCACGGTGGTCGTCACATTCGTTAGCGATAAAAGTGAGTTTATGCGTTTTGTTGCACAAACATACTTTAATATTTCATAAGTCTCATATTTTCGTGATCTCCAGTCGCTATGGGACTCATAGACCAGCAGGACCATCAGGTGGAGTTTGAGAGAAACAAAAAGCACAAAGTCAAAGTCACTGCGTTCCTCAATGGCGAGATTGCAAAATTGGAGGTAAGTGATGACGTCGTGTAAAGTCCGTCAAGCTAGCGAATGCATTAACCGATTGCGTTTAGATGCGCGATTCCATGAGCCTGCGCACGGTGCAGCTGACGGGCATCCCTGACATCATGGAGCCGGAGAACCTGCAGGACAACCTGGAAATCCACTTCCAGAAGGTGTCCAGCGGCGGCGGAGAGGTGGACGCCATCGTCTACAACCGGCTGAGGGACAACACACTGGCTGTTTTTGAGCTGGATGACGTTGCTGATGAGACCGTCATGAATATTAATGAGGCTTAGGGTTCACCAAACTACAGTATGTGGATAAAATCACTGTTTTAGTCTGTTAAATGAGGACTTTATTTTGTGGAGTTGATTAAGATAATGTAATGGGGAAGAAAATATAAAAACTGCCGTTTGATAACTGTATATAAAGCTAAAAGATGGGATCATTTTGTATGACATTGTGTTGTACGCAAAGTTGTAATGAACTGTTTTTTATGCAGATGTGTTCTTTCTTATTAGGTGACTTTATAGGGTTCTACATACTATATTATACATTATAATAAAGAAGCCTATTGCAACACCGCATGTGAACACTGAATGTGACAAGTTCTGAGGAACCTTTGGACGCAAAGTTGAGTTTAATTGTAAAAATACAGTAACAGAAATGGAGTTACAGACAAGAACCAAAAGCTACAGAACTGAAGAGTGAACTTAACAACCATCTCCATCAGGCACTTAAATGAAGAGAAGAGAGATGTGAAGTACAGACTAAAATGCAGATTTAAAGAAGAAATAAAGGACGGATGGAAAAAGTGAGAAACGACAAGAATTCTGGCTATTTCACCACTAAAATGACACCAGGAATAAGTTAAAAACCCAAACATTCTATATAGTGATGTGAACTTGCATACATTTGCACATTAAAACCACACAATGTGTGTACAGTTGATTCACTGGATCTAAATCAGTTGACGATGATCATGCCCATCATTTACACCAACTTAAAAACTGGTTCTGGCACAGTCCTAAAACATCTCCTTTTCTATAGAATCTGATCAAAACAACTTATCTATTGCTTAACAGATGCACAAGAAACGGGTCTGTTTCCTAACAAATCTCAGCAGCTGGAATCAGTAGTTCAGACGTTTGACTAATGACACACATGTTGTTCTATTATACAGTAATAGCATGTCTGACTTAATGCTTGTGCTCAACAAGTTTCAGGACAGTCTGTGCAATCCAACTGTGGAGATTAGATCATGATATGTAAATAGGCCTATATTGTTAGCTGCATATTTAAAAATTGTCATTCAACATTTTTTTTTACTGTAGAGCGTGTTAGTGTGTATATGTGCATATTTTGTACATATTACTGTTGAGTGTGAGTGTGTGTGTATACCTATACACACAGTATATTTAATCTGGGTAGTGAAATGACGAGGATTTAGACAACCAGCGGTGCCCAGTCTCTCTGACGACGTCCATACTGTGTGGAGAAAGAGAAATAAAGCGGGTGAGGTGGAGCGAGGAGAAAGAAACATCCAGAAGGTCTTCACGTACCTGAATATCAGTGAGTTCTTTATGAAACCTCTTTGCGAGGTCTGGACCGTTGTGCATTGTGGGAATTTGGTAGGTCTGCGACACACAAGTCAGAGATTGGAGTGGAGAAGGAAGCTTGTTTGTGACGGAGCTGGTCACTTTCTTACCTTCCCTTTGTAGAGCAGACTGCTGACCGGACACACCACACACGCCGTGCCGGAACCAAACACTTCCAGGATTCGTCCGTCATTTAATGCTGCCAGCAGCTCCGTCATTAGGATTTTGCGCTCGCTCACTTTGAAATCCCCCTTTAAAGTGAAAGACACACAGCTATGACACTGGCACCAAGATTGGCACATCTTCACATTATATTTTGGTGATTATTTTTATGAACTAATTAATTTCTTGGTCATGGGGAGGTGGAGCCAATTCCAGAAACCCTGGGATTTGTGGCCAACCAATCACACACATTTACACTCTCACTCGCATGTATGGAGAATAGTTGTTGATGCTTTTTTATCAATGTTTCATTTTTCCCAAAGACAAACATCGCTAACCACTAAGCCACTGTGTGTGTATAAATGCATATATGTGTGTGTGTGCATGTGTTGATTATTATATCTCACAATGAGAAAGACATGTCCAAAAGTGAAAAGCTAAAACAAATTCCGTACATAATTAAAATAGTACAGTATTAAAAACATCAGTATTAAACATCACTCAAACTAGTAAAGTACAATTTTAGTAATTCCAAATCACAAGATAGAAGCTCATAGTTCTTTCGAACGCACCCATTCTCTGGCGAGGTCCAGTAATGACTGTCTGGTGACTCCAGGAAGAATGACGCCATCCAGTGGTGGAGTCACAAGCTCTTTCTCTAAAAACACACACACAAAAGCAGACGCAATGACTCGCATGTGCAGCAGAGAAAGACACACGTCAGGAGAATAAAAACATTTAAGTTTAACTTATAATTATGCTTTACAAACAGGCACACATACAAAAAATAAACATACATCATATTAAACACTTTTATAACTATAGGAGTTACAAATAAGAACCAAGACCCAAAATGATCACAACTTTCTTCACACAAATGATTATATGATTTCTTGTACAAATCATAATTTCCAAAAGCAACTCCTTTTTTAGAACATTTCCCTTACCGCCGTTCTCTGTGGTCCAGTAAATGAACAAGTTCATGGTCCCGACCTCCGTGATCTCCTCGTGGTCCCCATAAAGCCAGAGAACCTGCTGGCAGCCCAGCTTTGCTGCTTCGCTCTGCACTGCAATGGTTGGCCCATAGTTACTGAAAAAACAACCCACATTGATCACATTTCAGACCACAAGATACAGAGTTTATAGAAGATGTATAGAAATTCAAAGTTCTTTTCACAAACTGTCTTTAAGCAGTTATGCAGAACCAGAAAAACTAGTGACACCCAGGTCTGTCTATAATAGAGCTATTATAAAAAAAAAAGCATCTTCTCATCGTCTTAATGATTTACTGTCATTTTTTTTCATCAATGTCAGAACAAAACATTTTTTAGAACTAAAAAAAATGACATTAGACCTATTTGTGTCTACCAGAGGATTTATTTTCTAGATTTTTATATTTCTATACAATATCTCTACATTAGATTTTTATTGTTTCTTTAAATTGATATTCATTTCATGTCATGTAATTTTCTGGTTTACTGTTACGTTCCTTATATAAACAAATTTGTGGCCAATGTATCTATTGTTTATAACTTCTGTTTAAATTTTGTTTTATATAAATAATCGAGTCAGTTGAATAATTAATAATTTCACATCCGAGTATAAACATTGTACTACTTAGAATTATTTAAGTGACAAATAAAATTGTATTGTTTGTGAATACATGTGATTAAATGTGCATAAACAGAGACGAGAGTCACATCAAGTTCAGGATCAACTTCCGACCTCAGAGGATTTAAAACAAATCCTGGCAAATCCACATTCCATGTCAAGCTAATGGGAATTCCCGACTATAACTATAACTATAACTTCAGATATTCATTAAAGAACTGCTCAAAAGTTCGAGTTTGATCATAGTCACGGATCCACAAGTCCTAATCAATTTCAATTTTCTTCAATTTACTGTTTAAAATCCATAAATAGACATTCCGTTCTGCAAACAATTTGACACAAAATTGACCAAAAAAAAATGAATAGGCTGAAGCATCGCCAATCTATGTTGGAACAAGGCCAAATATTCTAAATCTGGTCAAGATTATCAAAATAATTTAGAACAAAGCTACAGGAAACGTCTTTATCAAATTCGTATTGTGGACACTCACCCGCCCATCTTGTATTCTCCCACGCCGCCCCTCCAGGCCCGAACATATCGAGGGTCGGCCAGCAAGGAGACCGGATTAAACCCACCCGTGGCAAAATACGGCCCAACGGGACCAACAATGACGAACAGCAAAGCATGTCCTGCTCTGGAAACCCCTAAAGAAGG
Organism: Paedocypris sp. Pulau Singkep; assembly: GCA_017309775.1. NCBI lineage: Eukaryota > Metazoa > Chordata > Actinopteri > Cypriniformes > Paedocypris > Paedocypris sp. Pulau Singkep. The sequence goes on from MU204432.1 coordinate 7,208,201, forward strand.
CTGGAAAGACGAGATAAAAGAATGAAAGAAAATATTTCACATAATACAAATATTTCACATAATAAAAAGAGCTTACTTCAGTTCCAATAAATGTTGGTCTGATGTACAGACTTGCATCTGTGGAGTAAGGAACCCATTCCTGGTCCACCTCAACCAGCTTCCGGATGCATTCCAGCAGCTCCGCCTTATCAAACAACTATGACAGAGAAAGTGACAGATAAGCTTGTTGAAGTGAGATAACCTGAGATAAGGAACGTGTGTGTGTGTGTGTGTGTGTGTGTGTGTGTGTGTGTGTTAGACTGACGGGCAGACAGCATCGCTCTGCGCTCCGGTGCATGCGCTCCATGTTCAGCATGGGCCTGAAGAGACGGATGTGGTTGTCTTCTCCACGGAAAGCCTTCATGCCTTCGAAGAGCTGCGAAAGCCAAATTAATGTCCACAAAAATCTGAACATCAAAAAAAAAAATAATCTAAAACATAAGTATGAAAAAAAAAAAATATTTTCATTCTTCTATACTTTTATCAACTCACTTACTCTACTTGTCCTCAAGGCTCTTCTTCTACCTCTCCTTTTCTACCTCCTTTTCTACTTTTTCCTTGTTGAGAGGCTGTTTTTAGGGAAAACTTCTGGAGCCATACCTAATGGTTTTGTTTGCTGAAAATTGCATCAACTAATCACTTTTATGATACTTGAACTCTATAAATATAAAAATGTATATACTACATTTTGTATATTATATAATCTTCGTATATCCAATACACTCTGAGTTTTCTTTAGTGTTCTTTGGTGTGTTCAACTCTGTAGTGTTATTCTGTGTAGCATTCAACTCTGTGTAGTGTTCAACTGAGTCTAGCGATCAACACTGTGTAGAGTTTTTTTTGCATGTATGTCATATGTCGGTTTCAAACAATAAAAGTCATAATGATGGTAGTGGTACTAATAAAAACATTATTAATGATGCCTTTCTATATTGTTGCATATTGATGTAATTTTATTGAAACAATTGTTGTACTTTTGCCTTCATATTATACTACATATGGTATAGTATCTACATTCTATTTTATTCAATGTCTATATATATTAGATTTTCATTTTGATTGTTCATCTCCTCACAGTAGTAATCCCAATTTCATTGTGACCATGTGATACCATGACAATAAAGGCTTTCTATTATATTCTATTTTATTCTATTCTAATGATGTTACACAGTACTAATCTTTGTGGCGAACCAAGCAATGTAGTCCAGAGTTTCCCAATCAACCGGTGTACAATGTGAGTATTATAGAATAGCGTTTAAATGATAATTATGCATCTACACTGTATGAAAAATAATAATACATTTTGTCTTTCATTTGAATAGATGACACCGCTTGTCTTCTACAAACAGGAGGACACTCTTCCACACCTCTATGGAGTAGTGCAGTGCTGAACACGCAGGATGAAGCGAGAGGTTCTGGAAGGGCTTGATGTGAGGAGACTTCCAGCCTTCTGCTGCCGACCAACTGATCGTCAGCATGTGATCGGAAAACTGCTTCCCAAACACCAGCGTTGAAGGTTCGGGTTTGGACTTCAGCACAGAGTTCTTCTCGATGGTGAGATCCGCCGCCTGATACGGACAAACGAGACAGAAAGAGAGAGAGAGCGGAAACAGAAGGGGGCGGGGAATAAAGCAGGTAGGTGGAGATTTATTATCGTTGATTGCACATGCATCTGATAAATGAATCTGGATTCGTCATGCCAGCGTTGCTCGTATGAAAATTGAGTTCAATTAAATTGCAATTGGCAGCGGGAAGGGAAGCTAGAAGAAAGAAACAGCGCAGGAGAGCGGGGGCACAAAGAAACACACGTCAGACTCAACCAGGAAACCGGCTAAATATGTATAGATCTGAGAAGGAACTTCAAACGAGCTTGAAGACCCAGCGGCTCAAGCTGACTCCTGCTGAAACTTCCAGAGAAACCAGGTTTGACAGGTTTGTTCGGTACCTTGAAGGAGGAACTTGTGAATCGCAATGACCCAAGTGACGAAACCCAAGGTTGCAGGAAGTGTCCATGAAGAGCCTTAATACAAAAACCACACGTGGTTACACACACAAGTGACCGACAGCGAAGCTCTCACAATACGTATGAATCCTAAACATGTACACGCAGTATAAACCTGCATTTCTCGAACACGCGCTCAAGGAGAGTCGGATGGGTCACTGCTTTTAATAGCTTTGAAGGGCCGAGGGAACCAGCACAACAAAACTAGTAGTGCGTGTGTGTTTGTTTGTGCTTTATTTCCACAATAAATAATGAAGCAGTAACTCGATCAGTTCACGTTTAACATGAACTTCAAACACATTCCTGTGCATTTTGACAAAACAGCTCAAATTCAAAATCAAATCCGAATGATTGCATGCACAGCTAGAGTGCATTTTAATTTAGCAATTTTCCATTCTATAACATTGAATTGCTACAGCTCAGTAAAAGACAACAAAAGCCACATTTCGCGTACTAAAACGAATTAAAAACGACGTCTGCTTCGTTCCCAAACACATAACAAATAGTAAACACCGTCAAGAGCGTGAGCACGTTGCCACAGGCAACGAAGATTAGGCTACGATATGATTTCTAGGTAAAATATGCAAAACATTTGATTTCAATCAGACGACAAAAATGTTCACTCGACTAGTAAACAAATCAAAAACCATATTATTAAGCGTATTAACACGCTTTTGACTTGATAGTAGCTGCAGCTTTCAGAGTGGCTAGCTACAAAAATCAATACATGATTCGTTAAAAAGACTCGGAGTGTTTTTGATCAAACCAGTGTGTTAATTATTTGCGAAAATGCCCGAGAGATGTGGCTGGGGAGATAAGTGGAGCGATCTTTGCACTCACCGTCCTGAGCGCTGCCATTGCTGCTGCTGCGGAGAGATGAAGAACTACTCCGAGTGGAAGCAACAGCCCCGCCGCCGTCCTGAGGTTCCGGACTGCCGGCCAGTAAACACAACCTGCCCGGAACTCTGCACAGGACAGCCGAATCGCGAATTAATACATAGTAACGTGAGATTGTTCTTTTTCAAATAACGTGACGTTTCTGTATTAAATCGCACGTGGATTTTCTCCCTTAAAGTTGAATTGGTTTATATTTTGATTTCGGATAAAAGCACATTTTCCACAACAAAGTAATACTTGTTGTATAAAATGATTGACATTCATTTAGAATGTGGGAAATGTTTTCATAAAAACAAACAAACAAAAAAAACATTCTAAACATTTAACGTTAAAAACAAGCGCCGGGAGGCGTGGCGGATACTCTCCGCTCATTGGATAAAACAAGCAGACTGGATTCAACGTAGTCAGGGCGGGGTTACACAAGGTCATTTAGAAGAATGCCATTCATTGGCCATTTGTATTGGTCAGGGGCGGTGACGCAACTCTGTTACGCGATTGGTTTTGTTTAGCCGAAGAAATATATTATGTCACTCAGTTATTCCGACTTACATGACAAAAATAGCCACAAATATATGAGGATGATTATACAGTGACAGGCACATGGCATAAGATGTATAGATTTCTTTATAAATATTTGATTTATGGTTTTACTGACTTAAAAAAACACACCACACGCATTTGAATGCAAACGTATTTAATAACATTTGGCCATTTAAGATATGTAAAGAATTCGTTTTAGCAAAAATAATTAGAAAAAAAGTGTAAACGTTAGAATAATGTAACAAGAAAGTGAATGTCCTCAATGTAAACACAAACATTTGTTAGTTAAATTCACAGTTCATTGTTAAAAACGTGCTGGTTGTTAAGTTCCCTTAAAATTACAAAACCATGCTACTACTATAATGTTATAAGCTAAACTAATATAAACTAATGATTTCACACATTTGTAAGCTTGATGAGGCAGTAGAAGAAGAAAAAAAAATCTCATCATGATCTGTGAATCTCAATATTATTGTGTATTTAAGGAATTTGACTTTTAAAGCCATAGTTCAGTTCCGCTCCTCCGCTCAGGAGCAAATCTATGCCAGTACAGAAAGTCGCATCCGCTGCCAGGAAAAGGGCGGCCAATCCACTCTCAGCCTCCGTTCCCATCCGTCCAATCAGCTGGTACGAAAGGGAAAGACAATTGCAGTTCTCACTTCGAAAAAAAAATTCCTCCCATTACCACTCACCTGAGCATTTTCTCCTTCTTTAATAGTGGCAGAGGAGTTCTCAGTATGTCCAGCAAGTTCTTCCCACAGAGGAGTCATTACATTACCGGGAGAGATGCTATTAAATATAATAATAACAATAATAATAATAATGTGATAATACATATACAAAACATAAAACACAAAGAACCATACACCTACTAAGTCTCACCAATTCACTCTCACTTGATATCGACTTTCATCAACAGCCATTGCTTTAGTCATGGCAATGATCGCCCCCTGGTGGAATGTTATGAGTATTACTGGCAAATCGAATTCGGATGTAAACTGAGTGCAGTTTGATGAAAAATGAAAACTCACTTTAGTGGCCACATAAGGAGCAGCGTGTTTCTGACCTATTGTGGCGACAAGGCTGGACAGATTGATGATGTTTCCCTGGGTTTTACGCAAATGGGGCAGTGCGTACTGACGAAAGAGGGGAAAAAAAACATTAAATAACTTATAAAGGCAGGTTTGGAGCGAAAACAATTTTGAGAGAATCATGTCAGAAAAGTAAAGCATGAACTATAAACACTTTAATTGTAAAATAGGTTTAAAAAATAACATAAGAGAATTATAAATATAATATATAAATTGAATAATTTTAATTGAACTCACCTTAGAGGTGAGGAAATAGCTAACAAGGTTCAGATTAAGCAAATCTTTAAACTCGTCTGCTGTAGTTTCATCTGTGGATTTGTGCGGTGGATCTGGTGGAACAAGAAAAAAAGTGTTAAAGTGCTTTGCTAAACACTTTGTCAAGTATAAAAATAAAAGTAAAAAAAACTCACGCCATCCTGCATTGTTTACCAAACAGTCTATTTGTCCAAATTTGTCAACTGTCGTCTTGATTAATCTCTTCAAGAAAAAAGAAAATCAAGGTTAATAATCAAATAAAACTCGGATGGGTTTGGAAAACAATTTTGTAATTTCGTTTTTTTTTCTTTAGTGCTGATCAAAAACAAACTAAATAAAATGAAAATAATTCATTCAGGATTAATTTAGATTCTAAAAAAAAAACAACTTAGAGCCATGGCCAGGGTCATAACCATAGTCCAAATACCCTCAAACAACAGACATAATTACAACAATGATTTCTATTTTATTCTATTCACACAGCTGCTTGGGACAAGTACCCCTGGGAAAAAACGCCTTAAAAATAAACTGAACTTGAAGTTGTTCTGTTGACTTTGCCCGTCCTGCATAGTTCATCAGAAATAGGAAAATAATTTTTCTCATGTATAGACTAAAACTGCTTTGGTTTGATATCGAGGGTTTTTTTGTATCACACAATGACACGAAATGTATATCAATTAAATACATTTAAATATTATACTTTTTCAAAAAAACACAAAGACGATTCAGAATGTAATTTAGCCTTGTGGTCTGCCCCTCCAGTTAATTTTCTTTGCTCATCTGAGTAAACGAATACCCACCACTGCATTTAAAAAAAAATAGATAACAGGAAGCAAAATTAAATCAAATGAGAAGCACGTGATGTTTATGACGTGTTTACCTTGACGTCATCCTCTTTTGACATGTCACAAGACACAAACGCGCACGATCCCGGCACTTCCTTATTCAGCACAGATTCCAGGGCCTGACCAGCTTCAGCTATAAATGTCAATAAATGTACAACAAAAATTAAAATCATTGTTGGCCGTTTATGTATTAAAAACAACTAAACTGAACTGTGTACATACCGCCGCGAGCGCAGAACACAACTTTAGCCCCGTTCTCCACTGCAGAAAAACAACAACAACACATCTACTTACAAATATGTCGTTTCAAGTTTAATTTCAAGTTCCTCACCAAACACTTTAACTATTCCCCTGCCGATGCCTTTAGAGCCTCCAGTAACGATGACAACTTTGTCAGGGTAACGCCGAGCAGCCATGTTGTCGTCACTTCGCTCTATATTTGTGTCAAATGTGTCGTTTCGCAAAGTCGTGATTTGTCGAAACTCTCGATTGAAGTCGATTTGTGCAAGAGCTGAAAACTACAGCAGCGGATGAAGATTTTCGGCTTCACAAATGCACAACAGCCGCGTCCGAAATCAAGTGGATCGTCACTATTTCCTTTTCCTCGTTTGCTCGCTCGTTTCCTCTTTCACGCGTGCTTTTGTTTACTTTACAAAACGTCCCCTCTCCAAAACGGTGGTGTTTTTTTTCCGTGACGAACGTGCGGAATTAATAACTTTTTACCATAAGTGAACATGCAAACTAAAACTAAATAGTGAAATCAGCATAATTCTGATAAGCATAAATATTTGCTGTCAGTGTTAGGAAATAGTGTAAATAGTGTTTTAAAACTGATCGTGACATATACTGTATACATTTAGATTCTTATCTATCACACTTAGATTACTGTAGGTCACTCCTGGTTATTATTTGGCCCCAGGCCCACTTGCGGCCCTTTGGTTGACTAATCGGAATTTACAATTTTTTTCACCATATTTTAACATCTGCATAAACCTTTATTTATATAGTTGCTTTTCTATTGCTGCATCATGTATGTCAATTAAATATTTTTGTGTGGGGGTTTTTTCCATATTTTTTACACGTTTTTTTATGAGACCCCGGGAAAACACCCTTAGTTTCGATCTTGCAGAAAGAGCAGGGAAACACACCTTGGGGAGTTGGTGGTGTTCCAATAAATCATTTTAAAACAGATTTACAGCCTTAATATAATTATTTTCTCTTTCTGAAAACGTACTCCAACTGACTTCGGCACGTAATATCTGTATATTTGTCGTCCCTGAGCAAATTGTAGTGCAAACAGTTAAATTGCAGATACAGCCCAGAGTCCATCTTTTCAGGACAGTTTATGACGGTAGCTTATTTGAATTGTGATTTCATATCACTCTTCAGCCAGTATTTCTCCAGGAACACTCTGTATAATATAGCAGTACAGTACGTAGATTTCATTAATTAGGAGTGAAAAAGTGGTAAAAATTAAACAGATATTACCTTGAATTGTGCGCGTGCTGATCAAAGTTCAGTCATTCTAGTGTTCCATATATTACACTCGGTAATAGCTGTAAATTACCTTAATTGGTTTATAAATATGGCACGTGTGTGTGTGTGTGTGTGTGTGTGTGTGTGAGAATTTGGTCAAAATACATATGCATTATTCATGCAGCCATTCATTCATTTTCTGAACAGCATTTCCATTTCTGAGCCAATCCCAGCAACTCTAAGCCTGAAGGCAGGACACACCCTTTGAAATGGTGGCCAACCAATCACCACGGGACACACATGGCCACAATCACACTCTCACTCGCACCTATGGGCTGTTTTCCAAACTCAGATTCTTCTTATAAAAGAATGGGAGACCCTAAGGAAACCCACGGAATTACAGAGAGAACATGCAAACTTCACAAAGACCCTGACCGGAGTCGAACTTGAGTGACTAACGGATCCTTCTGGCAGTGTGTTGACAGCAATACACACTATGTCACCGTGCCAACCTAAATAACGTAAAACCTAGAACGACCCCTCTAATAGAGCGCCCACCTGGAAGTTGAAAATTAGACCGCCATGGTGCTCTACTGAAAGTTTTATAATATATATACAGTGGTGTAATAACATGCAGTGGTGTAAAGTACAGAAAATGAATATGACTGTTAATTTACTTAAGTATTTTGGCTACTTTGTACTTGTACTGAGGTTGAGAAATATCAGCATCTTTGTACTTATTAAGATACTAATTTAGATGAAGTGATATTGCCATCTGCAGGATGCTGAAGGTACTGGATGCTATTCATGATAAAAATCACATGACTTAGCGGTTGAACTTTTTTGCACATTGACTTTTTGTTGTTTTTTTTCCTATTTTTTCTGCCACGTTGAAACATTAAAGCGTTAAATTCCATTTCTTTATTAGGAAATAAAACCTCATAAGTAAAGCGTTTCTTGCTTTTTCAGCCTAAACTCAGTAGGAAGAATACACTTAAGTTCTTTTAAAATTGGATACTTCACAACTTTTACTCAAGTCTTCTTGGATTTGGTAACTTGTAATGGAATCATTTTGACAGTAAAGTATCCCATACTGTACTCTTACTCAAGTATGGGTTTTCAGGTACTCTTTACACCTCTGTGTACCTGCACTTTATTTTATACCGTAAACACTATGTAAACGACGACAATCACTGCAAAAGTTTAAAAAATGCAATTTAAATGTGGCATTGATTTTAATATTGATTTGTTTTTTGGCTCACGAAATGAGCCAGTTGTGCATTTTGAGGTGGTGTTGGTGTGAAGATGTTTGGGGCAGCGAGCTTTTGAGGGGACGAGGGGCTCTGGATTGAATTTCAGCATGACAGCATTCCCTCAGAGCCACAGTGGGTATGAAACGGAGCGAGAGCGAAGACAGTGACCTACAAACAGGTCTAAGTATCTTTACTGCCCTGACAGAGGGGAGTTTATGATTCAGGGGACAGAAGGAATAAACCCCTCACTTCAGTATAGACCCTTTTTAAGGGCTAGTTCAGCCGTGAGAAGGCGCAGAAGACACACCTCATGGTCTTGTGGAGGTTGGGGACGGACACGGCCAGTGCGGGGTAAATCATCTGGAGCTGCGGTCCATCGTGGCAAAGGGTAAGTAGATGTGAACTTCTCAGACACGTCGGCCCGCGAGACTAATAAAGCGTGAAAGTGGACAAAAGTTCTCTAGGAGCTTCTGACACGTGGCACGCTGGAGTTGAAATCTTGGATTAAAGCTTGATGGCGTCATAAAAGTCTCAAAATCTCATAGACGTGAGGTTTTATGGATGGGGATTTGCGCAATTATGCTTCATTGGTTATAAATAATAACAGATTGTGAAGTGATTGTGCTTCTGGTTGGTCGTGGATGTAACTGATCCAACATGGCTAAATGTTTGTATGTGGGCATGCAACACAAGAGAAGTCCTCAGTTATATAACCCGGAATAGTTTTAACCACTTGCATGATTTGGTTGGCGAGTTGTGAGCACGCAAGCCGAGATTTGTTGGTTGATTCATGACTAAATACCGTTTCAGAAAAGGTGAGCGTAATAAACCAGGGAGGATTCCAGAAACATGGAGAAGGATGGAGGTGGATCGGAGAGTGGACTGGAGGACAAAAAAGTGGAGGAAGAAGACCTCAGCGAGAGTGATAAGAAGCTCAAGGACCAGCGCAACAAGGCGGAGAAGGGCGACAAGGAGAAACGAGACAGTCGGAGATCTGGATCTCTGTGGAGAGGAGGCTGGGCGCTCTCGGAACGCTTGGCCATCAACGTCTCGGGGATGCGCTATGAGACACAGATCCGAACCCTGGCCCAGTTCCCCGACTCCCTGCTTGGAGATCCACAGCGCCGCCTGCGCTACTTCGACCCGCTCCGCAACGAGATCTTCCTGGACCGCAATCGCTTCTGCTTTGATGCCATCCTCTACTTCTACCAGTCCGGAGGGCGTCTGCGAAGGCCAGCCAACGTGCCTTTGGATGTCTTCATGGATGAACTGCGTTTCTATGAGCTGGGAGAGGACATCATGGCTCGCTTTAAGGAGGATGAAGGCTTTCCCAAAGAGGAACCTCGGCCCCTGCCGGAGAACGAGATCCAGCGCAACCTGTGGATGCTCTTTGAACACCCAGAATCCTCCGGAGGTGCCCGCATCATCGCCATCATCAGTGTTATGGTGATTGTGGTCTCCATCCTCATCTTCTGCTTGGAGACGCTGCCTGATTTCAGAATAGAGAAGGAGATGAGAGAGGTGAGGACACGCCGATCTGATGTTGCATTACGTATTTAACTCCCACAAGATAAAATACAGATAGAAATAAAGCAACAGGAACATCAAAATCACTATTGTTGTCTTTTAAAATTAGTCAGATTGGAGAGTTGTGGCCTAGTGGTAAGAGGGCTGGACTTCAAAAGGTCACATGTTTGAATCTCAAACCAGCAAGTGCCATAACTAAACTGCCCACTGCTCCGGGCTTCAGTGTGTGTGTTGGTAGTGATAAAAGTGAGTTAAGATTTTAAGTATAATCAGAATCAGAATCAAGTTTATTGCCAGGTTCTGTGGTTACAGAGCTAGGAATTAGTCGTAATTATGGTAATTATGGTCTTACCTGGACACTTCTCTATCTAAAAGAAGTTTAAAAAAAGCAGGCCTTGTGTTTAAAACAGCACGATTCCCAGGAAAATCGAACCGTAAGTTGCTAAGAATAAATGTGTCTGGTAAATGCAGAAATTTAAATGGCCAAATTTAACTGCGCTTGTTTTTTGTATGTATTGAAAGTCTTTTTACCTTTGTACATTGGGATTTCCTATCAAACTGGGAGAAACGTTTATAAAAATCAGATAATTTGTGGAATTCAGCTTTCTAAAAGCAAGAAAAAAGCAATATTTCTTCCAATACTAATTTTTATATAAAACACACCACCTTTAATTTCCACAAATACATTGTAGATGTTTCTTTTTTCAAGGTGACACCGTAGCCTTGTAAAAAAAAGTTACCACATTATCAACAACAAAATCACGATTTTGCCTATTTAGAGGATTTTTTGTACACATCATCATTCTGTGTAATATGGATTTTTATTATCAAATTCTACATCTGCAAAATATGATATACAACTAAAAGTACAACTAATAATCACATACATGTACGTATATTGATAACAATATTAATTTTTGCATATTAACTAGATCTTAATAGGGTCCGTAAATGACAATCTACCGACTGTTGTTGAAATTTGTCTCTTAAAAGAAAAACACAAGTGGAAGGAGAGGAGGCTTATTGCAAAGATTATTTTAAACCTGTCGTTAAATCTGATACAGAGATTGGGAGCAGATTCTCGGGGGGGGGGCGGGCGGAGGGTGGGAGAGATGGAGGGACGCACCTGACAACTCGACAGAGAAAAAGGAGATGAGAGATGAAAAATGACAAGATGACAGGTGATGGTATAAAGCAGCGTCCGTGCCTGATATGCCGGGTGGGCCGGGGGGCAGCGAGCTAGTAAAGAGTATCAGATGAAGTCCAGCCGCTCCGGCCACGCCAACGCCTCACGCTGCCAAAGCAGCCCAGCTATTCCGACCCGGATCAGACGCTTGACAAGTAAACCAAAGCGCGTGTGAGAGAGACGGATCGTGGAGGCTTGAGCTCTCGTGTTTCACCTTAGAGATCTAAAGCTGGTATTTTTAGAGTAAGGACAACCCTTCAGAGAACATTAACACAGAAGCGGGAGCTTGTATTAATAAACAAGCCAACTCTAGGCCTGAAATTGGAATGGAAAGCCACTTCCACAATATGGCGTGATGACTTAAGCAATATCAAAATAGGCCGAGACACCAGTGAGATAGCCAACACTTAATATCCTGCTGGCCAGAAACATTTTAAGAATACATAAGCGCGACACGTGAGTCCCGTCTGACATCTCACATGTCGCATCTAATCCCCTTCTCTTTAAATCCCATTTTCATGGAAACGCACGAGCCGCGGTTGTAATGTTTTTTCTGTTTCGTTTTTTAGGTGTGTGTGTCTGTGTAGCTTTAAACGCTTGAACAAACACACACAAATATATATCCATGCAGAAACCATTTTCTATTTCTGGGTCACGGGGAGCTAGAGCCTGAAGGCTGGACACACTGGACTAGTGGCCAACCAATCACAGAGTGACACACACACACACACTGACATTGTCGCTCGCACCTATATAGACCCCAGAGAATCAGAGAGGAAATGCAAAGTCAAACTTGGCTCTTAAATGTAGTTTGTTGTTTTATAATAACAATATAATGCACATACACAAGTGAATGGATTGGTAGAGATAGATGGATGGATAGAGAGAGAGATGAATGAATGGATGGATGAATCCATAGCAAGATGGATGGATAGAGAGAGATGGATAGATGGATTGATGAAGAGATGATTGAAAAGATAGAGAAAGATTGATGGATTGAATGAGAGATAAATGGATGAATGAATGGATGGATTGACAAAGAGAGATGAATAAATGGTTAGAAAGATGGATGGATGGATAGAGATGGATGGATGAATTGATAGTGCAAGACAGAAAGAGAGAGGTATAGATGGATGTATAAGGGTATGGATGGATAGATGGAGAGATGAGAGATGGATAGATGGTGGGAGATGGATGGGTGGGTAAATGGACAAAGGGATGGATGGATGGATGGATGGAGAGAGATGAATGAATGAATGGATAGAGAGAGATGGATGGATTGATAAGGAGAGAGATGGATGGGTGGATGGATGAATGGATAGACAGCAAGATAGATGGATGCATAGAGAGATGGGTGGATGAGTTGATAGAGAGAAAGAGAGAGATGAATGGATGGAGATTTGGATGGATAGACAGACAGACAAAAGAGAGAGATGGATGGATAGAGTGGTGGATGGACTGATGAATAAGATATGTGTAAATATTCTTTACAACATTAACACACACTTTATCTTCCTCCGTCTCATCCGTCTCTTTCTGTCACAGCAACAAGCGTACCAGCCGCATCCAGCGGTGGGGAACAGCACGGCCCAGGACCTGCCCTTGTCCTCTCCGTTCCAGGATCCCTTCTTCCTGGTGGAGACCATGTGCATCTGCTGGTTCTCCTTCGAGCTGATCATGCGCTTCGCTTGCTCGCCCAGCAAGATGTCCTTCTTCAAGGACGTCATGAACATCATAGACTTCTTTGCCATCATTCCCTACTTCGTCACACTCGGCACTGAACTGGCCAAGTCTCGAGGAGCCACGCCCTCCGTGTCCCTGGCCATCATCAGAGTGATCCGCCTGGTCCGCGTCTTCCGGATCTTCAAGCTGTCTCGCCACTCCAAGGGCCTTCAGATCCTGGGCCAGACCCTGAAGGCCAGCTTACGAGAGCTGGCCCTGCTCATCTTCTTCCTCTTCATCGGCGTCATCCTCTTCTCCTCGGCGGTGTATTTCGCCGAGGTGGACAACCTGGACACCACCTTCACCAGCATCCCCGAGGCCTTCTGGTGGGCTGTGGTCACCATGACGACAGTGGGCTACGGCGACATGTACCCGGTGACGGTGGGCGGGAAGCTGGTGGGCTCCATGTGTGCCATCGCTGGCGTCCTCACCATCTCCCTCCCGGTTCCTGTGATCGTCTCCAACTTCAGTTACTTCTACCACAGGGAGACGGAGTGCGTGGACAACCAGGAGTTCACTCACATCAGCACCGCCGTCTGGGAGGAGGATGAGGATGGGGAGGATGGAGATGAGAGGGAGGAAGGTCCGGAGGAGCAGGGAGACTGCGTTCCTCTGGAAGGAGGCGTGGCCTATCGGGGGATTTGCGCTCCTCTCAATGGGAGTCTCCTGGCTGGACTCTGCGCCGGACAGGCCGAAGAACAAAAAGGCGGGAATGCTTTTCCCATGGTCACGCAAGTGTGAAGCACGAGAGATTCTACTGGAAAGTTGGACTAGTGACTCTGATGAAGGAGGCGATTGAAGGAAATTGTGGAATTGCGACAAGAAAAAAGGTTGATAAAATGATAGAGGGAAGACAATTTGGAGGTTTTAAAGGCGACAGTAACAGTTGACGTTGGTTTTCCAGATGTTTGGCTAAGCTTCATCCGTTACATTTACACTTAACTAGAAGCTCTCGATGGTGTTGATTTGTGAAACGGTTTGTAGTTTGTGCAAAGTGCCATTTTAGATCTTGGTGTTAGACTGCACTTCGAAATATAGCGGAGCAGATGCTATATATGGACACACACACACAAACACAGTAGACTCCTGTTAATTGGGACACGGCTATTTTGTCCCAATTAAGCGGCACAAATATGCATTATGAGATACGATTTGGACTTTTTGGGTGAATTTCTCCCACTAAAGTGTAATTAGGCAAAGTGGACTGTATATATGTATGTGTATATAGTATACACTGTACATCTATATACACACACACACACACATCTCAAAGTGGGGTCCCATCATTGACACGCATAAAAAACAACACGCCCTCTCCAAAACTAACCAATAAAATATTCCCCTTTCTCACCCTCTAGCTTAAACCAAAACTAACCAATTTATTTTAAAATCTCAGCTAGACCCTAAAACAGGCCTACAAAGTTGATGGGCCTAGCCAAAGGTCCCCACAAGTGACCACCGGGACCACTTGAGTAAAACTCCTCCGGGACGCCACTTTGACCTAAATGCCTGCGCGCGCGCACACACACACACACACACACACACACACACACACACACACACACACACACACACACACACACACACACAGTAGGCTTAATAATGGACGGAAGTTGTCGGGTGCCCTTCAAATGTCACATATTTTGTCACCCACTTGCCTCCATGAATGCAAAAGGGATTTGTGCGCAGAACAGATGGATAAAGTCTTAAGCATCATTTATCTGGACTGTTAAGTGTCACTGCTATTCTGAGTGACGCTGCTGACGTGACATAAATGAAATGTATGTTTTTTTTTTAAATGCTTTTAGTTCCGTATGTAACATCTGCCGCGTGTGTTTCAGGAAAACCTGCAACACCGAGCCACGTTTGTGTATTATTTATTAAAACTTTCCATTATCAAAAAACCACGCTGATTTGTTAAAGACTGAAAAAAAACAAACTTTATAAAAATAGAATCAATTTATTCAAGACATTCATTGTTCCATTTTTAAATTCACAATTAAATAAAAACTCTGCAAATAATCAATTTCACACAATAGCAAATAAATAAATACTTCAATAAATAGTTTTCAGGCCACAAAAATAAATTAACAAAACCGAATAAATTATCACGCCTCCGGATGGCGCAGAAGCGTTCCTCATTTCTTACGGTGCAGGCTCGGGCTGAAAATAGCGTGTATGTGTGAGCGATGTCCCATTCCGAGGGGATTGTCCGAGTCCAGGTCTACGTCCTGCTGGAGCAGCGTCCGCTCCTGGATCTGTCCGTGGTCTTCTCTCAGAGTCTGAGTGGTCACCAGGGGAAGGAAGCGAGCCAGCGGAGCGCCGTGCTTCTGTCCAGACTTCGGATGGAGCGAAACGCGAAGTCCGTTGTGTGTGGAATAAAACGACGAGTAGCCGTCCCCAAGAACTTCATGAAAAACGCAGTCTCTTTCCACAAAGTCCACCTGAGAGCCAAAATGATGGAAGATGCTGTCAAATACATTGATGCCTCAACTTACGAAAGACCCACGTTACGAAATGTTCACGTTACGAAGCATGTACATTGAAACATTTCCTGCAACATGTCAGCTTTTCTTTTAAGCCTTTTATACTTCATTTCACCTTCTTTTTATTATTTATTTTTTTTAACAGTACAGTATAACTTTGGTGGGATTGTCCTCCACCGTTAGTTGCTCGCCCCAAAAGGTAAATGAAGCTCATTTTGCTTTAGTGACAATATTAACAATAAGTGTTAATTCTTATTGTTTTTCGATAACTTATGTAACATGTTTTTGTTACATTTCTTACCAATATTTTATAATTTCTAAAAAAAAACAATCTGTTGGAATTTATAAAGTCTTGGGTAAAGTCCTGGGCAAAATATGTCCCACTTAATGAAATTTTAGCTTCACAAAAGTGACCTCGGCACAATTGAATTTTGTAAGTTGAATGTAATGGGAAAAAAAACATAGGATGAGAAATCTTTAGAACGTTAGAGTCTCCACGAGCTCCACGAGATGTGATCCTACCTGTCCCCTCAGTGTGCCTTTATCGTTCATGCAGAGGAACCGAGCCGTCGCCATTCCTCGGATCACGGTTTCGCCGGCTCTCACCGAGCGCAGCTCCAGCAAACCTGCCACCACAACACCACCAATCAGCTTCAACCACTCACGGCAAAGCTGTTAACCCCGTGTTATCTGTGCTGATAAAGCCAGGCTGAAGACCAAGAGACCAAGAGTCACTCACAGTCGGGACTGTAGACCGACGATCCTGACACGGAGCCGTCTGCTTTCATCTCAACAAACAGTCCCTGCTTTTGGTTCCCTGAGGAGAGAAGTAGAATTTATTAAAAACACGTAGGCCGATGGCATCCTTTGCGTCGTCATGGTTTCCAGAGTTTGGAGAAGGTCAGTACCTGTGTAAAGCAGACGTTCCCTGACCTGCGAGCTGAAGGGCGCCAGGACGTTCTGCACGGGCACAAACAGGCCCCAGCACGGAGCCAAACACATCGCCAAACACAACGCCTGGAGTGACGGAGACATCACGACACAAGCAGTGCTGAGGCGAGAAGGTCCACACAGAAGACATGGTGCCGTCGAGCCGTATTTATAGGCCGCTCACCACAGGCCGACGCAGAAGCCGTGAGTCACGTCAGCGCGAAAAGGAAAAACGATAACAAACTTTGCTTTCAGGAAATGAACAGGGATGGTAAAACTCACAGAGAGTTACACAAGTGGACGGAGAGGGAGAGGGACCCTCCGCTATTTGCGAGGGAGACAATTGCCGACGTTATTCCAGGATGAGGCATGGCTCGTGTTTATTTAGCATAAAGTGGCTTCGTCGGAACCCTTGGAAAGGAGCGGAGATGGACGTCGGTTTACACACGGGACTGATAAGGAGCCATAAAACAAGATCACGGGGATTTCGTGGCTCGAGTGCACTACACCTGCCTCGGCTATAGAGGGCGGTGTGGCACCAACAGTTTTTTAGTTTTTTTTTTGTCATTTTGCAAAGAGGAGCAAGTGAAGCAATTTGTCTACAATAGGCTACAGTAGATGTCTACACAGGCTATATAAGGAAACTTACTAGACAGTCAGTGAACACAAGACCAATATTTTTTTAAATCAGTGTTAAGGTGCTGGTGAAAGAGCTCAGTTTTTAAACGTTGAGAAGGTTGTAGACTTTCTCGCAGGACACCAACATACACAACATGTTTTTGGCGTCAGGTTTTTGGCGTCCAATCCACGAGGATGGATGAAAGTGTCGAGGAACGGCCAAACATCTCGGTTCGGAGGCAATTCCTTCCCTCAGTTGACTTCTTGGACCTCGTCTCCAAAGCCGTGGCCTTAAGCCTGGCCCTTCCTCCGGCTCTCTGACGTCCTGTGATAACGTCAGCGCACCCTTGTAATCATCTCTCCTCAGCCTCACTGTCCCGGGAAGAACGCAGAGGGATTGACGTCCTTCTGGCCATCTGCCGTATCTCTCCCATCCGGTTGCTCACTCTCGCCGTCTTTGAGCGGATTAAGTCTTCCTGATGTCTTTGTCTCATCATCGGGCCACAGACATTTTTGACTCCTGTGTCAACATGTGCCCGTCAAATTATCTCCATCCTGAGAATTCCGTGTCCGGTGGTCTAGTAATACCTTGCGGATAATGACTGTAAGCCTCGCACACAAACCACTCGGAAAAAAAAATATCGTAAGTGAATTGTTTGGCTTTTATTATACACACCACAGACAGAGGCAGATGTGGCCATGTGAATTCAAAGCAGGACTGTAGATCGGAAAGTAGGGAGCGTAGACATGCATTCCCGGGAAAAGTGCGTGTGTGTGTGTGTGTGTGTAGAGTTCATGTTGAAATAATAAACACATGATTAGGAGCCGATAAACACCAAGTGATTAAGTAAAAGTCAAATCGTTTGAGGCAAACACTGGACAAATAAGAAATCAGCACGACAATATTGACATCAACTTTCAGCAGGGAAGGAAACTCACTTCGAAATTAAGACAACTTTAAATCAACTTCGTCCAGGATGTGGCTCGTAATTACAAATGATCTCATCTTAAAACTCACAACTAGTTTGAGCAAATTAAGAGATTAAGATGTTCTCCCAAGCACCGGCCGTAACACACAATACGATTACATGTACTCAGATTAAAAAAAAAACTCAAACAAAAATCTAACATCATCTTGGATGTGGGCGGAGTCAGTTCTGAAACCTGGACATATGATTGGTTTGTCAGAAGGGTTTGTCAAACATGGCCACAAAGTGCGTTTCAACCTGCTAATCCGACAATTCTAATTGTTTTTATTATTTTGGCAGAACTAAAAAGCATCAAATCAACCATCATCGAGCTTTTTACAATCCATTTGTTCCATTGAACATTTTAATGAACAAATTATTATGTGGAACAACTAGTCTTGTTTGGTTGTTCATAGTTTGTCTTGCAATTAAAATGAAACACACTATAAAAAACAAACAAAACCAGCGCAATTCCTATAAAATCATACACACATATATAAATAACATACATTAAACTGAAATGCTGATTATAACCGGACTGTCCACGAATGCATTCTAAAGTGTGTATTGATCGATTTTAAAATCAACACACAGATTTGTCGCCGTGATTCACGTGGAACACGCAGACAGGAAATTACATGACAAACTTCCTTGTCGCTTACAGTGACGGCCTTTTCACAAACAGCGCGAAAAACCCCACAATCATAAAACGTGAGATTGGGAAAGACGCGGGACTGTTTACGGAACGAAGCTTCTTATGTTTATGTGGAACTGACAGCGAACGGACGAATTATTGGCTGTAAAAGTAAAACCAAAGCAGCTTAATTGAATTTTGGTTTCCTTTAATAACAGCACGACGTTGTTTTTTTAGTGATGTGTTGTGTTTGGTGGCCTTCAGTAGTGTTCCAGAAGTCTACATAAATTATACGACAAGGAAGTCAAAGACAAAAATCGAGAATTGGCAAAAGATGCACGGAGAATGATAAAAGCCTTTCGTTGGGTTTGTTGTTCAAATACAGTAGAATAAAAACCCACTAAGAGTTATAATATGAAGCGATAAAGGTACTTGCCAGAGAACATTCGCTTTCAAGAATAAAAATATCTTGATATTCTTCACACAACCACAAAAAGCCAGAATTTGTCCAGAAATTCGGGCGCCAACAAGATGTTTTCAGGGCAGATCACAGGGCGGGATGACATGGCGTCGGTCATAGGCCGTGTCATCGCTTTCCTCTCCTTCGCTTCCCTCATCCATCATTTTTTCCTTCTCCTCATCCTCCTCAGTCTCACTTTCTTTGTCTCGTTCTCGCTCACGTAGTCTCTCCATCTCTTTTTCTCGTTCTCGTTCTCGTTCTCTTTCCCTTTCCCGGTCTCGGTTTCGCTCTCGCTCTCGAAAGCCTCTTGGAAGTGTGGAAATCTGCGAAAAGGTCAAAAACATTTCTATTGATTTGCTTTGCGTTTATTTTTTTTGGAAAACATTTCTGAATTGATTAAAATAAAAATAGAAATTCAAAGCTTTAAAGAAAAAAAGCAGGTTTTTGTTCTTGCACAAAACAGCCATGGATCAAGACTAGGGAACTTTGAGGACCATTTAATTCATTGAACAATAGAAAAAATATATATTATTCAGGAGAAATATCTCAACTCTTTTAGAATTCTTGTTTATTTGTTTTGTGGTCAAAGAAGTGATAACTTTTTCACCAAAAATAAGATAAGATAAGACTGATAAGATAAGAAAGTCCTTTATTCGTCCCACAATGAGGAAATTCTTGATATAATGTACTATTAGAATTCCAAAAGTATATATAAAAAAAAAAAAAGTCCAATATATGCACTAATGATAAAGTTCTGCAAAAAAATAAAAAGCATTATTGATCATTGGTCTTGCCTGGTTGTCGTGAGTGGGCAGGATGCAGTATCCAGGTTCATTCCTGCGCAGAAGACGAGGGGAATGCGTCCGGAAAGGTCTGGGAGAGTGAGAGCAGACGGAGCGCGGGGAAGGCGAACGGATGGAGTGAGGTGACGGAGATCGGACGGAGCGGGGCGAGTGTGTTATGGAATGCGAGAGAGACTGTGAAGGGGTGAGAGAAGGGGCGTGATGGTTGAGTTTTGGGGGACGCGGGGAGCGGGGGGGCAGCTCGGGCGGTTTGAGAGGGTCTATTAGATCCAAGTCGGAGAGGAGAGGAGGTGGCGGGACGAAATCCTCGTCCGGTAGAGGGTTGTCCCGGTCAATCTCCGCCAGCTCCCTCCGCGAAAGGTGGTCCACGATTCCCGCCCCAAAAGAGTCGCCCACCACGTTAATAGAGGTGCGCATGCGGTCACTGAAGACATACACAACAGCTTTCAAGGGCCACAACCTTCTGCGCAAACGTTTTAGTTTTGGCTTTTTGATTACCGTATTTTCTGGACTATAAGTCTCTACTTTTCTCATAGGTTTCGAACCATGCGGCTTATACAAAAGGTATTCTGCGGCTATTCTGCAGATATTTTTTCCACCGCTAGGGCCGCTCAAAACCGGAATTAGAATCAAAGTCACTAAATAAAAAGAAGACAAAATAAATGCAAAGAAGTATACGCTACTTCCTCTTTAGCAGATATCAGTCAGTCTGTCAAACTCTTCTTTTCAAAAATCTTTTCAAATCCTCCCCCCTTCTTCATGGAACCCACACGAAGAAGTTCGTATGATGCAAGTTTTAAGTCGAAGGCCATTGATCTCGCTATACAGGTTAGGAAATGATCTATTTAGTTACATACATGTACATTTACAATTCAAACTCGTTCTGTTACTGTAATAAATACCTAATCCAAAAACATACATATCTGTGGCTTATACAACTTTTGAAAAAAGAGTGGATGCGGCTTGTACGCAGTTGCGCCTTGTTTATCTTTTTTAAATTATTTTTTTTATTTTAAATAGAGCGGATGCGGTTTATATACAGGTGCGGCTTATAGTCCAGAAAAAAACGGTAGTTGACCGACTTTTAAGCCATTTTATTCGAGTGCTCAGAATTGTACTTACAGAAGCCAGTCAACAGCTACGAGCAAGCTGATGTCCTGCGTGGGAAGACCTACGGCGGTCAGGATCAGCAGCATCGTGACGAGACCGGCACTGGGAATACTGGCAGCGCCCACACTGGCTAATGTCGCAGTCATGCTGCGGGGGAAAAGAAGAAATGACATTATATTGGGTGAGAGAGAAAAAAAAGAGATGATTGAGAGAGAGAGAGAGAGAGAGAGAGAGAGAGAGAGAGAGAGAGAGAGAATCTGTGTGACACGGGACATCAGATATCAAAAACATTTATGTGAATCAGTTTAAGTTTATTTTCTTAGCTATAACTATAATGCAGTGGAATAATAAGGTCTTCTTGCACAAAACTGCCATTATTAGGACCATGCAATTTTTAAAATCTTGTAACTTAATGAACCAGGAAAACATTCAGTACAGTTATTCAGGAGATATGCTCAACTCATCTGTTTGCAGTTATTTTATAATTATTTTATTTGTCTTATAATCAAAAACATTGCCAATTATTTACCATAAAGTCTTCATATACTGATTTAATCTTTACTAGTGTAATGCAGCATTCAAAAAGTAAACAGCAGTAAAGATAAATATTTGCTTAATTTCATTCATTCAACATAAGTAGTTCAATTGTTAGCTTAAATTGAATGAAAATAATGAAAATTTTAAAAATGAAAGGAGCAGCAGCACACACTTAGAAAAAGGTAAAAGAAAAACAAAACAAAAAAGTCAAATTGCACTGTGATTCAATAAAAGTTACGGTGTTTCAACTATTGCATTGAAATTAAATATTCATTTAAAAAATATATAACATGGATCATTTTGACAGTTCCAAGTAAAAAGGTTCAACAGTCCTTAAAGTACCAATAAAATGTTTAAAACTTAAAAAAAACTTTACACATCGTAAATGTATATATAATAAAAGTTGATAAAAGGATTGTTGCCATCATTTTACGAGGGTCTTTAATTGATTCAAACATCCGATCAACGGTTCTTTTATCAGAATGAAAGAAATGTACATTTATAAAAGAAAAACTAAAGCACTCAACAGAAAGGCACTTCCACGTCTCCCTCACCTGACAGTGGCTATCTGTCCAGCGTCCAGAGAAATGTCATTCATCTGGGCAATGAAGATGGCGGCCACAGCCTCGTACAGCGCCGTCCCGTCCATGTTAATAGTGGCTCCAATGGGCAGCACAAAGCGGGTCACACGCTTGTCTATCTTCAGGTTTTCTTCCAGACATCGAAAAGTCACAGGCAATGTTCCGGCACTGGAAAAGACAGAAAATATATCAGCCAAAAATATCTGTAAATACACTACAGCCTTGCTTTTCTGTAGACAGTGTCTTGGCTATTCACAATCCCAAAACTACAAAAAGATGAAATGCTCAGTCTGTGCCAATCTGACAGTTGGTTTAAAGTTCAAAAATGTCTGGCCTCATCACATAATCCCAGATTTACTCACTAACCTCTCTATAGCGTTTTAGTTTTTTTATTTTACAATCCGTTTAGTCTGATTAATCACTTGATATTTCAGTGGAGAACACACTGTTGCAAAATGATGAATGTTAAAATGAACTATAATAAAAATAAAATCATAAAAATAAAGTAAACATCATTTCTCAATTAAAAAAAAAGTTTAAAAAATAATAATAATAAATGAAAAAAATATTGGATAAGAGAGAATTGGATTAACTTGAAAAAAAGGAATAACTTATACTTAAATTGGTAAAACACTTGAAGAGAATAGGAATAAAAACAACAATTGTTCCAATGATCTTCCATCGCTACATAGAATTAGAGCTAGGGTTTGCAACAACGAGGCTGTGGGTTCAAATCAAACAAAGTGTAATTTCTAACTGTAAAGCAGTTACAAAGTGTCTGATTAATGCATCGATGTAAAAAGACCAATCCGTCGTTGCTGCAAAGCTATTCAATCATCACGTGACATCACAGCTCAGTACCTGCTGGCTGTCCCCAAGGCGGTTATCCAAGCCTGGAAGATTCCAGAGTAAAATGCAAAGGGGTTTTTACGGGTCACAGCGAAGAATATGATGGGCAGGATGATTCCTCCGTGAATCAGAAGGCCGACTATGACCGTGACCATGTACATGCCCAGCTGCCTCGCCACCACCTCCAGGTCACCGATGGCGGCGATTTTCCCACAGATGAGGGAGGCAATGCCAATCGGAGAATACCTGAAGACAGAGAGACAGCAAGCTATTTAAATGTATTACAAATATTTAAATACATTTTCTAAAAAATGTTTAAAAAGGAAGTAATTGTTTAATATTTAAAAGCTGTTAATAAAACAGCAAAGATAAAAATAATATAAAAAGAAGAACAATGAATAGTTAATGTTTAAAAAATAGCAAAAAAAATATGTAAAAACACAAAATAATTCCTTGTACACATCAAATATACAAGAAGTTAACATTTATTTTAACATTTTGTTTTATTTATTAGACTGCAATACATGTTTTTTTTTTACTTTTGCTTTAACTATAATTAGCCACACAGTTGCATTTACAAAGTCCAAAGTGACCAGATAAATTTGAAATACATTTAGGCTATTCTCTAAAAATGTTTTTAAATATATATATTTCCTAAATCTTGCTTTGTCATGCAGGAACAAGAAATGACGCAGTTACTTAACTTGTGAAACATACAAAGAAGCCGAGGTCACTTCTAATGCGGTGTAACTTTAATTCATCTAAAATGCGGTGTATAAATATTTGACCGTGACCAAACAGAAAGTGACAGACGATGTTTATTGTACAGTTTGACTCTCGAGAGAAAGGACATAACACAGTTACAGATGGAATGACTTCAGCCCAAAGTCTTTAGGCTTTTAGAGAATCAAACAAACGTTGCTTTCCTCATAACACAGTTATAGTTTATATAGTTTAGTTATGCATCAAACTGAAAAAGTTGAGATTAAAAATGTATTCCTACATAATAATGAAAAAACAAACATGTATAAACATTTATTTAGGCTTTTTATGAATAGATAGATAGACTATATATTTCTGTCTGTCTGTCTGTCTGTCTGTCTGTCTGTCTGTCTGTCTGTCTGTCTGTCTGTCTGTCTGTCTGTCTGTCTGTCTGTCTGTCTGTCTGTCTGTCTGTCTGTCTGTCTGTCTGTCTGTCTATCTATCTATCTATCTATCTCAGTCTCTCTGTCTGTCTAAGTCAATCCAGTTCCTTTAGCTTGTGGCAAAACGTTTCTCTTTTTGTACCAGCTGTGTCTTGCCTGTGCAGCTTAAAGGAATTTGTCTGCAGAATGTCATTCTTAAGATGCATCGCATTGTTAAAATAAATTTGTATCATGGGTGTTTATTAAAACTTGCTTACAATGCAAGTTTCGGGTTCCTGCCCAAAGTCTCATAATTGTTCTGTGAGCAACACTTTCTCACTGTGGCTTTGGACTTAACAAAATTAATGATATAAAAATGCACATTTGTTATATTGTATAATTAAGCTGCAATACCTACCACATGATCATTGAAACCATTTTCATGATGATTTCATTGAGAATGTTGAAGAAATCGGACATGAGCTTCCCTTTCTCTCCCATCTTCCCCATGCAGATGCCAAACGTGATGAAAAACCCAATCAAACCTAGACGTATCAGTTCGTAATAGCAACAGTATCAATTCAAAGGTCTATTTTATGATTTGCATAATATTAATACACCTTAAAGAGAGTGAAAAACAATTACCTAACACATTCATTCCCCACTTCAGTTCCAGTTTCTTTCTACTGACGAGAATCGGCTCGGTTTGGTTCTGGACTGGTATAGCTACCTTTTTCAGGACTGTCTGGACCTGGAAGGAGAAGTTAGAAATATATGGTGGCAATTCATACTTTTCTTGAATGTTTATTGAAATCATAGATGTCTTTACAGCGAAAACACAAACATACAAACAAAAACAACTGTGTTTATGCCTATGTAGCAAAAGATGCCTTATGAACTTAGAAACATGTGTTAATTTATCTGCAACAAATTATCTGACAAACGTTTTGCCTACAGCGACAAACCAAAAAAAAAACTGAATAATAAAAAAATCGTAATCAGGAAAATTCAAAGCATTTACGTCTTTTTTTTTTTACACCACAAGTTAACGAGCTGTGTTCAAGCAGGTTTAGCAAGGAAATAAAGTCTTCACTTATAAAGATTCACTTACTGTAAATTTCAGAAACAATGTCAGGCTTTGAGCCAACTACATTAAACAAACAAATAATATTGTTCTATATAATTTGTAGCTTTCCTTCGGATGCAACATATGTAATACCTAAACCCCTTAGAGCACAGTGATGCTGGTTATTTCTTTGAATTCTGAGGCTCAAGACAAACACTATGTATATCTCTGTTGTCTTAAACTCGGTATCATGTGTTTGTGCCAAAAATCAAACTGGTCTGGTTTACTTTTAGTAAAGAAAAATAAAGTTTCATATGTGGTGTTTAATGTTCTCTGTAATTTAATTATCGTCAGTCTTTGTCTGGTTTCTGAAGGTGGGGTTTATTCCTTTTATGACGTTTGAAAAGAAAAAATTACATTTTAAAAATAATAATAATAATAACAACAACAATAATAATAATAATAATAATAATAATTGAAACTTTATTCATCCCCTTGGAGAAATTCTTTTCTCTGCAACTTGGTATCTAGAAAATGTCTTGTCAAAAACACCTTGCAGTGTCAACCATGTCACAATAATCAGACATTTGCATTCTCCAGACCGCCTGTAAGCTTTTATGACAGGAAGATCACTCCTTCACGCCAGATGTTTACCTGTTGAAAACAGGCCTGGACCAGGTTTTCCGGAAAGAGGTTTCGGATCAGGTCTAGAAAGGCATCCAGACTGCTGACCTCTTGGTTCTTGGGGGCGGAGCTGACATAGCTTGACCTGAGTTTTGGGTTCCCAGGGTGAATTCCAAGTACCAAGATGACACCCAGTATAGCAGCAATAACTGTGGTGGACATGTAGTAGACCATCGCTCTGGTTCCCATCCGTCCACTCGAGCGGGCGTCCAGACCGGCCAAGCCTGCGGGATGAAAACAAGCATAGAACTGCGTTTTGATCCATCAATGTCGTGGAAACGGAGATGGGAACAAACCTGTAATAAGGCTGGAGATGATGAGCGGCAGGATGAGCATTTTCAGCATCCTCATCAGAATGTCTCCAGGGAATGAGACCAGCATCAGACTGCTTGATCCAAGATCGGGAATGTAGCGCAGCATCATGCCCAGCACCGTGCCAGCTACCACACCTTTAGCAGTGCAAGTAAAGAGTGTAAGCTGGTCACATCGTCTTTACATTTTCTGCAGAAAACTTTGGAACATTTTACAAAACTATAATCTGTTTTGTCAAAAGGTTACATATAGTAATGCAAGATTGTTGCACTTGCTTTTAACCATTCACTTTATAATCTACATTCATAATTTCAATCTGTGGTAATTTGTCTACGTATATGAGATTCCCGTACATTTTTTTTGTCTTTTTTAAATTACTGTTCTGTATTTGCTTTATTACGCTGCCAGGTTTGTTATTGGTTTTAAAAGAGAGTTGGTTCTCAATTTACTCACTACGTTCTAACTTTCTTTAAATCTCAGGACAAATCTCAACCAAATCACAGTTTTATCCTGAGATGTCCCAAGCAAAAATGACCACAACTGTTGCATTTATAGACAAATAGTCTCCACAACGAAGAGTCGAAAACCTTTCTGAAAAACGAACTGGGAGACATGGTACTAAATGATAATAAATTAAGCATCGTAAACACAGTCCAAAAATAATTTTTAATTTCTACGTTTCAGGAAATAGTTCAACTCTAAATATTGTATTTTAATATACGTATTGGCCCAAGAAATTCACATTAAAGTCTTTAGAAAGTTTAAGCCAACTTAAGCCAACTCATAACATCAGAAAGATTTACACAAAACTCTTTCTAGTTAGAACATGGTAGTACGTTTTCCCCAGAGAAGACTGGTTAACATAGAAGTTGAACTGATATGGTTGACTGAGTGACGTGATGGCGTTTTACACACCGAGCACCGTGAGCGCCAGCAGCAGGTTGTGTGATGACCAGCCGCATTGTTGCTGTGAGACGTCTTTTAATTCTGCCTCCACATCCTCGTCCACCTGCGGAGATCTACTTGTCTGGTTGCCCAAATGTTTATTCGTCATTCTATCTGCAATGGAGGAAAGAAAAAAGCAAAGGGAAAATGTTGGCGGTATTTTCATTAAAATGTCCCCATTTTAAAGACACCAAACTGCATTATTACAGTGAGGTTTGGCTTATCAGCTGTGCTTAAAAGGCAGTGACTTTTGCTTTTGCATGCCAGAGCCGAACATAATCTGTGGCGAAAGGTTTTAGGACGCCACATTCTGCAAGCCAATCAGCATTGTGATGTGGTCACGTGATCTCCGTCCTTAACAAATACTAGTATTTAGGGTTTTAAAGGCTTGCAAATGGCAAAGCAAAGTATCTGCGTGTATCATCACGGCACTGAACTCAGAGACGACTGAAGACGAAAGTCTGAGCCGCGCTTCTGGATAACATCAAGATCCAGACGCTTGCCAAGGGAAAAGCGATGATGTGTCTTTCTGCTTGTGTTTACAAGAGGACGCCAGACCCTTCACATACCACCACAGCAAAACCAGAAAAAAAAAAGCTGCTGAGCTCACAATTTACAGAACATTTAAGCTCAACTTCACACTTGATTCTGAAAGCCCAACATTCTCCAGACACTTTACATTCAAACTGCAAGTTTCCTCATGTGCTTCACAACACACACCTTTTCTTTTCTCTTCCGTGAGTCTCTAAAGCGACTGGTGTGAAAACACAGGCCTGAATCGCAGTTGCTCAAATACCTGATCATAAAAACGCACAACAAAAAAGCCTGACTGACACACATTGTGACTCCTCGGCATTTAGAGAAATCCTTTAATCCCTTAAATTGCTACTTTTCGAGCTTGATTCGCACACGATGCCAGACCTCCATGTGGGAATAATACGCGACTCCTCCGATTTAATACGAAGCGACTGCCAAGCGAAAAAGTCTATTAGAAACATCTGCATGAAGCTGGACGGCGGCTGATGCGCAGCTAAGTGAGTGCTGACTGCGCAGACGTTTGGAATCAAACGCGACTTTTGCGCGAAAAAAGCAAGACGGCGTGTTTAACCGTTGGCAGATGCTTCAGTCAAGAATAATTCTCCGCTCTTTCATCCGCCGATAAGCTACACAACTACTCACCCGACTTGGATGTCTTGGCCGCTTTGACTTTATCGTTTTCGTGTGTCGTGTGGTTTTGACTCTTTGACCCGTCGGCCCTCCATCTCTCTTTCTTTTGCTCGAGGTTTCCTTTCCTGTTCGTCTGCTTGTTCTTAATCTCAGATTGAAACTATGACAGCAGTTGTCGTTCAGACATAAAGGCGGATTGGCGGCGTGCTGATATTTATTTATTTTTATCTTTTTTGAAGGGGGAGGGTAGGAAGTCATTGGCCAAGTTTCAATTGCACACGCATAATCCTCTGCGAAGCCTCATGGGAAGAGAAATTCCCATGCGTTTGTCAGCTTAAACCCCTTTTCACGAAGGTCTCCACGTTCCCACACAGGAAACAGTGAACGGCAGGTACACAACCAAATGAACCGCTCTTAAAATCTCAATCCGTAATTGTAGTGACCACTTTTAGTTTCCAGAGTGGAATTAGCCTCGCTCGCAATAGCTTTGCGCAAGAAGCGACATTGTGAGCACAGGAAAATTAAGAGATTATGATAACAGTAAAAAAAAGTCCAAGTGATCGTTAAATAAATAATTTGCAAAGACGAAACACCAAATGGGAAACTATCATTTCCAAATTTGAAATACAAGCACCATGTAGGCCACGTTTAGACTTGAACTAACCTGTAGGTCTAATTAATCTTCCATATAAAACAAATCAAAGCGCTTCTTCTGTTCTTAAGCCATGATGTAAGTCTCTAAGATGAGCCGCTGTGTCATAACGCACCCTTCCCCCAATAAAGCACATGACCGTTTCTTATGCACCAATCCGGATTGATTTATGAAAACCACCAGGATCGACAAACCAGATCTTACAGCTTTAGCAGCCCAACTGGGGAAGGGAAAGGACATAAACTATAACTCGAAATAACCGTCCAGTCATTTCAGGTAAAGACTGGTGATGTGAGACTGGCTGGTGTGTTAAAGCCAACAGTTAAAATAATAGTTGTATTGAGAAACGTGCAAGAACTTCTGCGGCTGATGACATGTAACGCTCCTGACGTTGCCGCTGCTTCTGATATGGTTTTATGCAAACCAGATAAGTATTTAAACCTGTTCTGAAGGGGTCAGGAATGTACTTTCACTAAGCTACACAGTATATTAAAAAAAAAAAAAAAAAAAAAGCATGTGACAGACTTTGTGTGATGATGATTTTGTGGCTACTGTTACTTTCCGGGAACAGTCTGACACTGTTGCACCAAAATCCATCATTAAAGGCAACTCTCACATAAAACAAAACATTATTCTCATTGTTTATTTTATAATAGGAAGAATTTTTGTATTTCGGAAACCTGGACGTTTACATAATTCGTAACACAAATCGTAATACAAATCCGTAAATAAAATGTAACAAAGAAGAAAGGTGCAAGAAAAGTTAACGCAATAACTTCAACTCATACGTTATTATTTCATGCACATGACATTATGAAAGTCATTCTTCAGGATTGGGAATATACAGTGAAATCCGATAGAAAAGTCACCCAGGAAGCACAAGAATTAGACTTGAGAGACTTTACAATTAGAACGGGATTTAATCTACTGTAGCGGAAGCTTCATTTCCGCACACTGTTCTAACACTTTAAAAGCCTTGAAATGTTCCCAGTGCTAGTTTGGCAATTCTAACAGTTGACCTAATTACTTTGAACCTGCTAACTTGTTGTCAGTTACCAGGTTTTAGTTTTGTAAAATTATAAATTTTAATGTATATGATCAAAAATAGCCGGATTAATCATTTGATTTACGCACTAAGAGTGATATTGCTTTAATGGCGCTGCGTGCCCACACTGTTCCATACGGATATGCTTTTAATCTAAATAGTTTAACTATAGCCTTTACACTTTAATGCAACTTTAATACTTTACTTCCGCCCGCCATTTTTTAATTAAGCGCAGACGCTGGCGTCATCAAAGCTCTGATTGGCTCAGAAACACAGAAACGATTGGCGAGTTCCGAGCATTTGCATAATGCATTAGTCATGTAGGCTTTTAGTGATTTTTTTCTCTCTTATACATAATGACGTGTAATTCCAAACGCGGATGTTTTAGGATTTTCACACCTTCAGATTTTGTCATTTAAGCCCTGATGACAAGGGTGTGTGTGGAGGTCTGAAAATGCGATCAGTGTGTGAGGATTAATTCCTGAGGTTGATTGTTTGGTGTGGGCTTTGCAGAGGGATAGAGATATAATCCCATAACTCCCTGCCTCAGTGAGAAAATGGAAGCAGACGCGATCCACGCACACGCACTATTCTATAAGAATTTACCTAACCACGTATAACCCTATACAGCATTACATAACCAACGTATTTCAGTAAAAAGTAACATTAGACGTGCGCTGAAAACTACACATGGGAAAGAAAATTATAATTCATGTTTTTTAAGCAATCAAAATAATCTTCACTCACGCTGCGGAATAATTTGTGTGAAAACGTCGCGAGCAAATCACAGCTTTTCACTTTTCATTTTTAAAATAAAAAACAAAGTTGTCTCATTTCCTACTTTTATTTTTTTAAGTAGATTTCAAATTTGTTTTTACAAAATATTTGTGTCCTATACAATAAATGCATAATTTAACAGACTACACAGGATTAAACAGCACAATGTCTTCAAGGAAAATTAATGTAATTACTTTGCTGGAGCGCTTTGTATCAGCATAACAGCATTAACGTAGGCACAATCAAACAAAGAAACGTTAATTAAAATAATGCATGCAATAATTTAAAAATGCCTGGATTTACAGTGGGGGTCATCGAGGACACTTGAACACGCTGGAAGTGCGTCAGGAAGTTTATTCCATTGTCCAACATGTGTGGGGTCAACATGCTCAGCATCCCCCCCAAACCCGTCCCCTACCCCTCGATCACTGACTATAATCTGAGTGTATTAATCTGTTGTTTGAACTCCTTAAGCACAGACTGTCTGTCACATCTGCTCGCCTCACCCTGCTAATACTTTGCTATTTATAAATCCCAATCTCGCTTCTCGCCTGCTCTTGCAGTGGGAAGTCGTTTCCTCAATTTCTGAGATCCAGAAAAATCAAAAGCCCTTGATATATGTATTCACAGAAAACACGTTTAAAAACGTAATGCAACATATATTGTCACATAATTTTGCAATTAAATGAGTGCAACACGAAACCAAAATTTAGCTAGTGATCCTGGACTGGCAACCTTTTAACTAGGAGTCAGATTAATTTTTCTCTCAATCCTAATCTGCCAACCCTCAGCCTCATGTCACTTGTCAAAAACCTTCTTTACAAAGGAATTCCCAAAACATAAATCTGACAAAGACATACTATGCAAATTCTGCATGTACATAAATATTCATCAAAAACTGACAAGAATTTCAAACCCGACCAGACCAGATTAGCAGTAAAATAATAGTTATGTCATAAGCGTACCTGCAATGTTGAGCCGTCTCCCTCCCAATAAGAAGACATCAGGAAAGAGAAAGCATGTAGAGAGGATGGGTCAGAAGCGGAAAATGAAGTGAGAAAGAGATAAAGAAAGAGAGAGATATAGAGAGAGAGAGAGAGAGAGAGAGAGAGAGAGAGAGAGAGAGACTCTTTGTCAGCTGAGAGAAATAGCAGATTAATAAAAAAGTCTTGAGTCTTGCTCTTTCACTTTGATTTAGGTTCTCGTCATGTTCAAAAGTAAAATTCTGTTTCACTATACAGAGTTCACAATCAATTAAAAAAAATCTACATTAACAAATTAAAAAAATCTATCAGGTTATTTCACCATTAATTGGGTGGGCTGGATAGAAACCTTAAATGACATTTTTGGGGGAAAATATATATGGAAGAAAAATTCTGGAAAAAAAAGAAAAAAGCTGGAAAATACAATAATGTAAAAGCAAAAAAAATAAATTTATATATATATATATATATATATATATATATATATATATATATTTATTTAATTTCTCATGAATCAATACGTATACGTAATATTTCCCATTTCCGTACACTGGGGGGCGACGTGTCTCTGTTTGCTCGTGTAGGCGTTTAAGAGATTAACAGAGGCGGAGCAAAGAAAAGAGATTTGCATTTAATGCAAAGTTACAAATACATGCTTCCCAAAATTAGTCACGCCTTTAAAAACCAGCAGAGATTGATTAACTGGTCTTTACCTTGCTGCTTATAAAATCTGGTGATTGATGCATTTTTCACAGCCATAAAAAGAGGCGGACCACTTCACAGAAGCAATTCCATCAGAACACATATAGATTGTTCAAAACCATGTGCTTTGTTCCACAATAAGACTTGCTTTAATTCTTCATATGAGACTTTCAGTTGTATTTTATGAAAATTTTCGCATTTCACTTTTTCTAATCAGTACTTTGATGATGAGTGATGCTGAAGGATAAGAAGGAATATTATATGTCAAATATATCTCTAACACCATCCGCTGAGAAACAGATTGCTGACGGAGGATGTCAGCACTATAGGCCCAATGAGGATTTTAGCTCACAGCTATTCGAGTTTTTGTTGAAAGCTGTCGAGAAGCAGAGAAACCCCAGACATGCTAAATGATCCATTACAGGAGCAGCTGCTTTTGAGCATCCGTGAGATAAACTGGAGCTTCCCGATCTGAAAAACACATCCCTGACTGGGAGTCAGTAAAGTTAATATGCCACTTTTTTTCTCTCGTGAAAAGCCTCACGACCACGCACCCTTAAAAATTAACTTAAAAAAAACCGAGTGTGCACACATTCCAGGCTAAATCACACACCCCGTCCCAGAGGAGCGACAGATGGAGGAACAGAGGAGAGCCACAGAATCGGAGCGGCCTCTCAGCCCATCTCTCGCTTTCTTTCGCTCTGACCGTCTTTTGTGAAGCGGATTGGCTGTAAGTCTATCTCCGGCTAATTGCTACAGTGCTCCACACACAAAGTCCGCCGCTGAAACTCTAGCCCACTGGGTGTTGTATAGTGAGTAAAATTTACAAGCTACTACATTTCTCATTCAATATGTATGAAGGGGGGACTCTAATGTTTAAATGCTGATTCCACTTTAATATCTGCGTGTCATTTCAGCCTTGACCTGTAAAAGGACAAAGATGTGGTGGAAATTTCTTGAAATAGAGTCAAGAGTCTACGGCAAGAAAACTTCAAAGATAAAAATTATCCACAAAAATCCTTAAACAGCAGTTAAACAGGAGTTACGCTTTACAAAATATAAGTCTGTCCATTTTATAAACCACTTTTCAATTCCTGGGTCAAACTCTGGGCCTGAAGGCAGGACACAACCTGATGGGACATGGTGATAGGTGGCCAGCCAATCACAGAGCAGGACACACATACACACCTATGAGCATTTTTCCACAGTCCAATAGTTTCTGGCCTGGGGATTTTGTAGCGTATTTCTATTGTTTTTTAACCTCTTTGGTATTTCCTTTGCACAATTTGAATAACATTTTATCTTCATACCCTGTTTTATTGTTTTCTATTTCTTCTATTCTTTCACCCTTGCACATTTTGTTGTACCTCCCCCATCGCTAGGTTTTAAGCTGAAACGACCAAAAAACACATTTCACTACACCAATAAAATTTGAATTTGATTTTTTGGGATAAAACTGGAGACCCAGAGGAAACCCACACGGACATATGTTGAACAAGCACACTCCGCACAACTCCAACTGGCAAAATTGAACTTGAAGTTTGAATTAAAATCTAAAGACATCGCAACCATTTTCACCAAAGTAAAATATACCAATAACGATGAAGAATTAGCAAATATGCATCTATTTGAGTTTTCGGAGAAGAACGTGTTGTGCTCCATGCGCAACATGGATTTTTATCAGCGAGTTTGGAGAAACAGATTATTCTTGTTTTCCCTTTGAAGAGTCGTGCATGTCCTGGACGAAACCAAACTCTGAACAGTTTGTAACTGTACGCTGCTTTTTGTTCCATTTCTTCCAAATAATTAGCCTGACACACGATAATATGAAACAGATTCCATGACCACAGGAGTACAGCTAAAAACATCCACGCACATACTTTCAGGATTTGACATTTGAAAATCAGTTTCTTCCTGTGCAGTCAACATGTGACGAAAATCCAATTTAATTTAACAAGCTGTCATCCTTTTTATTAGCACGTTTATAAGGTAAAAAGCATTAGGCAGGACTGCACGGCTCAATTCACTTTTGACCAAACACCACTACTGCAACTATTAAACCATTCATTCATCAATTTTGTGAGCTGCTGCTTCTACATCCACTTCTACCCACAAAAAATTTAATTTTAAATACGATGTATTAAAATGTATGTGTGCAATAAAGAAAACCTCAGCTTTAAAATTGGCTCAATCTGAGGTTGACAGAAAAAACTCCAAAATCTCAAGTGTTGGAAAATATTTTTTTTCTGAATTCTTTCCGAAAACAGATCTTCAGTGTGTCCTCTAATGCACTTGTCCAGTGAAATTCAGATTGTTTGAGACTCGCGTGAGTTTCCTCTGGGTCTCCGGTTTCCTCTCACGGTCCAAAAACTTGTGCTCAGGGGAATTGGAGTCTGGAAAATCGGTGTGATTGAGAATGTACATGGGCGTGTCTGTGTGTCCTGCTCTGCCAATGGTAGGCCACCAATCCATTTGTGTCCCGCCTTCTGCCCAAAACTGCCATCAACTTCCTGTGACTCAGAGATGGAAAAAGCTGTACATTCAAATCAATGCAAAATATGATCAGTGAAGGAACTAAAAAATGATCAATTGCCAACACTTAGAAAGGCCTCAGAGCAACACAAAAGCGGCTCATCTCAAGGACCCAACCTGTGAAATAGACATCCAATCGAGGAGAAACACAAAGCCTTTAAGATGATGTGAAAGGCCAACACATGCCAGCGGCAACGGCAGCACAGTGTGGAGCTAAAAAGTGCTTCAAAGCCGTTTAAAACGCTTCTTTCACTTTTACCTTCAGCTTTCCTTTTATTGGTGTGATGAGAATCAAAAAGCGGGACTTGGGCTGAGAATATAAAAAAGCGGCGCCTATGAGTTGTAATGATATCGGTTTACAGCAAACACACACAGCATGACGCCACACTATTATGTGCTTTAGAAAAGCATCATTTCGTTTAAAGTTCAACCATTTTGTCCGCCTCTCCGTTCCATATGAAGCTGTTTCCCATTAGAGATTAAAAGCCAGTTAGACTCTCTGTTCCCATAATTAGGACATTCCAAAAATCAATCTCCCCTCTTAAGTCCCCCGCTCAAACTGTTTTCCTCTCACGGAGGTGAGCTGACTTTCTACCTGGAGTCCTGAAGTATTCAAGCTTATGGATTATCTTCCCGATAGCCTGTGTGTTTGAACACGCATGTGTGAATGTTTGAAAACCCGCAATATATATCCATGTTCTTGACCCGTGCCCTTTGACCTCTTTGTCTCGCTGCAAAATCCAATTTCAAGCCTCACTAGCCTCCTCTCATCCCAAATACTGGAG
Source organism: Paedocypris sp. Pulau Singkep (assembly GCA_017309775.1). Classification (NCBI taxonomy): domain Eukaryota; kingdom Metazoa; phylum Chordata; class Actinopteri; order Cypriniformes; genus Paedocypris; species Paedocypris sp. Pulau Singkep. Next base: position 7,243,784 of record MU204432.1, read on the forward strand.
AAAGGAATAGCACTTATACGTTAAGCCGACCACCAAGGAACACGCCCATAAGGCTTCTGGAACTGACATCAATCAAAGGGTGTCGCCCCCCTCATCTGATTCCCACTCCCACAAACGACCCTTGACCTCTGACCTCTAGGCTGTCTCAGTCGACGCTACCGAGGGTGAAACCACACGACAGAGGCTAATTAGGTCAGATTGCAATGAGCGATGCATTAGAACTGAAATTGGTACCACATGTCGAGAGAGAGAGAGAGAGAGAGAGAGAGAGAGAGAGAGAGAAAGCGAATAGGGCCCGAGGAAAATCGAGGTAATGTAAGGTAGAGTGGTGGGTTCATGAGGTGCATCGGGATGTGATGAACATGATCAGGGGAAGTGATGAATGCTAGGAAAACAGAGAATGAAGGTTGTCTAATGAATGGATGACATCGCTTCCCAACAATAAGTCCTGACACAGAAGAGCAGAGTGTGCGTGTGAGGTGTTTGTGGGCAGTGGACATGACAGCTCGGCTATTTCCAATAATTGCCGTAATGGCCGGGTTACGGATTGTTATTGCATTGATTTCTGAACTGGGAATTTCTTTGCCTTGATCCTGAAATTGTGAATGGGTTTTGTCAAATAGTTTTTTTGACACATTATGCAAGACCTTTCAGTGGTATGAGTTCGGCATGAGTCATTTTTTTCAAAAGGTTTTGCGTCTGCGTCAGTTTGCGCACGTGGTTCTTCCGTGACGAGTTGCCTTGAGTGTTTAGACTGCGCAGTAGAAAATGGCATTTTTACAAAAACAAGTGTGGCTGGTTCGGATAAATACTTGATCGGGTCGTGTGTATGCGCCGTTTTGCCGTTTGATTGCATGTGTTCTACAGTAGTAGAGCTTTTGTACTTCCATTGTAGTGTGTATCGTCTTCTCCTTTACTGCCTTTGTTCGTCTGTCATCTCGATACTTCAGCGACTCCTCACTCTCAGTCCTTCTCCATTTCTGTGGCCCTCGTCTACTCTCACTCACTACTTCAGTCTCACCAATGTGCCCCGAGGATGAAATATCTAAGAGCATACAAAACAAGTTCAGACAGAACCTGATAGACGGAACAGTGTTAAGGAGGTGGACTGGGAGTGTACCATGCTAAATGCCAAAAGGAAAAAACGGTTTTCCAAAAAGACAGCACTGATTAGAGAAAAGGACATTTAGGTCCTCGTGAGTGTGTGTGTGTGTGTGTGTGTGTGTGTGTGTGTGTGTGTGTGTGTGTGTGTGTGTGTGTGTGTGTGTGTGTGTGTGTTCTCATATGTGTTTGTGTACGTAAAATATGTAGTTCCAGACTGGCTCCCTGTTACCTGTTCAGAACCTCTTTTCTGTACCTCTGTCATTCTCTTATTCTCCTCCACATCTCTCTCATCCCCAAACTCATTCACAGACGGTCTCAGAGGGGTAGGGTTGTAACTCAACACTTTTCTCTTTTGTTTCCTTTCTTTTCCTTATCCTTTCATCTTTTCAAACTTTCAGGGGAAGTGGGCTTTGGTGGGGATGGAATATTCTACAAGGTAAAAGGAGGAAAGAGGAGAGATAAAGCTATTCGTCTTCATCAAACTGCGGGGCAGTAGGTCGCAAAAAAGTGAAAGTAAAGAGGTTCAGTGAAACACATATTAATCCTTTTAAAATGATGCTGAAACAAGTTAAATAGTTTGTAAACAATGGCTTGGAATGCTAATTTTTGGTAAATGTTGAAAACAAATTTAATTGACGTTACACACCATTTTCCACTTTGTTGTGCATTTCGTTATAAACAAAGTTAGACACCCACCTCCACCAGATGGTCATCGTCCGTTTTTTTTTTTTTTTTACCGTTCCATCATAATGTCTTCTTTTACTCCGATCATTCTTCTTCTTCTAAACCAGCCCTCTTTCACTCCCACTGGCTTATGCCCCTTCATTGTCTTTCAAAGAAGATACCTTACAGCGAAGCTTCTCCACGAAGACCTTACAGTCACTGAATTACGCTTTAGTTTAACGATAAAAGATTTTACGTTCCAATCATCCAACTCTCGCGTGCATGTCAGTCGCCGGATCGGTGCCTGAAAAAGTTGATCTGCCGCCAAACGCGACGTGATTTCTCGCGCTTGTTCGCCGGTTGCATGTCAACCTTCTGGAAAACGGAGTTGCTCGACACAGTTTAAACTCGATGTAATCTTTCTGAAACTTTGGAGATGGTGTGGGAGAACTCCGCGGACCGAGCCACGAGAAGCGAGGCTTAATCTGAAAACTTCGTTCATTTTGGCTTTGGAATCACAGGCTGAAGAATCAATGTGGAGTTTGACGAAAACACGAGTGGCTCGAAACTCACCTAAACGGTAGGTTCCGTTTTGAATACTGTTCTTTTGAATAAACACAATCGATGAAAGACTCGTGCCGTTTGTGGTGATTAGTAGTAATGATGACAGATATGATTTAATCTGCTTCGTTTTTGCAGGTTAATTTGATTTGAAACAGGTGTTGGTAACATGCTGGGTGTGTTCCACTCGTAATAAATGTCCCCTATGCCCTATTTTCACAATTAAAATAAAAATCAACAATTATTTTTCAAAAACAGTCGACCGAACTTCAAAAGATCGTTTAAGAAAAAATAAGTTACACACGTAATAATACTCGTTATCACAACTTTAGTTTAGAACAGCATAATAAATACCGTGGCCATTTTTGGAGTGCAAATCAAAGGTGTGCGATTTGTTATTTGGAACGCAAAAATGTTGTGACGCCTCGGAATGTGATTGGTAAGGAATTCCGGTCTTTTTCGGGAACGATAGGCGTCGTTTATAAAAAAAAAATGGAACTCTACAATTTATTGGTCACCGGATCATATAACATTTATTTTCTATCGTATTCATTAAGATCTAAAAACCGACATGATTCATTTGTTGCTGTAATGTACTTTAATGCATTTTTTACAATAACAAAAATTAAGATTTTATATCTTGAAGTGTACTTTAAATCTATGTGTTAGAGGCGTTCTAATTCACTGGCAACTCAACAGTGTCAATTTAGCTGTTTTGGTTTGTTATGAACAAGTGTTTGCGTGTTGCAGTCAGCTGTTCGTGTTTACTTTGTTTACCTGTGTATCTACATTCCTTTTAAGGCAACATGAGTCCCTTTCTAAAATCCTTTGAAAATCTGACAGCTTGAATAACCCTCCGAAGTGACATTCTAAATACTTTCTAGTTCTAATAAAGATTTCTGATTTGTGAACCAACACTGTTTATATCATATACATGTACGGTATGTAAAGTACATATACTATTTAGCTTCAAATCAGTATAGAATTGCAGATAAAGCGCAGTAGGTCAGATGCAATCTGAAGTATTTACACAGTAAAGAAGGGTGGAAGAAGGCAGTGAATGTGTCTGTCAGCTGCCAAGCGAACCTATAAAAAACAGAAGCTCACAAATGTTGCCTACTATATCATTAATGTTTACGTAACAAGTTCCTCACCCGTGCATATGGGGAGAATTAGGCCCTGTGTGTTTACTGTGAGATACTTTCTCCTGTTAACCGGAGAAGATCCAAAGCAGAACTTCTCCCTCAGACAGCCTGAAGAAAAAAGGAGACCATCTGACAGCGCAGAATATGGAACGTATGGAGAGTCGTTTTCAGATTTGGTTGGATAAGCAGCTGAATTCTCAGCAATTTAGTGCCTCTGATCTGAAACAACTGTTGTGTGGCTAATTTTAGAGTTTGTTTGTGAGGAGGAGTGAATAGCGCTCAGAGATGATTCTCAATCAAACAGGGATTTATTTTTTAAATAATGAATGCAGTGTTGCGTTAAACATTTCTTATTTTTGTGCCTGGGTTCGTCAGCAAAAACTCTGAAATAAGTTAGAAAAAACACTCCTACTCTCACACTGACCTTTAGAGATAATCGGGCTGTTTTTCCAGCTGTACTCATGTAAACTCTCTTAATGCTTACGAAATCAATTTGTTTGTGATTTTTTTTACTTACAGTGTAAGCAGGTCTATATAGACAAATCGAAATTTGTCTTTGTGTGTTTAATGTTTACAACATGTTTATTCTTTAGATGCTGAAATTAAACTGCCTTTAAATGCACATATACTGTGAGTAAAAATTGTGTATATAATCAGTATACACAAAAATACACATACAATATTTATTTAACATTATGGGAAAAGTGTGAAATCAGTCTTTAAATAGAATGACTGATATGTGAATTAAATGGGTCAGGCAAAGTATGAAATTAGTCAGATTTCTATGACCCACACACATACTGTGCTTTTGCATTGAAAATAGTGAGTGGGATGACAAAATCAAGTCTGGACAGGGGGATTGTAGAATGTATATGGTGAGTCATGTGTTTGTTTATGCCGGAGATGATAGAAAACAAAGGCCACGGCTGCGGTAATTGATTTCACTGGCTTAATCGTGACAGCACGAAACCGTAGTAGATCACATACAGTCCTGGGGGTTATTTAGTTAAAGGAGGCTTTATGGCTTCGCTGGTGTGAAACTGAGAATAGGGAAAAAAAGTCGAACCTGAGTGTTTGCCTAAGGTGGCTTTTGTCTGAAAGATCACAGATTACACTTGTCACGAGGGGGTGGTAGAAGTGGGCTCAGATCAAAGATACGCGGATGTGTGCGCACAGGTTCCAGTGAGGCAGGGCTCACACAGGTTAAGATCATGATTCCCAGGCCAAGCCGGAAACTTCTTATTGAGTTTGGGCCATGACAAGGAATCACCTGTGAGGTAAGAGGAGAAGAGAAAGTGCTCCGTGGGTCCGGAAAGCAGAACTTGTGAAGCATGTCATTGTTGCAAATGGAGCGTGCTGATAAAGCACCGCAGATATGTCTCGTGCACGTGTGTCTGCCTGCCCACTGCTTGTGTTCCCGTTCCAAAGCAAACACACACACACACACACACACACACACACACATACACACACTGACTGACAAGCCCTCATATTAACTCCCAGGCCACGTGAAGTCAACATGCCTCACAAACCTTTTAACTGTATCACAATTATCACACTTTTATCCACACGCTTTCAGGCTCAATTGTGTGTTTTAGTAATGGGATTGTGAGTATCATACCGGTTTCATGACAGGAAGATGCTGAAAACACGCTTACGTGCTCAATTGTGTGTTTTAGTGAAGGTATTGAGTTTCATACCGGTTTTTTGACATGAAGATGCTGAAAACGCTGTAAGGGTCATTGCGGTTGTTTACTTGAATGAGTTGTGTTATCTGCGCACGCGAAACTGCAAATATTCCGTTGCGTACCGACTTTTCTAGCCTTAGAGTAAACAGGAAGCGCTCGTGTTTCGCGCCATTCATTCTTCCAGGCGGCCGTAGTGTGCGCGTGCAGCTTTACCGGGGCGCGGTGTAATTGCCATGAAATGTTAATGAAAAGTTATGATTTTACAGTTCGCGTCAAACTTCCTGTCCACCCATTATTTCCCGTTCAGCCTAATGTTTATCTCTGCTAATGAGCGGTTGTGCGTGCGTGCGTGGGTGCGTGTGAGGGCGCGCGCGCCCGGGGAGACCCTGAGGAATCTTCTCGATTAAAGCCACGCCACTTTTCACATTCTAAACATTCTCGTTTCTACAAACTTTTTTCCTTTAACAGTGACTCTCGCTCGTTCGTCTTTCAACGCCCTAACAGGAATGGTGAGTGATTTACACGGACTTAAAGGACAGATGGACTGTGTCCGTCACGCCGCTTGACAAGCTGATGCGCGTTCGCTTGTCCGCAAAAGAGCTTTTAAAAAATTCTTAACCTTACATCGTTTGTCTACTTATCTATTACATTTGACAATCACACACTAAGCAGTACAGTCATAAATACGTATTATAGCCAATATATAACACACTTGTACCACGTGTTTAAAACGTTGTATTTCAGAAGTTCAATTACGGTAGTATTATTATTATTATTATTATTTTTCTTTTTATTTTTTTTTTTTAATGTAAAATGTTTTTTTTTTTGTATAAATAAGCTTGGTTTACTTCAATATATATTCCACCATTTTGGAAAAAAAAAAACGTTATTTGTTATGATTTTTCAATGCATTTTATTTAAAGTAATTTATACAGTACTTTGGAAATATCACTTATTTTGTCTTCGTATTGTGTTTTTGCTGCCATCTGGTGGTAAATGTTCACCGTTTCCCGAATGTTAAAAAAAGAAATGTCACCCCCCCCCCACACACACACACTTAAATACATACATAAATCACGACAAGCCAGTAGATCCTCAGATGCTTGTTAAATTGTTACACTTTGAAGACTGTTGAACTCTGTCGCTCATGTCAATAAATAACCCAAATCTCTGTGGATTTAGCATAATTGTTAAGCATCGAGTTACAACAGCTTGTGAATGATATGACAAGTAAACGGACAGGCAAACAGTAAGCGCAAGATAAATACAAATACTTGAAACGGAAATAAATCCGATAACAACCAAGACAACAACTAAAGCAAAATGGAATTTCTGAATCTAAACATTGTCATCATGAAATATTCGTCTCGTTTTCGGGAGCTTGAGTTCCCCTCAGTCATGCTTGTGGCATTTTTGGTCCATAAAGCTTTGAATTTTACAACCGTTTCCACACATTCCAGTTTGTGGTCTTTTGTAAAAGCACCAAACCAACGTTGTTAGCGGCTTTATTTCATACCTCATAGCGGTCGAGTTACAGATGTCGCGTCTGGCTAATCGATGCTAACGTGTGTTTGTACTTTTGCTCTCGTCCACTGACAGACTGTTCTATTCAGTTGCGCGTTTTGTTTTTCCACTGGCACATGCCATGGCTTAAACGCGTTACGTTTGATTTCAGATTATCATTTAAGATGAACATGAAAACCCAGTTTTGTGGAAGAAAATAAAATTGTTACCTGTTTACACACCTCTGACACTTTCCCTCCAATTGTGACGTGTTTTGTTTACCTTTTTTTTTTTCAACGCGCGCCATTAATAAATGTCTTTTTGCGATTTTTACTTCACGCACTTTTAAATTTGATTCTAAAGTGCTCGGTCAATTTACAAACATTTTGTTGGATTTCAAGTGCGCTGTGTAGTCCACTTTAGTTTTGTTTTAAATTATATTGAATTAATTTTATTACACAACATGATAATTCAAGACGAAAAATGGGTGACTTGTGTTTTTTTACTTTTATGTACAGTATTTAGCAGACACTTTTATCCCTAAAGTTCTGCTGTTGAAGCTGCAGGAAACGTAAACTGTCGATGCATAAAATTCTAACTCAGCACTTTTTTAACTTGTAGTTGACACGTCTTGGGAGTGATGCACTGGCTTCCCCTGGTTGCCATGGTGATCGCCTCGGCCCTGCCTTTCCCTCAAAGTCCTGTAGCCAGGCTTGTTGCCGCGACGATAGAGCCTGGCAGAAACAACAACAGCACCAGAGTCTCCAAGGCCGAAAACAACATGCCAACCAACTTGTCCATGACCAACGACTCCCATGGTCCTCACAACGACAACAGTGTAAATAATGAAGAAGCTAAGAATAAAACGCTTAACACACCTACGCACAGTTCAGTTTCAGAACTCCCAGACCGAGTATCCGCTGGGAGACGGGACCAGGAGAATTCCTTGCCAGAAGAACTTTCTATCAATAAAACAATAGAACAGGATTTAACTGACAGCGCAGCAGCGGATCCGGCCTCCAGGTTGCACACTCCTGTGGAATACAAATCAAAAACAAATCCAGACGAGAAGGTCAGTTTACGCAGCAATGACATTTTAGAGAACTATCACCTAGCAAACCATCAGCAGAAGAGCAGCACGGGGGCAGAAACCATACATCAAGCTGGAAATACACTTGGTAATGCCTCTCTTGGGGGCTCTGTGAGGAGTTCTCCAGTACAGGAACATCTGGAAGGAGCTTCGAAAACCAAGAGCAGCCTTGAAGAAGACACCACGGAACAAAATGGAGAAACCCCAAGCTATGAGATGGGAAACGTAGGCCTTTGGGAGGAGGATCAGCTACTTTTACTGGATGCCCACCCTCGGGTGCTTTTTTCTCCAGCCTTGTCTCCACCCAAACATCCTCCTCTGCTGCTGATGCTGGAGTTGGGATTGCAAGCGGAGAACTCTGAGGAGAGTGACGTCTCTAGAGACTCGGCACCACCGGGCGACCCAGAGTCCTACAGGAACTTATTACTGGGCCTCTCGAATTCCGACAACCTTTCCTCGACCCAAAAATTAAAGTCGGGCGTCCGTCACAAGCGTCAGGTGGCCCACAGCTTTCAAGGCCGAGAACATTCGGTCTGCGAGGCGGAAAACAAGTGGACGACTGGCAAAAAAACTGCGGTGGACGATCGGAGCAAAACCGTCACCATCTTGGAGGAGATCCAGACTCAGACCGGCCCGCTGAAGCAGTACTTCTTTGAGACCAGGTGTCGCAAACCGACCCAGCGGGGGGAGGGGCAGGGCGTGGAGGGGGCGGGATGCTTGGGCGTGGACAAGAAACACTGGACCAGCAGGTGCCAAACCAAACAGTCGTATGTGCGAGCGCTCACCTCGGACGACAACATGCGTGTGGGGTGGCGCTGGATTCGTATCGACGGGGGGTGTGTGTGTGTGCTGCTCACCAGAGGATCCTACCACACTGAGAAGAAGCTGGAAAGAGGAAGAGAAGCACGGAGGTACAGGTGAACACACTGATCTACCAGATAAGAGTTCAAAGTGCATGTGAACAAAAAGACAAATATTGGCCAGTGTGTGTGTGTGTGTGTGTGTGTGTGTGTGTTTGTAAACCCACCTAAACAACAAAACCTCAATATTGGGATTGTGCATAGACACACACATATGAATTATATATGTATATATTTATAATTATGAATATATATATTCATCAAAATACGATGTTTTTCCAAAGTTGTTACGTTTAATTTTTTTTGTATCTATAGTATACAGTCAATAAATTATTACTTTTAGTACGTTATGTGTGTGATATTAATATATTTCTAACTGTACAATATTTGATACATTCATAATCGAAACACTTGTGTATTTATAACAAACAAAACGTACTGAGGATCTTTTCTTTTTTTTTATCTTCTGATGTGCCTGAAACAAGTGCCTGGTGGATTCAACAGATTTTACAGGAAAAAAAAAAACATCTGGAAAAAAAGACCTGTTTAATATATTATGGTAGTTTGAAACTATGAGATTAAAAAAAACAATGTTTTAATATCCAGTTATTGTGACAGTTTTGCATTACTTTTGTTCCATATAACTTCTGTAAATGAAATTTTCTTTTTGTAACTACAGCGTAAAATATTTTTGCTAAGACGTAAAATAAAAAAAGTGAATCACTCGAGTGTGTGTGTGTGTGCGCGCATGTGCCTTTTAAAATTATTTTTACGAGCAGCCTGAAGTCATCATTACCATTAGGAACACTTTATTTTGATTTTCATCATTATCATCATCATTATTATTGTTAATTTAGCAGACATCATGTTCAATCTGGATTACTGTCATCCCCATCAACAGCAACGGCTTGTTTTTAAATCATAACACGTTTTCCTTGTCGAGGTGTACACATACAAGTAGCATATTTTAATGATCATGTTTTTAGTATTTCATATTTACGCTTTAAACTAGATCGAAATGAAATTACAGTCAGAATCATTAAAGCAACATGTACATACAGTTATCCAATACATACATACATAAAGAAAATAAATATAGTTATCATAAAAATAAAACATAAAAAGGAAAATTACACACATTTTACAAATTGTTCCCCAAGCTCTTAACCTCATAGTTAATATACACATAGTTTAAATTTTTACTTCATAATGTCTTATTCCCAAAAAGTTTGACATGGTTGTCATCTTGGTAGTTTGACATGCATCGTAACACAGAAGCTAAACAATGTCTCACATGTCCCCCCCCCCCATCCCCTCCCCCGATCTCCACCTCGGTTCTTGTCTTCTTTTATGGCTTGCGTCGATAGAATGATTCTGTCCATCAGGACGTGGTGGTTGTTCTGCCGGTCACTTGCATCGTCCGCAAGCGTCTTTCCTTCCCCGTCCACCTCTCGCCCGAAATCCGCCGCCGCTCTTTAGTCCAGGATCTAAATGCTTGAAACGATTATCCGAAAAAGCCCACGGAGCAAGAATTGTGCCCTTTTTCAGCCTGGCGTCCATCCTTCAGGAAGCGGCCCACCCTTGTGCTCGCTCTAGATTGAGAAAGACAGTGCCCGCACAGCCTGGCGTGTGGCCTGTGCTCTTAAGTACACTTCCCCACGTATGTAAACATCCCTGAAGACCAGGTCACTTCCTGTACAAAGGTCCATTGCATCCGGTGTCACCAGGGCCGTGGGCAGCTTCAGAGATACAGAGGACAGAAAGACACGAGAGTCCATCTACACACGTCCCATCAGCACAGACACAGGAAGTGAGAAGAGAGAACGACAGAAAGAAAGATTAAACAGTCCGACTCCTCCAACCATTCGTTTTCCCGTCATACATTCTTCAGGTCTTTTTTGTTTCGTTCGTTCTGTCGTTTTGTTTTTTTTCCCCCTCTTTTCCTTCAGCTTTCCTCTTCTGTTATTGCAGAATGGTCAGACCAGTAGTTATATGTATAAATGTATATTTTCATTGCTTTTTTTTTTATTCTGCTTATCCCCCCCTCCTCCCCGTGAGTGAAATGTAAAGCTGGCTCCAGCCGACACCAGTGCGTCCTGCGTGAGAGACACAGCGTGTCAGGATCCGCTCGCACTCAAGTTCACCCAAGGCAAGGTTTTTGTAACAAGCAGGTCTCAACTCAAACCCAAATTGTTTTCATATTTTTTAACGCGAAACTGACTTTTATTGCCGTGGTCGGTGCAGATGGCAGAGGTTGTACACGCCAAAGAACTTCGTTAAAATGCATTTTCGGAAACGTCCCTCTTATCACGAGCGTGAAATTCGAGCCGAATGTTGCTGTTTTGTTACTGACTTTTACTAATAGCCAAGTGAGAATAAAACTGGCATGTAAATTGGTCATAAAATATTGGTTGTATAATGTTTTTTTAATCGGTTTTCTTTTTCATCTAGTAGAGTCCTAACACTTCTATAATATATATTTTAAAAAATGATACTACCATGGGTTATTAAAATGTTATTTCTATTTGAAAATCGAATTGTTGTTTTCGAGACCAGAGCTGAAACACAAACCTTGTCTTTAAAAAGAATTATATATTACAATCAATATACACTACATCCACAAACACTCATTCTAGATTAAGACAGATATATTCTATATATCTACAGACAGATATATTCAGTCATAGAGATATATAGACAGACAGACAAATACAGTATAAATAATCAGCCAGATAAATTGTTATAATGCTTTTTTTTGTTTTGTTTTGTTTTTTTGCTGCTGTTAAATACAAATTCATTAAAGTCTATCTAATCTAATATCCATAGAGACAGATAGATACTGAAGATATAAACATATAGACATACAAAAAGATAGATACTGTAGTAGATACACAGACAGACATATAGGAAGACAGATAGATATCATATAGACAAACACACAGATATACGGACGGTCAGACAGTTATTCAGTCAGACAGTTTTTTTTTACCTTTGCAGTTTCTCAACAGGAATAGGTCCTGACGGAGCCGGACTCTGCCCTTGGAGATGCTGCATTAACAGAAGAAGATCAGTGGGTTAATTCAAACAGACTCGGCTAGTCGCTCACTTCCTTATATTAGTTCTAACTAAATAACAAACACGAACATTCCGATTAAAAGCGTTCGTGAACACAAGAAACCTTCTAAAGACCAGCTTGACTGGAGCCGAAGATGAGGAGCTCACCATCACTCTGGACCTTCCTCAGGGTGACCGAGGGCGTCGAGATGGCCGAGGCACGGAAGTTAGCAGGCAGGGTCTCGGAGGAGTCAGAGGTCACGCCCCTCAGATCCTTCTCCCGGAACATCTTCCTCCATGAAGGAGAGCGAGTGAACGTCTTGGTTCCGTCCTACAGAGAGGAAAACACCAGGACATCACACGTCAAGGAAATTACAGTTATAATGATTCTAACGTAAGCGACTCATAGGGAAATGTTTGCACTGTAGTAAATCAGTGTGAGTGTGTGTGTGTGTGTGTGTGTGTGTGTGTGTGTGTTCACCTCATCTGGCCTCCTCTCGGTTCCCAGGGAGATGAGAGAGTTGTATTCCTTCTCCAGAAGCTGCCGAGCCTGATGGGGAGAAAACACACCTCATGTTATCCACCAGGAAGAACGTGGCGTGTGTGGTTTCATTTGTTTTAGTGTGATTGGGTGTTTTAATTAAAGTGATGCTTTAAGTTAAGATCAATAAAACAAAATAAAATCTTGGGTGTTTTAAAGTGATGCTTAATTTAAGATAAATCAAACAAAATTAAATCAAATTCACTATTTTATTTAAAAAAAAAAAAAATCTTGTTTTATTATATAGATCATATATCACTATTAAACATTGGCAAGTGAATATCTATAATAATATTTTGTATTATATTTTTGTCCCTTTTTTATTAATATTATTTTTACTAATTATAACATTCTACACAAACAAAATCGTTCTCATTTATAGTTTACATAGACATGTATATACACTGTACTGTATACACTTACTTAAGTATGTGAATATAAACATTTTCCCATTACACTCACTCACACATACATTGTACTCATTCTAAAGAACTGTCAAAAAACTAAAAATAATCATATATATATATATACATTATATATATATCATTATATATATAATGTATATCTACAATATATATAAAAATATTTAATTTATATATTTAAAAAAAATAACATAATACATACATATATGTCATAAATTCTTTTTAAAATTTTTGCCAAAATGTTTTCAGTTTTATTTCATTGTAATCCTAATTTACGGCGTTATCAATCATTATAATATTATATGTAGTACACACACACACACACACACACATTCTCCTTCCTGTACTCTACCTGTGTGTTCTGGTTGGGGATCTGCAGGAGCAAGGCGAGGTCAGTGTAATCAAACGTGTCATCCAGGGCGAGCAGGGCACCGTGCACGCCACTCTCCGTCAGATTATCCGCATACTCCTTCAAGCCAATGGACTGCACCCAGCACATCACACGCTCGTTGGACCACACCATCACATCTAGAGGAAGAAAAGGGCGGAATTCCAGGGAAGCTCAGAGATCATTATCGTGGGATCAGGATGATTTTCCTTATTTGGCGACGCCTCGGGATTTCTTTTTCGGTTCCAATCGCTCAGACTCGTGTTTAAACACATATGTTTTCCTTTCAGCGACTGAAGGGAATTCCAGAGGTTTCGCCTTTGTCGTTTTACACCGCCGAAGGAGGAATGTGATCATTGCAGTCAAGAATCTTAATGGTTTCTGATGATTCGTGGCAACACTGTCACAAAGCCAAAGCAAATAAACCTTTTTAGATCTAGTTAGTCTACTCTCGCTTGCTAAAGTTTAAAGAAATTTCACTTATCATTCAACTTGCAATTTCCCCAAAAATTGAAAAAATCCCACCAATGTCAGCAATTAGCATGTCTAATAGATAATGCACAAATTGATTTTTATATCATATTTTAATTATATGTTCAAGGTCTCAGAACTGAGAAACAAGTCAAGGAAGCCACGCAAACAAATTATTGAAAATGTCTTGTCGATTTGTTTGTAAACCAGCGACTGAATAAATATAATTCGTTTTGAAAAACACTTATTATTAAAAATATCACTATATGTTCCCTGTCATTTTAGATTCAGACAGATCGAGTTATATATAAATAAATTGATATATAAAGATATAGAGATATATACATTGACAGAGAAATGGGCAGAGAAATTAGGAATAGAGATAGAATTAGAAAGAGAGAGAGAGAGGTTGAGAAAACTGTCTATTTTTTATTTCTTTCATTTGATTTGCAAACGAACAAATAAAAATCAAGTAAATTAAGAATTAAGATAGAAGGTCGCTATGGAAATATCTTTCAGCAGTATTTTTTTTAATTATTTGAGTTACTTGTACTCGCAAATGAACAAACTAACACAAACTAAAAAAAACAAGTAATTAAAAATAAAGGATTCCCAAAGCCACGGTATATTGTCCTCTCACTTCCTATTCAACTGTAAAATCTCTTTAAGCCACTGAATCCCGCACATAATGGAACGCTTTACTGCCGGTAATGTATATAATAATTAACAAAAGCACTTGCGTAATCACATCCTCGATTTCTCTCGCGCTGCCCGACTCTCAGCCAATCAGAGTCTGCTTCACCGATGTGGCACGGCGTGACTTGATTAATGGCGCTTAAAGTAATACTCAGAAGCTTTGAAGAAAGAGCCTTGAAACTCCAGTCGGACCATTTAGTTTGAATAAGAAGGTGGTGGTGGTAGTTTGAACCGGCTGCAGAAGTTTAATGGCTAAAAGTAACGGACGCACAAACCTTTGTTCTGGTGCTGGCTCTCGTCTCTCCTCCTCTCCAGCTCCTTGCGGTCGTAATTCAGACGCTTCAGGCACATGATTCCGTAATGCATGCTCACCCTGTGGGGTCAAAGGTCACACGGATTAGGGGGTTGGAAAGGTCACGAGTGTTATCTGAAGTCATTAAGCTATTCAACCTGACAAAGTGTTACAAAAAACAACCCGAGGCCTTGAAGCCACACACCACCCATACCTGTGGAAGCTGTCCACCATTTTCAACTGCCCACGTAGCTCTTTCTTGGTCAGGTGGTCCAGCATGCGAGCGTCCACCAGTGACTCCATGAAGTAGCTCCGGTACTGCGGTAAACCCAGACTCGGTAGCCAGTCATTTCCCACCCATTCGTGATTCATATCTCCGTAGGCCAGGATCTGACAGGGATGAAGCGGAGAACATCACAACAGTGTCCACCTCAGGTCAGCCTAGATGTTTATGGTCAGTGATGGAGCTCACCTGATCCCAGCTAATCTCTTTCAGCTCCTTGTGGGTCCAGGCGATGGCGTGATAGGAGATAAGGATGAAGGAAAGACACATCGAAGGGCAGGAGGAGGAGAGAAGGATGAAGAGGGAAAGCAGGAAGAGAGGTACAAAGGGAGGAACAGTTTGTTAGTGACCGGGTCATTAGTCGGAAGCAGTTCACACTGAAACAGAAAAAAGAGGGAAACTTGTGGATGTTCAACGCTACGGTCTAGCCAGACACACAGAGGGGGGGAGAGAAAGAGAGACACACGTCAAAACCCGTCCCATCACTCTCTCCGTTACTGGCTGACTGGAGGCAGAGCATTCTGGGAGATGTAGTTTTTAGTACACACTGCTGGAGAGTTTGCAATTTCATTAATTAAAAAAAATATAGATATAAAATGCAAGTCGAATCAAGGTAGAAATCATCCAGAACAAGAAATCAGAGTGAAATACCAACCATTAAATTAAAGCTATTATTGCATTGGTTTAAATTTGTTTTTGTTCCAAATAGTCTGTAGGTGCAGTCTTCACTTAAGCCATGCAATGCACAATAGCTACATTTAGATATGTAAGTGTGTTATAAATAAAAAACATTATTCATATAATTTAAAAACTTTGTAGGTTGTTAAATTATATGAATACCTTTTTTTAGACAACCTAAAAACCCTCAACTAAGTTTTTAGGTTAATTACTTTGCATATTTGGTATCATTGAAACGTTTGACTTTTAATTTAATGCTATTCATTCATTTCAATCTCAGGTTTGCGTTTAACTGTACGTTCTCGACTAATAGTATTTCTCTGAAAGTAAAAACTAGCGAGAATTTGAAACCGCTCTAAAAGTAAGACCTAGCCTAATACAGTAAATCCACAAGGAAGATCTGTCGAGTATTACCTGGCTAATAAAAAACAGCTTTTTCTGTAACTCTTAGTTCGGATTTGAGCCAAAAAGAGTGGATAAAATATCTGAGAGAAATTCTAAAAAGGATTTTGACACAGATTTATGGATTCCGAGAAACCTTATCCATTTTGGTTGATAAAGCCAGACGGTCTGAACACAAAGACAAAGGCTTTATTTCTGTCTTTGTTTTTCTTATTTATTCTGTGCACATTGTGTCAGAGTCGAGCTGCTTCGTCTTTCAGTGTTTATCAATCATGTCAGAGTCTGGATTCTCTACATCTGCAGTGACTGACACATGGCTCCGCCCATGAGTGACACGTGATAGGTGGTGCCCACTTTTTGGTGTCTTTACAATTAGATTTGGTATGTTTATTTTTAATTATTATAAACTCAAATTTGAAAATAATATTATGAATTGAATAAAAACAGATTTTTGTCACATTTTTTTTTCATTTTAGAAATACAGTATATAGAACTATACGTATATATACATACATATATAATTTTATTTTGTGTATTAAATCCTATTTCTAATCCTAACATCGTTTTAGAGGACAACAATGTCTAAGAAAATGCCTTTATATTTGCAGAAACACAATAGTGTAATTATTTAACAGCTCTAAATTATATTATATTAAAATCAATTAAAAGTAAAAGTATTGCTTCTAGAAAACACAGAGATTAAGAGAACTAACTGGTTTGGTTGCTGCAGTCAGGGACTCCATCTCAGCGTGGGTCATCCAAACATTACTGGTCGACTGTGTGAGGAGAACAAGTTCAATTCAGTTTCAATAATAATCACAACATTTATCGACATATGCACTGGTAAGTGAGCGTACACTGCGTGTGCTTGCTGGGGCCGAGGGGCTTGTCAGCGAGACCATCTCCTGAATGGCCAGTCTCAGCTTGAGACGATGCAGAGGATTACTGATGCCAATTTCTCTCTGGATCTCCGTGTCTGACAGGTTAGCCATAATGGCCCCGCTCTTCACATTGGCTCGACATGCTGCCACGTACCACGCTGGCATTCCAACCCACAGCTGAGGAAGAAAGATGAATGAATACATAAGCATGTGTGTGAATGTGGAATTGGTAAGAGCACAGTCATACTTCCAGCCAGGAGACAACAGTTGGTCCATCCCAGGATGCGAATGGCAAACCCTGTCGACATGCCTCCTCCAACAGCTCATGTCTGAGGTGTCGAGTGAGAGAGATGTTAAAAAGACACGAAAGCAGAGTATTTTATAGAAGGATAAATGTCACGGCAGAGTAAAATTACTTTTTCTTGCTCCGGCGGTCCTTGTCCACCGGTCCTGCGATTTTAGTGAGTCCGAGAGGATCCACAGATCCCAGGTCGTCCGAGGGTGTGGAGGCTGTGGGAAACGTAGATTTTTTTACTTTCTTCACCAAAAACAAACAGTTCATTAAATAAATATATAGTAATTTTAATAACTACTCAAACATTTTTTTATTGAATTTTCATGAATCCACTCACCCAGTGATGCAGACTCACGTCCTGGTTGTCCCATCCTGACCTTTTCTTTCTTCCCAAAGAGCCGGCCGATGGAAGACTTGATGCTTTTCTTTTTACTGGCTTTGTGAAGGGAGTCCTGACTGCTGTTCGTGCTGCTGCCATCAGCCGAGAGACTGGATTAGACATAAAATTAAGCATAAAATAAAAAAAGAACAATAGTAAAAAAAGAAAGTAAAAAAAAAGAAAGAAAATGAGATGGTAACACAACATTTATATTTGTTAATTTAGCTGATTTATCATTTATATTGAACACTAAATAATAATACTTTACTACATTACAACCTAACAGTAAAATCTAGATGTAATACTAACTTAATATAGTAATTATGTAATTGGTTTTGTAATAAAACAAACTTTTCACAACTTGTGAAGGTAAGGAAAATATTCGTAGTTGTTGAAATGTGAAAATTCAATAATTTGACTCTCCATTTAATATTAATCTTAAATGTATTATTAAAACGAATAACAAATGCTTGATAAAATGTGAAAATGACTTTACATGTGCTGGGATCAGAAGAAGTTAAGTTTTCGTTTACTTTTCTAAACGTATTTACAGTGGTGGAAATAAGTATTTCACACGTCAGCATTTTTATCAGTAAGGCAATTTCTAAGGCAGCTACAGACACAAAATTTACACCAGATGTAGTCATCAAGCCAAATTCATACAAAGAAATCAGAATATTTAAGTAGACAGACTAGAGTTGAGCCTTGCTAAAAAACGTGAAATGGCACAGGGACTAAGTATTGAACACGCTTTATTTAATACTTTGTAAAATAGCCTTTGTTGGTGATTACAGCTTCTAAAAGCCTCTTGTATGGATAGACCAGTCAATTCGATATTTGGCTTGATGGCAACATCTGGTGTAAATTTTGTCAATAGCCCACTTACGTAGAAAATGCCTTACGGATAAAAATGCTGATGTGTCAAATGCGTATTTCCCCTGCTGTCTAATTTTATGAAAAAAAATATATTCACGAAACATTTTAAATGGATGCTTGACTATCTCACCTGCGGAAGTCGCGACTGTCGTCCAGCATTGCACCAGGATGAGTGTGCGTCATCCTGTCCAATCGCAGCGCACGTGGGGTTGGAGGAGGGGTGGAGTCCAAAAGAGCCAGCGACCTGTCATCGTCTTTGTTGTTCTGACATGCAAAATTAGAAGGAGTTATTCTTTGAAATCCTTTTAATGAATTAAAAAACACATTTTTGACACTAATCTCCCCTACCTGTCTGTCTGTCTCACGTGCCGGGGAATGTGGAAGGCGCGGTGTGGAGTGTCCAGAGCTGGGTGGAGAGGGCGATGCCAGGGTGGAGGATGTGAGGGATGGAGGGATGAAGCCACGCCCCGTGCTGTCCCGGCCAAGCGAGGTGGGGGGCATCGGGGGTCCATCCAGAGCCACGCTGCTGACCCGGCTCTCAATCTCTTCAGCACGAAGCTCTGTGCTTTCCTTCTCCTCCTGAATCAGTCTTTGAAAAAACAAAGTGGTGAAAACGTAAGAAGCTTGGCTACGTAATCCCACACAGGAGAAAGACATTTTCCCCATTTCAAATGTCTTTCCCATTATGGGATTTTTCCAAATCAGTCGTGAGGTCTAAACGAAACTCACTTAATCTCTTTGTTGATGGCTTCCAGCTGCTCCTGCAACATGATAGCGAGAGTCTGCACATCTGTCTGGCCGCTCGGTGAGAGCAGCTCGGAACCGAAGAGCGTGTCGCGGTCCTCATCGTCATCGGAACATCTGTCCTCCACACCGCCCTCGAACCCAGTGCCCATCAGAGCTCCACTCTCCCAATCAGCGTACTGCAGACAACATATGGAAGACATTTCACATCACACCGTGTCCTTCGTTAGTAGGTCCACACAGACGAGTAAAGCTCTGATGATGTTCTCACTTTGCTGGCCTCCTCTCGCGCACCACTCCAGCGGCCACGGTGGGTCCGTCTGACCACCCCTCCTGTCCCAGTGTTCCCATAATGATCAAGGTGGGTGGTGGAGCCCGCAGGAAGTGATCCACCTCCTTGGGAATACCTCAGCTCTAAAGCACTTCCTGGCAAAGATCTAATAATAAAACACCGGTCAGCTTTTTTTTTTTCAACAGAAATTGTTCATGATTCAACTCAACCAGGCAAGAAAAACATCAATTTCAGTCTAAAATAAATATATCATTTTTTTGGGGGGTTATGATTAAACAAGGAGAGCTGAAATGTGCCTTACCGTGAGTAAGAAGAACCTGGTCTTCCTCTCAGCTGGTCCAGCTCTAGCTGAAGCCTCTCCAGCTCTGCAATCAGTTGATCCTAGAAATAACATGACATCAGCACAGCAAAAATAATCACTCGGTCGATAATTTAAAGAAAATGTACCTTGTTTGCCAAGAGATCGTCCTGGATCTTCTTCATGTTGGCCAGCTCCTCAGAAAGAGCATTCTGAAAAGCAACATTAATGGTCACTACTAAATACTACAGATTTATTTATTCACAAATAACAAATTCACAATATTTGTCATTATAGGAACATTCTAGGATTATAGTGCTAGGATTCACAATCATTTCCCCAAATAGGATTACGCTGCATTACAGTAACACATCAAAACAACCTTTTTTCTGGAAATAAAACAATTGAGTCACTAGAAAGTTCTATAGCTTTCACTGTACACATAAAGCTTTGCTTGTATGTCACAGCTGTTTGCTTCAACTAAAGTAGCAAATGTTGATGTACTGATTTTGAGTGCCGTATGTGGCATTTTGGCCCGACAGTTTTAAAATAGAAAGATTTTGTGCCAACACACATACAAAATGTAACTTTGAAAACTGCTATTGATCAAAATTGCATGAATTATAAACTATTGACGTCGACTCCAACTAATTGGGACACCGGTTACTCAAACCAGCCACTTATTCTGATCAAATGCTAAAAAAACTAAACAAATCTTAAAATCAAAAACTTGATATTACTCATTTATTTTGATCACATTTTTGCTTAATGAAACAAAATTTCTTAAAAGAAAATAAAAAAAACTTGAAAGAAAGCATTATTTTGTGAACTGACTCGCAACTCTCAAGCAACTTTCGTGGAGTGAAAATGAACGAATCATAATGACGTTGTCATGTTATGTATAGTTTGCCTCATCATTTTTTGCCAAACAGAGCAGCTGGTTATTAGATCCAAAATGATCTAGTCATGATGTGGACCGATTAAAATGACAATTGTAATAACATTTATATTTTGGTTTTTAAATTATTCAGTGATGGTATTGATGTAATAGAAACCTCCAAACTAGTCGGTTTTTACATTCCTTCACCATTCCAAAAACTTCTGTTTCTGACGGTCTGTGAGCAACTAAAAAAGCATGAGACATCTGCTTTTGTACTGAAATAATGAGGGAAAACATATGGAGGAAGCTGACACTCCTGCTAGAAAAAAATTGTTATTTAGGCAACATCTGGATTAGAAGGAAAGCATCAAAGACGTGGAAACATGTCAAGGCTCTTTCTCAGCTCTGCGCATACATGCAGCACGGCTAAAGAAGCATCTTGCTCCACACCTTCTCCTCCAGGGCAGCCATTCTCTCCTTCAGGTGCAGCTGAAGTCTCTCATTGGACTCGGACAGGAGCTTGTCTACCGTGTCGGAGAGACGCTTGTTGTGTTCGTCATTCATCCGCTCCCTCTGCCTCGCCTGACGCAAACAAGAAAACCATCAAATTATTCTGCCTGACCACATGTTAGATACAATTACAAAATAAAAATCAATTTTAGTTGACAATTAATAAAAGAACAAATTTAAAAAATACATTGATTCGATTATATGGGGGTATATTATTTGATGTACTATAGGAGTTCCATCCTCTAAAATAGAATTAAAAAAACATTTTATAAAATGTGTATAATATTTGATAAATCACCCTCTGTAACTCCTGGTTTTTCTCCTCCAGCTGTGCCTCCAGTTGTCTCAGACGTTCCTCAAAGTTGCCGTGACGTTCTTCTGCCTGAAAACATCCAATGGCACAGACTAAAACTCCAGCTCATAAACCTCTGAAAGGAAAAGGTGAGGGTGAAGACACGCACCTTGTTGAGGGCCGCCACCCTCTGAGCGAGCTGGGCTTCGATCTCGGGCAGGGTCTCGGCCCGCTGGAGGGTCTGCTGCAGCTTCTGCTTGGCATCGTCCAGACGCTCCTGGAGCTGCCGGTTTTTCTCTTCACTCTAAATGAGTGCGACAACAGGGAGAAAAGGACATGAACATGACATTTATTATTTTGCTGGACAGGAGCTATTAGCAAATATTCATAAACATATGCTGTTCTATACATACAATGTGTCACATGACACGTTTTACACTAGAAATACTCGTTTGAATCAAAACTCCAATATTGTTTTATTCAAAATAACAGACAAGAAGAATCTATTTCAGATTTCTAAATATTTTCAGTATTTTGATTGACTTTAAATACATTGTTAATAAATAAAAATTACATAGAATATAATAATACTAAATGACAAAATGAAAAATACAAAGAAACCTATTTTGTTCAAGTCATTCAGCATAATCCAAAATCATAATTAATAAAGAAAATAATATGAGATATAAATTATGAGATAAATTATGAGAAAATTCTCAAATTATGAGAACTTTACATTTACATTTTACATATAGAGAATATTGTTATATTTTATTGCACTTCACAATGCAAATTTAAAATTTCATATTACAAGATTCCTCATAGGTTCGTTTTGACTGACTATACATTCTGGTTCACCAACATTTCTAGCTTGTGCGTGTCAAGTGTCAAGAGATTTTTCTGTGACAATTTTGAAAAAGATACAGTTGAATTATCATATTTGTCTACTCTATTCTTTTTCAAAACTTCATATAGAAATTCTTCTTAGGTTCCTTCCTACACATCGTGAATTCTTGTTCACAGTTTCTAGTTTACGTGCGTCTTTTTACGTGATTTTTTTTGGAAAACCCTTCGCCTTCCCCAACTTCATGTGACAAGTGTTCAGCAATAACTGAATGAACTCTCAAGATAGAATTTTGTATCATATATAACTACAAACGAGTAAATAGTCACATTTTTTTAAAGTGGCTGACATTTTAAAACAAAAACAAACTTTCACTTTCATTTTTTGCTGCCATTTAATGCTGTCACTTAAAAATGTATTTCAAGTATCTAAAAGTGCACGGAGTCACTGAGTTGTGTGATATGTACCTGTCTGTATAGAGACTCTTTGCTGGCAAGTTCATTCTCCAGCTTGTCCTTGATGTCGTGGAGGGACGTCGCCTCCCTCTGGGCACTCAGGTACCTGCAGACACACACAGGTGAGTCCAGAAAGTTCCGTGTGGGCTTAAATCCATGAAGCTTATGAGTCTGGGAAAACTGACCGGCGCTCCAGAGTGGTGATTCTTTCCTCCATGTCCTCTCTCTGACACAAAGCCTGCGGATGAGAAGTGAAGATGTGAAATGTCCACGCCATTTTAAAATATGATCAACAATTGACTCAATATTTTGCAGGTCAATCGTTAAATGCAGGTGTTATTTAGGTGAAGTTTTTGGTTTTGACATTGCCCACTTACATATTTAACCGTAATTAGTATTTATTTTTTAAGTGTTACAGATTATATCTCAATATAGTACTTCTCAATACTCTTTAAGATTAAAAGCACTTCTCAAGACTTTAGATAGATAGATAGACAGACAGACAGACAGACAGACAGACAGACAGACAGACAGACAGATAGATAGATAGATATGAACAAGTTGTACTACTAAAAATGGGGGATCTTTTCATTACAATCAATGGCTTTTTTTTAATAAAACAAATTCTGGCAACAAAATAAAATACAGCCATAAATGACTGTGTGTGTTTTTTTAAGTAAAAATAAAATCCCGCATTAGCGAAACGAGGCTAATGAAATATGCTAAAATGGCTAAAAACACAAACGAATTGGACGCCTTATTCAGCACTGAAACACTCTTTCTACTTTTTTTTTCCAGAAGAGTTTAAAAACGACGCCAAGCCAGCACAGTAGCTAACAGCCATGCCGGAAAATTCCACAACTAGCACGACAGCGAGAAAGTTGTTGCCAAGTTGGCAAGCGGTTGGTCACGGCGGCAGAACGCTGCGAGCTTCTTTTGTGGAGGAAATGTGACTTCTTTATCATGAAAGCCAGACAGACAGCTGATTATTTCGTTTGGCAGCTTGACGGATCTCGCTTCGGCTGACGGGCGCACCCATCAACAACCACAGCTTCACTGGCAATTAATCAGAAAGCGCGGGCAGGGAAGAACGGAAGCGGCTGGGTGACAGGAAAACCGCGCTGGTTGAGTTTGTTTTGGAGGAACTTCAATGGATCTCATTTACCTCCTTGACATCCCTCTGGAGCTTCTGATTGGCTTCCTCGGATTTCGCCAACTCCCTCCTGGCAGTCGTCAGCTGCTCCTCGATCTCCCCAACCTGGGCACGAAAGACACGTCTGAGATGTTTTGGGGGCACAAATCGCATGCAAACAAACAGCAAAGCAGGTGAAAAAGCGCTCTTTGGCAGTGCAGTGCAGGGTTCATCCACTAGGGGGCAGCACACTTGACACGGGCGCTCGCTCAGCATCAGCGCTCGTGCGTCTCTATGGCAACCACAGGGATGCCAGCCTCCTGCTTGGCAAACTGGAACCTTCTCATCCAAAATGTGTCATTGCTTAGAGTGTGTCACACTGTTTGATCACTCTCATCCTCCCGTCTCGTTTTTCTTTCAAGCGTTTCTTTCTTTTCTTTCCTTTCCATTCCATTGTCGTGTAGAAAATATAGACTTTCTCCAGCAAACGTCTCACTATATAGTTTACTGACTACTCTATCATTCCTTAAAATCCCTCGTGCTGTGATTTAAACGTCAACAGGAATTGTAAAAATACAATATCACACAGAACATCAGTTGTAGAATTTAATCACAGGAAATGTTTCAACTGAGAATAGTTAAGATTTGTATTTTTACATGCTAAATAATCATATAAATATAACGTTAATTATATACATTATTTAATGCGAAGATTTAAATTATAGAAATATAGAATAGAAAATGTACACCAGTCTTAATACAGCTTATGAACTACAGTGTATAAAAACTAAATATTATAAATAAAGTTTATTTATTAAATTACATTACAGACCAATATATAGAGCGACAGACCGATTGATTTACGGACCGACAGACAGACCTACAGAACAACCAACACACTGGCAAACGTACAGTCAGACCAATATAAAGACAGATTATACAGATGAACAGGCCAATTGACAGATAGACAGGCTGGCAAACACAGATAAAACGGCAATATAGACAGACGGATGGACAAACACAGAGAAGACAGACCTTCAGACAAGCCGACAGACAGACAAGTACACAGAAACAGTGGTTAAAAAATAAATGGTCTCATTAAAAAAAAACCACAATATTTCTCACATAACACACACACAACAACTTGGCTAATCTACTGTTAAAAAAATCAAGTTGGAACGTAATGAGATTTTAATGCAGCATTGTGACTCGGATGAGCAGTCAAGATGGCTGCGGAACAGCGTGACACTCACCTGTCTGCACATGAGAGCCAGACGTTCCTTCAGCTGTGAAAGCTCCGCTCTCTGCCTCTCGATCTCTCCCTCCCTCTGTCTGTCAATCTCTCCATCATCCAAGATGGAGGAGGGTCCGTTCGGCAGGCGCTGTTGGAGTGACACGAGCACGATGAGCAGAACCGACGGAAGAAGCAGATCCAAAGCCAAACTCAAACTCACCTCCTTCCCGTTGTCCAGTCCTCGCTCTCTTCGTTTAATCTGATCCCGTAAAGACAGAACCTGTGAGTCGAGAGAAGCTAAGCGCGAGAGACCACCGAGACCTCCACAAGACAAACACCCTTCGCTCACCTCGTTCGTGGAAGCTTCTAGCTCTTCCTCCAGAACGGCGACTCTCTCTAAAGCCACGCGCAGTCTTTCACGCACCTGAGGGATCAAGAACCGACAGACGGTGAATCAGCAAATAAAACCTGCTCAGTGAAGATCACATTCACACTAACAGGATCATCAAATCTTCTAAACCAAAGACAAAGTGATTTTTACTGTAACTACAAAACAAACACGGTAAAAAATGTCAATACAGTAAACCACCGGCACTGTGGTTACCTAAACCCTACTGATAGATTACAGTATAACGTTTCCTTCGTTTACAGTAAAAAAAATGTGCTGACACTGTTGTTTTTACCCTTTTAAAATGTGCTAGTTTCAAGTTTGTACTAAAAATATACATTCAATATAGTATAAATTATATAATATTAATATAATATAAAATACTACATTTATTATATATTTTAATTTACAATGAAATGGTAATTGACTGATTCTGTTTTTTACATCATTTTACCGTAATTGTAAAACAAACAATTTAAAATGTGCTAATGTTCTCCTTTTAAAATGTGCTAATTAAAATGTTTTACTAAAATATACATTCAATATAATATACATTATACAATATTCATCATAAATCAATCATAATATTAATATTCTATAAAATACAATATTTATTATGTCTCTTAATTTCAATAAAATGGTAATTGACTGTTTCTGTTTTATACATAATTTTACCGTAATTGTAACTTTTTTACCATACTTTTTTTTTTTACAATGAAAATACAAATTTCCAACCAGTTTCTGGTTTTAATTGGTAGTGCTACGATGCAGGTAGTGCAAATTAATTGGTAGTGCTAAGATGCAGGACGTATGAAGAAGTTGAGGAGAAATGGCTGCCGACCTTTTCATCCAGAGCTTTGTGGTGTTCAAACAAAGACTTGAGAGCCTTGAGAACCTCCACCTCACTTGAGACACCAGCCGGAGACTGAGCCTGTCTCTTCACCACGGTCATCCTCAGAGAGCGCTCGTGACGAGAGACCAGACACTCCAGATGCTCCAGCAGGAGCTAGAAGATAAAAAAAAAATGTAATATACAGTCGGACAAATACTCAAATGGACGGAATTGACCAAACAAGGCCAGACTGTTCTAACTAGCCACACATATTTGGATCTATAGAGGCAACGGCATGTTTTTTTGCTGGTGCAGATGATGATTATGAAGTTACTGACCCGTGTATTGTTCCTCTCCGCCTTGAGCTCAGCGATCTCCTCTTCTCTCTCCAGCAGCTGCTCTCGACAGACATTCAGCTCTTTGGTCAACACGGCAAACTCCTGCTCACACACACAATTAAACTTAGCACCGCTCTCATCTCTGCTTTAAACAACAAGTATTTTACAGATGAGTCCGTGTGAAATACGCTTCTTTTCGGTTCAAACGGGAACACGGAGAACGTTATCAGACATTTTGTGTAGCAAAACTGGAAACTGCGTTCTTGATGTGAAATGCTGGAATCTGATTGGCTGACTGTGCTCGTCTCCTAATAGGATAAGCATTGTCTACAACAAAATATAACTTCTTGTCGAGACTCTTAAAGGAAAATTCCCTACATGACAAATTGGAAGATGAGAAGATGGTTAAGTCTTAGTTCTTCACAGAATCATGCTGTGTGAGGTGACATATGGCTTCACATGACGGGTGTAAAGTCACACCATCTTTTTTATGTCAATCTTTTTGTCGAATCTTATAGAAAGACCAAGTTTATGTATATATATTTTCACAAAATAACTCATATAGTGTTTCCTGCAACGGTTTTTACTCTTCAGAGCTCTAGGTCAACAATAATTGTCATTTGTCGCTTTAGGAGTAAAATTTGATTCGTTAAATTTGATTGATTGAAAGTTTGAAGCGATAAAATGTACACTAATAAAATCTGGAAACAATGAACACAAACCATTTATAAGCAACTACTGTTCTACTATTAATCTACTAATATACTATTAAATAAATATTATTTTACTGTAACTCAGTATTAGCAAAATAATATACTGTATATATAGTACTATTAAAATAAAATCAGTAAATGTTACTTTAAAAGGGATTGTGCATAGAGAGGTAAAGTAAAAGGTAAGGTAAAAGTAAAATTGCACTGTATTTGTGTGTGCTTTATTTGCATACAACATATTGTACTTAATAATATGCATTAAAAATCACAGATAAAAGGACTATTTAACTAATAATATAAAACTAATAATTATAAACAATTTTTTATGCCACTAATAATGCAATTTTAAAATACAGACCTGTGCACACACACACACACACACACACACAAACACAAAATCTGTATGTTCAAATTTTAGTATTAGTTAAACTGTTACAATGACACTGTACAAAACAGTTACAAATCCTCATTTTAACCTGGCACTAATCTGATATATTATAGATTAATTATATTATAGATTATTTATTTTACACACCAAAACGATAAATAAACCACACCAGACCCCTCACAATCCAACTAGACGTCAAAACCTGACTATTTTGTACAAGATCCCTAAACCTCCTTCATCCACTTCCGGAAATGTGTTTGCGAGAAGAAGCAGCAGCGACGAGCTCTTCACACATACACAAAGGCCTGAACACGAGCCAAATCTGACTGAAGGAATCACGTTCCTGCTGCAAAGCCTGACCAACACAACCCATTCCCAACCACCGCACTGCTCCAGAAGCCCCCACGATGCCATCCCGAGCCCACCATGACCCACCTGGCGAAAAACAGGAACAAACCGGAAACTATTTCTGTCGCTCAAAATAGGGAAGGAAAATGTGGAGCATGAGGGAAAAGTGGAGATGAGTAGGGAAATGAAGCGATGGAGGGGGGCTAAGCTTAGATTTTGGTGTGGTGGTACACAGATGGTAACTCAGTGGGCCCAGAAGACTTTGGATTTCTGGAACTGTACCTTGCTGTGATTGGACTAGATTTATGTTTGGCGCAAGTCTGCCAAACACGATTGCGTGATAATGTGCCGCCTTATTTCACTCTCTCGTTTCCTGGTTGGAGAAAACGGGAAAATGAAATGGGTTCATGATTTTTTTTTTGGAACTTGCTGGTCTCTCACGTTCTGGTGGCTTCGGGCCTGCTGGAGGGATGCACTGCCTGAACCCGGTGTAATGTTTCACTCGTCCGTCAGCTGATTCGACGAATGTTCGTGTGTGTGTGTGTGTGTGTGTGTGTGTGTGTGTGTGAATATGAGCGATTGATTCTTCTCTCCGGTGTGATAAACCTTATGTGTGCAGACTTTCTGTGAGGAAATTGGTCTGAAAACTCAGCCATTTTAATTGGCACATCACAGACTTTGCATTTAAGCGATGGGAAATCAACATGATATGATTGTATGGAAAATGTTTGGTCTAAATAGATTCATACAGGTTATTCATAAACGTAGAAGCAACTACTGTATCTATACATTCTCGCCGCAGAGAGAGAGAACGTGATATAGAACATACGAGTGAGAAAAAAAGAATGAAAAAAAGAACATGATGAACATGAGGACAACACAATTGAGAGACTATGAGAGATAGAAGGAGAGAGAGAATGAGGGGGAGAGAGAGAGAGAGAGAGAGAGAGGGAGAGAGAGGGGGGGGGGGGAGAGAAAGAGAGAGAGAGAGAGAGAGAGAGGGAGAGAGAGAGGATGTATGGACTAATCACAAATACATTGTACTAACACTTAAACAAATACAAATAAATAGTACTTGCATTTGTACAATTTTACTTAATTATTAAAATCCTTAAACAAAGTTAGAAGTCCATCGTGAATTTATTCATTACCAACAAATAAATTAAACACCGTTGATGACAATTACATGCTTATGTATGTATTGTGAAATGATCTAATATAAGAAACACTCTTCCACATTTTACAGCACATTTAAATATTTAAATCACACATGTAATAATTGGTAGTTTTATTTCTCAGCGCACAACATTCTATAGGGCTGGAATAAACAGTATACAGGGTTGAGAAATTCATTATATAGAGTTGAAATAAACATCATAAAAGATTAATATATTCATTATAAAGAGCTGAAATATACATTAGATAGGGTTGAGAAATTACATGGGATGAAATATATGGTATATAGGATTAAAATATGCATTATAAAGGGCTGAAATATACATAAGATAAGGTTGAAATTTACATTATATAGGGCTGAAATACATATATATTTATACATATATATATATATATATATATATATATTCTTTTATATATTGTTAAAATAAACATTTTAAGGGTGAATTATACATAATATAGGGCTGATATATACTGTGTACAATGTACAAACTACACATGCTATTCAGTTGAATAGAAATATATATTGTATATAGGGCTGAAATATACTATAATTTGGGTTTAAATATATTTTAAACAGAGATGAAGTATACATTCTATAGGGATGAAGTATACACTCTATATGGCTGAAATATAAATTCTATAGGGTTAATATTCCTGGTTTTCAGATCTTATGATTAGAATGTGCTGCTGTGTTGCTGTTCAGAAATCAGTTCATTACCCAAAACGACCTAGAAAACCTCCCTGCCAACGCAGCTTGCTTTAATACGCCTCGCGCACAGGTTATCTAATCTTCAAATTCTTCAAATAGTATTTAAGCTGTTCAATGTCTGGTCTGAGGAAAAAGAAAGAAAACCTTTCAGACTAATTTCGATGTAAAATAGTTATTTGACAAAATTAAATGTGTTCCCTGTGCGCAAGGATGATGAAATTAGACGTGGCTCCATCCCGGTGGGATTTAAAGTGACGACTGCTTTCTACAAAACACGCTTTCTCCACGTAAAACACTGTCTTGAGTCCTGGAGCTGAACATACATATAAACGGTTGTGTTGACTAGCAAGGTTTAAATGGTTAACTGGTTATCATATCTGATGGATCAGCTGAAGAACAAGGTACAACAGATGCCAGAAAATAACCAACAAATGCACTAAAAAGAATCCAATATGTTCTGAATAACTGTTCAATCCACAATCTACTGAACTGAAACTTTCTGATCTTGCAAATCTGAATACATTTTCCAAGGCAAAAAATGTCAAAACGCTTCAAGCATCATACAAATGGAAAAAACTAGAAATATACCATCATATCAAATAACCTAACCTATAACTTGCAAGTTATAAGTCAACTTATAATTAATCAAAGGTAGTATTCAATTTAATTTGATATCTACCCTGTTTGTTACAACAATAATACAACTATATACTCAATAGTAAAATACTCAATAGTAATATGCTACAAAAAACTAATAGCATTTTCTTAATGAAATACTCCTAATGTAAACTAATCCTATAATTTAAACTGAACTCAAATAGATTTAAATTTTAACACATTTTTTAATGTATTCAATTTAGTCATCTGAAATGTATTTAATTTAATTTGATATCTACTAAGTTTTGTTACAACAATAAAACAACTATATACTCAATAATAGAATACTCAAAAATAAAAATATATATAGAAAATATATAGAACATTTCTTCTTATATAGAAAAGCATATTTTTGCGACATTTAGTGCTATAATTTAAATTGAACTCAAATAGATTTGAATTTAAACACATTTTTTTTATAAAACGTTACATAATTTAGTACATTTTACTTTGAAACTTAGCGTGAAAATGTATTTTTTTTGCATTCTTGCGATTCGTTTTTTTTTCTAGATATGACATTTTTCTAGAACGAAAACTATCGTGAAAAAGTGCATATGCAGATCTGAAGAACACCTTCAATTAGAGTTAAATCTGTAAGTCAAACTGTCTGGATTAATATGAATAAATATCTATCAATTTTGACCCTACAGTATTCATCACAAAACATAACCAGAATTTTTCACAAGAACATCATATCATCAATTTCTCTTCAACCTTGTGGATTCAAAAGACCTTTTGGACAGACACAAGGCCCTGTAAAGTACCTGTGGCAGTGCGATGGACAGTTGTCTCTGGAGCGAGTCCTTCTCGTGGCCCAGCTCTCGCAGACGCAGCTGTGCCGTGCCCAGACTGTCCTGGGTCTCTCGCAGACTCTCCAGCAGCCGCTCTCTCTCCGTCAGCATGTTCACCATCAGAGACTCCAGGTTCCCCGTGCTCCCGCCCTCGTCTCCGCCTCCTCGAGCCTCCCGGCCCCCGTAGCCGCCACCCATGCCCCCCGCACCTCCACCCATGCCACCACCTCCTCCGGCTGGAGAGGAAGGACCACCTCCACCACCTCCTCTCCCATCCTCTGAGATGGTGGGCATCACCTCGCACATCATCGTGAGGCTGTAGAGCAGGAACGACTCGAGAGTTAGAAGGGAGTGTGTTTACGTGTGGACCGGATTCCTGTGAAAATCACAGTGCGAGGCCTTATCCGGTTGGAGACTGCTAACATTTATAGAAGAACAGACCTCGGAGCATCTGATGGAGTGTGAAATGAGCTTGAGTATTCCAGATATGATGTACTTTGTGGAATACGGTTTGGTTTCAGCCTCGTCTATCTGGCTTTCTTCTAGGCTGTGGTGTGATCTCCTGATGGCTGAGGTCTTTCAACGATTGGCATCGTTCCTGTTCTTCTCTGTGAGATTCTCAGTCACTTTACAATTCCTTGGTGTCCAGGTAGACGGATTGTGTTGCTATGTCCTGAATGGCTTCGAGTCTCCTGGTTGGATCTGAGAATGTGCTGTTCAAACTCCTTGGCTTGATTGTGTTGGGGAGAAGCAGCAGTTTGGTCTGAGGTGGGGCAAAAGTGGCAGGAAAAAGCAGGAGGGGGTAGCTAGTGGGTTACAGGGGTCGCATAGGGTGAAAGGAAGGGTGGGCATGGAGAAGAGTCTTCTACCCAATGGGTTCAAAACTTCAAGTTAGGGAGAGCTGAAGAGGGAGATAAAAGGGAGAGGAAAGTGAGATTAGCAATGAAGAAGCAAACTGTAATATTTTGTACTGTAATCGCCAAGCAGAACTGCACGTTTAATTATCTTAAGTTCTGGGGTTTTATTTGGTGTTTTTGCTTACGAGAATAGCAATGCATGGGCTACACCAAAAAGGGAAATGGGTGGGAATCAAAGTGTGAACCAAACAATAAAAAAAAAAAGTCAAATGTGCAGACTTCAATGACAGAAAATGTTCTTTTAATACGTAATTTTGAACATTTTAAAACAGAATACATTAGGAAGAGACATGTATCGCATCAATTCTTCCATTATAGGTGGACAATACACTGTAGCAAAATTAGAAAGCAACAACATTTGCATAATAACCTTTTACAAGCAACTTGAAAACTTGCGGTGATCTACTAACCCCGAAAAAAAATCTGGCTGTTTCATGCTTTTATTCTAAAACATATCTATGCATTTATATACTAGCACGTTCCCATTGCGCATGTACATTTTGACCCTGTACGTTCTTTATGTTAATAACAGAGATTAAAGCATTTATTATCCCACTTCAGCCATTTTAATTTACTGTTTGAAAAGATTGAAAGCCACCTAACAGACAAGTTAAGGCAAAATCTGGAATTGTCCAAACTCTGACATTTTTAATGCTCTTTTTATTTCACATTTTGCATGTGTCTGACCACATGACCACAGGCCTAACCATCTCTGACCAGTGAGAAGAACCAAAACCCAAACCGAGTAGCAGCACCGATAGATCTCAGTGAGATCTTCACCTCGGCCGATGATGGCAGACACATCCAAGCTAAAAATATATCATGGCTTTCCCGAAATAAAAATCTGGGGAGTGTGGAGCAGCATCCAGCGTCTGTGGATGTCGACACAGGAATGTGGAAGCATCAGCTGAGTCTGTGATCGCTCGGTAGGCCACAAATCCTGCTAATACATTCACTGTCTTGAATGTTAACGACGTCGAAGCAGATAAGACCAACAAAAACCTCCTTTGGGCGACCGGCTCGAAACAACCGATCCCGCCTGGGTTTTCCTTCCCACCCGCCGGTGATTCTCTTCCGACACCTATTTCGGAATTTCTTCCCACAGACACCAAACTTGATCGCCAAACTACAATTTTAAAGTGTTCAACCAAATCGCTGATAGTAATGAGGCTAATGGATGCGCATGATATACGGAAATGAAAACCGTTATGTGTAACGACCATGTAGCCGGGTTGTGTTTGTGCGCGCGCGCGCGTGTGTGAGCGCTGTCGAGATGGAGGAAGGAAATAGCGGGTGTGATTTCATGAGAGCTGGTGCTTGATTATAACGGCGTTTTTTCGTTATCTTGAATCAAACGTGATCCCTGAGGTGACGACTGACACGAATAATCCCAACAACGGCACATCACCGAAATGACGTTGGGTTTCTCGGTGTGGATTGATGAAGGCTTGGACGTATGTGTTGACGTATTCCTCGATCCGCCGCTCCACCATGATGCATGTACCGAGCCTCTTCCGCAGATTTGCGACTGGACATGCAGTCGGATCGAAAAGACTCCGATTCAACAACTCGAGTGGATTACACGTCGTGCCAGTCCGAATGTTGGCGTTTTATTCTCGCGCCTCGCCCCCTCCTCCCAAGCCCTCCATCCCCCTCCTCATCTCCACAGCTGGGCGAAAGCACACACACACACACACACACGCGCATGCACAGAGACATATAGAGAGGGGAAAAACATGCGATGCTGAAAATGCACCGCTCACCGTTGTCATCGTCGAGAGTAAACGCGTCATTTCATCCCCGTCGACCCCATCGGAGCTCGGCGCGTTCGGGTGGCGATTTCGCCTAGTTATCAGTCTCCCCCCTTCCCTCTTCCTCGCGCATGTAACGACGGCACCGAGAGAGCGAATGTTACACCTCACACTGACAACCACAGTCTCTCTCTCTCTCTCTCTCTCTCTCTCTCTCTCTCTCTCTCTCTCTCCCACCCCTCCCTCTTCATCCTCTCCCGATGTAAAGGTGCTGTCTCTTAAAGAAACACTCTCTCCTCTCTCCAGGACCAAATTGCACAGCAGACCACTCTCTCACCGCTGCATGTCAGAAAATTGCACAGCTAAGAGGTTTTTGCATCACACTAGGATAGAATAACGAGGGTTTGTGCGTTTGCGAGGAAAAGGTTCTAATGAGCATCACTGCCGCTGGTCTCCGTCGCACCGCGTCCCTCTAGTGGCCAATTACGGTACTGCTCGCCGTTTTGATATACAGTACGTACTGTATTTTGAAGCGATTATACAGAACAACACTAACCCATGTCAAAGCAGAGAAATGTACATGTACATTTGAAGTATATGAAAATATATATTTATTAAGTCACACTGTTAATTAGACGGATGCCTGTTTGTTATGAGAAACTCATGAGGACTCGTGAAATAAAAATGAAATAAATTAGATGTCTATGAGATAAAAAAAAACCGTTATGATATATATATATGATATATATATATATATATATATATAAATCTTACAATAGAAATACTATATACGTGCATAGATTAAAAATAAAATTGCTTGCTTTCATAAAAAACGAGACACCAATTGCATAATTTGTCCTAAAATCTTTTGAGATGTAATGAAATGTGCGCAAAAAAATTGGCAAAAAAAATAAATCCATGAACAAACTCGATGATGTACGTCTCGCTCCTAGCTGTTAAAATGCTTCTATATTTAATTTTAGCCGGATGTGGCACGCAGGGATGCTCCCATGTGACGTAGTAGGAGCGCGAGCCGAAAACCAAATTGCCCGCGACACGTCTAAAACAGCGGATCGCTTCCAGAGGTGGAGGCCACAGAAACAAATGATTCCAACCAATTGTAAAGCGGACACAAGCGTGTTCTCTGCCAATGAGGAAGATAACGAGGAGGGTTTATGTGTTGATAAGAACCAATAAAACGAGGATGGAGAGTGGGGAGGCGCTGGGACCAGCATCCCGAAAGGGATGACGTAATGTGTTTTTAAAGGATGATGTCATCCCTGTGCACAAGGAGACGATTTAAAGACACAGCTGTGGTATGGTACAACTCTGCAGCTGCAACCAGTGCTGCACAAGAGCAAAAACCGGTGACGTCAGCTCTTCTTTCAGAACCTGTCAAGCTAACTTAAACAATATTATGTAATCGATCTTTTTTTTTCTTTTCGTGGAAGGCAGTGAAACAGCTGATCTCGGAAATTCCAAGTGACTTTAATGGCAATAATAACAATAGTAATAATAATAAAAACAATAATAGTGTTTCAGAAATAATAATTAAACCGATTAATATTTTGAATACCATGTATACCATATTGAATACCATATTATGTGCTTTCGTACGTGTTATATTTGACTCTCCCGCATCTCATTCTACCAATGCACAGCCGGTCACCGTGGCAACAGAGGCAACATAGCGTTCAACGGAGTTTCTTTAGAGAAAGAGCATCACAGCTGAATCCAAAACAGTTAAGAAAAAATTATCTAGTAGAATAAAAAATTTAATTTTTTGTGGGTTCTTCAAAAAAAAAGTTCTTCATCAGCATGTCATCCTTCTATACGTGCCTCACTGTAAATAACTGTACATATTTTACATACAACAGTGAGCAAATTTGACATTTGTTACTATGATTATTGATTATAATACTGAGAAGAAGAAGAATACCTTTATTTGTCTCAACAAAAAGAAATTAACATTTTGCAGCAGCCTCAATGGTAAAACAATAAATAAAGATAAAGAATATGAATGGACACAAATTAAAAAAAAAAAAAAAAAGTAAATATTGCACATTGCACTTTGTTGATGTACTGTAGCCTGGTAATTGTAAACAATTATTTGTATAATGTGCTGAGTTAATGACAGACATGCATATACAATGTACTTTTGTATTGTTTTATGTATATAAAGCCTATTATTAGCTTATTAAAAACTATTGTCAGCTAGTAGGTGCTAAATAATTCTCGAAATATTACTATAAAAGTACCCGTATTATTATTAACAGTTAATTGGATCACCGTTCATAGCAATGCACTAATAATGTAAATGCCTGGCAATTTTTTTCCAAGTTTTTTTTTTTAGGTTATTTTTTGCATTCTAGCAGGTTCTGCTGGTTTTGCCTTAAATTATTTTAAATTAAATAAAATTATTATACCTAAATATAATACTGTATTTATTGTAAAAAGCAATTAAAAATATTTGTTTTTATCATTTATTTCTAAAAGAATTATTCAGCTCCTCCGTTTGTGACCTGTCTGGCTAGTCATAAATTATCATTGCTTTGCATTCTTTCTCATGTCAATCTTTAGACATTAGCGCTCATTCGTTCTTCTTTCGCAGTCTATCTTTTTTTGCTCACTTGTTGATCCAGAGAGAAAGTGTGAGTTTGTCAATATGGCCACTAGGGGCAGTATTAAAATTGTGCTTTGCATTTAACCATCCAGTGAAGTAGCACACACACCCGGAGCAGTGGGCAGCCTTAAGCCATGGCACCCGGGGAGCAGGTCAGTTTCTTGCCAAAGATACTGGACCAGGGTTAGAACCTGCCACGCTTGGTCCCTTCTGCTGAACCACAACTGCTTTGAACAGCTCTGAATGGAGGAAGCAGTGGTTTAGACTATGGCTTGTTCTTCGCAACCACATAAATTCACTATTGTTCTCTGTGGACATTCTTCAGACGTGCGTTATGTGTGAGCGCATTTCTAATCAGAATTGGAATAATGGGTGTTTAATTTGACTCTATAATGACTATTTAACAAGGTTTTATTCTGGAAGGCAATGCAGCTCTCCGTATATACCGTATATTCATTTACTTTTGTTATCTATGAAAGCAGCTGATTAACAAAAACACAGTGTTTAAGTGAAAGACAATGAAAAAGGGATGAGAGAAATATAGAGCAAGAGAAGTATAGGAAGAGAGGGTGCTGAGGGATATTTAAAGGGAGAGAAGGAGAGAGAAAGAGGGGTGAGAGAAAAATAGAGTAAGAGAAATGGGGGGAAGAAAGAGAAAAGGAGAGAGAAAGAAAAAGAGAGAACACAGTGATAAATAGATATATAAGGATGGATAGACAGGCGGACAAATTGACACAGGAATGGATAGAGAGAGACACAGAAATGGATGGAGAGATGCAGAGATATCAGACAGTATAGAGAGATAAACACAGAGATTGATAAAGACGTATTTATAGACGAATAGACAGACAGACAGACAGAATTATAGATGCAGTCAAAGAGATAAAAAAGAGATAATGGAGAATAGAGGCAAACAGAGAGATAAAAGCAGAGACTAACAGACAGGTAAACTGAGAGAAAACCACAGAGACAGATAGAAAGAAACACAGACAGACTGACAGAGAGAAAAAAGCAAACAAGACAGACAGAAAGATAAACAAAGAGCGATAAACGCACAGACAGACAGACAGACAAACAAAAAGAGAAAGAGGGACAGAGGGACAGAGAGCGAGAGAGAGAGAGAGAGAGAGAGAGAGAGAGAGAGAGAGAGAGAGAGAGAGAGAGAGAGAGAGAGAGAGAGAGAG